>OW679201.1:60574018-60616108 GCA_940337035.1 Agriotes lineatus | reverse complement strand
TAATAATTTCAAAAATACAATATTGGTAAAATTAAGTTTAGTTAATCCCAGCATAAAGTTAAGTAGTTTGTGATTAAAATTAGATTGAATTTTTCTAAATAAATAAATAACTAGAATACAATAGTTTAGATTGACATATTGAAAATGGCAATATAAATTACAATGTATAAAATTCCATTTATTTTATCGAGTTTTGAACATGATTGGTTTTGAAGCGGCCTTCCATCTCCGGCACTAGTCGAAATTTCCTGCTTTATCAAAAACTTCTCCATTGTATATGCAGACAACTACGTAGAGCGAACAACGCAAATGCTACTTGGCAACTGAGGCATTTACTTCAGCTAATTGCAAATATCCATCATGAAATAAGCAACATTGAATTCTTGGAAATATTTAAGTAGTAGTTACCCTAGCCGGTACCTAGGCGATAAGCCTTAACTTGTACTTCCGGTCACAACCAAGACAGGTAGTCCGGTCATTACACCCCTGGCTGATGATGGTTAGCACATGCTGCTTCCATTCCAAATAAATAGTTTTGAAAAATATTATTTTACTGTTACACTTCATCGGGTGCGTTGCACCCGTAACAATTTGTGATCGGGTGCGGTCGCCCCCGTGCACCCGTCTACTCGCCGCCCCTGAGCTTCAGTGTCAAAACTGCAGGTAAAAGTTTTCAAGTAGAACAAACTGAAAGTCTGGGCGAACAAAAAATCGACGGTATTAGCCAACAGATGGATTGCAACATTCAAGTACAGTGAGCGCCAAAAAGCATTGGTCAGTTTCAATTTGTAATAACAATTTATTTGCTTAAATTACACAGTTAATCAGAACTATTTCTTAAAGACTAAGAATGGGAGATTCACTTATGAAAAATGCTGTCGGTTAAATGACTCCCCTCTTGTTGAATGCACTCTTTTAAACGGTGGCCGAAATCTCTCCACGTTGCCGCATATCCTGCAGTATAGCTTCAATATTTTCCCGAATAAACATTTTAAGCTTTTCCAGATTTTTTATCTTTCTTGTAAATACTCTGCTCCTCAAGTAATCCCAAAGAAAAAATCAGGAGTGGTTATGTCCTGCGATCTCGAGGGCTAATGAAGGTCACCATAGCAAGAAATCAGTTTATTTGGAAACGATTGTCATGGAGATTCGTATTAATTCTTGCGGTGTAATTTGTAGCACCGTCCTGTTGAAACCAATATTCATTTACTATCTCCTCTATTTGCGATAAAAAGATCTTTAAAACATGTAATGTCTTTGAGATGTAACCGTTGCCGTTTCACCAATTTCCTCGAAAAAATTAGCCCCGACAATCTTTGACGGTGAAACAGCACACCAAACTGTCACTTTCGGAGGATGTCAAACATTGAAACAAAACTCCCAAGTTTCCGATTTATGAAGAAATTATCATTGATTCCATAGGTGAAGTGTATGGGTTTTTATTAGGTATTGAAGCTGACCAATGCTTTTTGGCGCTCACTGTACATGCAGTATTTTTTTTAAATCGAATCAGTTTGAATGGATTTTAAAAGTACAATCGTAAAATCGTGGCAGTTGAGATAGTAACAGGGTTACTAAGTTTAAATAATATTTACTTGAAAAAAAAATTGCAAATTCTGAAATCACCTGAATGTTAAATTCCATATCAGTTGTGAATAAATATTAATTTTAATGTAATACACACTGGCAAAGTAGCTTTCCCTGTGATAATATTTGATATAATATCAAATTATTATGATTCAATATAGAAATAAATTTTGAAAGTCAATTGTTCTATCGTAGATACAATAGAGTGCATCATTCATTTAACGTAGAATCTTGTGACAATGAAATGGTTTCTATTATGAGAACAGAAATATTTTAAAGAAGTTCTACAACGAGCTTCTGGAGCAGAGCCAACCAGTAAGACAACCAGGGGGATGTTCCACAAAGGAGAACAGATTTAGGTCAGGTACCTCTGAAAGAAGCAAAGGTCAGTGAACATTTTATTGAGATTTCAATGTGTAGTTTTCAATCTAGTTTGATTTGGTATAATTAGAAAGAATTGTCTATTTAGATTTAATAACTGTTTAGAATAAATACGAATATATTCTAAATTTAAAGTTAAATCAAGATCTTGATAGTGTTTTTATAATTTGAAATTAACATTTTGGATTTGTTCAAATAATTAGTTTTAATAACTAATGTAAACATTTTGAAATATTTCGATCAAGGCATTGTGTTTTGATTTTGAAGTTTATTTGATTTTTTAATTGTAAATGTCAAGTCAAACAAAATAACTTGTCAGGTTTTGAAACGTTAAAAAGAAATATTGTTGAGAGTACTTGAACTGAATATATATTTACAATCAATAATATACTGGTTATAATTGCTGACTACGAAAGGAAAAGTTCATATAAGGAAGAAATGTTAATGAATACATACTTTGAGACCTTGAGAACCAAAAATATTGCAAGGCTAACATTTTGGGGAAATAAAATTTCCAGAAAATACAGTTCCAAGAAATAATATTTTGAAAAGTAACATTCTCGTAAATGTTATACGTATTTGTAAATAAAAACCTTTTTCTGTCTTTTGCATTTATTATTGCTTCATTCTATGTAATCTCCTTCGCTGTTTATATTTTAATTATTTATTTTTTCAGGTAATTGGAAGTCTTCTTTTGTCTCTTTTCCCGTCGATTAACATTTTTAGTGCGGTGAACGGTAGTATTCCTGTCTCCATTCTTATAATATGCCTTAGACATTTCAATTGTTGTCCTTCGCGTATTTTAACATCTTAGCTTCTAATCTTTTTCTTATTATGTCGTTCCTTATTTTGTCTCTTATTCTAACCCCGATCATTCTTCTTAGGTATCGCATCTCCATAACTTATAGTTTCTTCTTTTGTTTTTAAGTTACCGCCCACGTCTCATGTCCATATAGTAACGTTGTTATTAGAATTGTTCTGCATATAGTTAATTTGGTTCCCTCGATATTTCTGGTTTATTTATGATTTTTTTGTTCAATTGGCACAGTAATGTATTTGTCATCGAGGCTCTGTTGTTGATTTCTGCATCCAAGCTACCTTTATCATTCAATGTATGCCTTAAATATTTATGTTTTTACTTTTTCCAATGGCTTGTTTTCAATTCTTATATTTGTTGTTTTTTTATTTTTGCTGATTACCATGACTTGCTTTTCCGATATTGAAATGTATTATTAACCAATGTTTGGTTCCACACTTCTAAATTATGCTGTAGGGTTTTTCATTTTTCGCTATCAAGACTAAGTCGTTCGCGTAAGCTAATTCATTTATTATTACGGGTCTTACATTAATGTGTCCACATTTTTTTTGTTATATGATCACTTTTTATTTCTCTCATGATTTTATTCATGAACATAATAAATATGTATGGGCTCATTGCACTGCCTTGTCTTATTCTTACATTTACAATAAATTCCTCTGGCTCATAGTTATTCAATCTCATGTGTATCTGGTGTTTATGTATGACTTGAATGACTTCTATAATTTTTATTTTATATTGTGTTCTTGCTGCCTCCCACAATTCTGCTCTATCTACGCTGTCAAATGTCTTGGCTATATCTATGAAGTTATAAATCCTTGAGTACGCAACTGTAATTTCCATTAGTCGTTTCAGTGCAAACAGGACATCCTGCGTCCCTCTAGTCGGTCGAAATCCACTCTGTGCTTCCTCTAGTTATACTTCAATCAAAGTTCTTAATTTTCGTTCCAATATACTCTGATAGATTCTAGCCACCACATTAACTAAAGACATCCCCCTGTACTTAGTACATATTTGAGTCACGTTTTTTGTATACTGGAATAATGTGTAAGGACAATTTTTGCACTTAGCGATTTTCCGCCTTTTCCTGCATTTGTATCCTAAATTCTAGTACTTTTCCCGCATTATTTAAGCCCAAATTGAAAGTTTAGTTATGCTTCAAAACCTAATTTCGTTTATTGCATACAGTGGCATTTCCCGGCTCACTTTAGGTCCGTCGACTTAAATTTAGACATGTTTACTTGGCGAATAAATGACGTTTCATTCTTAATTACCCGTCTAGCGTCCCATTGTCTGCGGTTTTATAGTGTAGGTTCAGCCCGGCGCGTTTTCTTCATGCGAAACTTTGATGTCAGCATTGTATTGAGTTGGATAACATGACACAATCCGTACGTTTCATACATGAGTTAGAGAGAGACAGAGTTGAGTCGCACAAGCGCGCGGCCAGTTTGGCTTGAGGATTCAACCCGCAGAGTTCGACAAAGCAACAAGTGTTCGTTGGTTCCGCTGTGGCGACGGTCGCCCTTGATGGTCTTCGCCGGCCAAAGTCGAAATTTAGTAGGAAATCTAAATAGGTGTTACCGGTCAAGCCTTGGGCTTTTAAATGACGTTTTGGTGCAGTAATTATTAAAAGAGGAATTTATATATCGCGGAGCTTGGCAGGTTCCAAGTAATGCCTATTGAGGCGGATTATAAATGGAAACCTCGTTCGTGCTAATTTGTTGTGATGAAGCTACGTGTATCGTACAGTAACGCGTGTCTATCATACGTTCTTCGTTCCACTCTTCTTGGGGATATATCTCGTCCAGACCCGCTTGACATATCGCACTCTATGCAGTTTCCAGCAGTTCTTCAAGTATTTTTGGAAAGCGCTTGGAACCCGACCTGCAGCGTTGGATATCATCATCATAGCAGCTGAATCCCTCAGAAGGTATTGTGTCATTTTGTAATAATTTTAACAAGCGCAAATATGCAGTGAACTGATTTCGAAAGTGTCGCCATGTTACGCAACTTTGTTATTAACTTAATAATTAGGATTTTGAATAGAGATTACCCCCCCTCTAAGTCAATTTTGAGTAGTTACCGTCAAGCTCTAATGTTTGTCATATTTGGTTATTTACCGTCAAGATGTATTGTTTGAAAGTAGTTTCGTCGTGTAAATGAAAGTTGTTATCGTTTTTGATGCAGTTACATCGTTTGCTGTCAAGTTTGCCGCCTGTGTTTAGTTTAAACGTTGTGCAATTAACCTCACTAAGCTTTATCGAGTATTTTTAACATTTAACGAATAATCCATTTGATGTTCATTGTTCACATACATACTTTTCTACGTTAATATAGTTTATTTTTAATTAGTTGTGATTCTATTTAGTAGATTTATGACCTTTGCATGTGTTATTTTGTGTATTTTTCGTATGTAAAGGGGATTCAGTCAGCTGTTGGCAAATGCGAGTAAGGTAAGTCCGACCCAGTTTTTCTTTGGATCGTCTTTTAAGCATTGCCAAGGTTGAATCAGAAATGTTGTTCCATCTCCTCGACTTTCTGGATGAGCTCACCTGTGTTTTTCCCGATTTAGTCAGTAAAGTGGTGGCGTCTGGCATTTAACACATTTAGTGACTATCATCTCGCCCTTATTGATATCGTTTGTAGCAAACCGCCTTTCTCCGTGATGTCGAAACCGGACAAATTAAGCCTATTTGCCCAAAAACAGTCTAATTCAACTTATCAAAGTTTCAAAATTTGAAAGTGGGCCATCAGAAGAACTGAGGAATGCAGT
Organism: Agriotes lineatus; assembly: GCA_940337035.1. NCBI lineage: Eukaryota > Metazoa > Arthropoda > Insecta > Coleoptera > Elateridae > Agriotes > Agriotes lineatus. The sequence continues at coordinate 60,610,550 of OW679201.1, read as the reverse complement.
GTGTGTTTAAAGTGATAAAGACAGAGCTGTACCTTGTTCAAAATTGAGAATGATGTTAATAGGGTTGCCTAACCATTTAGGGTTATTTACGAAATAAATGTGAATTGCGAAATCGAATTAATTATTTCCATTATTGCATGCAAAACGACAAAATGAGCATAACAGTTAGTAACTTGCTTTATTTATCGTTGGTTTTTATCATTTCCTTTATCTTCACCTCTACGTTTAATGCTTCGGTGATAAACTTAGACACTACGGCTACTCCTTCATTTTTATTAAAATCTCTCCCTTTAATGTCTATATTCTTTTCTTTCCGCTGTTTAGTTAGGTTTGTTTAACTTGCAGTTTTCTTCCCTATCGTTGCTCACTTTAGCGCCCTCACTAATTAATCGAAATTGTACAAAACACGCTTGAAATCGTTAAAAAATTCGGTTAAAGTACGTAGCTAAATACAAGCCATTTATCAGTGACAAAGGGAATCAGATAGGATGATAGTCGGTCATTTAATATAGTTATGAACAAGATAGTACAGGAATGAAGTCACAAATGTCGAGGAAATCTGATAGACATAAGTAACAAAGAACTACAAACGCTACTTTTTGCGGACGATAAAATAATTTTCTCCAAAACTAGACGAGATATGGAACACATGATTGAAATACTGGAAAAGGAATAAAAAAAAGGTATGAAAATAAACTATGTTAAAACAAAGTACATGTTCCCAGGATATGAACAAAATGAGATCCACATAAGAGACTATACCATCAAACATTGTAAGAGTTTTAAGTATTTAGGATCGATTATCACAAATACTGGAACAGTGGAAGAAGATGTAAATCATAGAGTTAGGATGGGGAAAACAGCTACTAGAACATTACATGGAAACATATAGAACAAAGAGTTAACAAAGAAAACAAAAAGACACATATACCACTACCACAGTATTGTTTAAAATATAACATTATACCGGGGAGAAATATGGCCAAAGACGACAATAATAAGAGACAAAATAAGAACGGTCGAACTCGATTTCTTAAGGAGATACCTTCAAGCCATCAGAGAAGACAAATGGCGAACAGAAAAAAATTGGCAGGAAATGGAAATCAGATCATCTATTACAAGAAATCTGGAAAACCGAATGCTAAGATGGCATGGACATGTGGAGAGGATGTCGGAAGAACGATGACCAACAGTTATACTCCACTGGGAACCACAGAGAAAAAGAAGGAGACGAATATGGAAACGCCAAATGTTAATTTGTACAGCACAACTTAATAAATCCGAATTATATAGAGTTACCCTATGGCCGGTAATGTTATACTTGTAATCTTGTAATGGTACAATGGCGGACAATAAATGTAGGCTGGCCTGTCATTCGCTTGGTACTGTTTATGTTGGTGGCACTGTACCTCTATGTCAAATTCGAGGTTACCAGGTAAGGTTTTGCGTTAGTTTGTTTATTATCCGCCATTGTACCTTTTAAACAGCCCTACACCTACTGAATTATTACGTTACAATGCCCTGGTTTGCTAGCTTAGTCAATCGGTGAGCTATGAGGCTCTATTCACATCGTCAGTGCAGCTAAGGGTAAACTAATATTGTCGGAGTCAGCCCATTGACACCTGAAATGTTGTACTTACAAATGCAAACACCAATGTTAATAAAACCCAACAGTTTACATGAATACATATAATCCGTAAAAAAATGATAAAGACACAAACACATGCAAGCAAATACATAAAACAAGGGCGCACCGCGCATGAGAAAATATGTTAATTAACTGCTTAAAGTTCAGTTAATAGCGCAATACAAAGTTCACCAACGCGAAGTATGAAATAGTTCGCGCGCACCAATAAGTTGAACCCGAAGCTGTCGTTTCTTTATAGTGCCTCGATGCATGGGAACCCAATCTGCCGAGTTAGCATATGACGTGATGCGCTGCCGGTCCTTCCCCGTTACCGGTCCGCGAGCACCTTGCCAGCAGTTGCGTAATTGTTTATTACAATTGCTGACGGCGTTCTTATTTCGTTGCGAGGTTACAAGCAGGAACTAACCTGGTATACGTCCAGCTAAGAACGGTGACCACGTTGGATGGCTTCTTTATGTCGCAATCGCCGCTCCTAGCGATGTCGGACTGGAACACTACAGTATCGCTTCTGGGCTGCTTTACTTGAACAGCTTGCACCTTGGACTCGGTTAAGGATGCTCTTCTTATGCGGTTTGCACGCACAAAACCTCAATGACCCTTTTAAAAGGTCGACCAGCGAGGTTCACTCACTTCCGCGCTAATCAGTCGATTCACTGAGTTCGCCTACTTGGGCGCGAATGCCTTCCCTTGCAGCTCTCAGCGTCGTTTCAATTCCGCTGCTTCTGGTTCTCCGAATTAACTTGCATTGTTAGCACATTTTCTCACGTAGCCCGAGCGCGTTACATTCGAAAATTCCATAGTTAGCGTTCACGCACACAGCATTTCTTACTTATAGTACGATACTACGTAAATAAACATAAGAACACATACTGCTGGGCCTTATTACTAATTAGTATATAATAAAAGGTTTAAAATAGGTAAATACAGGTGGCACGAATTGGCCCGTTTCAATCTTTATCCCGACACAATGAAACACTTCCGCCTGAATTACTATAAATCACCAAGCTACCTTTCGCGGCAGCTTGGGGAGTCGGGAATGATGCTACATGCCCGCTAGAATAGTGGATTCTCTCTAAAGATTGAAAATGAAATTTGTAGCTCACCGGCTTCGCGGAGTATAACGGCAAAAAGGGCAATTCCACACGAAACTATACAGACGTTAATTGTAAGAAATGTAACGACTCAAATTTGCTTTTACTCGTACTTACTTACTTTTTTAAATTTGAGCTTTTGCAAGAATTATCCTAGCTTACCTATAGGTCACTTTATGCGCTCTTATTTGAATCAGGAATGTATTTTCTTATTTTGGGCCAAATTTTTGGTAGAGTTTGAAAATGATGCCGCCTCTAGTTTCAGAGTGCCGCTGGTTCTTCCGGTTTTGATACTTCTTCTTGTCATCGCGAAAGAGACGGACGTACGGTGCTTCATGCGGTCCCATATCTAGGTGTTGGCACGCCATGGTTTCGTAGCTGTTCGATATTCCTTTTAATATGGGTCATCCGAGGGCCGTTTTAGATCTGCATGTAGGGATCGTTTCAGTTGATGTTTTTGTAGCGTAATGGGGGGTTATTGCATTTTGTTTGCTTGGTTTACTTGCATTTACTTTATTCTACAGTTATCCATGATTGACTATTATCCTTCACCACAGCACCCTTTTTCTCACGTCTTATTCGACACTACAATTTACCTTCGCAGGCATTTCCATAGCAATAGCAGATATCAATTAAATTATACAATGGACTGACAGTAACTCAAATTTTGGCAGATGTTACATTAAATTATTATAGGTATGAAGAACATTTAACGATAGGATTACTATAAGCCTCAGGAAGTTAGATAATAAGATGACATCGTTCAACGATCTGCCACCGGAGGTCATAACGGAGATATTCCTCTACCTGCCTCGAAGAGATCGTATATCTTGTTCTATGGTCTGTAGCTACTGGAGAGAAGCTCTGCATTCTCCAGTTCTCTGGAAGAACATGGTTGTGTACCTCGATTCTGATCTAACTGGTGCTAACATGTCTGTCTGGTTGCTCTATTACTAATTAGATCTGCATTATTAGAACCCAGCACCGTGCTAGCCACCAGACTGTACCATGAGCACTTTAAAGCAATGGAATTTTGCTGGGCCAACCCTCGCTTGCCGGCTCGCTGGATGCAGCACGGTTTGCAGGAGTTTTCCAAAAGGGCTTGTCACTACCTCATGATTCTTCAGGACTCGCTTGTCCAATTAAATTCGATTAAAATTGTAGATTGGTATGAAGTTCCTAGGTTTAAAAAAATTATTTACCATTTATGCAAGTTTTTAAGGTAAGTGCTTTTTACCCATCGACCTGGAATCAGTAAAACTAAAATTGCAGGTCCCAAACTAATTTAATCAGTGTAAGTTTCTTCAATACCAACTTTAACAAAGCTGAGTGCGTCAAACTGTTGGCATCGTGTCTTGGTTCAGTGAATACAATAAAACATTTAGATATCAGCAACTGCCATCATGCCAGTTCATCCAAATGCGAGTCTGTGACGTTTATAAGTTGCATGGAACAGCTGTATAATTTGCTGGTTTTAAAAGTTGATTATACAGCCCTAAGTGCAGGGGTAATGGAAGCACTTATCACAAGCAAAAATAACAAACTAAAGTATTTAGATATAACTGTCCAAGATTATGACCACATCAACACTTTGATACCAGAGCAGACTTGGAAAGACTTGCAAATGCAGTGTCCTAAACTAAAAGTTGCATTGTATTTACGTAAGTAACGCAAAATTGCTATCTAAGTTGTTTAACAGTACACCATAGGAAATATCTGCCACTTCGACGATATTTATTTGCTTCTGAGCGGAGCAATTCCTTTAACTACATTCTCACTAAGTTGTGGCAGAATATGGGACCAAAACAGAAGTAGGCAATATCGGAGAACCATTTTGCTTCTTATGCAGAATTATTGCAAAACACTAGGTACTTATGCCAAATAAAAATTGAAGCTTTTCAAAAATAAATTTTCAGAGAACGTGCATTTACAAATGAACTACAATCGGGAGATTCTTGATGATCTTATATTACTTTTGATCAACAAATGTATACATCTCAAATATTTGGATTTTCATGGGGTGATTGAAAGCATGGAGCTGTTGAGGGAGATATGCAAAATTCAAACGTCTGGTCCAGAAAGCGGTACTGAAGTGCAATATGTAATAATTGTCTAAGATTTTTTGTGTCTTTTCAGGTTTTAAATATTTTCGCGTGGTTCCAAAAAACATGAACCCCGAGAAGCACTATGTCCTCTCTCAACTTCATCGAGAGTTTGCTCAAAAGTTAGAGGAACGAAACGTTGATTTTACGATCTGTAATGCTTCTAACAAGAATTTGGTGTATATTTACTATTAAATTTATGTGTAACAGTAAAAAGCAATACAATCATCATTTTATATTTTTCAAGATTGTTCTTTTTACAACTTAAGCGTATTATATACTGGTAAGCCAAGCTATTCCCCAACTGACAGAACTAAAACTCCGTAAACGAAACGCCGTAAAAGATATATCCACATACAATCTTCTGGTGAAGCAAAATCTTAATCTGTCTTCAAATCACTCCCCTATAATAGTTGCACTGAGTACTACTAGAATAATAAACAAAAGTCAATGTTACATACTATATGCTACTACTATACTATAGTAGTAGGTACTGAGTGGAAATTGTTTAAGCAATTGGGCGAATAAATACTCAATGTCAACGTCTTCTTAAATTACCGAGCTCTGTAGAGTAGTGGTTATCACATCTGCTTAGCATTCGAGAGGTCGCGGGTTTGATTCCCCTGGCTGTCTGTTCTGATTCAGGTTTTTAGGTGGTTTTCCTGAGTCAACAGAGTACCTGCTCTGAGACGAATGAAGGGGCAGTGCTTCTTCACCCCTCCTTTCTCTCACCCATCCTAAAATTCCCGGTGTTGGCTGAAGAGGGACGCAAGGCCTTTACCTTTTTTGTCTTCTTAAAAACTATAGAAAACGTGACAAGAGCGGTAAACTTGACTCCCCAATTAAACACCACTTTCAAGCCTGGGCTATTTAAGAAGCGATCTTTGAAAAGATGAGACTGGGAGGGATCAAATACTACAGCCTTCCTGTGTGATAAGTATTGACCTGTTGCAAAAATGTCAACCCGACGTGTCAGGCCATTTTTATATTTTACGAGTCTGCCTGTATATAGGTTCCGTTTCAGTCATATTTTACCGTATAACCCTTCAGCTAATTGCATCTAAAATTCTAAAGTTGTCACTCACGCAACACCGCTCTAATCTCTATGCCATCGTACGTACAGCTGTTTTTGTCCCGTCGCAGTTAAGAGCGCTGGTTTACAGCATTTTCAGAACTTAGCCCGTGGGAGCGAGCGAGATAGCTGTCTCGAATAATTTAAGCTTCAGTCGCTCCCTCTCTCTCTCGACTTGCTTCGCTGTTGTCACGCGAGGATACTGCGTTTTTATTGGCTATATCTGCAGGTCGCAGATAGCTCGTTTGAGGGCGAAACTAAGCGTGGCGTTTCTTTTCGCATTAGTCAGTCTCCGGTCGCCAGCTAGGATAGTCGTACAGTGTGAAATTTTTCCGACGCGCTTGGGCACGTAGGCGGCCGATGTTTTCTTGCTGGTACAGCAAATTTCGACCTGTGTTTATACTGCTTTTTTTCGCTGCCTGTTAATTGTATTGGGACTTCTGTTCGGGCTGTCAAAGCGAGAGGTGGTTTTGCTAGTGGAGTGCGCTGTGGTGCCCTGTGGTTCCGTATGACCGTCAGTTTTGCATAATTTCGTAGGGCCGTGAAAAGGCCACTATCCCAAACCGGGGATTAATATCGCAGAGCTGTCCAAATCTTCAATCTCGCCGTTTTTTTTGTCCCAGGGGAACGTAATTCAGTCTTCGCCACATTGGTGGAATATCTGCAGGTGCCACTCGACTCCCACGCCTTCGTCTGTGCGTCCGTTTCAGTGGACAAGCCGCTAGCTGCCGTCACGCCATCGCTCGGCGGGCCCCAATAAGATAGTGTGTGTGTAATTAGCATTATTAAACTCTTGTAACTGTATTTGCTGTAAACGCAGGTTAACTTGGCCGATGACATTCATAACTAATTTTATTTATCTGTGCTGGCCTAATTTGGACGCATTTGCCGCAAACGCAGTGTAACTTGGCCGATGTCATTTATAACTAATTTTATTTATTTGTGCTGACCTAATTTGGGCGCATTTGCCGCAAACGCAGTGTAACTGGGCCGCTGTCATTCATAACTAATTTTATTTATCTGTGCTGACCTAATTTCAGCGTATTTGCTGTATAACTAGATTTATTCATCCGCCTACCAAGGCCTGTTGTATAACAAAATTCATAACTGCCTACCAAGGTATGTTGTATAACTAAATTGATTCATCCGCTTACCAAGGCCTGTTGTACAACTAAACTTATTACGGCCTACCAAGGCCTGTTGTATACCTAAATTCATTCATCTGCCTACCAAGGCCTGTTGTATAACTGAGTTCATGTGACCACTTAATTATAATTAGAGATAAAGCGTCTCCCAGCTGGGCTATATGTATTTAGTTATCCATAACTGTGTGTTAACCTTTTGTTTTTCTGTGTATCGCCAATTTTACATATGTGAGACCAATAGACCGGTACTTTAAACGAAGCCTTATAATTTACGACGAGTCTGTGCAAGCCCACTTTCAGATTATTGTGTAAAGATATATGTACGGCGGCGCCTGCGTGTTTGAGCGTCACAGGTAGGTTGGCGACGCTTGCCGCTGCTGAAGGTCATAAGGCTGCTACTATATTCGACTCCCGTTAAGCTTCACGTTTTGCCAAGGTGGTAAGTTAGAAGGTCGGCTCATTTGATTTTCCCGGTTTTACTCTGGGTCTATCCTTGCGTTTTCGTTTATGTCAATGAAACCGGGTGGCGCCCTATTTAATTTTATCAATGTTTATCTCCCCTTTGGCCGTTGACCGTAGGTAATTTCGTGAAGAACCCTCCCTCGCCCCTCTATTGTTTAGCCGGCATTTTCTTGTTGCGGGTTGGGCAGCGGCCTAGGTGAGTCTTTGTTCCGATTATGTAAAATATAGTCCGCGCCGGCCGTTTAGTTTTTGTATGAGCCGGCGCGGTGTCGTAAAACCCGTTTTAGACCGTAACAAACGGCTCAGAGAAATAACAGACGTGGTTAGTTTCTAACCAATCACTCCATCATGACGGACGTTATTTATGTGCTGCAAGAAACTAAGTACGCGAATGCTAAGTAAAATTATTTCAAAACGTCACTGTCAATCGTGTCTACACTAGTTTCACGAACTAGAATTAGTTATTGCTTAGAAAACAGTGTAACTATTCAGAAAATTGCATATATATCTTGTTTTCATAGAGTAAGAGGGAAGGATACCGATCGCCATGCTACAGAATCTGCGATGATATTTATGGCTCTTTAATAGTACAGTATCTACCACTGGAAGCGCTGGTGTTCCCGCCGGATCCTCGATGCGTCACGTGATCGTGGCATACGACCGCTGCGGCAAATCAAAACGTAAACCAGACGTAAACAAACCCCCACCCTGCCGCCAACTAACTCGGCGCGGAACAGTACTAGTAAAGAGCCCCAAATATCAACGCAGGTTTTGGCGAGTGGCCTGCATGGGGATGGGTTTCCGTACTTCTTGCTTCACGCTTGTTTTATAACTGTTTTATGTTGCAGCATTTGTTTGCTTGTTATGAACAAGTTCTAGTCAGCGTACAGTCGTGTTCAAAAATGTGCTGTACAGCGACAGTTGTAAGTTTGTTGGTGGTTGTGTTATTACTCAATGTAGGTCCCCACTGTATCAGTAAATAGGTACACTTTAAAAATAGTTGTATATACAACACTTTGTGTAATTAATTTATATTCACAAAGCACAAATGCTGTACAACAATTTAATGAACACGGCTGTGCATACATCAAACAAGTAGAAACACTCATATCAAATGTTAAAACCTGTATAGAGTGTCTGGGACAGCGACTCAGGAGATATTTCTAAGCTTGACCACCAGATGGCAGAACAATGAGTATTTTACAAGGTTGGTAGAACCGAGTTATGTGTTCGGTTCTACCAACCTTAGAATTTCAAATAATTAAACAATTACAATATCATATAAATAAAGGAGAACGATCCAAACGTGTGTGTCACGACAATTGCAGACGCGATGTCCCCCATTTGCGGTTGCATTCATACCGCCGTCGCGTCGCCTCGATTTCGTGACCGGGCCGCAGCCCCGAAGACCCTTTAGAGAGGGGCGCAGCCCCGAGCGTCCCTTGGAGAGGGGCAGAGCCCCGAGGGCCCCCTTGGAGAGGAACGGAGCCCTGAGGGCCCCTGAAGAGGGGCGGAGTCCCTACAGCCCCCTTGGAGAGGAGCGGAACCCCGGGGGCCCCCTTGGAGAGGGGCGGAGCCCTGAGGGCCCCCTTGAAGAGGGGCAGAGCCCCGTGAGCCCCCTTGGAAAGGGGCGCAGCCCCGGGATCCCCCTAGGAGGGGGCGGAGCCCCAAGGGCCCCCTTGGAGAGGGGCGGAGCCCCGTGAGCCCCTTAGAGAGGGGCGGAGTCCCGATAGCCTCCTTGGAGAGGGGTGAAGCCCTAAGGGCCCTCTTGAAGAGGGGCGAAGCCCCGTAAGCCCCCTTGGAGAGGGGCGGAGCCCCGACAGCCCCCTTGGAGAGGGGCGAAGCCCCGACAGTCATCTTTGAGAGGAGCGGAGCCCCGGGGGCTTCCTTGGAGAGGGGCGGAGCCCTGAGGGTCCCCTTGAAGAGGGACAGAGCCCCGTAAGCCCCCTTGGAAAGAGGCGGAGCCCCGGGGGCCCCCTTGGGGGGCAGAACCCCAAGGGCCCCCTTGGAGAGGGGCGGATTCCCGAGGGCCCCATTTTAAGGAATTATTCTCTCTTCAAATGATAACAGATCTCCTTTATATGGTTAACATCAATTAAAACTTGCACGGGTGTTTATCTACAAATCACTCCGGTTTTATCAAAAAACTGTTTTAAAACTGTGATACTGAAACTAACAATAATGGTTTTCAGTTGAAAACGTCTGAAATATTATTGAAATATGACTACAAATACCTGTGTAAACTGCAGGAGTCGTCTGTACCGTATTCACTCCATTTGTTACACTGTGACAGGATTTTCATGTGCATTTTTTAAAGGTGTCATCAGTGACATTTAGTAACAAAATATTACTAAAGTCAAAATTATTGCTTGGTTAAAATTTATTTTTCATTCGTATTTACTTTATTTTTGTGTATAAAATAACACAAGTCTACATCAATGATGATACAATATTTATTTTGATGCTTAGGCCGTGTTCAGTAACTGAGCTACTTTAGATAATTTTTAACTAAATATGCGTACACTGCTAAAAATATTCAATAGGACCTTGAAACGACTCTTAATGGCGGATGTACCTTTCAACACGTTAGTTCGTGGTGTGTATTTTTGTGATATTTGTGTGGTATATTTCGTGTGATCTGCTGTCATCCATGTTGTCTCGAGAGATGGTAACCATTGTTCCTTTTTCGCCTTCTGTTGGCATGAAACCAGTGACACCAATAACTCGGCAGAAGCGATGAGATTAAGAATCGAAAAATCGATGTAAGATCGATAATCGAACTGATCTAGAAAATTGGCGAAACAGGCGAAATGTTTAGCAGAGGTTTTTCAAATTTGGCATCTCGAGGCACATACGATGATGTGCTGATCGTATGGGACTTTTTTGACGTGTTTTGTTTTAGATCATGTCGACAATTAGTAGTGCGATAGCTCCTCTTGGAGCTTTTCAACGGTTAGGTGAAAGCAGTGAGCTTCCACCTCACCACGTGAACGTTCCTCTTGGTTTAGAGGACGGGTATTTCCCTATTTCTTCCTCCACAAAAGAACCCTCTGCTTCCTGTCAGGCGAAATGTTGTGTTTTCTGAGATTGTGTAACAAGTGTGTAACAGAACGGAATGGCCCTTCGTAATAGGCCTAAAAATGGTGGTAAATTGAATAGGATAGACCGCGCAATAGCGCGCGCAGCCCCGTTTATAACCTATAATGACAATGAAATAATTTTTGCTATGATAATAAAGGCAACGTATTGTTCTGTGGCGTACACGTACAAGTATCGAGGCAAATAACAATTGTTGCAGTTGTGATAACATAAGCTGTCAGCTATCATGTTTTTGTTTAAAACCAACGGAAGTGTTCTTACCTTTTAAGCTTTGAGTTTGTGCCTATGATATTTTTCCGTGAATCTAGTCTTAATTATTTTTTAGTATTCGGTGCTTTCTATCGTTGTTGAATTTTTCTAAATGTTTTACAAAAACATATTAAAAGTGTTTGTGCAGTTAGGAGTTGTATAAGAAATTACCTAATAATAAATATTACTTTTTTAAATTTCTTAAGTATTAACGGGTGTTCATAAACAGTCGTCATCCCAGTAGGTTTTGACTTCAAAAACGTATGTCTATTATAATTGAGAAAAACTGCGCTATGACAGTACTCAATGACGTTTCATTGTGTTGCACGAATTAATCAAAGATATAACATTTTGTTTTTCAAAGCAACTGGGATGACGACTGTTTATGAACACCCGTTATAATAGGTGCGCAAAAAAGTTGATTATGATATAGGGTGTTTCAAAAACTGGGTGCTAAATTAATATCAATAATAAAAAGGTTGGAGGGGATGTTTAAACATATACATTTTTCATATAAACGCATGCCCGTAAATGTGCCGTTTTGGCTCGAAAGCTTTATTATATTATAGTTATTATATCCCAAGTGCATTAAAATAGCCGATTAAATTTTGACGTTTTCTGTCAGAATGTTTTGCTAAGAAAATTGTCAAGTAAATTTGCCGTTCAACAAGAATCCCGAGTGCGTAGCACGAGGGATTTTGGGGCGGATAAAATTTTGACGTTTAAATTTTTGTCATTATTAAACTGACAGAAACCATAGTGATTACGCATTATTGTGGATATGAAGGAAATAATCAACAGTAATAACCCAAGTGCATTAAAATAGCCGATTAAATTTTGACGTTTTCTGTCAGAATGTTTTGCTAAGAAATATGTTAAGTAAATTTGCCGCCCAACAAGAATCCCGAGTGCGTTGCACGAGGGATTTTGGGGCGGAAAATTTACGAGATATATTTCTTCAGAGCAAAACATTCTGACAGAAAATCGTCAACATTTATTCAGGGTAGTTTACATGCACGCGGGATGTTCGGCGTGATTATTTCCTGAATAAATAAATAAAATTCCATTGGTGAAGCACCTTTAATAATCGTGTTGAAATTATGCAAAATCGATAAAATTTTGACACATACTTAACCGCGGTTACATTTTGACGTTTCAATTTTTGTCATTATTAAACTGATAGAAACCCTCGTGATTACGCATTATTATGGGTATGAAGGAAATAATCACTGTTAAATTTGAAATGTATTAGTAGTTGATGAATTGTAAGTGCATCACTTGGTTTTATTCATGTTTTTAAAAATCATAGAAGTGGCTTAATAAACAAATCTTAATTTTAATTAAAATTATTATGCGATAGTGATATTACAATCAAAAATCTAGACCGATGGTGATCTAAATATAAAAGGTAGGTTATGTTGTTATTTCTTGTACCTCCAGGAGACCATTTAAGGTCACTCATATCGGTATTTTTAACGTCAAAGGAACCGACAGTGAGTGTCTCTAATTGTTTGATGTATTGTAATAATATAATTATTTCCCACATGTTGTTAGCGATGAGTTTAATAATATATTGAGGCAAATAAAAATAAATATTACCACAATTACTACAATTTTTAATATGATTTTTGCTGTCAATCTCAGGGCTTATTAAAAATTATGATTATTTTAATTAAGCTTTAATAGCAATAACAAATGGTATGTTGCCTTTTATATTTTATTTATCGGCAACCAATTTTAAATTATTGCTCCAGCTAGCATTTTAGAACTCAAATCAAAAGGTTGGGTTGTAATACCGTATAACAATTATTCTAGTAGGACAAATGCCCACATTTAAACGAGTGACAGGTAACATTTAAAATTGAATGTACGCAGAGCTGATCGAATCCACAAAATTCAGCGTAATTTGATCGCGAATCGACCAACAATTAATAAATCTACCTCAGGTAATCAAAAACAATACAATCTAACGAATTAAGTGTTTGGGCTAACCTGTATTTGTTTTGTCTACGTCATAAGTGACGCCACCCTACCACTGTTTTACTTCCTGCTGGCCAAATTCTTCTTCCAATTCTGCATAATTTGGAGACGCCAACCTCGTAATTTCCTTCTGGAACGTTCCCTGCACCTGCTGCTTGTCTCTGGACCACGAACGATGTCTGTCCCAGTTGATGCACGTTGCCGCGAATCTCTCGGAGCTCTCTGCCTTTTGTATCGAGCTACAAAGGTGGACCTCGTACCTGAATTGCGCTTCTAAGGGACGCTAAGTTCGTAATTTTTTTCTGGAGGGCTTGCCGCTGTTGCTTTCTTCTTATAACCCACAAGAAAGGGCCCCTCTACAAGCTGCACACTGCTATCTGCTTTCCGTAGCCTCAAAACTCGCCGAAATATCGCTCCGACGTCGAATACAAATGAGTGAAGAGTCTTCTGGTACTGAATTTTATAACTTTATGAAATCAATCACACATGGACTCTGCACACTGGCGATTAAATAAAACCAACTACAAATTTTAGTAATTTTTTAATGTTCAAAACCAATTAAACTTTGGAAGCCAATATTATACTAGCGTCTGACCTGGCTTTCCTAATAAACAATAATAATTGAGCATATAGTATCATAGCAACAAGTTAACAATTGTTTCAAGTAAGTTTTTACGATGATTTTCCTTAACTACTAAATTGTTTTTGCATACATGTCAATTCTGGAACACACTAAACTCGTTTTGATTGTTTTATCACATTTAGGTTTATAAACACTAGCTCATAAATTATTTAGCACTGTATTGCAGTCTTCTTTCACTTTCAGGTTGCTTTTCACATGCTCTTTGTATTCTTTTGATTCCTTACACTGCTTTGTAATTCTTCAGCTGCGTTATCAATTGTTGGCATAATGATATGATTACAGAACGCTGTATAAACTTTTGTAACGCTTCGAAATACCTCTGCCGTTAAGTAAAATCACTATCATGTCTTGACGTTACAAAATTAACCTGTCAGTTGTCGTGAATTAGATGCATTTGCCACACCGAGCACAAATCATTAAAAATAAGCTGAATGCAAGCCTGCAAATACTGTTCTACTCAAATACTAGCCTCTGTTAATTAATTTGCAGTTATTGCTAATCATTTCTTGTGTAATTACCAATGTGTAATTGTGACTTATTGTTGCAATAAATAGAATACCAATTCTGGGCCTATTTAAATTTTTCTTTCATGTTCGTACGTTTGCAATGCGACCAGAATTGCTGTAAGCAATATACCATTACAATATACGTCATATTTGATATGATAGGCTTTATTTACATGGCAGTTAAGGTCACTTATCAACTTAAATAATAAAAATTCATGGCTAATGAATTTAGAAATTGTCTTAGTTTGTTTGATAGCAATAGTACATTGTATGCAAAAGTATCTGGGACAGCTTGTTTTACATTTTGGAAACATAACGATATATTTATTTAATGTCAAAGCAGCATTGGCACAATACTGTCAGTATCAATCAGTTGCGATTGTCATCCTAGATTTTACATAAGCCAAGTTCGCACAGCTTAAAAATCTCTCAAATCAACCATAGCACTTGTCCCAGATACTTTTGCATACAATGATACCATTCGGGACTTGAACTTCATCCAGACTCTTTTGTCATTGGTCTCATAGATAATAGTCAAAGATACTATCACCTGAAGCGATATAATTCATTAGATTTAGATTATAGACGATTAGTTACAGTTATTTTATTTCCATCTTAATACTAACCACAGGTTAATATAGGTACAACTGAGTAACAATGTATCCACTCTTACAATATTTGATAATTACGTCAGAGCTGATTGTAAACTGGTAAAGCAAAATCAAAGCTACCAAAGAACACTTTCAAATGCGTGGCGTATGAAAATCACTTGGCGCTCAGTCTGAGCTGTATAGGGTGCCGGGTGAGTTTGAGATTTGACACCACCACTGGCTTTTTGATGCACGCAGCAGAGGGAGTCGATAGTTCATCTAATTTATTCTCGCGCCAAACTAGAGCGGGGATCCGATTTTTAGTCGGACAATTGACTTCAATCGGGTAGGTTATGCGTAGATGACCTATATCATTTCAATTTTGGAAAATTACAACCTTTGTCGGATAATTCAGCTTTCCGAAGTGCAGCCTACCCATCTAAAATTCCGATTTCGTCTCGTTTAAGTACAGCAGAATTTCATATCTATAACCAACCGGATATATGTATACCGACGCAGTTCTAGAAAAATATATTGCTGTCAGCGTGTAGATCAACGCTGATTACTTCTAGCCATCCTGCTGCTGTCTATTCTTCATTCAGTAACTTGACGCAGTCCCGAAGGGTTTCCCATTATATCGCCCGTCGACAATCTTGAAGCTACCCATTTTGGTTTCATCATTAAGTACGGATTTAATTCTCCAGCCTGCAATTCTCGACCAACTTTTGGTTGCTAGTGGGATATTACAGCCGGCGCTGCTCCAGCCAGATTTTAACACAGCGTGCGTTGAGAGCGACTTGTCTTAATTTCGCATCTTGCAGCTTACTGAATCGCTGCACCAAGCTAAGTTAAACCTGTTTTTATTGCATTGTGGTCTTTAAATATGTTAAGTTAATGATTTTCTGCATCGATAATTATGGAATAACTATAAGTAACGCAGTGTGAAATAAGTTTTAGTACATATCCACGTTAGAAGTGAAGTGATGCCTTAAGCATGTAGAATTCTGAGAGATTATTTGTTACCAATGTTTGTTGTGGTTCTAGCCACTGGTATCCGTTTAAATACAGTTTTATTTTTTTTTTTAATAGAGTGCTTAAATTTTCCGTATAATTTTTATTTGTGAAGCAACATTCAGTTACGCGTTTTGTTCTTCTTCTTCTGAATCATATGCCTTTCTACCATTAGGTATAAAGCTGGTGGAGTTGGAATTATGATCCTAAAAGAAAGTATCTTATAACTGAAAAAGTGGCTTCGATTGGATTATTTATATAAATTAGAATAATAAAATATTTATATAAAGCTATAAACAGCTAAATCAAGATGGAACAGATATTCCAGTTCGGAAAAAGACAATTCTTATTTAAAATTAATTTTGTATTATTTTATATGAATATAAAAAAAATCGTATAAAAATGTCAAAAGTTATCTAAATATTTGCTCCAAACAAAAATATTAAATTTTCCAAATAATATATCTTTTAGTTATTCAAGGGCAGATACTAAACAGTTTTTTTTTTTTAACAAATTTATGAATTTTCTTAAAAATAGTTCTAAATTGTACTATAATTATTTTTCCTCGAATTGGAAGGCTATTGTATCTCGATTCGGCAATGTTAAATTAATTTTTTTTGTCGGATTTGCTCCTAAACAATGTTTAGTGGATGAACTTGTTGCGCAGACATATTTATCGGGGATCGCTAATAGCTAGTTTGCTTGTAATTCCCTCCAGGTGTGGTGTATGTCCTTTTCCCTTCCCCCGTGAGTTGTTTTATGTTTTGCCTGGTTTGGTAATTCTATTACTGCGTTATTTACTTGCAATGTTTAATTTCAAAATTTAAATGTAGCCCTGATATTCACGCCCAAGAAAAAGAAGGGATAAATATTTTTGTTTCGTGGAGCCGCTACGCCGTTCAAGATATGGGTGGGGGCAACTATTTTGTTGGGAACTTGTTTTAAAGCAAACCGGTTGCTGGTAGAGGGGGCATGAAATCGGTAAAAATATGTGTGCAACACGTATTAGTAAAGAAGTCTTCGTCTGTTCTCTACGCCTCGTAAGGCAGAAAAACTACCGGGTGGCCATAAATATCTGATATCACATTACCTTCAGAATCAACACCGCTTTATTAAAGTGATGAATCCAACTAAACTAAATGTCATTAATGTCATCACAACTAAAATTCATATCTGTCAAAAATTATTACAGATTGCAATAAGTAATGGAGTTAGAACAGGAGATTTTTATAATCGAGTCGTATTTAAGAAATGGTTTCAATAACCTTGTATTTTATTACATTACATACCAATACTTATTAGAATTGAAATATAATGCTAACCAACATTTATAAGTAGCTAAATCCATGGCTACCGGGATCTCAGATATTTATGGCCACCCGGTATTAGGGCGTATCCCCGAACTAGCGTAGTAACTCCTTCAGTGCTCTGTGATAACTATATCAATATTGTTTTCCCATATGGAACGTGTTGTGCAGACAGCTACTGTTGCGTTGCGCGTAATATCACTGCGACCAGATATAAAACTTTTCAAGAAAGTGAATTCAACGTTTGTTGCGGTTTTGGCCTTCAGATAGGTCCGCTCAACTGTAATTTTTTATAACTGTTATCTGAAAAGAGGTTTTTAATTACTGGTTAACTTTAATTTCTATAGTGCAGTGCAGTTTTGCGTATTCTTGAAGTTTAAGTATTTCAGATGCTTAAAGGTGAGGTAATATCCAAATTTTAACTGAGCACAGCATATACCTTCTATGACCGACTAGATTTTTTCTGATGAAACCCCTAATACATCATTGGCATTCAACATTCAACACCACGGTGGCGCTTACCCAATAATAGAAAAAATATACCTTTACCAATTTAAGTTTTATAGCCAAACACCTACATTTTTAGCTTAAGACCCAGACCATTTCCCACCGTAGCTAGCCGTGTCCACTTTTCAGATTTGCTACAGGTAGTAATTAGCTTTTCATCTGTAACAGAACATACCCGTAGACTACGTGTTCTACTGTAGAATATATATTAACTTAAATGAAATCAGGATTTTACATGCAGTTTTATAAGTCAAAGGACTAAGAGGTACGTGCTCCTAGATAAAAAAAAATCAAAAATATCGGAGAGCTATAACGTTTAAATTATTTAAGTATTCTAGATTGTGCTTACCTGCATATCAACGTTTTTGTTTTACTGTAAAAATGATAATCTAAATTGCAACTGTTTGAATACTCAACGCTATCTTAGTTATAATTGAGCGTTTTCTACTTTTAAATATTTAGTAAATTTAGCAATAAAGTTATTACAATTAGGTAATTTTGCTATATTTTGTTATATAGTGTTAAGTTGATTAGCTCCACTTTGTGTGCCCAACTTATATTGTTATATTATAATTGAATTTTAATTAATTTAATTGCCCATTTATTTATATTGAATAATCACTTATAATACCATGAGTAGTCAAAGTTATGTCGACTATTTTTGTGGTGGTGTCACGAATGTCCATTGCGCTTTGGTACGATTAGGACTCGTGCTAGCGCACTCGTCCTAATCGTACCAAAGCGCAATGGACATGAGTAGTGATACCACCGCAAAAATAATCTACTTAACTTTGACTAAGAATGGTATTCGAGGGACTATTTAATGAACCAAACTACCTTTTTCAAATTATTTTTCAGTAAATCTAGCAACAAACTACGCAATTTCTATAGTAACAGAACACTAATGCCGACTTTTTCTAATAAAAATCGCATTTGTTAAAAATAGTCACTTGAATACCTTCTAGGAAGATATATCCACTGATATTTTTTTGATTGGTCAAGAAACGTCAGAATTCTGGATTTTTATTGGTCACTTTTTGACAGATGACAGGTGAATTGAATAGTCAAAATTATTTTCTGCTAGCCCTAGTAGATACACTTGACTGAAAATCAGATCGGATTCTTTTTAATCTAGATTGCCTTTATTCTAAAATTTGATGTTCCTATATTATTATAACAACTCAAAACTTCTGTCAACTAACACTTCAAACTAGTTTTAAAAATTCAATTAGAAATACTTCATCTCAAATAGTATGTGCTTCCTTAATTAAAATTAACTCACTTTACTCTTTATTTTCTTTCAGTTTTTATTTTAAATTACCTAAATTCTGTTACCTTTTATTAAACTTAACAGTCTCCTTTGCTAAACCCAATACGTTCAATTCTGCAACTGACCACGCTACAAAACTGCTCCACTCAAATCCACGGCGAAGGCCTCAACTGACAATCAACTGCCAAGATGTCCAGAATCTGGATCCAAATCAACACAGGAACCTAGTTTGCCACAGGAATTAGCATCTACAGCTTCACCACAGTATGCATACAAATAGACCTCAGCCGCAGATGCGTTACTTTAATGTTCAACCAAATCACATATATGAATTCTGATACAACCCAGCACCACAAATCTTGACCAGGGGCAAGCCACCAGATATCACTTGACAAGCCCCACAAATCTGCTCACTCTGCTAATGATGTCGATACAATCCATCTCCCTTGTAAAGCGTTCCTTGTTATCCAATTCAGTCGATTCAAATGTAATTCTACAAGAAACTCAATTCACATTCCCTTACTTTTATTTGCCTTTGTACTCTTATAAAAAGGTATATTTCTTAATTTCAAATTTTACAAAATTGTATTACATCATTTTCGTTTCAAAAAAAATTTTCTTAGCAATAAATACTCCTTAGCGATCTAGCTTATTTTTTGAGTCCAACACGCAATTAAAGCTTTATTATTTGATTAATACCTACTATGTTAAATAGTATATTTTGAAAAAGTATTTGTCATTAACTTCCAATTTTATTTCAGATATTAAATTAAGTTAAAATCGTACTGTTTCTCAATTAGCTTCATTTAATTAAATTATAAATTCTATTTCCCTTCTTTTCTAAATGCATCTTAATAATTTTGATATCCATTTCACATCTAAATTCATCTTTATAATTTTTAATACTGTATTCTTTTAATCTTATTAATCTGATTTTTAGACCCCTGTACCAATACCATAACAATATATAGAAGTTTAATTGCTCAACTGCAAATTATCACGTTTATAAAAAAAAATGAAAGAAACATTCTATACGTAATTTCCATATTAAGAAAATTGTCAGTTTAACAAGCTATGACATCGTAGGTTGCCAACATTTCTAAATATTATAATTCTGGTTTTAATCGTGATTATTCCGATCATAAAATGTTGCACGCATAACTAGCGTTTATGGCCCTTGTCTCCTTTTCACGCCGAGGCCGTGAATGCCTTCTTACGCTCTTGGTACATAAGCATAAATAACTACAAGGTGATTACTAAAAAGTGGGGGAAAGAGCGAAAATTTTTGAATTAAATACTAATAATTTTTACTTCCTTTTACGATAAAGAAAGTATTGGATTCACCCCAAAAATTCGAAATTGAGTTTTCAACAGATCTTCACGTTTTAGAGTCCCCTGATTCCAAAAAACATATTTTTTTTCATTGGTCTGTCTGTCTGTCTGTCTGTGTGTCTGTCTGTCTGTCTGTGAACAGAATATCTCAAAAACGAAAAGAGGTATGGCGTTGAAACTTCATATATAAGTTTTGTGCACTATGTAGTTGAGACAGCAAGCTTTTGAAGAAAATCGCATAACCGGAAGTAGGTGTTTACTCTTGTGATTTTTCAGTTTTTTTCGATTTTTTCAAAAACGGCTCTAACGATTTTTTTAAACTTTACATTTTTACTACATTTTTAATGTGTATTGATGTGAAATAGGTGATTTTCCAGTTGAATACTTCTAAAGTGGGTTTCTTTTGTTTTTTTTCTATTTTTTTATTAACTCCTATTTTAAATAAAACACCCAGTATATTATTACATTTTTGAATTCACCTTAAAATTCTAGAGAAAATTTGTCTCTTCAACTAACGCTCTATTTTGTACCGTTTTTGTAGTATTTGTAATTTTTGAAAATTTTTGACAAATGGCTAAAAATTAAAAATGAAATTTTTGACTAATTATAAGAACACTGTAAAAGGAAGTTGTGTGAGTGTATCACACCAGATTTTTTGCTTTTATGTTTCTCGCAGGTGTATCACCCCAAATTTCTGGTTACATGTTTTGACCATATATCTAATACTTACTATATTGCTAGCGGCTATGAGTGGGAAACTCGCCAAGGAAGTGAGACATACAACCAACTCTTCAATGTATAATGGTGAGCTGTGTGCAAGCGCGGCGGCGTCGTCCTGCCAATGGGGAAGTGGTCAAGTTTAAAATTCGCTTCTAAAGGCGGAGTTCAAATTCTCACGCATGCGCACGAGACGCGTTATACTCTAAGTGAGACTATGTCGGCGCCGTAATGTTTTCTGACGTTTCCAGGCCCTACTAGCAATATATGTGTATTATATATATGGTTTTGACAGATATGTTTTATAGGTTAGAATACTGAATTATTTTATTTCATTTTTCTTACAGCATTTGTAATAAGATGGTTTTTACGAAAGAGTATGATGCCTTTATTTTAATGGCTCATTATTGTTATTACTCATTTGCTGCAAATTAGTACTTATAAATGTTCGGAATTATTTAGCCGAGCCACTGGTATGTACGTACATACAATCAATTCTAGGGATGTTTCTTACCAGTAATTTTAAACATGTACCAATTCGTATGATGTGTTGCCTACAATACAATCCCCAGGCAATTGCGCCCGCACTGTATTTTATATTAAAAAGTATCCGTAAGGCCTCTTCCACAGAACACTAATAAATCCATAGAACAATACCTAAATCAAAGAGCATATAATGAGAAGAGACTCAGCGCTGGGTAATATTAGCGTATAGCTTAAAAGTTCCCGCCCGCTAGGCTCCCAGGTCTTATCCCTCTGGCGGGAGGGATCCCAGTTAAACAGCTCGGAGCAAAACCATGATTCTAGAATTCGTCGGTTTAAACCACGGTGTAAGATATTCAGGTGATTCGACTTCAAATGTTTTTGCAGATTCTGATGGCTAATTTTTGTCCTAGTTCCCGGCGGATCCAACAGGTGGCGAATCAGTAAAGGTGTAAAACGTCATTCTGACGTTTTGTAACATTTAATTAATATTTTGTATTATAAGTTGTGATAACGGTTTAATATTGTGTATTGGTAAAAAAACTATGTTTTTAGCGCCGTCAAATACCGAAATTCAAAAGAAGCGGCAAAAACAGTTGTTTGTGTTAACCTAGAAACTGCTGTCTATAAGGAAGCAACTCGATGGTAAATTGAGAAAATATTACTGGTTGATAGACTGCAACTCTAAACTATCTCTTGCCAACAAGTTGCTTGTCTATAAAACTGCTGAAACCAACATAGAGAGTCGATATCCAGTTGGGAAGTATGTCGTACTGCATCTAGCAAATGTTGAAATCTTTGAACAAGAGAGCCAGTTTAGTGCAGTGCGAAATGTCTTCAGGGATTAGAAATAAATCCTTTTCCATGTGTCGTCAAGGTGAATAGACGTGCTAGCGCAGTGTGCGGATGCTTATGTGCGGCAGTTTTAGTATAGTTGAAGTTGGGCTCTACCTACGATCACTGTGATGTCCTACTACAAAATTGCTGTAAATTCTATAAAAACGGGTGGCTATTGTAAACAGTCAGTTTCCAACAAAGAGCTGTCAAACCAAGATGATGTTGTTCAACGTATTAAGAAGGTTCTGGTGTCTGAAGATTTTATAGCCAATTTGATGGAGCAGTTTAAGCAACAGTTCTGAACACGACCTGCGTATTTCTACTTTAAAAGAAACTGGTGCTTCTCAAAATACAACTATCAGACACACGATTTTAAAATAGATTCAATATTTAAGACGTAATAACCTACGTATTCTAGGAATCATAGAAGCTTCCAATGAAGATACAGACCAAGTTCATACTAATTTTTTCGGTTCCAATCCAAGTTCCCAAGTCATAGATTGAGGAGCAGGAATTCAGGTCTACCCACCCCAATCATTGTGAAGTTCGTTAATTATAACGTCCGACAACAAATTTTCAAATCAAAATCCAAATGAAAAGGAACCTGGGTTTCCATAAACGAAGACCTAACAAAAGCAAGGCATTTCTGCGTTCTACACAACAAATATATGTGGATTATGTTATACAAACTGATAATGTTATTGAACAGTTATTGATAGTAGTAACTGCGGGTAGGCAAAAACTGGTATTTGGTCTAGTTCATAAACCTCCGAAAAATAGTCACTTGGAATTTTTAAATTGTCTTAATAATACGTTAATATCTATACATAATAACATTTTTTTGTCTAGGCGATTTCAATATATGTAGATTTACAATATGATTTTGAACAAAAAGTAACATCCGATTTACTATCATTTATAGATGGCGTTGTCTTCAACCAAATCATTTTGTATAAATGGAAAAATTTGTGTTTCGCAAATACTGCTTGCAGGTAAATTGCGATACGTGTTATTTAAATTGTATGGCTATCAATATGGTTATCAATAAGGGATTTCTGACACTGCTGTGTGTATGTTTATATATTTCTTATCTGCATTTCCATTTTGTTCTGTAAACTTAAATTGTGTATATATTTTTTAGTACCTACTTACGTACTTTGAATAGTGTACTTTTCGCTCTGTTCTGTTCTGCGTATAGATTTGTTGTTTAGTCTAAAATTATAAAACAATCCTATGTAATGTTTTCAAAATTAAAATGTGCTCACATTAAGACACGTTTACTGGTTGCCAATTTTGATGCTTTCAGGGGAACCATTATTGATTCTTCATTTATCTTGCTGGCTGTCTCCAAAACTTGATTTTCTGATTATGTAATAAATGAGATTTTTGTTGAGGTTTATAATATCAGACGAAAAGATCGAACATTTAAAGGTGGAGGTGCAGGTGGCACTTTATTTATGAATGTTTTTTCATATACAATTTTAACTACTTCCGACAATATTGAACAATTATAGATAAGCATCGCCCTTTAAAAATTGTAAGTATGCATTTGGAGTATTATACAACACACACATCAATAACATTACCTAGCAGTTGTCAGTATTACAATAAATAATAATACAATACCTATTACAGATACCATTAAAAATGTGGGTGTAATCCTTGAATGAAATTTTTGTTTTAAAAACCCATTTAAATGTTTTAGGATACTGCATTGGTAACTAGCGTTTACATAGTTACAAACGAGTCCGGTAGAAAAAAGTTTACCAGCCTAGACCAGTAGTAGTTGACAACGGCCAGATCAAAGGCCGTTGTCAACTACTACTGGTCTAGGCCGGTAAATTTTATCTACCGGACTCGTTTGTAACAATCTAAACGCTAGTTACCAATGCAGTATCCTAAAAAAAATTATACGATACACGACCGGTAGCAACATTTTTATGGTCTTGCCAAACATACAGGTCGAGCCCGTAGGGCGCGGCCATAAAAATGTTGCTACCGGTCTAATAACGTAGATAGCTATTACAGAGCTTATTGCAATTTAAAAACTACTTTCTTAAATTGTATTCAACATTAATATCAAAGCCACATTATGTAACAGTATGGTGTTATCTCTGGTTGATTATTGTGATTTGTCATATGGTATAAAAAATATAGTAGAGTATTCAATTCACCTGTGATCTGTTGAAAAGTGGCCAATGAAAATCCAGAATTTGACGTTTCTTGACCAATCAAAAAAATATCAAGCGGATATATCTTCCTAGAAGGTATTCAAGTGACTATTCAACACTATAACGTATAAGCCAATCAGATTGCAGACATTTGCTTTTTTCAACCAATAACAGCAGTATATCACTGAATATTGGGCACCATGCAAAATATTCACAAAACAATGTACGTACTCAAAAAATAAAGAGTCTTGTTGCGAAGTATCGCTTAGCAATGATGTTCTGTCCTTAGTGATATCGCTAGGATACGTAACACTAAACCCCCAAAAACTGTATGGCTTGTTTTAAAAATTTTAAAATGCTGTGTTTTGGAAGTATTCCGCTGAATTTAATTGAGAATGAATAATTATATTAATTGGTGGATTATTTTTCAATAAAGTTAATCGTTATGTATTAATATTGTTAAATAGTCGTCCCAAATACCACTCGAAGTGGATATATTTTTTTTAAATATTTTGTCATTTCCATAGAAATTATTGCAAATTTCACTCAACAAAATCAAATTTAAATGTCACTCGCCTTCGGCTCGTGACATTTTTGATGTGATTTTGTATCGTGAAATTTAAACGCAATAATTTACATGGAAATGACAAAATATTTGTCAAAAATATATCCACTGCTTGTGGTATTACCCTTGATTATTTTTTTCGTAGCGATCTCAACCAATCAGAAGGCTGGATTTAGTTAAGTTATCTTGTATAATTTCGATTATACAAAATCGATTATACGAGAGTAACTTCACTAGGCAACGCAATACATAACTTTTGTCAACTTGATGATGTTTTCATAGAGATGACTTTCAGTTAGGTTAACTCAAACAAATCAAGCTGCCAATAAAATATTTATTTGATCCTAATATTAAAATTTACTCAAAATATAATCAAATCGAATACAATGCGTACTTCGAACAGGTTATACGTCTCAAACTTCCTGCACAATAACAAATCGTGTCAGTTTGACAGAATAATCCTCCCGCTGACGCAGTCGGACTATTTAACTTGTCAAACTGACACTCTTTTATTATCGTGCAACAAGTTATCTACATATAACCCGATAATATCGAAGTACTTATACATAGTATCACTTCTGATTATTTTAAACAAATGTGATTTTTATTAGAAAAAGTCAATATTAGTGTTCTGTTACTATTTAAATTGCAGTTTTTTGCTACATTTACTGAAAACTTATTTGAAAAAGTAGCTTGGTTCATTGAATAGTCCCTCGAATGCCATTCTTAACCACAGTTAAGTAGAATATTTTTCTGGTGGTATCACTACTCATGTCCATTGCACTTAGGATTGGGACTCGTGCTAGCGCACTCGTCCTAATCGAACCTAAAAATGCATATGAGGTTTAGGGGCAATGTATCTATTCCTTTACAAACAGAATTTGTTAAATGACAATACATTATGTATTTATTACAATTAAATTGGATAAGTGAAATCAGAAGGGAAGGGGCCAAAAGGGCAACTACTTTCTCATATTATTGTTAAAGTGCTACACTAAACTTTTGTAATGAACTGTTTTGCTTATTGTTGAAAGTGTAGCAAAGTGTTGCAAATAAATTACTTGTGAAAAAGTTTCAAGTCTTTTGATATCCTCATTTTCTTCACGCTGTGAATCAATTTCGAAGGGTTCAAACACTTCTGAACGATGATTTGTAGATAATAACTAGTCATATTTTTTTTATATAATCATTTGTCACATATTGTCGCTTCATATGTCACTTAATTGATGTTTAACGTATTTGTAGGATGTCATTATTGTTTATATCTGCCTTTGCTGCATAATTAAATTGTTAATTATATTTTGTGTTTCTTGAATTTTGAATCACTCCCTATAATGTACTATAATATGTAATAAAATAATTAATATAATTATGAACAATAACATTATTAAAAATATTACAATTTATATAAATATTAACCCTTAACTATGCATTAAAGGCTAATAAAAGTCAAATAAGTTTTATTATTATAATAAATTAAAGAAAGATTTATTACATACTAATATTTTTACATAAGTGAAAATATTACAACTTTCCAGTGGTAGTTGTACTCTCATATTTGGAAAACTTATTGATTATAATACACATTTCATAACAAATAATACTTGAAATATTGTTGCATTTGTCATTGCATTAAAAATCATTTTTACCCAGTATCTGAAAAACAAAGTACCATACAATTTGTACAATTACGATAAAACACTTTGTTCAAAAACGCGATTCATTTAATGTTCACTTTTATCATACCTAATTATTAGTGGGTATTCTACCATTTTTCAGATACTGAATAAATATTTAACATTGAGTGAATATTATAAGAAATCCTTGCAAGAAAGCTCTGAAGTATAAACGATTTAAAAACTTTGATCTATAATATAAGAGTAATTAATTTACATTGCAAAACCGTTACTAAGAACTTTGGGTGCAAGCACGGTATCTAGCAAGCAAGCGATAGTGAACTTGTTATCTGTGTCAGCAGGTAAAGTTCTGGTAGCAACCGAGCTGTATACATCGTTTTATGGTATTCTGAATCATAAATTATTTCAAAAAATTCTTAAATTCAAATGACGTTGCTGCTTTTTTTTATATCTGGAGACGGTTTAGTAAACAGGAGTCTACAATTCAGAATAGCATAAAAGTAAAGTAAAGTTCACGGCGCTTCATTCCACACGTAGGAATATGACCCGAGATACAGCGAGTCAGGGTTGCCGAAATATCTCTTTCCGAAACCCAGTCAATCTGGCACACGTTAACGGTATACTGGGTGATATAGTTAGCATCATGCCTTTGACGACTACCTTACTTTCTCTACTTCCACAACTATGGTTTCGGTACCCAGTATTTAAAGCAACTGGGTGGGCCACCCGCCAGATGTGGTGATTGAACCCCCAGAATATCATAAAACATTTTATTAGTAACTCAGTCACCTTGCACCTGGACTGTGTGTTGCCTAATTACAAAATTTCAGGGTTTTAAAACAGGTACCCAAATTAAAACTAAATTAAATCCGCTCACATGTAGTTCAGTCAAATAAATCGTGCAGTACAACCAAATCCCTAAAATTAAGAAAATTGGCTGATCAAGATCTTACATTAAAATGACCACACGTATAAAAATTTAGTAGGTACCAATTAACAATGAAATAAATTGCAGTAGAACGAAACAAGATTATTGTAATTTATAATAAGAAAAAGAAAGTTCAAAAACTGTCGCAAGCACTGTGCATACCCAATAAATCGAAAAACTATCCTCTAGGTTTCACACTCTACTTGTAGCTGTGCGTTTTAAACGCTAGCTCATTTATTATTTAATTAAATTTACCTTAGCTTTATTTATAACTACCTACCTCGGCTGCTAGCTCACTTTCGGCATCTGAGACCACACTCAGGGCGATTCAGGTTACTGCAATGGGGCGATGGGAGACAGCAATAAATAAAAAGCCTTTACGCTTAAAAATTTATAAAAACACCAATTACAGCATAAATGTAACTAAATCGACCCTAATTCCGTAATCATTAGCTGATATTATACTAATCTACTTCATTAAGGGTTAGTAATTTAGATTTATGCTATATTAGCTCTTAAATATAGGCACTAACCACTGGTATTGTCCATTTAGCTCGTTCACGGTGGCGTTGCTGAGATCTCAAAGGCTGGGCTTAGGCGATGATGGCGGAAACATGTGTGGATTTGGCGGTCGCGTCCACCTGTGGGGTCTTTGTAGATTACCCTCTGATTTTGTTGCCAATTAGTTTCTTGAACCAAACGGGCTGTTGTCACTGCTCCAATTTTTCCACATTCTCACACTTGTTTCGTTTCCCTTCACGCCGAAACGAAGGGTGAATAAAATAACGCTCACACCTCACAAGGGTTGCCAGCTTGTACTCTCTGACCTCTCGCCTCTGCTGCTCTCACCCTTGTCCTTTGCACCCCGCACCAGCGCACAATTCAGTCACCGCACACAATATTATAGCGATATTTAATAAATCGTGCCCATTACCTACATATTTATCCTTCCAACGCACTTAATAAATATGGTACCGTCAACTGAATCCATGTTTTTGTTGTGCAGAGCGCAAAACGGTTAATCTAATCACAGTTATGTCTTCTTTGATCGAAAAAGGGCTTCCTTTGAGCTTGGTTTTGGCCCTAAAAATTTGTTACCTAATGTAATTGATGAATTTTACAATTATGGGATTGGGAGCTCCAGCTCTTTGTTAGGCCATGACTTGTGTCGATTGCTGCCAGCGAAACTTCGATATTTTGCTTATCTTGAAAGAATTTAATTAATGTAACATTGGTATCTTCAGGATTAACCTCACCCACAAAAAAATACACAAATTGTTGCTCCAAAGCATCGATTTTCTGCCCCTGGTTACAAATAACCTTATTATGTGTTCGGCCGCTATCTTCCATATTTTTAATGCGCCGCTATCTTCTGTACCACATAGTTGATGCTGCAGCTCTAGATAGCCTCGTTTTTTCACGAGTCGATTCCATTTCGAAGGATTCAAACAGTTTTGAAATATGATTTCATTTCACGTTAATATTTGACGTTTTTGTGCGCCATTATTGTTTACGTAAATATAGTTCAAGGTGGCCATGGCCTACACTATTACACATTCGCCATCTAGCGAAATATTTGTGAATGAGGACAAAATTTAGTATGCCTACAAATCCCAGTCGAATGACCTGAATATCTTAGACCGTGGTTTAAACTAAAGTGCGATGACTGCGATGTTGCCAAGTTAACACAACGTTCGAACTTACGGGTGGTCTTCCGTTTAAAGCACGGTTTGATTTGGAATGGGCGTAGCACTTTTTCTTGTGCTTATTTAGTAGAAAATACGTTTTGCTATCTGAATGCATTTTTATATGCAAGGAAAGAGGATAGAGGCACGAACTCATCACCCAAACTTTTCCCTTCCTAATTTATGGCCTTTTAAGTTTTAAGCTCCAAAGGTTGGTTCGAATATCAGAGTGACAGGCGTTCGTCAAGTCCACGTGGCTACTTGAAAGCAAGAGCCATAAACAACTTGACCGTAAATTTAGGAAGCATATCCGCGCAATTATGCACTAACCATTTCTACTAATCTCGATATTATTTTTAAGCGGTGCAACTGAACTGCGCACAAAACCCATGAGTCCCTTAATCCAATACTCGAATTGCGCTCAACATATTTGCATACCTGGCTTAATCCTTACCATAACTCGAACTGCGCTCAAGGGCGATTAGGATGAGGAACAACCATAAAGTGATTTTTTATCTTTATCTGCCAAAACTGTGTCATGTTATACTAACATACCGGTTGACCGGTTTCAAAACCGAATATAGCATGTTTTAAAATATTACTAAAAGGAACTAAATTATCCAGCCATTGTCCTTTGAATTTCGCATTACAAGAATTATTAACACGGAATAAAGTATACCAAGTAGGTTGTAGGTATGCAATGATAAAAAGATATATTAACTGTATAGCGACAGGTAAAAACAAATATATTTTTTATCATATACAGTGTGTTTCACTTCTCACATTCACACCCCTGTATCTTCCTTATTTTTTTCTGATCGACTTGAAATATTGGTCACCATTTAAATTAACTATTTTTATAACTTTTAAATATTTTACCTCCCCCAGTAACCCACTGCCATAAAAAAATGAAAAAGCATAGTAGGCCTAGTTAACGTTATTAAATAAAGTTAATCAGAATCACAAAAATAGTCGAAATGTAAATTATTATTTAACTTGCTATTTACATTTACAGGAACATAAATTGACAGCTCATGTACTTCAATGAGAGACAACCATTGAAATTTAATTCGTTTAGATTAAAATATTATTCATTACCAAAAATAATCAAATTGAGAATTTTTTAAATTTTGAGCAACTTCTTTTTAATAAAATTTTAGATAAAACCGAGCCAACTACGTTTTTTTAATTTTCCGTATCTGTTTTTCAACGCAGTAGGATGCTAGTTTGTAGTAAGGTTATTTAAATAGTGTAAAAATAACTCTCTTAAAGAGTAGGTATAATGGACTAAAATTTCAAATCTGTCATAAAATAAATAAGGAAGATATAGGGCTGCAAAGATAAGAAGTGAAACACACTGTATAACAAATGTTTTACTTACAAGTTTACAATACTACTAAATTTATGAGAAACAAGTTTTACAAAATTGTATCGAGATATTTCATGTCTATTTAACTGCACAATTTTGGCATCCATGAATTGTATCTATTTACATTTCGACAATAGAATTGAGTTTTATGTACGTATCGGCTTGCATTTCTAACACTTTTAAAAATGAGTGTATATTAGGGTATGGAGATGCATTTTCCCGTTTTAAATTTGGAATGAAATTCGCAAGTGTTGTTCGTTATTGCAGCGCTGTCAGTTTTCACAACCAATATTTCTGAAGGAAACGTGAACGAGTGCCACCTTTTTAAGAAATGCTACAGAAAAGCTTACCGGGAATACGCCGTAAAATTTTTTAGTAAAAGAATTATCTGACATGATTTATTGGGTAAAAAATACTATTTTCCCGCTGCTGATGATGTAAGTCAGTGATACAACCTTAGTAACGAAACGTGTAAGTCGGTGATTATATTTGTTTGCTGCTTTGTCTTGACAACGGAACTTAATACTATTATTAAGTTCCTAGGATAATAAAATTAGCAAAGCAAAATGCAGATTTAGACGTTTTGTTTATAAATTGCAAGTGTTTATGTGACATGTGACACTCACAGGTAACACGACTCACGAAAACTAATCCTGGTGACAGGTGACAAACCAAAGGATTTTTTCAAAAATCTAGGAAAATTTCGATAAGCAGCGGGAAAAATATAATAAGATAACTCGGAATGTATCGCCTATTAACATTTTCGGCAGGCAACAAGCCGCGACTTCGTCTTGGCTTGTACTTGCCTACCTCAAATGTTAATAGGTCCTTACATTCCTTGTTACTTAAATAGCTATTATTTTCCGCTGGATGTTTAGATTTATACGTGTGTCGAATTAATTTTGCGGAAATTGCATGTGCGAATATTTGGCTATAATTTTTAGATACCATAGGAGCAATGCACCGTGCTGGTAACGTAAGATATTCGACCAGATTTAATGACCTTGCGATAACATTTTTTTGTGTGTATAATACGGACGTCTTATTCAGAAAAATTACGTAGTTTGAATAATTTTTATTTTAAAAATACATACGTATGTATACTTAATGTAGGTACCTAATTATTTTATTTTATTGTATGGCTATTCCGTCCCTGGTTGCAGTTGCTTTATAAGTAAGAAAAAAACACGAAGGTTACATATTCCCTGGACCAGGTGCGTGATGGGCCATTGTAGTACATGAAAATAAAAGAAACACTTACTGATCTGAAAAATAACGGAATATAGTAACTCACCCGGGGTTACCCTCCTCCCCCCCCCCCCCCTTCCTGTCGTGAATGGATAATCAAAAACGAAAATGATTATCTATTTTTCAAAATTTCTTTAAAATCAAGGGTGTCATATGATCCTTGTAAAATTTAATCAACTTGGGTAGCATTTTATCGGTCCACAAATCAGCATCTTTAAAAATCTAAAATTGACAGGTTAATATATTTATTATAGGTGTATAAAATACATTAACAACAAACCGTTTCCACGAGCAAACCGTGAGACGTCCACACAATAAAATAGCAGAGCTATCTGTCAGTTACTGCCAGTTGGCCCTGTATCTGATAATAGTACTTATGCGACCTTTTTAAAGTTGGTAGTCCATTTTTCAGTTGCATATAAGACAGTTTTTTGTTACCGATAGCTTCCTCAGGACTCATATTAGCTATGCTTTTAGGGCATTTAATTTCATCTAAATGACGCCGCTGTGTCACTTTACGAATAAAGTTGTAAATTACAGGTAAATGCTTCAATAGCATCCAACGTGTTTCTGAATAACTTTAGAATGGAGCTGACCGAAATACGTGAGAAGCAATACAGAAATATTTACACATTGAAGAAATGTAAGTACAATTACGGAATTAAATTCATAATCAAATTAGAGCTTTAATTCCCAGTATGAAAAACGCATTACTGATTCTGTGAAATACTTTAGTTGTTAATTATTCTTAAGAATATTTTTGTAAAAGCTTTTATTCCTGACGAATCAACCAACTTACAGTTAAAAAATAACCAAGTCGGGCACACAGTTTAATATAAAATTAATATATAAGTAATTTAAGGTATATTGTTGTTAGACTATAAACTGTTTGTCAAATATGAAATTACAGCTCACATTAATGAAGTAATCACAGCAAAAAAATAATAATCCTTTATCTAATATACTTGTCTGTCCGGGACGCTGTTTTGTCTGTCCGGGACGCTGTTTCAGCAGCCAAACCGTAAGAGATAGAGAAAAAAGTTATTGAAGTTATATGTTTGGAATGGTCATGTCAGGTCAGGAACCGAATTTCAGTCACGTGACACTTCCGGTTTTCGAGAAATCACGTGAAAAACGGTCTTTTTTGTTTTATTAAATGAGACATTTGTCTCACTGGTTGCTAGTAACTTAAATATTACAACACAACATGTTACGTGTCCCGATTTTTTGTAAATTAAAATGCGAATAATTAATTTTTCGTTGACCGCTTGAAAATTCCTAAAAAAGGATGGATTAATAGATGTCATTAATACACTGTTTTTGATTAATACACTCTTTTTCATTGATTAACTGTTTTTGTGATTTTGACGTTTTGATGATATTTCCATGGAGGTTAGTTGTATTAATCAAATTTTTCACCACAAAAAAAAATTGTGGCCAACGAAAAAAAATTTTAATCAACTCGTTTGTTAATGGGCGATTAATAATCTCAACTATTAAAGGCACTCACTAGCTATCGCTCGTTCGTGCTTTAAACAGTTTCGATTATTAATCGCCTTCATTAACACACTTGTTGGTTAAATAACTATTTCCACAGCAGTTATACAAAAAGTTGGCCAATGATATTTTTTAATAAAAAAGTGTTACGAATACAAGAAAAAATAAGTAGTTCTTTATTTATTAGCTGTAACTCGCTAGAACGGGTAGGTCAATATCTATAAATATATACGTATACGAGAACCGAGGCAAATTGTACTTCTGGCTAAAATATGTACTTTTTTCTTTGCTTTTGGGTTAGCCATAAATACTTCATTTTTATTATTAGTAAAAATTGTTGAAGAATGCTTCCCCAATATGAACCACCGATGCCACGTATATAAGGAAAAAAATTGATAACATCTTGATTAATTCTACTAGTTAAAAGATATTCTACTTTGTAGCGGCTATTTACATATTGAAATAATTAGACTTCTGTTTGATAATAATATGCTCTTTTGAAAATGGAGAAGTGACCGGTGTTTGCCTACTCTTATTCATTAATTGAACTAACTGCGATGTCTTGTTTATAGTATCTACTTGCTTATCTAAATCAATGCTAATAAAACTATTTTTTAGGGCACTCTATAAATTTGACCTTGAATTCATTATATCGAACCAATCATTAAATGTTTGCATTACGTTTGAAATTTTTCCCAAGGATAATTTAACGGTAAATGTTCAGTTCTTCCTAAATACGCAATGGCTTTTGCAACGCAATTGGATAATAATTGAACAGCTGGCCGTACTTTTTGTCTCTGGAACCTTTTAACATGTAAATGATACCGGCTAAGTTTGTGGGTAAGCGTTAATTCAGAAACTAGCAAAACTTCAAAACCAAGCTTATTAATTATTAAATTATCAACAATTAATCTCGAATCTAAAATATGGTTGCGACCAAGTTTTATGAGATGCGTTGCATCTGCAAACACATAAATATTTAAAGAATTATCACTTGGAAGTTTTTTCGTAGCCAATTCCAAACTCCGATAATAATTTTCTATTACTGGGGCCGATATGACTTGCAATTGCCACTCCATTGTGGAGATTAACAATAATTTCATTAAGAATTGTACATGTCAAAAACGAATAATAGAGACACGTTACGTTCGTTCGTATTGCAATAATAAATTCAACTTCAAAAGTTCAAATGAACGGCTCGGGGATGATGTTAAGTCGGTTTTAGGGCGAATTAGCTGACATACCGTGTTTAGGTGTATCGTGCTACCCTTCTTAGAATGCCGCAACGATGTGGCAACATCGCGCTGGAGTGACCAGTTTGTTTCAGGTAGAAAAACCCGAAAGCAGAGCATGCTCTTTGCCGAAAACACGTTTGCTTTCTGTAAATAAATTCCTGAAACGTGGGTATGCAACACATTTAACAATCTATATACGTTGAAACCTATATCGCTGCGTCTCTTCTCATTATATGCTCTTTGGTTATATTAACTTGAATGTAAATCAGTATCTAAGTTGCCTTACCTGCAACTAAAATATAATAGAAGACATAAATTAACAATGCGGGAATTTCTCGCCGTTTTCAAGTCAAGAAAAAGTATGTTTGAATTGTAAATTTCTTAATATACTACTTTTTTACGTTGAAACCTCCTATTGATTTTTTCCTAAAATCGTTTAAAATTTTCAATTTTTTAGTGTTGTGAAGTAGCCGCTTTAGGTGAAGCAGCCAGGTGGACTTAAATTGTTAAAGGGGCGCAAATCACCCATTTGGCGCACTTTTTTAAACACTTACACTACTAGCTCATTTTTCTTAACTTATTTAGCGTTTGTGTTGTACGTTGCCACTAAGACAAAACGCACAAAGAGCCGAACCAATGAGCCATTCACGAGCGGGGACAAAGATGAGCAGCGCTCAGAGAAATTCTAGCACAAACTGGGACTAGAATTTTGCCAAATGTTACTTAGTGCATTCGTTAAATGCGCCATGCACTCCTTTTCATCCTAATTTTGATTTTCCTACCTTTAGGTGATCTTTCTTTAGTATGTTTTCCTTTGTTTGGTTTACTTCGTATTGCTATACTGTCTCCTGTTATTCATTCAACTGCCATAGTCCCTTCATCGCACACATCTTGATCTTATCTTCTTACGGTATCTTGTACTGCCCAGCTTTGTTGTATATTATAATTCCATTTTCTACCCTTAAACGTATTCTCAGGTATAATTCATCAAATTTATGTTGCTGTGACTTATGGGAACTATACTGCCTGACAATATTGATTGATGTCTTTATTACTTACATCCGTAAATAAACTTTTGTTAAGAAAGGCAACCTTGTTTGTGTTGTTATAGTCGTTCTATTTCGAGTATTTACTAGTAATCTTATAAACATCTTTGTTGAACTTGTTTCGGATTAAATCGAGGATTTTACCGATCAACAATATCTTGCAGGCTCCTGTTACTGCTTTTCTGCCACGCATTTTCTTTGTAGGTTCAGGTAACAGAAATAAAATTGCACGTAAAACCTGGCTCTACAAGATGCAGGAATATCTTCTTTATATTTTATGTTTTCATTTCCAGGGAAGCAATTAGCCGACTTATTACAATCATTTTCATTATCAAAAGTATTTTGCAGGCAGTGCTATATCAAGTTTCTTTCCCTGGGACTTGAATGACCTTCTTAACGTGAATAATTATAACTTTATTACTTAAATCAGTACATGTGTTATTGTCCAAATCACTATCACTCTTGTCTTAGTAAGGGACCATCGCCTTTTATAATGTGGTAGTAGTAGTAGTATTTGTAGGGAGACTCATGTCTAGGAAGTAGGCCTTCATAGGCCCGTTTTGCCAACCCCATGGACAAGGTCTAAGCATGCAGAGTACCGGGTACCTTAGTCCTACTTAGAATTTTGCCGAGACTAAGGACTTCCAAAGTTAGCAAGGGATCTTTTACATGCTACACATAGTAATAGCATGGGGCCCACGGCTTTACATCACTTCCGAATGATGGCATTCTGTAGAGGTTTTCATCCGCATTTCTTTATTTTTAAAAACCGCACCGAGATAGGGGATTGAACTCTCGACGCTTAGATTAGTAGCCAGAATGCTTACCACTGAGCTATGGAGCCCGGCTTTCTAATGTAATTCAATATCTTTATCGCATTTTGTACCATTGCACCATAGCAACCATTAGATCATTAGAGCATTAGATCATAGCAACGACGTTTCGTTTTACGTTTGGCAATAGTGGAGTATATTGTTTGTGGTACTGTCAGTCTATGTCATATTCGAGGTTATCAAGTTAGGTTTTGCGTCTGTCTGTGTCAAAACTGGTGTAGAACCTAACCTGCTAACCTAGAATTTGACACTGACTTACAGTGCCAC
>OW679201.1:60521850-60573918 GCA_940337035.1 Agriotes lineatus | reverse complement strand
AAAACTGCAAAAAGCAACACCTGTCGATACCGCATAGAAAAAAATATGTGTGCAACACATAGTAGTAAAGAAGTCTTCGTCTCTTCTCTGCTCCTCGTAAGGCAGAAAAGCTATTGGGGCGTATCCTTGAACTAGCGCAGTAACTCCTTCAGTGCTCTGTGATCACTATATCAATATTGTTTTCCCATATGGAACGTGTTGTGCAGACAGCTACTGTTGCATTGGGCGTAATATCACTGCGACCAGATATAAAACCTTTCAAGAAAGTGAATTCAACGTTTGTTGCGGTTTTGGCCTTCAGATAGGTCCGCTCAACTGTAATTTTTTATACGTGTTATCTGAAAAGAGGTTTTTAATTACTGGTTGACTTTCATTTGTACAGTGCAGTACAGTTTTGCGTATTCTTGAAGTTTTGAGTATTTCAGATGCTTAAAGGTGAGGTAATATCCAGATTTTAGCTGAGCACAGCATCTACCTTCTATGACCGACTAAATTATTTCTGATGAAACCCCTAATACATCATTGCCATTCAAAATTCAACACCACGGTGGCGCTTACCCAATAATAGAAAAAAAATATACGTTTACCAATTTGAGTTTTATAGCCAAACACCTACATTTTTAGCTTAAGACCCAGACCATTTCCCAGCGTAGCTAGCAGTGTCCACTTTTCAGATTTGCTACAGGTAGTAATTAGCTTTTCATCTGTAACAGAACATACCCGTAGACTACGTGTTTTAAGTTAGTTTTAATGATTGGTGAGTGACCGTTGTCCATCACAGCGAAAAACTGCCCTCTTGCCAGCTTGAATCCATATACTAATCGACGTGTACATACACGGTGTATTCTTGCACAGAGTACTCTGAAAAACTATTATGCTGTAGAATATATATATAACTTAAATAAAATCAGGATTTTACATGCACTTTTATAAGTCAAAGGACTATAAGAGGTACGTGCTCCTAGATTAAAACAAATAAAAAATATCGGAGAGCTATAACGTTTAAATTATTTAAGTATTCTAGATTGTGCTTACCTGCATATCAACGTTTTTGTTTTACTTTAAAAATAATCATCTAAATTGCAACTGTTTGAATACTCAACGCTATCTTAGTTATAAATGAGCGTTTTCTACTTTTAAATATTTAGTAAATTTAGCAATGAAGTTATTACAGTTAGGTAATTTTGCTATATTTTGTTATATACTGTAAAGGTGATTAGCTCCACTTTGTGTGCCCAATTTATATTGTTATGTTATAATTGAATTTTAATTAATTTAATTGCCCATTTATTTATTTTGAATAGTCAAAATTATTTTTTGCTAGCCTTAGTAGATACACTTGACTGAAAATCAGATCGGATTCTTTTTAATCTAGATTGCTTTTATTCTAAAATTTGATGTTCCTATATTATTATAACAACCCAAAACTTCTGTCAACTGACAATTCAAACTAGTTTTAAAAATTCAATTAGAAATACTTCATCGTTATATTTATCATACGACAATCTCAAATAGTAAGTGCTTCCTTAATTAAAATTAACTCACTTTACTCTTTATTTTCTTTCAGTTCTTATTTTAAATTACCTGAATTCTATTACCTTTTATTAAACTTAACAGTCTCCTCTGCTAAACCCAATACGTCCAACTCTCCAACTGACCACGCTACAAAGCTACTCCACTCAAATCCACGGCGAAGGCCTCAACTGACAATCAACTGCCAAGATGTCCAGAATCTGGATCCAAATCAACACAGGAACCTAGTTTGCCACAGGAATTAGCATCTACAGCTTCACCACAGTATGCATACAAATAGACCTCAGCCGCAGATGCGTTACTTTAATGTTCAACCAAATCACATATATGAATTCTGATACAACCCAGCACCACGAATCTTGACCAGAGGCAAGCCACCAGATATCACTTGACAAGCCCCACAAATCTGCTCACTGTGCTAATGATGTCGATACAATCCATCTCCCTTGTAAAGCGTTCCTTGTTATCCAATTCAGTCGATGCAAATGTAATTCTACAATAAACTCAATTCACATTCCCTTACTTTTATTTGCCTTTGTACTCTTATAAAAAGGTATATTTCTTAATTTCGTTTCAAAAATTTTTTTCTTATCAATAAATACTATCTCCTTAGCGATCTAGCTTATTTTTGCAGTACAACACACTATTAAAGCTTTATTATTTGATTAATACCCACTATGTTAAATAGTATATTTCGAAAAAGTATTTGTCATTAACTTCCAATTGTATTTCAGATATTAAAATCCTACTGTTTCTCAATTAGCTTCATTTAATTAAATTATAAATTCTATTTCCCTTGTTTTCTAAATGCATCTTAGTAATTTTGATATCCATTTCACATCTAAATTCATCCCTATAATTTTTAATACTATATTCTTTTAATCTTATTAATCTGATTTTTAGACCCCTGTACGAATACCATAACAATATATAGAAATTTAATTGCTCAACTGCAAATTATCACGTTTATAAAAAAAATGAAAGAAACATTCTATACGTAATTTCCATACTAAGAAAATTGTCGGTTTGACAAGCTATGACATCGTAGGTTGCCAAAATTTCTAAATATTATAATTCTGGTTTTAATCGTGATTATTCCGATCATAAAATGTTGCACGCATAACTAGTGTTTATGGCCCTTGTCTCCTTTTCACTCCGAGGGCCATGAATGCCTTCTTACGCTCTTGGTACATAAGCATAAATAACTACAGCATGATTACTAAAAAGTGGGGGAAAGAGCGAAAATTTTTGAATTAAATAATAGTAATTTTTTGCTTTTATGTTTCTCGCAGGTGTATCACCCCAACTTTCTGGTTACATGTTTTGACAGATATGTTTTATAGGTTAGAATACTGAATTATTTTATTTCATTTTTCTTACAGCATTTGTAATAAGATGGTTTTTACGAAAGAGTATGATGCCTTTATTTTAATGGCTCATTATTGTTATTACTCATTTGCTGCAAATTAGTACTTATAAATGTTCGGAATTATTTAGCCAAGACACTGGTACGTACGTACATACAATCAATTCTAGGGATGTTTCTTACCTGTAATTTTAAACCAGTGAGAGTTCACTGTTTTAAACATGTACCAATTCGTATGATGTGTTGCCTACAATACAATCCCCAGGCAATTGCGATCGCACTGTATTTTATATTAAAAAGTATCCGTAAGGCCCCTTCCACAGAACACTAATAAATCCATAGAACAATACCTAAATCCAATCTTGGTAACAAGCAATTTGGAAAAGCGAGAATTAGATTAATTGCAAATCAAAGTGCATTGCCATTTAACCCAATTCTTGATTGAGTGACATTGCATTGACATTTGTACTTTTGTAGTGTTTATATTTTGTTTCCATGGTGATGTGTAAAAGTCAATTTCGTCCAGTTGAAAATCTCAAGTATATCCCAGAACATTTTACAAGCTCTATTCTACTTAGCAATTCTAAGCACCTCTGGTATAACACATTTATAATTTCCAACCTAAAAAACCATGGGCGATGAAGTTGAAGCAGAAGATGCGATATCAACCCTTGGCACTGATTTAACAGGGAGCTCCGCAGCGTTAGAAGTAATTTCAGTGCAAAAAGAAGCCAGTCACGATTCAGTCCGGCCCATTCATTCATACGAAATTAAACCTAACTTGCAGGATAAGTACGGTTAGATACAAGCTTTTCCGGCTTTTAATTTTAATCATTTTATGAATTTTAGGTTCAAAGCAAACCCTGTGAAGGAAATCATTCGAAATATCCTTGCAGAAAGACTTACCGGCAAAAACTACGATAGTGACAGCGCCAAAAAATGGACCATTACAATAGCAAACGATGTTAATGCCAAAGTTAGAGGTAAGTTTATATTGCGTTCGTGTTACTTATTAATCGGCTTTTTTTGCCAGAGTTAAAGATGAAAAGATACAAACACATCGTCCAGGTTCTCGTAGGTGAGCTTAAAGGGGCCGGGGTTAAGTGTGGGGTGCGCTGCCTGTGGGATTCTGAAACGGACGGTTACACTAGTGACACTTTTATGAATGTAAGGTATGTGTAATTAATATAATTTTGATTTTAAAGCAATTATTTTGCTGCAGGAGACGATATTCTGCGTAGTCGTCGTGTTTGCCGTGTATTTATATTAAAACACCTTCAGCCAGTGCCTTTTTATGTATTATATTTCCTAAGCAGAAAAGTATAAGATAGTTTGAAAACATTAGGTAAATAAATAAGATGATGATTAAAGATGGTTGTATTAGTGTCTAAAAAGAGACTTCGTATTATAGGTATCACTAAGATTTATTGTGCGATGCACATTTATAAAACTAGCAGAGTATTTCTCAGTTCATCATGCAGGACTCGTAAGTGGGAATTATGTACTTTATGTTGATAAACGCATCTTCGCCCCCGAATTTTTCTAACGTTTCCAGAGTGTCGTTGATGATGTCTGCTATATTTTCGCCTCTCATTTGGCTGTAGTCAATGCCATCTCCACAGTTTACTGAAACAAATTATGAAAAATTTAAGTCAATTTTGCTTTGCAGCTGTTTGTTCAAGAACAAATATTTGTTTAAATTACTTTTAGTTGTAGTTTAAAAGTGGTATTTCAGTAGTTTTTTATCTAAAAATACAGTATAACTTGTTATAGCCTAGCCGTCAGGACAATAATAATGCAAAATTAATGTACCTAATTTATAGATAATCCTATAAAAGAGGTCCAATAATCCTCTCCTGAGACTTCCTTTGCAAAGTTCTTATATTCTGATCATTCTCTTAGATATATAACTATCAAAATAGTTAAGCACAGTGGTGTCAGATAGGCCATAGTAGTTAGTTGTGCCAGTAACACAGTGTGATTTATTACACCAAATGTCTTACTACGAGTCACAATTCAAAAGTAAGATCCTATCGCTAATTATATAATTTGCAACAGTGACTGAGATCGAGTCCATTGAGTAACTTCAAGTGACTCATTGGACAGCTATTGGCAATTTTATTTTTTCTTTTCCGTCATAGCAACTTCTGATGTCTACAAAATAAATATTCACGTTATAAAATTTAGTCAGTAATTCGATTTTTTCAATAGAAATTCTTGGTGGGTTGTGTGAAATTGATGGGCTACAGTTAATATTGTTGGAAATTTAACACTACACCTTTTTATTAGTTCAAAAAGAGTAACTTGCAATTCAGATTAATAAATTGTAGTTCAGAAAGTGTCAAATGTAATTTAGATTAGTTGTCTAAGGTGCCTCCTGATTTGTGTAATTGCTCAGATTCTTCTAGCTTTGTAGATTCAACGCCCAACGCTTGGAAGTCTTCTTAACATTTTGCACGCTGCAGGAAGCACTTCAGAAAACGTAAC
Organism: Agriotes lineatus; assembly: GCA_940337035.1. Lineage (NCBI taxonomy): Eukaryota > Metazoa > Arthropoda > Insecta > Coleoptera > Elateridae > Agriotes > Agriotes lineatus. The sequence goes on along the minus strand of OW679201.1, from coordinate 60,568,532 downwards.
TTGTAGTTTTATAGGACCAGGTTATTATACTGAAGGAGTTTGTAACTTGATGAAGGGTTGAAGGGTCAGATGTGAATGGAGTAGCCAAGCTTAACTACCCCTTAAGACATTTGTAGCCTATGTCAGTTCACAGATGAACACACCTCAGTGATTGAGAGTGTATTAAAAATTCAAATAAAGTACAGAGCTTAAATATAAAATGTTGGTGTCGTGTTTTGCTTAACTATGCGACCTAGAGGATTACTTGACATAATTGCAAGACCGACGTCTACAAAAACTCCTTGTTTTCAAACAATAACGCTGCAACTTGACCCAGTGAAGTGAGTCTGTCAGTCTGTGTCATAACTGACGCAAAACCTAACCTGCTAACCTCGAATTTGACATAGACTTACAGTGCCACCAACATAGACAGTCCCAAGAGAGATTTGAAAGTGATTGTACTGCCGTACACCCTTCTGAGTTCTGTAGGCAAGGCTTTACATTTGTTTGTTGTGTGATTACCGGCTAATGGTTTGTTCCCTTGGTGTGTGTGCGTCCCGTATGTTTTTTTTGTTTCGGTTATTTAAACTTCCGTCTCTTTAATTCAAGTTTTGTGTTTCGCATTTCATGGACTCGTTGTACTACATTTAGTAAAGTTGACTGTTGGGCGAACTTTTGCATTTTTAAATATTTTTGCCAATACATTTCATGTTTGTTTAATTGTGATTTTCTTCTGATATTGTGCATGCGATTTGTGTATGTATTTCACAGTTGTAAAAGAAGTTTGGTCAGCTGTTCAAGCGAGTTCTTCAAAAGGTAGGTCCGATGATGTTGCACTTGGCTCGCTGGCCAGGACACTGCCAAGGTTATAGCTGAAAGGTGAAACATTATGCTTCCACTTTTCCTCGGTGGGTTCACTTATGCATTTTTTCCCTGTATGAATCGTGGTGGCGCTTTAGCAATTAAGATCTGCTTTTCGTTTATAAGGCTGTTGCTCTGTGTTATCTCGTATTGGACCACCCCTCGCTCCACTGAAGTTAGCCGGCAACTCTTTTGTAACGGGCTGGGGCAGCGGTCCTATGTAATATATTTCTGATTTTGAGTTTGCTTACACGCTAGTCACTTGTAAATACCGTTTTGTACCGTTACAAAGTGGCAGCCCAACGTGATGCCGTGTTTGGTATGTCATAAAGGCGTTTTTAGCTCATTGCAGGTGCTTTTAGGGATGTAAAACTCGTAGTCCTTCTAGTGATGAGAAAGACAAATGTGAGAATGGTAACCTTGAACATGTCAATACAACAACTTGAGAAAATCTTAGCTTTGACAATGTAAACATTATAATTTTAAGAAGATTCATCATCTACATTCTATACTGTAGCTATAGTATTCTCAAACAAAATGTGCTACTATACAAAAGCTGGTTTTTCGGTATTAAACTTTCAGAGATATAAATGAGTTGTGTAGATGTATTAGTCTCATCTATTGTGTTAATTTTTTTATGAGCCACAGCCCTTTACAATTGAAATATGTCTTGTATAAACCGATAAAACTAATAGTAATTTCCTATGGCATGCGCTATGTGGGACGCCATCTGGAGATGTTAGTTGAATTGCTGTCAACGTACCAAAATTACGTTACCTTAAAATGTACCTACTACAACATCAATCCGTAGGGACTTCCCTGTAATATTAGAGGTTTACTGACTAGCTCACGACTGTCTGCTGATATCTGTTACTGTTATATGTATACAATATAACGTATCAATTTACATATTAAAAGTTTTCATTGTAAGGCAAATATACAGGGTGTCCCAAAAAGAATGGGACACCGATTAGTCATAGATTCCTTACGTCATAATAAATCGATTAAACCTAATATACCTTAGTACAAAGTCCTTCAATAAGAAGTTATAGGGCCTTAAAGTTCAATTTTTTGTCCATTTCCACAAATGTAGATATGCCATTTGAATTTTAGTATACATGCTTACTATTATCATAGGCGAATAAATATCTAGACGTCTCGAGTATATGACAAAGTGAATTCAATCTAAACCCGGTGGGAGCCTTACGAAAGATGGCACTGTCAGTTATTTCCAATTACAGTGCACTGTATTTCCAATACTACTTGCAGTTGACCAAATACACTTTCAGTACGCAGATTTTCTACATCATTTACCTGGTCCACCTTAACGCTCAAGCAGGTAGAAAGGCCCTTACTGGGCTACCGCCTTAACCCTAACATAGACGATAAGAATAAGGTGTTATTAGGTGTAGACAGAAAAAAGAAATTTGCAAGCGTAGGTAATTTTATTAACACAGTTTATAATTGCACAAACAATAGTAAGTACATCTAAATGATTTAATATATAAGGCCTTAACCCACACTTAAACATGCATACGCTCTTGATGGTTGTTGCTTAGTCGTTAGATCATCTTGATAAAGATTTTGCAAAGTAAACAGATTTAATTATATTACCTCCGGAATTTAAAACCCACTGCTTGTATATTTCTTCATATTTTACAGGAAAGCAAAATATGTGGAGACCTGGATCGGTTCGTTGGTTTTTCTCACAATTATTTCCCGGGGGACGCATGTTTAAATAATACTATTTAAAAGAAAGTTTATAATACACTAGGAACGTTTAATTTGCATATGTTCGAAGGCGCTAACTGTTAGCAACGCTTGTGACCTCAATGACTTCAATGTCAATGTCAGCTTTAATTTTGCAGTGAGAAAGGACATCCCTAGGTGCTTGAGTTCTCACTCAGTTAATAATGCTGACAGGACGTAGCGCGGTGATTGTTATGACATTGTGGCCGACGGTGGCGCCGTCGTTAGTACAGCTCCCACACTACCCCATAAAATGAATACATGGGTCAGACGTCTAGATATTTATTCGCCTATGCTATTATGTAGTGCACTAATAGGAAAAATTTCATAAACTAGACTTGACTGTAAGGGGCACTTTACCTATCTTTCAAAACTTTTTTTGGCTCTAGCTTCGTTATCTGTGAAATTTTCTAAATTCTAGGTTATTATCTGAAAGAGAATTAAAATACACAAAAATAATGTACTATTAGTTCATAAACGTAAGAGCAACCGTTTACCTTAAAATGCCTATCAAAGGTTTTTGGTTGTCATTAAGACGTGCAATTATTAAGTAGCCATGATCATAAAAACAATGGATAATGATTGTAATCTAGTAAACCACAACAAGAAATCAATTAATGACTTTGGTGACATCAGTTTTTTTGTCTTTTGTGCTTACGAAAATGCTGCAACCTAACAAACCTTTCAGCAGTGGAGAATTTTAATAAATAAATAAAAATAAAAATTCATTTATCGGCATTTTCTTAAACATATAAGAACAAATTCTTATGTCGCTAATGTCATTAATTAATTTATCATTGTGTTTTACTAGATGACCATTGTTTTTGTGATCATGGCTACTTGCTAAAATAAAAAATTGAACTTCAAGGCCCTACAACTTCTTACTGAAAGGACTTTGTACTAACGTATATTAGGTTTAATTGATTTATTATAACGGAAGGAATCTATGACTAATCGATGTCCCATTCTTTTTGGGACACCCTGTATATACAGTCTGTTCAACAAAAAAGGCCCCGACTTCTAGCTACTTTATTATTTATTATAGACCCAATAAACCTTATATCAAATTAAATGGCACATAAAAACCTACATTTTAACACTATCAAAAAATGTTTATCTTCAATTGTTTCAGAGTGGTGACGTCACATGCAATTTTTTTAAATGACACTATATATTTTTTTACATTTTCTGGTAGAGTTTTTTTTTCTCTTTTCAACAATATAAATATTTTATGCCCTTACATAAAAAAAATTTCAAGAAAAAAAAACTTTTTTATCGGTGGAAGGCTACGATACAAAACTATAAACAAAAGTGTAACTCAGAAAAACAAAACAATAAACACTTTAGATTATTCTGAAATCTGATAGTTAAAGCGTTTGGCTACTATTTGTTTTGTTTTTCTGAGTTACACTTCTGTGTACAGTTTTGTATCATGGCCTCCCACTGTGAAAAAGTTTTTGTAATTTTTCACGAAAATTTCTTTATGCAAGTGCATGAAATATTTATATTGTTGAAAAGAGAAAAAAAACCTCTACCAGAAAATGTAAAAAAATATATAGTGTCATTTAAAAAAATTGGATGTGACGTCACCACGCTGAAACAATTGAAGATAAAAATTTTTTGATAATGTTAAAATGTAGGTTTTTATGTGCCATTTGATTTGATATAAGGTTTATTGGGTCTAAAATAAATAATAAAGTAGCTAGAAGGCGGGACCTTTTTTGTTGAACAGACTGTATATACAGGGTGTTCCATTCCAACTTTTAGGGGTGGTAGGGGACATCAAAGCAAACATTTTTTTGCTTTGTAAACATATGTCCAAAAACGCTTTATTTTCGAGATACAGGGTGTTAAAATTTGTAAAAAAAATGGTAATTTTTTTTCCTCAAAAACGAAGCAAGATTCGCAAAACCCTCAAGTGAAAAAAAAGTGGTGTTTTTAGTTGCTTCATCTTAAACAAGTTTAATAATTCAAAAAATAAAACGACTGGGTGTTATTCTTTTATGCAAAAACACTAACATGTTGCCCCGTGAGCACGGCCCTGGAATTACTGTATCAATTGTAATAGTTCCAAAAGATGCCGCATAAAGTTGCCAACAAACTGAAAATTTCATTAAAATCAGCTGAAGCGTTTTTTTCTACAAATTTTAACATTCTGTATCTCGAAAACGAAGCGTTTTTGGACATATGTTTATAAAGCAAAAAATGTTTTGATGTCTCCTACCACCCATAAAAGTTTGTCGGTATATTTATGGAACACCCTGTATATATTGCGAATTCCTACGGCTGACGCCGCCTTTCGCTTCTTAGTCGTCATTGCCTCGTCCATCTTTTCTTTCCATCTGGTACGGGGACGTCCCCTCCTTCTAATATTTGGAATCCATTCATATAATGACCGGTCCAGAACCTGGTCTAAGTATTCAGACCAGCGAAGCCCGCTCAGCCATTAATGAATGGGTCAATACCGCATAGAGCAAAGTTGAAATGTAAAGACACCAGCACACCATAAGGTTATGCTGGTGTCTTTACATTTCAACTTTGCTCTACCAACTAAGGTGGAGAAACTTTAATCAAGCAACACACTGCAAAAGATTGCTAAAAACTCCGAATCCACAAACCACCAAAACCCTGTTGAGACTGAACAGAACTCGAATCAAGCAAGTAGTCAGTCTACTAACAGGCACTGGAGCATTCAGAGAATTTATACACAGGATCAATATCTATAAAGATGAACCTGTTTGCAGACTATGCCAAGAGGATGATGAAACAGCCCATCACATCCTCTTTGAATGCCCAGCATTAGAGCGTAAAAGACACCAACTCGATTGGCGCCTTAACTCTATTGACAACCGCAAGCTAGTAGGGGACATTGCAAGTCTAGTAAAAGATACGGATGTCGGCCTGCTAACTTGAAAACTCCCAACAGTACAAAAAGCCCAAAGGGCTGACGTGCGCATGCCAGCAAAAGGCAGTCGTGGAATCTAAATCTAATCTAATCTTAGCCATGTGCATCCTTTTTTCTGTTAGATGTAGTAAATCACGTGTAACACAACTTAATAACTTAATATTTTGGCAGAATGGAATTATAGATACCTTATAGGTACTCATTAAGTTAGAAATAGCAGTATTCTATGATAAGTATATTGGGTTGCCTATCTTCTAAGCGCAGGTGGGTACTCTCCCGTGTATCACCCTGTATGTCCATCATATTAATAAGGTGCTTACAATATCTAGACTTTATACATGTCAATGTGGAGATCAAATGCAAATTCATAATATAGTGTTGATAAGGCTTATGTGAAGAAATCTTCTTGGCTGTTGACTACACGAGGAGTGCCTCGATAATGTAGTAACATCAGGAATTATTAAAAAACCACGTGATCAGTGATATTTGAGAATTTAGTAAATTTAGTGTTCTAATGTTGCATGTAAGCTGAGATTTGACATTAACTTCTGAGCATTGACGTTTGTGGTGCAGTTTTGTACAGCGTTGTGTTAATTTTTTTGTGCATCAACAGTAGTACCATTTAGAGCTAAGTTAATTATTTTTTAATTGTTTCAGGTAAGTAGCTTTTTATAATATTTTAATTCTTTAATATGTGTCACTCTCCTGTTACTGTCAGCCTGAGTTTTCTAAACATGGCTGCCAACAATATTAAATGGGTTGCCTATATTACGTAGTCATGTGGTCTTCAATTGTTTTTGATGTTTCTGTATTTTATGCATAAATTACTTCCACCATTTTCAGCACATTGCTGCAGTTTCTTTTTCAAGTTTATTACAAAATTGCCTTCTGAATGTGTTTAATCACTAAATAGTCGGTATATGTTTTTATTTTCAATCCTATTTTTATTTTTTAAAACAGCCAAAGAATCATTTGTTAATAGAAGATTATTTTCAAAGGCTCCGACTTCCTTTCTGGTAATGCAACTTGGCTTAATCGTATAACATTACCATTATTATACTCGGCGTAGCAAACAAATAGAGTGACTTATGCAACCTAAATGACATATTACAAAACTGGTTGGATCAATATCTTAATAATTACTAAAGAATCAGAGATGGCGGTCTTATAATTACACCTAATTGCAACTGACATTAAATAATTTTTTGAGGTTATGCTACAAACAGAAACTTCGACCAACTTAAAAAGCATGACATTTGTGCACTTGCAGTATATAAGCAATAATGAGATTTAGCAAGAGCCAGGCCACATGCCTATATATTACAAGTGCACATATGTCATGCTCTTTAAGTTGGACGAAGTTTCTGTTTGTATTATAACCTCAAAAAATTATTTAATGTCATAGGTGTAATTATAAGGACCGCTATCTCTGATTCTTTAGTAATTATTATTAAAATACTGATCCAAAGCAAGAGACGATAGCTTTATATTTGTGTTTGCAATAAACAAGTTATACTGTAATTTAATAATTCTCCAACAGTGAGGATACTTTATTATTTAAAAGAATTCATACCATTTTTTTCCTTGTACAAATTCAGTATCGGCAAAATCTGACGATAGTAGGGAACGAGTGCTTCCCCTATCATGTCCCCCGATTTAACCAAGTGCTGGAGAACCTTCATTGTTGTGCACATAACCTTCTTGTTTTTCGTGTTTAGAGCATCTAAAAACATACATTTTTACTTTGCATCATTGCAATAACCACCAAAATAGCTACCTAGGTTAGACGCAAAGAACTAGCAGGAAAAACAAATCTTTTTAGCGACTGTTAAGTGTAACAACTCTCCCCGGAGTGGCTACTTACTTTTGATAGGTATGATTAGCTGTGGTATGCAAGGAAAAATTTTCGTCCCGCCATGCATCAGCATGTCACATATCCCCTGTTGCGCAAAAAACTTAAAGGGGTCTTCGGTCTCGCCCAGCCCTTCAAAAAACATTGGCAAGTAGTGATGATAGTCGAGTTTCTTAATGTCCACCTGAAAATTCACAAATTATAACCAATTCAACCCAAGTGTCAGTTTTACCTTCCATGATATGGCACGGTTGGCATCCAAGGCAATGGGCAGGTCGCCCCTTAGGTAGTAGGTGCGAAAGGTGGTCTTTTTCATGGGGACCTCCTTCATGACGTTGCATTTTGGCGGTGGCAAGACGCAGGTGTTCTTCTGCATGCTCTGTATCGTAAAGGCCGGTACAATGCGGCAGTCCTTCCTCTGTGTAGCCCCAGGCATGGGCTTGCGGATGTTGGAACGATATTCTTTGCCGCTGACCATTTTGGGGGTAAATTAAAAACTTACAAAACTCTGGAAAGGATTGTCAACTGCTTGACGAGTTCTTCTTGTGTCTGTAGTTATTTACCGTAGTTGTTGCTAGGATACCGTTGCTTTGTCAATTTTTCTGAATAGCTGGTTGGAGCTTAATTGCTTGAGTGCTCTAGTTTTGGGGAATAAGTGGAGCTTTTAACCCATTAGAGCTAGTTGTCGGGTGATTTATTACACATTCATGCTGTCAGTTAAATAGATTTGTATGTAAATATTAATATTTAGTCACATTTTGTAGCTCATCAAGTTTTGCATAGGGGTTACATTAAACTGATTTAAGTAACTCTTATATTGATTTCAAAGTTGATTCTTTTGCAAGGGAATGTCATACATATTTACATATATAAAACTGTGATGGAATTATTCAAATTAATATTTAAAAAATATATCAATTTCTTTAAACGGTGGTAGATAATAGATGAAAAATTTTCCAATGCAAATTTCTGTCTGTTATAAATTGTTTTATGTTTAATGAATTGATAAGGTATATAGCACAATATTACATAGGTACTATAAATTGGGTAGAGGACACGTCAACCATAGTCACCCCTCGAGATTAAACAGACCTTAGAGCTTATGTAAATAAAACGGTCAATTTTGTTGTAGTTAATTTATCATATTAATGCTCACTATTAACTACCTGCTTTGAACTTTTACAATGTGATTATGCTAAACTATATACAAGGTGTTAGATAAATTTAATTAATAAACTTTTAGATTTAACTGTAATTCGTAGGATTGCCTTGTTACTCCTACCCCCACCGAAATTCCTGTATTTTATCTTTTTTATGGCATACTCTTGTTATTGCTTTCAACAGTGCAACACATAAACAACACTTTGTATTATTTTCTTATCAATTTATTCCTGTTGTGCAATTCTGAAATTTTCATCTAACAAATTGTGATTTGTACGTAGTTTACATAATTGTGTATTTTACATTTATTTGTCAGCTAGTTAACACAGGGTGTAGCAGTAGTTCCGTCCAATTTACAAAAATTAAAACACGTATATATTGTTACCGGTAAATTGTCAGGCCATTTTACATTTCTCAGTGATTTAATCAGCTACACAAACCTTTAAAACAGTTTTGGTACATAAGTGGCGAGTTCGCCTGTATTTCGAGTCCATTTTAGGCATAGTTCATCACATAATACTGCAATGTTTAGTATCGAGTATAGCCATTCGTAACTTTGTACACCCCTTTCATCATGGTTTCTAATTTGTAATCTTTGTGCATCCCTGTCATCTTGGTTTCGTGCAGCTGCGTGTCCGAGCAGTCGTAGGCGCGTTGATTTGCAATTTATTCAAAATTCAGCCCGTGAGCACAAGGATAGCCTCTGCTTGTTTCGCTGGTGGACGACCACGCGTTGAGCGTCTCTGACGCATCCTGCGCTGTGATTGGGCGGGGTGAATCTCTCGAGGCACAGCTGTGTTCACGAGCGGGTTTTTTTATTGGCAGTCGCTGCTTGGTGACGTTGGTGTGCACTCGTGTGTGGATTAGAGGAGCCCGTGGCGAGTCGTTGTGGGCATTCAGTTCATATGTGGGCTTGTTAAAGCCAATTCTCCGCCGTCGTTTGGGAGGCGGGATCCTGTTCCTGAAATTACCTATACAACGGTTCCGCTGTTAGCTGTGTAATGGTCGAGGTGGCCCGTACACAATCCGCTCTTTTTAGAGGATTCTAGAGGACGTCGCAGCCTTTCACCCAGGTGCGAGCGATATACAGACACTGCTTTTAATGTCACCGCCCGCTGCAGGCTGAGCCCCCTAACAAGGTAAAAATTGTGCAATAGACTAGTTCGTTTGCATGTTCTTGTAACTTAACCATTTAAGTCGGCGCCCGACGCTGAAATAATGCAATAGTACATTCCAGTTTGCGTTTGATACATAACCATTGCAGAGTACACTCTGATTAAAATGTAACATTGTGATCTAACATTCTGTGCTGCAAGACAGTTTTGCTTCAGTAAATTAATCATTCAAATTTGCGTTCGAGACAATACTAATGCAGAGTACACTCTGATTAAAATATAACGTTGTGATCTAACATGCTGTGCTGCAAGACAGTTTTGTTTCTGTAAATTAATAATTCAAGTTTGCGTTTGACACATTCCGAATACAGAGTAGACTATGTGTAAAATCTAACGCTGTGTTCTAACATTTTGTGCTGCAAGACAGTTTTGTTTCTGTAAAATTAAGTACTAATGCAGAGTACACTCTGAATAAAATTTAACCTGGGGTTCTAACACTCAGTGCTGTAAGATAACTGTGTTTTGTAAATTAGCCTTTCAAGTTTGCTTTTGACGTATAATTAATATAGAGTACACTCAAGTACAACATTTCACGTTCGTTTTCTAGCATTCAGTGCTGCAAGGCAGCTTGGTTTTGTAAATTAACCCGTTTTAAGTTTGCGCTTGACGTTTAAATAACGCACAGTACACTCTGGCACAAATGTAGCGATTGCTATTCTCAAATGTTTCACTGTGAGTCAGGGCGTTCTGATGACTTGAACTCAAGGTCAGGTTTTGCACTCGCGCGTCACGCCTGTTGAGGCCTAAGCCCACGTTATAACCTCATTCGGTCTGGATTTGTTGTTCGGCTCAGCTATGCGCCACAACCTTTAGTTAAAGCGCTTCCCAGCTGGGCGTACCCTTTAAGCCATTCTTACGAGCCGGCATACGTGCCGAATATAGGTACCTGTATTTTTGTATAATGTTTGGTAGGTCACTTGGAGTGACCCAATAGATGTATTAACCGTACTGTCCTATTATTTTTCTTTTTGTGTCTTGTGCATGTTTGTTTCCAGGGTGACGGTATCACTGTGTTACGACCATTGTAAGGTGAGGCCCGGACGTGGCAGATGAGCATTCCAGGTAGGTCGTTGTGTCTATCGCTGCAATGTGCGTTGCCCCGTTTGATCCTCAAGGTCCAGTTGAACGTGGGTACCCGGATTTGGATCTTGTGGCGCCCATTTCTTTAGCAACATCCTATATACTTATCGACACGCTTGCCCTGTGATGTACCGTTTTGGACCACGCCCATCTTCCTGAGCGTATTTGAGCCGAGGCCTTTAGCCTGTTTTTGACGATTCTCAGGGTGAGCATGCCCATTTCCCGGATTTGTTTAGCATGCGATACTCGCTCATCCGTGAGTGTCGTAAGACCAATTTAATACCGTAACAAAATCCCCATTTATGACATGGAACAGGGTTATATGGTGCTCAGTAGCTGCTTGATACGGGGGCCGTTCTTAAATGGAAATAAGAACAGGCATTTGCTTACAACAATGAAATCAGTTGGTGCGGGGAAAACTGCTTTTGTTATTGTTTAGGGCGGCGCTATGGTTTTTTTTTAAATGCCTCTGATGGAATTCCGCCCCATCATAGAACACCTCTTGGCGATGTAAAATGTGTACAGTGCTCAGCTTCAGGATTGAACCTTACAATATTTCTGTCCCTTTGCAAATGCTTACATAACTACAAAAACCGCTGAGCTGCACTGAGCTTTATAAATGAAAGTGACGCAGAAAATTGTGAAGGACTCTATTACGATAACATTAATTGGGCGGGCTGGCATTGCAGCTCTGACCGAAGCAAAGGTTTCCAAACAATTCCTAGGAATTCTACCTACAGGTTATGAGTGAGAGAGGCACACAAATTCACTGTTTCCCCGAATAGCATATGCTATTTTATTTTCAAACACGCGAACTAATATAAATAAAAAATGTGACTTCATATCTAACTTCTTGACTGACAGAAGCCAAAGGAGTGTGATGCTTTAATTCTTGACAGGGGTGTTTCACAGGGATCTATTCTGGGACCACTTTTATATACTGTATAATATAGCTTAAGCTAACTTTTACACAGCAATAACATTTGCAGCTATCACTAATATGCGGACAATATGCAAATTTTTAATTCTTTCTCACTTTTAATGAAATATACACTACTGCATCATATTAATAATGATTTAAATAGTTTGGTAGATATTGCAATGGTTTTAAGCTCTGAATCCCACCTCTGTGAGCACTGCAAATTAATGAATAATTCATAAAAGCTCAGAATGGGAGATGGTGTCTAATTGCAATAAGTAAAATAAATCAGACTTGAAGTAGTAATCATATTTTGCAAAGCAATGCCAGTAATAAGTAAATTAATTTCATAACATAAGGAAAAAGGCAGAGCTCAAAACCGTAGAGAATGGATTCACACAATATTTAATTAATTTAAAATAATAAAGGGGATGGTGAAATGTCAAAGCCAATCCAATTAAGAATGAATCGATTATGAAAATAATTATTACATGCTTGTCGAGTGTATTTACAAGTCATAAGTCATTAATAAAAACATTCTCTTTGAGCGTATTATAATATGGTAATAAGGCAGAATGCTAAGAGAAAAGTGCAACGAGCACAAATTATAACAGATCTAAGGCAATTAATAAAAAAATGGATCATCAACATTCAAGATTAGTTGGAATCCAAACAGTGAATTGACTTAAAAGTGAAAAATGAAATGGACATTTATTTGAACACCAAAGTTATTAAAAAAAGGAAGTGCGCGAAATGAATAATTAATCAGGGCAACTGATATGCGAAAGGACTGTTAAAAGAGTGCAGTGCGAGAAATATCGAAGGACATTAATTGCAAAATTATAGGACAATTTAGTAAATAAGTTACTATTGTAAAAGTTTTTAGATTTAAGCATTTTAATTGTAAAAAGTTGAATAAGTTCGAATATCCGTTTTATGAATTTGATGTGCATTTGTTTATAACGAACTTTTAAAGAATTTAACAATTGAATAAATTATTGCTGACAGCTTGGTTTTTGCATCTCCAATTAATTTAAGATTTTAACTATAAAATATCAAAATACATTAAAAATAATAGCACCATTGTGACGAGTAAAATTCAGTGCATCTGGGGAAATGAAGGCATAATTTTCCCTGAGTTTGTGAAATTTTCATCATCGGCTTCCGAGCAACCCTCGCACCAGAGATCCAGCTTCGTACCAGCAACTACAGGCATCGTGAGGGGATCCTAGGCACGAGACCACATCACCGGCAACCCCATCCAGCTCCTGCATGCACGGCATTTCATTCCAGGCGCCCCCGCAGAAGATTTGGCCCAGTTCGACCCTTCCGAGCATCGAGGCGCTGCCTGCGTCAAATTATAAGGTCAGTTTATGAAGCCAATTTAAATGCTACGCACGTGAAACTTACGGGACACACAAAGAAAGCTGTTCCGAAGCTGATTCCAGGCATCTCAAACCTTCAGTTAGCCTAGATCTGATAATTGGAAAATGTAGAATTGAGGGTAGGATTCTGCAGCGTCGGTTTGAGAAACAACGAAGTTGTGTTTTCGCTTAAAAACAAAAGACGAGCTACTGACGCTTCAATTAAGCGGGAGAATTTAAAATTACCTGTTAGATCTGCTCACTGAGTTGTAATTAATATTGAAAAACACTGAACAACCAGCACTTGATAAATTTCATAATGTAAATTTGTGACAGATTAGCTCGAGTGAAGCATATTAGTTTGCATTTGACCTACGCTCCAGTGGCGTACCAATAAATTTCAAAAACTAACTGTGAACCCATACCTTGAGTAAGAGTTCATGTCTGCCGTGAGTTTAGTCAACAAAATTTAAATTGCAGGTAGATTAAATCACAAGTAGGGGCTTATGATCATTTATTTAAACTTGAGTTACTATACAGCTTCTTTTTAATTATCCCTGAGAGACTTAGTTAATTCATTAGTTCTTTGACGAACCCAAACTAAAAATATTTGCTTTGGTAGCTCTAGTTATTTATTTAAAATTAAATTATCATCGTTTAGAGAGCAATAACCACTGCAATATATCTGACAAACACTCGCTATAAATTAATGCCGCTTAGTCAACAGTAATAATTTTTGGCAAAGATAATTTAAGAAAGAAAGCTCAATAAAGTATAGTTATTAAACTAGGTAATATTATGCACATACAAGACTGCGTAAAAAACCTTGGTCTTCATATGGAGGTCATCTGCAATTTAAAGCTCATGTTGATTTACCTCATATGTCAAGGGTTTTTAAAAATTTTGTACTCCAGTACTTAAATACTAAATTAAGTGGTTCTCTGCGACGTACTGGTTCTCTCACAATTTAATTGTTGTAATACTGTGCATGGTAGTTATCTGGATTAATATTATGCTATGAGGATCCAGAGAGTACAGAATTATCATCTTTGTTTTAATTTTTAGCATTAGAAAATATGACCACATATTGCATAAGTTACATGAGGCAGGTTGGATGAATATGAGTAGAAGGTATAGGGAATAATATTTTGTAGAAACAGACCCGTACATATTTATATAATAAAATCAGTTTCCGTACAGATGTTAATTTAAATTTACATAACTGAGGATTCTGTCTACCCCCTCCTTCAGATCTACGTTTTTTAAATGGCCTTTCAGTTACGATTTAGCAAAGTGTTGGAATAGTATTAAAAATTTTGAATTAATCTGTTACTCCTGCATTATTTAAAATAAAATTTAGACAGCTTATTGTCGACAGTTAAGGTTTGTATCATTGGTCCTGGATTCTACTCCCTGCTAGTTTAGTTTATTTTTTCTTGTCAACAGTTATTACTCTGTAATTTTCAATTGATATTTGTAAATAATTAATCGCAGTTAACTTATTTATATTTCTATACATAGCGTAATTTTTACGGTTCAGGGAAAATACAGGGTTTTCCTGATCTGTTACCCTTTGATTTTTTATCAATAAGGCATTATTATAATTATATAATTTTATAGAATAATGTCACGATCCTAGCTGGGATCATCAGAGATAAACTTAATTGGCAACTGAATCCAAGCGCTACGCCACCATGCTGTAGAATTTTGAACTGTATCAATGAGGTCGAAATTTACACTCGCATTGAGTTAAATGGTTTATGCTAACTTTTGTTGGCTTATTACAAAGTTACTAATGCGAGAAACGTCTTTATACTAGGGAATATTTATTCTGGCAACTTTCTCCTCTGACTCAGACCTACAACTACCCCGCTAATCACTATTTAAATTCTTTTACTTTTATTTTCGAGCGCAGCTGTAATACGGTGGTACATGCCTACATTTATTTACCTTGCTTCTTCTTGTTTTTAATAGGTTTGTTCTTGCTGAAGTTCAGTGTCTTGTTTATATTTATTAATTTATTGTTTATATTTTAAATAACGGAATATCTTTAACGTAAAAATGGTTCGTGAACGTGAGGGAGCTAGATTTTCTCCTGTACCAAATAAATCGAAACGGTTTTGTTGCGTGTATGGTTGTAAATCACTATCAAAACGCGATACAACTGTGCGGTTCCATAAGTTTCCTAAAGGAGAATTTGTAAAAATTAATAATCAGAAAGCAGATCGGCGAAAGGAATGGATTCGTTTACTTACAATGGTGAAAAAAGTTACAGAAAGTATGCATGTTTGTTCTCTGCATTTTAAAAAAGAAGATTATATTCTTCCTGGTGAGCACAATACTTATTATCGTAATGATATAAATTAAAATGTATAATGCAAAACCAATAACACAAGAAGTAAACGCAAAACAAGTTTAACGCCGAAGTTTGTAGGCAAAGAGCAACGACACTTGTTTTAACATTTTCTTGACTTTGGCACCCACAATAAATAACATGTCCAGAATTAATTAATTGTTCCCCTTCAATATAATTTCTAGAAGAAAATGTTGCTTGTGCATAATTGCAAATATTCACGACACTTTACTTACAATCAACCGTTTGACTGACTTCTGCGCGTGTAACGAACTTATTTATTTGTACTATTGATGACTAATACGTGACTATTAAAGTATCATTAGAACATCTTTAACTACATTCCATAAGACTTAAAATTCCCGAATAGTTGCTGTGTAAGAAATACTTACCTACTAGAAATAGAAACTTTGTAAATAATGCAGCATGACTTAATAGCAAATTGATGTACTCACGGCTGGTGAAATTATTTATTTCTATCAAAACAGCTCTATTAAAGTCCCATTTAAACATCTTTAATTAAAATGCATATCATGAAGACTTATAATTTCTCAATATTAGGCCCGTAAAATTATTTAAGAAAATACTAGAAATCTGTTAAATGTAGCATTGGTATATTTACGCACTACTGATTAAATTATTTATTTATGGTAAAACAGCCATATTAAAATCCCGTTTACACATCTTTAATTAAAGTGCATACCATGAAAGCTTAAAATATCCCAATATTATGCCCCTAAAATTATTTAAATAAATACTAAAAAACATTTAAAATCAGCGCTTAAGTAGGGAAATGCATAGGCTTTAAGAATCGTACCTACTTAGAGCGGCCATGTAACTAAGCTCCGCCTTCAGTTCACTTCCCAATAGATAAAGCAATAAGTACTCATATTTTTATATTTTATAAAATAACTACACAAAGTTTATTCACTAGCTTTTATTGAAGTATCAAGTTTAGCCCAATACATATTTTACGGAATTTCTTAGTTACACACTTTTTTCTTATCAATCAAATTGTATTTACTTAACAATGAGCCACAAAAATTATTTACAAAATTCTTTACTTAACACGGCTAAAGTCCCCTTACAATAAATAAAATCAATTAACTACTTATTAACCGACTATCAGTGTGCCTTCATCAGGGTACGTGTGCTCAGGCACTTCCAAATTCAAAGGCGCAGGCCCTTTCCGAATGCGGCCGGAGGCATCGTAATGGGAGCCGTGGCAAGGACAGTAGTATCCGCCCCAATCGCCTGCGTTAGCGATGGGCACGCATCCCAGATGGGTGCACACACCTAAAACTACCAAGAATTCAGGTCGCTGGACTCGTTCGTGGTCGTGCTGTGGGTCCCTGAGGGTGCCCACCTGCACAGATCGTTCGGTAGAAATCTCCTCAGCCGTCCTGTGTCTGATGAACAATGGCTTGCCTCTCCACTTGAAGGTGACCGACTTGCCCTCGGGGATGTCTGCGAGCTTAATTTCGATCTTGGCCAAGGCCAGCACATCGGCAGTTGCACTCATGGACAAGATGAACTGGCTTACGAGTGTCTTGGCTGCGTACGCGCCGCCCAAGGCTCCAGCACTTGCGATGAGATAGGTGATGTTCTTGCGGGCATCCTCTGAGTCACTGCTCCTGATGGTTGGGGAGGCAACTTCGGTGCGCCGGTATGCGGTGAAGTCTGGGACTTGGATGTCGGTGTGGGCCAGCCTTACCTGGGTTGAGAATGCGGGGCCTGAAACCACTGCAAAGCCGCTGGAGGGCTGATTCTGGTTGAGAGTGTAGCTAGTCAAGACATTTGGAGGTGTTATGGTCTTGGCCTTTTTGGGTATGATGGCGGCTGGACTCCCTGGCTTCAGATTGTTACTTACTACTTGGCTAGCGGCCTTTACATACGCCGAGAGATTGCTCGATTTCAGCATTTTGGCTAAGTGTTACTAAAGTGGATTTTTGTAATAATTATGCAACCATATGACATTTGGCAGATAACCAAAGTGGTTGCGCGATTGTGGCTGGTAACAAAACAAAAGTCCCTGTTATCGAAACCATTATGAAGGTAGCTACATATTAGTATTTTTCAGAATTTGTAAGAGGCGGCAAACTGAACAGATTATGTTATATATATTTTTTAAAGTACAGTACGGCAAATTCTAAGTAGGATTGACCATATGACCACAGCAGTCGGTGTCTAAGGTACCTGGTACTTTGCATGCTTAGACCTTGTCTATACCAAACACACAAACAAAGTATACTGGAAATAAACTAAAAGTGGTATAATAGGGAAAAATGGGTGAAAATAATTTATATAACTAAAAAGGT
This sequence comes from Agriotes lineatus, assembly GCA_940337035.1. Taxonomy (NCBI): domain Eukaryota; kingdom Metazoa; phylum Arthropoda; class Insecta; order Coleoptera; family Elateridae; genus Agriotes; species Agriotes lineatus. The sequence continues at coordinate 60,550,816 of OW679201.1, read as the reverse complement.
TATATAGATTATAAAAAAGCAGCATTACAAAGCGAATACAATTTGAAAATATCAATACCAAAACAAGTGTTTATTTATCACAATGTAAAAAATAATGTTCTTATCTTTTTTAAGTTACACTACAATATTCTAGTATGAATAATGAATAATATACTGATGTTAAACAAAATAGTATTTTATTTAACAAGCATATAATGTAGGGTATATTACACGAGGATGAAGTTTACACACGAGCCAAAGGCGAGTGTTGTAATCTTCCAAGTGTAATACAGTCATTAAATGCGTGTCAAATACAATATTTTAGATGATTTTTGAGGCTTTCACGGCCATTGTCATTAAGTAACAAACGACTTCCGGGATTGGACCGTGTCGAATTTCGCCTCTGACGTGGTTCACACGTTGAGTTACCGTGCTCTTCTGTCCCTTCCTTTGCAAAGAGTTTCGCCTCTGGCGTGGTTAACACGTTGAGTTACCGTGCTCTTTTGCTTTTTTCCTCCTGATGAAGCCTCTTACGAAAGTGGGCGCAACGTTGAGTTCTTCGATCTCAATCATGACACGGTCCAATTTCGGAAGTCGTTTGTTACAATATTATATCTACAACTATGTATATAGTTGGTGAAACTGTAAGTCTATGTCAAATTCGAGGTGAGCAGGTTAGGTTTTGCGTCAGTCTGCGTCAAAACTGACGCAAAACCTAACCTGCTAACCTCGACATTAATGTCATTTATTGACAATGTAGCCCTCTAATGAAAAAAATTCACATTCCACTAGTGTAATATCAGCCGCTTTTTCTATTTAGAGTTGGATATATTGCAATGACGCCCCTCTACTCAATATAAGGCTTTATGTAAAAATATAAATAATTCAGGGCAAATCAACACAATTTCTAAATTAAATGGTTTTAATAATTGAATTTCATGTCAAACTCAGGGGCTAATGAAAAAGATGTAATAATTATTAGCTCAATAAATGGTTTATTGCTCTCTGTATTTTGCCTATTTGCAACACTTAAATAGCATAGCTCCCGTAAAGCATGAAATAAGAAAACTCTTGTCTCAGGGGAGTAGGTTTATTAACTTTGTATTACAAATGCTTTGCCGCATGATAAATTAACCAGTATGGCAGATGCTTGAATTCGTATTTGACAGGTTTATAACCTCAAAATTTAGTGTATACAAAATAATCTGTTCGTCGAAATTTAACGTAATCTGAAATAAAAACACCGAAAAGGGCAAGAGCACATCAGGTAAATACAGCGAATAAAGTGACGTAGCTTCCGGCTAACTCTGTTTGCTTCTGTGACGTAGGGGACGCCAAAACTTGCGTTTGTTTTATTTCCGGCAAAACTTGCAAAATCGGCTTCAAACCTCAAATTTTAGGGACGCTTCCTCGATTACTCGAATCTGGACAGATCTGGGCCGCTGGAATCACGTTCAACCCCTCGTACGATGTCCAAACTAGCAGAACCCCACGAGTTATGGGCATTCGGCAACGCACAGTGAAGAGACGCTACGACTCCTATAAACTTGGTGACTTCTCCACCCAGGCACTCCTGAAGGTCTTCTGTCAACGTACCACACTCAATTCTTGCTTGCCGATGTCTCCAATCAGTCGAAAGGGGCTTCAAAGTTGATTGCACTTGGACGATTCTTGCAGGTGGATATTCCTTTTTATTGGACACTGATATCACTTTGAAAATTAGCCACAAAGATGCCCTATACACTGGTGAATATTATAAACACGTTTTAGGCTCAACAAATAACTTTCTTTATTAATAATTTTATAAAAACTGACAGCTCAACTGGCACACAGCCTACATTTTACAAGCTTCTATTTGATGTTATTGAAAAATGACTGTTTCGTTTCCTAGCTGTAACGATTCACATTTGTTTATAAGAAATAGGGCTTAATTTAAATTTTTTCTAATGGACTATATTTTCGATATAATGTTCTTGCTTAAATACTAAACTGTCCTTTTCTTTGAAATTGTTCATGTAGAATTTTGCTCTGCTTTTACTCGCTTGAGTTTTAATCGCACTGATTCACATGAGTTTATTTAGCACTTTACCAATTGTCGGTGTCTTTCGATAGGTTGCCTTTACAACCTTTACTTCCTCGTACTGCTTTGCTTTACCTTGCCGTTTGTAGGCTTATAAACTCTTAATACTCATAACGCTCATACAATTTCTGTACTTCACAAATCATCTTGTATTATTTTAAAATTCATATCATTGTTTGACGTTACTAAACCCAAATCTGTCAGCTACATTTGTCATTCCGAACATCTATTATGACTGAAACTCTAAACGTAACCCTTTCGAATTCTATCTTATCTCGTGTCAACCGTTCTCACTCAAATTATAAGTGCATTTATTAGTGTAATCTATTCATTTTCGTGTTAATTAGGAAATCAGAATTTTTGTGGGCAATAAATAATTACACTATAATACACTTATTATTTGACAGTTGTAGATAAATAAATATAATGAGCTTATTGGAAAAGTTTTTTCATAGCGCTTACGCGTGTATGATGTAATAAACAGTTGTAAATTTTATTAATAATTATAATCAGTGTTGAATCCAGGGGGGTGACCGGGGGGGAATTTCCCCCCCGGGCAGTACAAAATTCACCCCCGGAAACATTACCACTTCATATTCATGTTTTTTTCTATCTATAAAAGAATGGGTGGATTGCGCGGGAATAGGTAAAAATACCCCCCAGACGTTTCATTTTCCCCCCCGGAGTAATGAGTCTGAATTCAAAACTGATTATAATGCTTCTGATAGGAATATAGGTATATTTCCATAATATATTCACTTATAATACCATAAGTAGTCAAAGTTATGTCGATTATTTTTGCGGTGGTGTCACGAATGTCCATTGCGCTTTGGTACGATTAGGACGAGTGCGCTAGCACGAGTCCTAATCCCAAGCGCAATGGACATGAGTAGTGATACCACCGCAAAAATAATCTACTTAACTTTGACTACGAATGGTATTCGAGGGACTATTTAATGAACCAAACTACTTTTTAAAATTAGTTTTCAGTAAATCTACCAACAAACTACGCAATTTCTGTAGTAACAGAACACTAATATTGACTTTTTCTAATAAAAATCACATTTGTTTAAAATAGTCACTTGAATACCTTCTAGGAAGATATATCCACTGATATTTTTTTGATTGGGCAAGAAACGTCAGAATTCTGGATTTTCATTGGTCACTTTTTGACAGATGACAGGTGAATTGAATAGTCAATATAATTCTTACAGTTGGCTACGATATAGCCTGTTTTTTTTTGTATTTTTTATTAAACACTGTCAAACAGTCACTACGTGCTACTACAGTTGTTGTCCTTATCAATACAGTACTACTTTGGATAAGTAGGTTAGAAGTTTGCTTCGAAAGCTTTTATAGTATTTAAAAAATAGTATGCTATTATATACAGCAACAATTTCTGTTTAATAGGTTTATTTGTTTTTATAACAAAATTAACAAACAGAATTACTTATTCTATAGTTTTAATTTTACTGTTCGTTGTGGGGGCGATTTTGGCTTAATTTAAGTTGTTTAATTTTAACTTAATAAATTGCTATAGTGATTAAGTGTCATTACATGTTTTCTTGTGTCAGTCTATGTCAAATTTGAGGTTATCAGGTTAAATTTGTTTGTTATTTGACACAAACTGACGCAAAAACCTAACCTGCTAACCTTGAATATGACTGTATGGCACATACACTGTGTAATAAAATTGTTTATTTTTTGTCTAGTATTTTAATTGTTTTTTGCATTAATAGAACACTTCAAAACGTAGAAAAGCCAAGTTTATGTTTAGCAGTATTTATTATCTTTTGCTATTATAATATTTTAAAAGCGATTATGAAATAAATGTTGTATACAATTTTGCTATCGATCTAACTTAAATGAAAAGTGGTCAAATAGATAATAAATATAGAACACCATTTGAGAAATTATTAATAGCTATCAAGTACATAATGTAGGACGTTATTAGACGATTATTTTATGGCCTAGCGAGCTTTGCAAACGAGGTCAATACACAGGACGAGTTACTTTATTTTAATTGTACTATAAAGAGCTACGTTATGGCAGCAAAACTATGTTATAAACAGTACTATGCGCTAGTGCATAAACTTATATTAGAAGGGCGACGTGTAAGATTGAAAAACTTGTAGTTAAAAAATGCCTATAAATTCCTTTTTTGCACTTCCGGGACTAAAGTTGATACTTTAGTCCCCGTAAACAGGGACTAAAGTAGCTCATTTAATCCCTAGGGACTAAAGTAAAAATGATATCGTAACTACGGTAAATTTTTGTACACACGAGGTTAGTAGATTAGGTTTTGTTTGTTATTTGACACACACTGACGCAAAACTTAACCTGCAAATCTCGAATTTGACATATATTGACAATACACTTCAGTACTGCCAACTAATTCAGGCTATCCAGGACCTGCTGCAATTCAGTTTTAAATAAACTGTAATTGTCAGTTTCCAAATTGACAGATTCCAAATTTTGGAAATGTGTGATGATAATGTTCCCAAAAGTGCAAAAAATAGCGTATATACCTACCTCGGGACTAAAGTGCCTAAATCCCTTGAGTGGTTGTTGCTCTCGGGCTTCGCCCTCGAGGCAACAAACTCCACTCGCGGGATTAAATGGTGCACTTTAGTGTTTACTCCCCCATGATATAATATATACTATTATTTCATTTTGAAGCCATATTGTCTATTAGCACTTGGTAGCTGGCGTAAAATGGTTTTTATGGCCCTAGGGCCTATAAAGTTGCTAAGCAGTATAACAGACACCAACAATGTAGTATAGCCACAACAACAATATGCATAGAAACCATAGCGCACCAAAAATTCACAACGCCAACACAACGATGATGCAGTAGTCTGCAGCTAAAATACTGAATCTTTCTGACAGAAAATCGTCAACATTTATTCAGGCCAGTTTACATGCACGCGGGATGTTCGGAGTGATTATTTCCTGAATAAATAGATAAAATTCAGTTGGTGAAGCACCTTTAATAATCATGTTAAAATTATTCACAATCGATTAAATTTTGACACATATTTAACGGCGGTTAAATTTTGACGTTTGAATATTTGTCATTATTAAACTGACAGAAACCATGGTGATTACGCATTATTATGGATATGAAGGAAATAGTCAAAAGTAATATCCCAAGGGCCGGTTGCAGAAAGCAATGTTAAGTCTGGTGTTAGCTAACGCGACGTCAAAGTGAACAAAAACGAATCAAATCTCAAATGCTTATGGTAACTAATACATTAGTAAACAAAATTTGATGTTATTTTGTTCACTTTGACGCGACGTTAGCTAACACCAGACTTAACATTGATTTCTGCAACCGGCCCCAAGTGCATTAAAATAGCCGATTAAATTTTGACGATTCTGTCAGAATGTTTTGCTAAGAAATTTGTCAAGTAAATTTGCCGCTTAACAAGAATCCCGAGTGCGCAGCACGAGGGATTTTGAAGCGGAAAATTTACGAGATATATTTGTTCAGAGCAAAACATTTTTACAGAAAATCGTCAAAATTTATTCAGGCTAGTTTACATGCACGCGGGATGTTCGGCGTGATTATTTCCTGAATAAATAGATAAAATTCAGTTGGTGAAGCACCTTTAATAATCATGTTAAAATTATGCACAAGCGATTAAATTTTGACATAAATTTAACCGCGGTTAAATTTTGACGTTTGAATTTTAGTCATTATTAAACTGACAGAAACCATGGTGATTACGCATTATTATGGATATGAAGGAAATAATCACGATTATAGCTCTCGGAAAATTTAAAGCTCTCCGCTTCGCATCGCGCTTTAAACATTCTCTCGTACTATAATATATTGATTATGCCCTTAATACTTAAATAACTATTAAAACAGAACTTTATTTGCTCTTTTTGCAAATAAAATTCTTCAAAACTAATTATTTGTATATTTTCAGGATATCGCTCATATGCAGCTAAAGTACCGCCTTCTTAGAATAGCGTACCATACTATTATCTGTCACTGTCACTCTTTTAGGTTTTATTCGTTTTCCCTTCCTTTTTGTCCCAACGTGTCTGGTGCAAACTGACGTTTGATTGCATGAGGTCGTTCAGATCCGGCAAAAATGGCTCAAAATAGCGAGGAATTACTAAAAAGCTTTGTTGAACTGGGGCTGAGCGAGCAGAAAGCCAAAGAGACTTTAAAAAACGTGACAGTGACCAAAACTCTGGGCACTATTCTGAACGAGGTAAGCTGACCTAACCTAAATGTTATCAGTGTATTCTATTTTTTTCTGCAGGTACGGGGCGTAGTACTAAGCGATGGCGTCGGAATGCTGCTCTACCATCTGGCCACCAAGACGAAGCCCCAAATCGCAGAACATTTACCCTTGCTCTGCAAATACATAGTCACCAAAAAGCTGGACTCCACTGTGCGAGTGGACAAAGCAATCGAATATGTGCTTTCCCACATAAGCAGCGTCAAAGCTGCCGAGCTGGAGAAGCACTGTGGTGTAGGCATCGTTGTCAGTCCGGAGGAAATCGAAAAAGTCGTGGAGAAGCTCATTGCTGACAACAAAAGCGAGCTGATGGAGAAGCGGTACCGCTTTAATGTAGGGCAGATTATGCAGCAGGTCAGGACTGCGTTGCCATGGGCAGATGGTAAAGCTGTTAAGAGTGAAGTTGATGTACAGGTTCGTATTAGACTTGGTTTTAGCAGAATGTGAAATGATAGTTACTTGTAGGTTTTTGATTTGCTCGGACCGAAGACGGAAGCTGACCTGGCGCCGCCTCCTAAGATCGATAAGAAAGCGAACAAGCCTGCAAAAGTGGAGAATAAGCCAAAAGTAGAGAAAAAAGATAAAGCTGAACAAGGTAATCATTAATAGTAGATGTTTGTTCAAGATTGTTATTTTAAACAAGATTGACTGTGTAAATTTCATAGTAATTAAATTAGCAGTAACATTGTGGTGCTAAACAATAACGATGTAGAAAGGTCATGAAGAATGTTTTCAATTTTTATCTGTAAGGTCACATTTTTTCAAATAGGTGAAGGTTTTAAATTAATGTATGAATGTGCTATTCTTCAATCCAGCTTTGGAAATATTTTGGTCGTAATGCCTAAACCCCTTAAAGAAGAGAAGCTGATGCTATAGCAGTGGGGACGTAATACGGTTGATGACGATGATGATTTCATACAAATTTTAATATATATTTTTTTTTTTAAACAAAACAAATTGATTAACGTAAGTTGTAGGCATGACAATCAACTAGCGTTTATTGTCTACTGCTCAGGCTTCTTTACTCCCTTAAAGTACTTATTTTTTTCTGTCTTGACTCCCTTGTTTTGGTGCAAAAAAAATGATAAAATACTTGAATGTGCAAACACTGAATATATTACACTAACCTTCTCAAAGATGAACTCGTACCTGAAGTGTGTTTCTATATCAGCTCCAAACTGATCACAGTCGTCAAGCATCTTCTTTAAGATGTCGAAGACCCATAAAAACTCGTAGCTGTCGTGACCGTTTAATATTTTGTTAAACGGTAGTGCAGCATGCCACAAACACAAACACTCGCACTAACTGATGACTTAAACACCAATAACCACTTGAAATGGATTCTATTAATCTCCAAATCGCTATGCGAATAATAATTGTGACTTCTTGGTCAAACTTTGATCGTGCAGAAGGCTATTCTTGCTAACACGTACCAAACTTCAATATTATTCTCACAATTAAAAGGATATTAGACCTTTAACGTGACTAATTAGACTGAGATTACTCAAAAATATAGAAACTTTGTTTATTTCTTTCTGCTTTTTCCTCAGTTTTTTGCATTACTCTCTATTTTCTGGTTGTCTGCCTATTGCAGTGCCCCCGCATTCTATGTAGTTGTTTTCTTATTTTACCTTTTACTGTCCTATTGTTATTATTTTTATGTTCTTTATCTTTGCCATATTCATTATCCTGTTTATCCTTTCGTGTCTTTGTCAATTTATTTTTTTTATAATGTGAAATAATTATTAATAAGTATTTTATAGTTTACAGTGTCTTTTAACCTTTTTTATTTTGTCTAACTTGTGTTTTTTCCTCTCTGTTTCGTAGTTTTACTAAACTTGTCTTTGGGCCTAGTTTGTGAGCTGATTCCACATTTACACTAATTTTTAACTCGTTTCCCATAAACTTTTCCACTGTCTCTTTTAATATATTAATTTCATGTGTCTATTGCTAATCATGTTACCACTACATTGTTCTTTCATTTGTATCTTTCAAGTTGCTCCAATCTCTCATTGACTCTTTGCATCTTTTTATTTATTTTAAGATTTGATTTAATTTTATCATTGTTTTCTCATATCTTTGAGTATTTTAATTTCCTTGCCATTTTCCTGGTGTTCCCTTATTTTTTTCACTCCTGTCGTTAAATGTGCCATCATCAATAGCATCTTGTTTAGTTTATCTTAATTTTTTTGTTTTGATTTCGTGGGGTTATAATTTTTTTACTTGAGAAAACTTTTGATTTTCTCCCTGTTTCTTTTCCTACTTTCATCGTCGGTAGAGTAGTCATACGTATCCATTTTGCTATCCAATTTGTTACAGTATCAAACTGACTTATCGACACTCACGGCTGTGTGAGTACCAAATAACTAGACAAGTCCGGGAAATGAGCACGCTCAACCTGGAAATTGTAAGAAACAGGCTAGAGGCCACGGTTCAGATACGCTCAGGGAGGGGGCGGGGACCTAAAACGAGACACCACAGGGCAAGCGTGTTGAGGTATATATAGGATGTTACCGAATAAATGGGCGCCACAAGGTCCAAGTCTAAGAGACCCACGTTTAACCGGACCTTGAGGGTCAAACGAGGCGGAAGATACTCAAATGCTGCTACTGAAAGCCACAGTGCAGCGACAAGCATGACGACCTACTTGCAATGCTCATCCGCCACGTCCGGGCCTCACCTTACATTGATCGTAACATAGTGACTCAGACACAAGGGACAAATCATAAGACGGTACAGTTAATACATCTATTGGGCCACTTTACATGACTAAACAATCTACTTACAGTAGTACCGATGTAATCGGCACGTATAACAATTTGTACTAACGTCTTAACGGGAAGCACCCAGATGGGAAGCGCTCTACTTAAAAACTAAGACGCACAGCTGAGCCGAACAACAAATCCAAATCGGTTTTAGTTAAAAAAAGAAAATCGGCTTAGGCCTCAACAAGTGTAACGCACAAGCATGAATTTTGTATTTGAGTTCGAGTCATCAGAGCGTACTAACTTGAAACACTGACTTTTAGCACAGAAACGTTAAATTTTGTACCAGAGTGTACTATGCATGAATTAGGCGTCAGGCCCCGACTTAAAGGGCTAATTGACAAGAACAAGTGGGCGAAACAGTTTATTTACACAGATTTACCTTGATAGCTAGCACGGCCTCCAGATGGGCGGTGGCGCTCGACCAGCGTCGATATTGTCGCTATGCTCCTGTCGTGTGGCAGAGACGAAAAGCTGCGACGTCCTACATAATCCTCTGCATTAAGCGTGGGTGAAATATGTCAAATGCCCACTTGGAAATTACACGGATATCAGCGTGGCCGTTGGATGGGTTGCTCAGGTGAAGAATCCCGTCTCACATATGACGGAGAAAATGGGCTTCAACAGCCTCCCTAAGAACTGATGACTAAAGCTGATATTTATATGCACTCAAAATTACGAAAATATGCGCATATATATGCATACATTTTGTTCAATATATGCACCCAAAGTTATAATATATGCACATAATATGCTCTATTTTTTTTAAAACAAGTAGGAGTATTCTAAATAATGTAAAAATTTCAATTATTTTGTATGAGTATATTTATTTCTCTAATTTTTATTCAAAGACGTCATTCATTTTAATGTTTGACTATGTAAACATGGACTGCCAACACCAACTTCACGTTGTAAGCAACATAAAAATGAGATTTCCCTAACGCTACCAGACTGTTATTCACCCAACACTCTTGAGATGGATTTTGTGTTGGCCGATTCCTTATACACTGCTTCTACGGGAAAAATGGGGGTTGCTGGCAGTCTATGTTTATATAGTCAAAGATTTTAACAAGGAATTCCCCTTTCCTCTGCTCATTTCGATACGCACACTGCACTCCAACGGCAGAAAGTGAAAAGTATATCTCAGTTTTACATAAAAATTTTATTAATAAATTTAATAAAATAGTTAATTTTACAAAAAAAATCAAAAAGTTTTTCATACATTACAAATTATTGCTAAATATAACCAAATATGCAAAATTCATAAAATATGCTCAAAAACGTATAAATATGCAAAATGAAACTTGGCTTAAACGATTTGTTTTCACATAATTAGTATACGTATGCAAAAAGTTTTGCCGGCATATCAATTATACAAAATATGCATTTGCCATATAATATCAGCTTTACTGACGACCACAACAAACCCGCGAACAGACATCGCCATGCAACATGAGTGCACAACCTTTGCCAAGAGCTGTCTCCGCAAGCAGAAAACTTGAAGGTGTCGCAGATTAATTATCAAAATATACTTCTCCCGCACCCGAACAATACGGGCGAGGGGCGAAACACAAACACGGTATGTCAACTGAATGACTTCACGCGCTTCCAGCCACCTGAAGTTTACGCGCCAAAGAAACCTGTCTCTCGCGATTCTGTCTGACCAATAGGAGCCAAGGTCTCCGTGGCCCAACGCCGCAGCTGTATCGGTGCGAGAGAAATCGACAGATGTTATCTCCCTTGCTCCCACTGAATATGCTTCTTGAAAATGTTAAAGCGAACGCTGTAATCAGCGCCCAGACAGGCAGCTGCGAAATGCGACGGTATAGAGATGCGCGCGAAAGCTAGGCTGTTAAGCGGAACTAAAAGCCACGTGCGGAGCCAAGATTTTTGCGTGATACGGAAAGCTACCATATAAAAGATAATAGATTGTCGAAACGGGACCGATATACAGGCGGACTCACCAATGATGTACCAAAACTACTCTAAATAGTTATGTAGTTAATTGAATTATGGAAAAAAATATAAAATGGTCTGACAAATTTTTAATAAAATGTACGCCCGTTTCACTTCGGTAACAAAATTACAGTTTTGAACATCGCTATGCAACTGCGATTTGAAAAACTTCTACTTGCAATTTTGATAGTTATTTATTGTATAAGTGTTTTAGATGGCGTTTTATCCACGCAAGAATGTTTAAACACGAGAACGCTGTATCTAAAAAAACATACGTTTCGTATTGACAGCCGTGAAAAGTCATAATAGTGATAATTTGGAAAGTACCGAAAGATCAAATATTATACGTTTGGCAGTACTGAAGTGTATTGTCAGTCTATGTCAAGTTCGAGAGGTTAATAGGTTAAGTTTTGTTTGTTATTTGACACAGATTGACGCAAAACTTAACCTACAAATTTCGAATTTGGCATAGCTTGACAGTGCTACCAACAATGCAGCAGTAAGTGACATGGTTTTATCCCACTAGTGGAATAAAGTAATTTCATTATTCCACTAGTGGATAAAGTGGTACTTTAGACCGTTCATAAGTGTGGATAAAACTTCAATTATAAGGTGATAGTGGACAAAACTCTTTTATTTCAGTTTGGAACTATAATCTTGTTTATGGGCTCTCAATAGTAGGCGTAAAATGGCTTTTATGGCCTCAGGGCCTATAAGGTTACTAAGCAATATAACAAACACCAACAGTGTAGTATAGCAACACCAACAATCTGCATAGAAACCATAGCCAGCGTACATAAATCGAACAAGTAGAGATACTCAAGCTAAATGTTGAAACCTGTCTAGAGGGACAGTAACTCGGGGGGTATTTCTAAGCTTGCCTATCAGATGGCAGCACAAAGTTCTAACAATCAGAGCCCAGTTACTGGCTCTGCTACCAATCATGATGTGATCAAGTAGTGGCGTCATCTGTTAGTATTATCGGAAAGTACTCCCCAGGAGCTGCTCAAGGTCATCCAAATCGATATTTTGACATCAAAGAAACCGACAGTGAGTGTCTACTTGATTGATTTATGTACTCTGCCAGAGCACACAGCGCCAGTACAACGATGACGCTGTAGTCTGTAACCAAAATACTGTATTCTTGAATTTTGTTTATTTTGAGAACCAAAATTAAATAAAACTTTGTATGTACCACGTGAATAATCGCGATTATAGCTCTCAGGAAATTTAAAGCTCTACGCTTCGCGTCGTGTTATAATCTATTGATTATGCCCTTAATATATAAATAACTATTATGACTTTAAATTCATTAAATTCATTAACATTCATTACTATTAAACCCACAAGAAGACTGGAAAAACTGAAAATTACTGCTGGTGTAGAAAACTCACCACCGATTTGAACACCTAAATAATGACAACTCCCAAGCTCTCAATTGTAACTTTTAAAACTTGTCAAACATCTTCACATAATTCAAGATTCATACTATTAAGTGCAACTTCATAAGCCATAAATTGGGGGACTGAAAATTCGAGATTGCACATTTCAAACTGGCGATTGTGATTTTTAAAGCTGATGATTGCAACTAAATGTTTTTTTTAAATCAACAATTCTGTGTAGGGGTTGTCCGTGTTTCTACGATTAAATCAATATTCTGTTAAATATTTTTTCTGTATTAAGAATATGCCATTCTTGCAGCTGAAACCAATAGTTCCTTAAACATTATTGACGTAATGAAGAAGGTCAACTTCCACGCGCCGGGAGAAAACTTTAAAACAGACGGCTATGTTGTTACCGAAAACACTGAAAGACTTATACGAGAGCACTTGAAGGTTACAGGGGCCAAGGTATGTTTATTATAATGTTGTAGCTTTAATAAAAGTATCCAACTTTAGGTCCGAACCAGGTTTCCACCGGAACCTAACGGTATTCTGCATATTGGACATGCCAAAGCTATTAATATTAATTTCGGTTATGCCGCCGCCAATGGAGGCACTTGCTTTTTGAGATACGACGATACTAACCCCGAAAAGGAGGAGGAAAAGTTCTTTACGGCCATTAAGGACATGGTGGGATGGCTCGGTACTTTTAAGATTTGGTTGTTTGCCCTTTTTTTTATCCCAATCATTTTTAGGCTACAAACCCGCAAAAATAACGCATTCCTCCGATAATTTCGACCAGTTGTACAAGTGGGCCGTGCAGCTCATAGGGAGTGGTTTGGCCTATGTCTGCCACCAGAGCGCCGACGAAATGAAGGGCTTCAATCCACAGCCGTCTCCGTGGAGGGACCGCCCGGTCGCAGAAAGTTTGCAGCTCTTCGAGGTATTTATGTTTTATAGTTCGATGACCAGGTTTAAGCTTAACTAATGCGACAGGACATGAAAAATGGAAAAATTGATGAAGGGGCGGCCACTTTGAGGATGAAAATCACTTTGGAGGAGGGCAAGCTTGACCCAGTGGCCTACAGGGTGCGCTTTATTCCCCACCACCGGACTGGGGATCGGTGGTGCATTTACCCCACCTACGACTACACTCATTGCTTGTGTGACAGCATCGAGAATATTACGCATTCACTCTGCACCAAAGAGTTTCAGTCCAGGTGAGGCGTTGAGCTTTGGTTTTTATGCTTTAGATGAGACTTTTTTTATCGGTGGGTAATTGGGAATGGAGTTAATCACGACTGAAATCATTAATATGGCGGTTTTGAATGAATGCTAGGAAATTATTGAAGTTATGAAATATTTTCAAATATCTGGAAATTTTTATGAAATGGCATTACATTGAAATTATTGTTAAATAATTTATTTAAAAAACAATGGAAAAAAGCGCTTCAGCATCTATGGTCTATGGTCTATGGGTCATTAGCTTCTAGCAAAAGTTTTCAAATATGGGTTACCGTTTAACATATAGTAGTAGGTTTTGTATAGATAATTCAGCTAACCAATGCAACATTTATATTAGGTGATATCTGGTGATTTTTTTTCGTTTGCTCTTAAATGTGTGTTACAGACTTCACAGCTGGACTTCACCTATTTTTATAAAGGATAAACATGTATGTATGTAGTATCGGTAACCTCATTTTACCTTGCGGTGTAGAGGCTGCTGCTTTATGCGCTTGCATCTGGCGGTACAATGCTCAACTTGCCCCGGATTCGAGTTACAAAGTTGGAGTGCGCCTTTTGTGCTTGCGCAGCAACCACTGTGTGAGGTGTGTGTCTTGATGGTGTGTTGACCTTGTTATTCTATCTCTTACGTCTGTGGTTCTGGGTAGAGCACAGTTAATTTGGTGCCCAACTGTGAATGGTCTCACCGACCTCGATTCCAATTGCCAAGGCTACAGAATAATTCCGAGGCAGCAAATTCCGTTTCTGCCGGTCAGGATGAATTCACTGTAGTTTATAGTCCGTCTCGTCTTTCCAGTTGCTCAACTATTTTTCCTATCGCTTTAATCTGGCGCTTCTTATCAGATTTCGTCATGTTTCCATCGAATTATTTCGCTTTGGTTGCGAATTTTGTAATCTAGTCAACTTCTTCATTTTCACGGATTCGTGTGTGGGATGATATCCAACAGCAAAGAAGTTAAACGGAGGTATGTTATCGTCCATATTATTTAACATAATTAGAAAGTACAATTAGAAAATTGGATGTAGAAGGAACGATAAAGGTGAAAAATGTACAGATCCATACACTGATGACATAACGATCATAAGCAAAACAAAAGATGGAATAATAGGAGCTTAGTGGGGAAAAAATGACATATTTAAAGTATAGTAATGACTCCGAGGAAGAAGTTCTAAAAATAAAAGATTATAGTTTTGAAGCAGCAGAAATTTAGATATTTAGGCACAACAATATATAACAAAAATTACAGTGGACGTGAAAAGACGAAACAAAAAATGCAAACAGGCTATAAAACTTGCTATGCAAATAAAAATGATCTAAATACTTAAGCAGCGAAGCAAAACTACAAATATTGCAATGGTTTAATGCTCACAGCAATTCTGGTTGCATAACTGAGACACAAAAATGAAATAAAGATTCAAATAGGCACAGAATTGGAATTTTGCTTATTACAACATAAAGTCATTGTTATACATTAAGAAATGCACAAGATATGATTAGCAGTAACTATAATTTGATTGACAGAAGTTGGCATTAAATTACACAACATCGAAGGGGTTACGTTTAACTTAAATTTCATAAAATGTGCTTGTTATGGCAGATGTACTCAAATTATGTGGACTGACAGAGTTAACATTGTAAAGTCAAGACAATATTGCGAATTTGTTAAAATTACAAGTCGAACAAACGGCAACGCAGCTGAAAGGTAATGAAAGCGGTGTAATAAAGCATAAAATGCAAAGAGCATGACAAAGCAACCTACAATTAGAAGACAAACAATAGTGCAGTGATAATAAAACGGCGAAACAGTGGTTTAAAACCAAAGTGATTAAAAGCAGAGGTTTAAGGGTATAAAGTGCTACGAATTGACAATTACAGAAAACAGTATACAGGGTTATTCACGTAAGATGATGAGCCTGACCAGGTAAAAATGCAACCCAAACTACGATTTATAAAGCTAACTGGATTCCTATTGCATTAGCACCTCGAATTTGACATAGACTGTTTACATATCATTGGTGGCACTGTCAATCTATGTCAAATTCGAGGTTAGTAGGTTAGGTTTTGCGTCAGTTTGTGTCAAAACTGACGCAAAACCTAACCTGCTAACCTCGAATTTGACATGTAAACAGTCTATGTCAAATTCGAGGTGCTAATGCAATAGGAATCCAGTTAGCTTTATAAATCGTATTTTGGGTTGCATTTTTACCTGGTCAGGCTCATCATCTTACGTGAATAACCCTGTAGTTTATAAGTAAAATAATTGTATCAAAACTCACTTCCAAAACAGTTCAATTAGTTGCTAAGATACCTGATGTTTGTTTGTTGGTGTTGTTAACTCAAGCAATAATAAAAGATAGCTGTGTGCAAGTAGGTCGACAACTACTTGTATTATTTTGGATATTAAAAGATTTTGTGTGAGACCCTAGAATTTGCGGTTTGGCGTCAGATTTGGGTCGAGTTGTAGGAAATTAAACAATTGCCAATTTTTGCGTCCTTTTGACGTCACGAAAACAAAACAGGTTAGCTATAGTACGTCATTATCTGCATTCCAAATTTACCTGAGGCAATTTCGTCAAATTGTTGGTGTTTTTGAGTTCAAATTACGTTATTCTGTGCGAACAAAGCATCTCCATTTTGGTTGTCAATTTAAAGGTTAAGGTGTCAGATACAAAGTCAGGTATTTGCCATACAAGTTCAAATTTATACTCAACAGTAGATGTTATACTGGGTGTTACAACCTAACCCTGCAGTTTAAACAAGTTGCCAATAATTAAAACTCTTATCAGACCGGTTAGATATTGACTAATAAAGAAGAAGACGATTTACGAGTATTCGACAGAGAGATTTTATGAAGAATAATGGGGCCAAATCGGACAGAAGAAAATGAACTCAGACTGAGAATAAACTTTGAATTAATAGGGCAAATGCAAGAAGACATCATTATGTACATGAAATCATAAAGAATAAAATGGTTAGCACATTTAATGAGCGCAGACAAAAACCGAGCAATAAGAATAATGACGTAACGGACACCAACTGGAGTAAGAAGAAGTGGACCCAGGACAAGATGGCTATATGATGTAGAAGGTGATCTGAAGAAGAGAGGAATAAAGAAGTGGAGGGAGAAATGTCAAAATAGAAAGGAATGGGAAAAAATTGCAGAAGATGCCAAAAACCACCAAAGACTTATAAAAGAAGATTAATATGGGCATTAATCCATCCCAAATAAAGAATTATGAAAGCTTATTTTAAAAAATAAGCAGCCATAACTGTCTGCAGTTAATGAGCTATACTTGGCGCACCGAACAAATAATGAGGCCTAATTTGAACTGACGTTAAATAATTTTTTGATACAAATAGAAACTTCGAAAAAATTAGAAAGTATGACGTTTGTGCACTTGTAATGTGCAAGCATGTGGGCTGGCTCTTCCTAAATCTCACACAAATGATCATAACCTCAAAAAAATATTTAATGTCAGTTGATATTAGGTCTAGTTATAAGGACAGCCATTTCTGATTATTTAGTAGTTATTGGTAAAGTACTGATCCAGTCAACTTTGTAATGACATTTGGGTTGCATAAGCCACTCTTTATGTTCACTGCACCAAGTATAGTATAATAATTGAACTCAGCCATCTAGTTTTTAAAACTTTTAAAATAAAAACTTCAAACTAATATTTGTTTACGTCCAATTAGTATTACTTGAATTGTTGTTTATTTGCATTTTTTAAGTTACCTATCTTTAAATCACGAAGTTGCCACTAGCCGCTACCTTGTGTATTAGAGGACAGATTTGTTTAATCAGTCTTTTATTTCTTGATATTCGTACCATTTAGTTCCCCAGAATGAAACGAAAAAGAACGATTTGAAGTACTCGATTTTTTTATGAATTGAACCCAACCTCTATTCTTTATATTAAACCATCTGTTTCTTGTTTTGGTCTATATGTTGTTCGATTTGCGTTCTTTAGTGAAATGAACTATATGCGGTTGTAGGAATAGACTGTACTTTAGTTAGCTATAAGCCATTTGTATCATAAATATTTTAAGGTAGAACTTCGTAGGCAAAATGGTATATTAAAATTACAACAAGCGAATATTTAGCCGATGTTTAGAAACGTGCCTTTCTTTGGGAAGCTGGAGATATTTCAATCTCACGAATAGATTAGAGTAAACTTATGCAGGGTTTACTTCGTAAGCCGAAATATTGGACAAAGAAATATGGTTAGTACGTGGTCAGGAGTGAAATTGTTGCAACTCAATCATAAAAATTACGTGCCGGCGGGAGCAAATTCTTTTAGCCGAATTGTAAAACTTTATTAGCGATAATTTGCGAGGGGCCGAGCTTGGCAAATTTTAGTGTGTGAGAGCTTCAAATTCATAGGACTATTATGAACTGTCACATCCGTATGTACGTGCCAAAAGCAGAAAAATAAATGCAAGTATTTGTACTTAAGTGTTCTTATTAATCTTGCAACAGTAGCTTTAGTCTTCGTGTCCAAGTGTATTTTAACTAAAAGGATTGCCAGTTACCCCGACTTTAGGCGTCTCGCGAAAATATAATTTACAGAGTGATTTATGAGAAACTACAACTTTTACCATTCCAAAAGTAGGCAATAGCGCAGTTGATAGAAGGATAGGCTTGCAGTACCCAATTCCGACTCTCACCTCTAAGTAGCCTTTATATTAAGCTAAAGTTGGTGAACCCTGGAAACCTGAACAACCTTGCCGGAGATCTGGTAGCCAACCCAGGTGAAAAGCGGGGTCAGGACGGATTTGAGCGGGAGAAATGGTCCTCCGAAGACGGGGTTGGGCATGGGGCTAACTACCCCAGGGGATCAAACCCTTATCCCGGAAAAAACTACTGTTAAAATACCTAAGTTTATGCCTCTGAACAAAGGATGGAATTATCAGAAACGACTCAAGCTAAGAAATATGGACTATGTCTTCGGAACATGGAACTTGAGATCACTAAACAAACCAGATGCTCAAAAAGACGTGCTTAAAGAATTGAAGAGATACAACATGCTAGTTATAGCCATCCAGGAAACAAAGTATGTATATATAAGTTCCTTTCACTCCTCTTGGAAACATAGGGCTTCGACAAAGAGCTTCAATCTGGTCCTATTTACAGCAAGAGCTTTCACTTCTCCCCAAGACTTGCCCATGTTTTGGGCTTCTTTAAGTACAGAGCGTTTCCATGTCATCTTTGGACGCCCTCTTCTTCTGCTTCCTTGTGGGTTCCAATCAAGTGCCTCTCTCACTATGCTATTCCGAGGTGTTCGTAGGGTGTGGCCTATCCACTTCCACTTTTGCTTTTGGAAACCAAGTGGAAGGGGAAAAAAGGAATCAGGGACACACAGACACATACTATATTACATAGTGGGAAAGAAGATGGAAGGAGAGAACTTTGAGTAGCCTTTATAGTGGATAATAGAATGAAATCAAACATAATAGATTTTTAAGCAATCGATAAAAGAATATGCAAATTGAAGCTTAGGACATACAATAATAAACGTACACTGTCCAACAGAAGAACAGAATGAAGAGGTGAAGGAGAGGTTTCACCAACAGCTGGAGAATGTATACGATAACTCGCCAAGATCCAACATTTAAATGATAATAGGAGACATGAATGCCCAACTGAGGAAATAACAACAATTTATAAGAACAATAAACAAACACGCTTTACATAACCAGACAAATAATAACGGAGAATTTCTCATCAAATTTGCCACCAGCATGAATATGATAATCAGTTCAACATACTTTCTGCATAAGAACATCCATAAAATAACATGGATTTCACTGGATGGAACTATCGGTAATCAAATAGATCATGTGTTGATTGACAGGAAAGGTGCTACAAACATAATGGATGTTAGAACACGGAGGGGACCGAGCTGCGGATCAGACCATCTTTTAGTCCACACAAAGTTCAGATGTATCAAGCCAAAAAAATTCTATATAGACAGGTTAAATGACCCAGAAGTACAGCAAAGCATCGCACAAACAATAAAAGAGGGGAGGACAGAGATAAACGATTAGAAGAGAGGTGGAAACGTATTAAAGCAGCCTTAACAGAAGCAGCCGACACAACTGTAGGACCAAAATTGAAAAACAAATGAGCAGAGTGGTTTGATGAAGAATGTGAAGAACTTATCAAGGAAAGGAATGAAGCCCATAAAAGATAGGTTGCAAGAAACTGGCATATCAGAATAACATGATCCAGCAAATGGAAAAAGACTTCAAAGAAAACGACATAAAGGGACCATATGGCTTCTTAAAACAAGTAAGGAAAGGTTATACCGGGTGACAATGAGACCAGGGCCATGCCTCTATCTTCGTTACTTATGAATGAATTTGGATGAAATTTGATACAAGGATACTACACATAATTTCGGATTGACATACAAGTATAATCAAAATGGCCGACTTCCGGTTTCACCGGAAATAACACTAACTTTGATTTTTTTAATGGATTATCCTATATATTTTGTTTTTCACAATCTACGACTCAAATTACATACAACAGTGCTGCCGAATTTGCTCAGGTATTGCACAGATATATTAAAAAAATTAATAAATTAATTATTTTTTAATTTTAGACAAAGATAAAGTAGTGCATGATGCCATGATACCGGAAGTCGGCCATTTTGACTATATTTATCGGTCAATTAGAAATTATCTCTAGTATCTTCATATAAAATTTTATCTAAATTGATTCATAAATAAAGAAGATACAAGCATGACCCTGTTCTCATTGTCACCCACTATAGCAAGGACAAACAAGTGCAGAGATGAAACAGGACATATTGTAAGTGACTCTATAAATATCAAAAACATATGAGAGAATCACTTTCGAACGCTGCTCGGCTCTCGATGAAACGGAAGACCATCAAGAAGATGAACAAGATACAGTGGAACCACCGACGCTGGAAGAAATCCAAGAAGCCACAGAAGCCCAGAAAAACAATAAAGCATCCAGGGGCAACATACCGTCAGAACTCTATAAAATAGGTGGGGAACAGCTCAGCAAACAAATACATGCGTTAATACTTAATATTTGGCAAGAAGAAAAGATAGTAACGAATGGAAAACAAGTATAATAATTCCAATACACATATTATGCAAAAACTACCGAGGGATATCACTTCTATGCACAGTCTATAAGATATTCACACAAATAGTAAACAAAAGACTCCAGCTCCACGCAGAAAATATCATAAATGAATATCAGGCAGGCTTCAGATGTGGCAGGTCCACCATATAGACCAGCTTTCACAGTCAAACAAATATTAAACGTGGATGTATGTAATGTCTTCGTGGACTTCAACCACGCTTATGATTCGATAGATCGAAACAAACTATACAAAATCCTGGCAGAGTTCAAAATACCACCCAAGATCATAAGTCTTATCAAAGCAACAATTGAAAATGCAGAAGCATGCGTTCGTACCCCAAGTGAATGGACTGGCACCCACACTGTTCAATTTCGAAACTGGAACACGTAATAAGACAGATGAGCATAGGAGGCACAAACCTACTGACCAACAAAACGTGGACGACGTCAATATCATGAGCTGGACAACACAAGGTGCACAAGAAACATACTCAGAATTAAAAGGGTAAGCGCCAAATATCAGTCTGGAAATTAACACAGAAAAAACCAAAAGCTTGACGCAGTTCAGAGTCAACAGACGGGCCCAGAATATCATACAGGAAGACCATATACCTAGGAGCAGAGCTGACTGTAAACGGAACTGAGGAGCAAGAAATTTAAAGGAGCATAACGGCAGCTAATAAGGCAGATTTTGCACTGTCGAAAATCGTTCAGTCACGAAATATAGATAGGCAGGAATGGAGACAAAAGCTGAAGGAAGCCAAGGCCTGATTCGGGCTGTAACGCCATCAAAGAAGAAGAAGCAAGTCCTTGGTTCGAATCCTACAATGGGCAGAATTTTTCCGCAGCTTTAGTGATCGATATTGGGTCCGGTGAGACTATTCACAGTTGGGCACCAGATTAACTGTTTTACTTCGCATCACAGACCTAAGAGATAAAGTAACAAGGTCCATACATCACCAAGACACCTAACACAATGGTTGCTACACAAGCACAAAAGGCGCGCTCCAACTTGATAACTCGCAACACGGGTCAAGTTGAGCACTACACCGCCAGATGCAAGCATACAAAGTACCAGCCTCTACACTGCTAAGGTAACAGGAGGTTAACGATAATACATACATAAATACAAATGTCACAGGATCATCTCATGGAATGTTAGGCTTGTACTTTCCCATGAATCGCCCTGCAGATGAATTAAATACTTAAGTTAAAGTAGTTAAGTTATGAGAGTTCTGTGACACCTCGCCCCTTTTTCCCCTTCCACCAGTGCCGGCCCCGCCTCCCAGTGTGTGGTTGGTTGTGTCGAGGTTCGGTCTCATGTTTGTGTGTTGTTGTGATTGGTTGGTTGTCGGCCATTATGGTAAAGATGGCGTCGTCGTTGTGTTTTGTGATTGGTCTGGTTGTGCGATTGGTTGTCGTCGGCGGCTATTTTTGTTTACCATAATGGCCGACAACCAACCAATCACAACAACACACAAACATGAGACCGAATCTCGACACAACCAGCCACACACTGGGAGGCGGGGCCGGCCCTGGTGGAAGGGGAAAAAGGGGCGGGGTGTCACAGAACTCTCATAGCTTAACTACTAGTTAATAACAGTTTTTGCATGAATTAGAATGATATAATTAAAATAAAAAAACTGGCTGTGAAAAGTGCTTTATTTTCTGTCAAGATTTTTTCATTCTGAATGAAGAATTGTCTTAATCATCATATCTTCATATATAACATTTAATTCTGTAAAGTATTAAAATACTGAAATTGTGTAAGTCATTATATATTGCAATGGTTTACTGCCCACAGCAATTCTGGTTGCCTAACTAACACGAAAATGAAAGAATAATTTCAAAATGAACACAGAATTAAATATTTTATTTATTGCAAGAAATTCAGTAATTTTACACTAATAAATGCACTTTAGATGAGTAGCAGTAATTATAATGTAAGTGGAAAAGGTTAGCATTAGATAAGGCAGGAATGAGGAGGGTTACGTTCAGCGTTTTGTTAATAATGTTGTTATGGCAAACGCAGCTTGATTTATGTAGGTGACAGTTTTGAGTTGGGTGAAATCAATACAATGATATGAATTTTAATATAATACAGAGATGGTTTGTGAAGTACGAAAATTATATAAGCGTTATGATTAAAAATTGTATCGCCAGCAAATGACAAGGCAACTGAAGGGTAAAGAAATGGTGCAAAGCAGTATGAGGAAGTAAAGATTGCAAAGATCAAGTAGGCTACCTATCAAAGTAAACAGATATCGTACAGTGCTAAATAAACTCATGTGAAACAGTGCATCTAAAACTGAAGTGATTAAAAAGCAGAGATTTAAAGTGTAAAAGTGGCATTTTCATAAAAACAAATGTAAATCGTAATCGCTAGGATACGAGATAGTGAATTATTTAAGATCGAAAACAAGCTTGTAACTTTTATGTTGGGTGCAAGAAGTGTTTCCAGTTTTGGTGTAAAATTGTTAATAAAAAAGTTATTTGTATATGCCAAAAAGTGTTGTGCATATTCACCAGCGTGCAGAGCATCTTTAAGAGTAATTTTCGTTGTGATATAACATCCCAGTGAACAGGGATCAGCGAGGCCAAATTCGGACAAGATTTCGGGCAGTTTGAGACATTGG
This sequence comes from Agriotes lineatus, assembly GCA_940337035.1. Taxonomy (NCBI): domain Eukaryota; kingdom Metazoa; phylum Arthropoda; class Insecta; order Coleoptera; family Elateridae; genus Agriotes; species Agriotes lineatus. The sequence continues at coordinate 60,527,394 of OW679201.1, read as the reverse complement.
CCAGCCAGAACCTCTTTACTACGTGTGGAGGAGCGGAAAGGGACGTTTAGGCGCGCATTATTAGGCGCGAGTTTTTAGGCGCGAAGCTTTTAGACGCGGACGCTATTAGGCACCTGGACGTTTAGGCGCCGCAACTTTAGGCGCGGGGACAGTTAGGGGCCACATGAAAGAAATTCACATTATTCTTGATTTTAACATTTTTTGTTACTTAGTTATTGCAGTCATTAATGTTGAAGAAAAATTCAAACCTTCATAAACAATATATATTCAGCTTTTTACGAGCCTTCTTCAGTGTGTTCAGTGTTCAGTGTAAAGTTGTACAAATTTACATATTGAATTTACATTTTATTGATTATGAACAATTAGTTATTTACTTTTTTAAAATGCATAGTTTAACTTAGTGAAATTATATGGTGCGTATAATTCCACCACGTTAAACTACCCATATACAAAATGTAAATAACTCATTTTTCATAATCGATACAATGTAAATTAAATATGTAAATTTGTAAAACTTTAACACTGAAGAAGGCTCATAAAGGCGCCAAATACATATTGTTTATGACCCAAAAAAAATTGAAATTAAGAATAATGTGAATTTCTTTCATGTGGCGCCTAACTGTCACCGCGCCTAAACTGGTGGCGCCTAATAGCGTCCGCGTCTAAAGCGCTCGCGCCTAAAGATGCGCGCCTAAAGAATCGCGCCTAAACGTCCTAGACCGGTGGAGGAGCCCTTTAGTGAGCCCTACAAGTAGGAAGGAGAACCCAGAGGCCGTCACCAATTTGATAGGAGCCGTGGCGTCTCTTCATTGTGCGAGCCAGCATCGGAGCACCATAAACTCAGCAGGTCCGTAAAATTTGGGCTTTATCAAGATTAGACTGTCTATGAGGTGTAGCACCAGGCCTCAGTTCCCAGAAACTTTCCAGAGATTTGTAATCGACGTGGCGTCCTTCCATTTTGCGATTTGGACCAAAGATTCGACGATTTTATCCGGAAATAGAACACAAGCAGATCAGCGCGTCGGTTTGCGTCACTGAAACAAAACCAGGTTAGCCGGAAATTACGTGACATCAATTACAATGTATTTACCTCATGTTAATTGTGCCATTTTTGGTGTTTGAAGTCAAATTGCGCAAATTTTTATACGTGCAGATCATCTTTGTGTTTACAGTTAATTTAAGGTTAAAGCTGTCAAAAATGAATTTAAGCAATTGCCATACTAGTGTATTTGTCATAAGAGTTTATTTATGCTAGACCGGAGCTTTAATTCAATTAATTGCAAATAAATAAAATACATAAGAGCAATAAACCATTTATTTAACTAATAATTATTAAATCATTTTTAATCAGGTTTGTTCCAGGATTTTCCTATTTTGTTAGCCTCTTGTTCTTCTCCAGGAAGTTTTCGGTCTGCCTCTTTCTCTGCTGCCTTGAGGGTTCCATTCTAGGGCGGTTCTTGCATGTCAGTCGAAGGTTTCCGAAGTGTATGGTCCAACATCCCAACTTTCTGTGGCGAATTTCCAAATCAATCTTTTGTTGTTTTGTTCGTGCCCACAAGTCTTCTTTGGACATCTGGTCCGGCCAGAAGATCCGTAGGATTCTGCGTAAGCACTTGTAGTTGGTTGGTAGTGACCTTGATGACTTTCCAACTCTCGTAACCGTACAGCAGGACTGATTTAACATTTGTATTGAATAGGCGAGGAGTATATTCTTGAAGCCCAGATCTTGTTGAGGGTTCTGAAAACCGGTCGTGCCTTCTGATTTCTGCTTGTTACATCCCTCTCTGTTCCTCCGAGGTTGTCTATGACACTTCCGAGAAATGTAAAGTTATCAACGATGTTATTGATGAATAGGGGGGTCAATATTTTGTCATAATACGAATATCTTTTGTTTTACTGTTGTTAATTATAAGTCCCACTCTTCTCGCTTCATCTTCCAGTCTTCGCACTTTTTGTCTCATGTCGTTTAATGTGTGAGTCATCAGGCAGATATCGTCTGCATAGTCTAGGTCCTCGAACCTGGAGGTCAAGGTTGATCTGTTGTTCGTTTTGGCGAGTACAGTATTTAGCACAATGTTAAATAATGTAGGGGATAGTACACATCCTTGCTTAACTCCATTTCTTACCGGGATGGGTTTGCTGAAATTTCCACTGTGCGAGAGTCTACAACTTAAGTCATTATAAAATGCTAAAAATATCAAAATTTTATGAAGCTCTTGAATTAGTGATAAAACCATGTAATTAGTGATTAACCCCACAACTAATTCTTTACGTGTTTGCTTTTAAACGAAACTTTAAAGCTACTAACGCCATTTGAAGTAAGCATTACGAATATAGGTTTGTGCAGGCGGTCGAGCTACTATTGGCTGTGCAACGCCCTCAACATCTATTGCCCTGTGCAGTGGGAGTATGGGCGCCTGAACGTGAACTACACGGTTGTGTCCAAGAGGAAGATAGCGAAGCTCATCGATGAAGGAATAGTCAAAGGTATGGGCAGTAAAAATCAGACTTACCATATTGTATAATCAAACCACACCTGGCTGGTTTTGTGACATATTTAAATGGTCCCCCCAAAAATGGCGCACGGTGAAAAGGCACAAACTGAAAGAGTTCACATGCCTATTTGCGTCAAATTCACACAAATTGGGCATGAGAATTCCTCCATTTCCTGCGTGCTTGGCCACGGGGGCAGGCGTTCAAGGCAAAATAGCTCGTGCCGTAAAAGTTTAGAGGCCTTATTATAGCCTAGAAACAAAGGGTCATATCTGGGCTGTTAAACAGCCGTGTAACTGCCAATTACTGTTTTATTTTCAATTGTTGCGTTTCAATCGGGCCTGTTAAACGGCCGTAAAATTTATATGGTTGCCATAACTAATCCTCAGATTGGGATGATCCCCGCCTGTTCACTTTAACTGCCCTAAGAAGGAGAGGGTTCCCACCGGAAGCAATCAACAATTTCTGCGCCCAGCTGGGGGTTACCGGTGCCCAAAGTACTGTCGATCCGTCCATGTTGGAGGCGTTTGTCAGAGATTACTTAAACAATGCAGCACCAAGGTACTGTACGAAAGTAAAATAAGGCAAACGATAATTAATTTTAATTTTCAGAGTAATGGCAGTGCTGGATCCCTTAAAAATAACAATAGAAAACTACCCACATAACAAACCGGTGGATGTGTTGGTTCCTAACTTCCCCAGCAAACCCGAGCTTGGATCTCATAATGTCGCCTTTGATAAAGTAATTTATATTGAGGCCAATGACTTTATGGAGGTATTTTTAATCACGAATAAATTGTGCGGGTTTTGATGTGTTGCGTAGGTTGCAGATAAGGGTTATCGTAGGTTAACTCCGAATCAGTCGGTGGGCTTGAGGCATGCCGGGTACATTTTGGAGGTTAAAAAGGTGGAAAAGGATTCGAATGGGAAGGTTACAGCACTGGTGTGTAGCTGTGTCGAGGTGGAAAAGGCTGCTAGCAAACCCAAAGCTTTTATTCATTGGGTTAGCAATCCCTTCGACATTGAGATACGGCTGTATGAATCTCTGTAAGTATATTTTAGATGTTACTTAGTGATCGTAAGTGATAGATTGTCTTTTTTAATTGAGCCGCGAAGTTGTTACCGAATACTAGTAAACGTCGTTTTGTAATTAAAGTAGTAGCGACCCGTATTTTCATAACCTCACTTTTACGTATCTACTGTACTATGCATATATTTCTTTTAAATTCGAGTTCCTAATACTGTTTCTTGGTAGCATTGCATAGTTTTCTAATTAAATCAATGGTAAACCATGTGTAGATTTTTTTTAAAGGACTTAGGAAAAATTTGGAAAAATAACCTCACTTTTGCACTGAACCATCTGTACAGTATTTTTTTCTATTTACATTCAGTCTTGTTACAGAGTGCAAGTAGCAAACTATTATATAATGTTCATAATAGGAAGCTTAAGTAATATAACCTTACTTTTATGTGTTAACCCCTTTTTAACCCAATTTTGACGCTTATTTATACTATTTCTAAACAAAATTGCATAGTTTTATAATTAACTAATGGTAAACCGTCAGTAAAGTTCTATAAAAGAAGATTTAAGCTTTTTGAAAAGAACTGTAAGCAAGATAACCCCATTTTTGCACGTAAACTGTTACGGTCTCAACTGACAACAGGCAACGGCATTAGGAGGCCAGCGATACAAATAGTCTCTGGTTCTTTCGCGACTAACTCGGTATTTCAGGGGGGGTTTAGCAGACCTCGATAGTTCGTCTATACTGAAGCCGGTGTAAACATATGCGTATTACTGATACTATTAATAATTGGGGGGCGCCATTGCAGACATCAGCGAGGTGTCTCAATTTTATACCATATGCAGGTGCTGAAAGACGGTTCTCAAAGGGGGGGGGGGGGGGGGGGGAACTTATGTGATTTACTCAAAAAATACCTATGTAAAAGAAAACACAAGGGCCTTGCTGGCAGTTTTCTTTACAAAAGTACATTGATCAAACTAGTTTGCTTGAAGAGCACTCTTTTAACTGAAGCGTCGGGTTGCTCGTCCATTTTTAGTATTGTGTACGGTTGACTGCTGGTCTCTTTAATTGTGATAGTTCTTTCCTCTTGCTAATGCCATTTTCTCCATTCCTTCCTTCCATGTTTCCCTAGGTCTTCGTACATATCTTCCTCCGTCTAGCCTTGTTTCCAATATTCTTCTCAGCTTGTAATGTTTCACCCCCTTACTAAGGGCATTATAAATTTATACCTCGGATTAGCTCAATCGGAGACAGGATTTGCTCAAACACAAATATATAGGGTAAGGAAAACACCACAACAATAAAATGTTGTTAGCTATAACTGCAAAATAAGCAGTAATTCGAAGTAAAACTTGCATTGTACATTATTTAAAATTTACATATTCTTCTGGAACTGTTTCTGGTTCCCTGGTAAAATGCAACCAAATATACAGCGGAGCACGACGGAAGGCGGTTAGTTAGCAGGTAAGCACGTACGGCTGCTGCATACGACGTCGTGCTAAGTATAGGTTTTGGCCCGAGGGCTGGATGTCCCCAGAGCTTGTCGTTCTAGTTTGTTTACAGTTTATTGTTCTGCAATTAGGCGTTGAATTTAGCAAGTTTAAGGGTTACCTGGGGGTGGTGGTGTCGCGTAGATACTAGTGCGGAAGGTGCTGGTGCCTTACAGTGGTCAGGCGTTGATCCTGGAGCGACGACGCTGCGAAATCCTCTCGATAGAATTTGCTCGTTTCTAGCCGGGGACTTCTCAGCCGGAGCTGGTCATGGGTAAAACAAAAGACTCAAAGCTTCAGCTGTAAAATAGAATTTGGGCGCGAAGTAGCAAGCAACCCAGCACTTATCTAATCAAAAGGTACACTACAGAAGGCGCTACTAACCAAACCTGTCAAGCTGTCAAATCCATTGTTACTGGCCAAAAGTCATTTTCAGTTATTCATTAAATTACTTGCCCTATTTTCGATAAATCTAAATATTACCTGCTACTACAAGCTTCGAATTCAGACATTTATATGTTTAATTAATTTGCGGTAGG
>OW679201.1:60125015-60521750 GCA_940337035.1 Agriotes lineatus | reverse complement strand
TTGTTAAATTTGAATATGTTGGTGGCACTGTAAGTCTATGTCAAATTCAAGGTTAGCAGTTTAGGTTTTGCGTCAGTCTGTGTCAAAACTGTGTACCTGGACGAAACCTGGATTTATCCAAATGGATCCAGCGTCCGACAATAGGTACTCGATTCTGAAATTAAAAGTAATCCGTCTAAAATAAAATTTGAGGGGAAGCGTTTCACTGTTTTGCATGCGGGAACTAAATGTGAGTTTTTGGAAGGGTGTGATCTATTATTAACTTCAACTAACAACGATAGGGATTATCACAAAACCATGAACGGTGAGATTTTTCAAAATTGGGTGGTTAATCAATTACTTCCTGCTCTGACTAAAATTCCTGGTAAATGTGTGATAATCTTGGACAATGTATAGTATCATTCGGTACAGTTGGAAAAGTTACCCTCACTTAATTGGAAGAAGGATCACATGCGCTATTGGTTGATCAAACACAATGTCAAAATTGAGGGCAAAATTACAAAAAACATCTTTGGAGTTTAATTCACCCTTTTAGGAAAAACAATAACAAACGTAGGTTTGAATATCTTGTGTCTATTCTGGCGTTGTCCAGTGACATTAGAATTTCCAAGATGTCAATGGAATCGAATGCCTTATGGTAGTAGATGAATGCAAAATAAATGGGCATGTTATATTCAGTCGTTTTCTCAATAAGGGATCTAAGTGTTTGAAGATGGTTATTAGTGCCATTTTTTCTTCGGAAGCCCGCCTGCTCTACCGGTTGATAGAAGTCCAATTTAGCTGTTAAGCGATTTGTGACGATCTTGGTCAACAATTTATAAAGATGTGACAGCAGACTAATAGGGCGACAGTTCTCCAAGTCCCCGCTATCACCTTTTTTTAAAGAGCAGGATGACCTCCACGCATTGTCAAGAGCTTGGGATCTTCGCTTCATCAGGGCATTTATTTAGCAGAATGCGGACTGATTCTAATAGGGGCTCTCAGCCCATTTTCAGCATTTCGGTAGTAATGCGGTCTTGTCCTGGTGACTTCCTATTTTTCATTTGAAGCAAGGCTGCTTTAAGTTCTTCTATATTAATTTCGGGCATCTCCTTCGATCCTACATTCATGATATGTCGTTGTTGGTAGTTTTCTTGTGAATAGGTGTTGTATAAAGATTTATAGAAATTTTCGACAAATTTTACTATTTCTTATGTATTTCTCACCACTGTTCCTTCAGCATGTTATATTTTGTAAATGTTCGCTCTTCCTTTAGTCAATTTTGATCTTAAACCTTCATGTTTGAATTGTCTTCAATCACTGACTGAATCACTGTTGTAACCTACTGAAATATATATATGCGAATTCTTCCATGCAAGTTAAAATTAATGATGATTTAACCACCAATCAAATTCAAGTCAAGAGAGGCGTGCGCCAGGGTGACACTATCTCGCCCAAGCTATTTACCCTCGTCTTAGAAGATATATTCAGAAATCTCAAATGGGAACGAAAAGGTTTGAATATCGACGGAATGTACTTAAGCAATCTTTGATTCGCAGACGATATTGTCTTAATTAGTGACGACCTAGAAGAACTCAAAGACATGTTAACAGAGCTTCTCAGAACATCAGAGCGCGTGGGTCTGAAAATGAATGTCAAAGAAACTAAAGTTATGGGTCCATCCGAAGAGAGTGTCACCATAGGCAACAACAACGTTCAGGTAGTGGAAAAATACTTATACGTAGGACATAAAGTTAAGATTGGGAAAGAAAATCAAACCGCAGAGATCTCGCGGTGAACAAGTCTGAGCTGTCCTGAAAACACCAACAAACCGATTAGCTTAAAGAGAAAAGTTTATGAGACATGTATACTTCCAGTTGCAACATATGGCTTAGAGACAATGACACTGACAAAAAAGAGTGTGATAAAATTTAGAACTACACAAAGGGCTATGGAAAGAGCCATGATCGGCGTTAGTCTCCGCGAAAAAATAAATCATGAACAAATTAGACGAAGAACAAAGGTGACGGACATAAACCAACGAATATTGAAAATGAAATGACGGTGGGCTGGTCACGTAGCTCGATAGAAACTAAACCGATGGGACACCAAAATTATTGGATGGAGACCAAGACTTATAAAGCGGAGTAGAGGAAGACCACAAAAAAGATGGACAGACGACATTAAACAAATAGCAGGAAAAAACTAGATTTAAACTGCCCAAAATAGAGATGCATGGAAAAAACTTGAAGAGGCCTTTATCTAACAGTGGATAGACCAAGGCTCATGATGAATTTTTGAAAAAGAATGGTCATGAAGTTCTTAGATTACTTCCTTACCACTGCCGATACAATCCTACTGAAAAGGAATGGGGGTTTTTTAAAACTTACTACAACAAGCATATAAACTCTCAGCTTTAATCCAAGCATAAGGTTAAACATTTATGGCTTGAAGCTCTTCCAAAATGTACCTCCGACATGTGGCAAAACTATTGCGATTATAGTGAAAAATTTATTTCGGAAGACTGGGCTAAACATATGGGAAATAATTCGTTTGAAAACATTCCACCTTTCAGTATTTAATTGGAGCAATATGAGTCCGAATCAGTTATTGATAGTGATTCAGATACTACCAATGAAACAATGGAAGTGGAATAGGGGGTTTTTAGCATCAAAATTCTTGTTTATGACATGGAAAATGAGTGGCTATCTACCGAGAATCCACACCATGCACCAAGCTCAAGACGTTTCTCGTATGAAAATCTAAAGCAGCTCGAAGCTGAGACCAGCATACCGGCATCTATCTCAACAAGGAATCTCATTCGCAGTCTCGTATTTCTTACATTTGCATTTATTTAAATGTGGAAGCGTTAGTTTATAATGATTTACACCATCAGCAACCTAGTATTACTATGCATTTATTGTATAATTATAAATAAGTTATTATATAACTGCACACTGAAATATATATATAAATTGTAATATTTAAATATTTTTTCTACCATTTATAATTACATTAAAAAAACTACGTTTATTATACCATTATGCGCACTGAATAAAGTATCAAACGTATTCCGCATCAGCAAGTTGTCTTTCATAAAATTTATCTTAACCATCAAGAATAAAGGTGGCGCAAAATCCAAAACCATATCTGACAACCACGTTTTGTACATTAACAAAAAATTTTCGTTTTGTATAAAATGGGCATAACCTAACTTTTGCTAATGCCTGACAGCATATTTACAGGGTAAAATTCATTATCCTAACAGGGCCTCCTATTGGGAAAATAACTATTGGACGGTTTATACTTATTTATAACAGACCTTGGAATCTGACCTCGGTCCTCGATTTGCCCAAAGTGAGTCAAGTCGGAATATGCAGACCCTTTATCTAGAACTGTCACACGCGAACTTCACTTTCATTAGCTCATTTAGTAACGCACTATACAATTACATTTTGGTTTATGGCCACCTCTGCACGAAATACGTTTTCAGGCCGTTTATCACAGCTGCGCTACAACAGGCATAAATTTGGACACGTGGAAAACGTCTTTATCAATTTATCCGAAAATTGTATTCTTGATGAAAGTCCCTGCATTTTCTCAAACTCAAAATGAGCTTGTCAAAATTTAAATATCTGCTTTCGTGTGCAGGGGAGATTAAAAAAATATGAATGAAAAGAATAAAGTACTCTTATATTTCAAATACACAAAAATGTTATTTGGAAAATTTGTTTAGAATTGAGAGGTGTTAGATACGACGTCACAGCTACTACGAAACAAAATAATTAACCAATTTTGCCTATTGTTTTCTTACCACCATCTGTATTATGGAAAATAAGATATTTAAAAGTTTACTTATTATTGTATAAACGTATTCAGAACAGTGACATAATTACCTTGTACTTGCTATACTTACTTAGCTTGAGGAACTGAAAAATAAGAATTTAAAAATATGCATTGCTGTATCAAAAATATACGTACACCAAACATTAGTATTTTATTATCATTACATATTACATATTTATTATATTTATATTACATATACAGGCTCCTCTTTAGTATGAGTCTTCATATGTTTAACTAAATTACTCTTTTCTACTGCTTTATATGGGCAAATTGAACACGAAAAAGGCTTTTCTCCTGTATGTGTCATCATATGATTAACTAGGCTAACTCTTTTGGCCGCTTTATATACGCAAATATGACAGGAATACGGCTTTTCTCCCGTATGTTTCCTCATATGTCTAACTAAGCTATATTTTTCACCTGCTTTATAGTCACAAGTTGAACATGAATAAGATTTTGCTCCAGTATGTTTCAACATGTGGTTAATTAAAGTATCTTTCCGTGATGCTCGATAATTGCAAATAGAACATGAATATGGTTTCTCACCTGTATGTGTTCTCATATGTGTAGATAAAATATGTTTTTCCACTGTTTTATATTTGCATATCGTGCATGAATAAGGTTTTTTACCTGTATGTGTTGTCATATGGTAAACTAAATTAACTTTCTTTGCTGCTTTATAGTCACAACTAGGACATGAAAAAGGTTTTTCTCCCGTATGTGTCCTAATATGGTTAGCTAAGTTACCTTTCTTTGCTGATTTATATTCGCAAATATGACAAGAATAAGGTTTTTCTCCTGTATGTGTCAACATATGGGTGGCTAATGTATCTCTTCGTGCTGCTTTATACTCGCAAATAGAACATGAATAAGGCTTTTCTGCTGTATGTGTCTTCATATGTCTAACTAAACAAATTTTCTCTACTCCTTTATAATTGCAAATTGAACAAGAATATGGTTTTTCTCCTGTATGTGTCCTCATATGGTTAACTAAATGACTGCTCTTTGTTGCTTTATACTCACAAATTGAACAAGAAGTAGGTTTTTCTCCTCTATGTGTCTTCATATGTGCAACTAAATCAATTTTCTGTATAGCTTTATATTTGCAAATTATACATACATAAGGTCTTTCTCTTGCATGTGTCCTCATGTCTCTAACTAAACCACGTTTTTCTGTGGCTTTATACTCGAAAATAAAAGTTTTCGAACGTTTCAAGAAATTGCTCTCATCTTCTGCTACGTATTCGCAGGCTTTCCAAGCAAATTGTTCTTCCGAAGGATTTCCATTTGAATACGTCTCATCTTTTATATTAACTTCCTCGTTTTTAATATTCAATCCGGGATAAGCTGTGTTGTCGACGAAACCATCATCGATCTCTTGCTTTACAGGTAAGTTGGTAACCACTTCATTTTGATGAACCTTCGGCATTGGTTCATATAGTTTGCAGGTTACTGTATTAAGCACATTATGATCATGTTTCACGTCCATTATACTAATAAAAGTAAACAGTCCGTATTTATCTAAAAACAAACCGCACAATGAAAGTTGGGTAGGTTATGTTTAATGACAAATAAATTTCCTATACTTTTCCCATACTTTTACTTACATTGAATAACTTGAAATTGGAAGACGATACTTATACAGAGAATGGTCTAGCAGTTAACAATGTTGGTCAACTATAAAAAAAAACTACAATAATTTCTTTCCGTCAGGTACAATCGATCATCATATCAAACAGATTGCAAAAGAACTACTTTAATATACAGGGTGTCTCCACAACAAACCAGGATGTTTTTAACATTATTTCAAGCGTGATTTTCCTTTCGAATATCAAAATCACCGTCGCCACCAAGCAAGCATCCTTCAGTTCAATTTTGTAGTCGTAGGTGTCGATTTTCTCTATTTCTCAAAACTCAAATTTTTATTCGAAATGCCCCATTACAAACGAAACGCTCCAAAAAGATTTTGAAACTTATTATATAGTTAGAAGACTGAAGCGTCAATGGCCACAGGACTTAGTCAAGGACTAATATTCTGTTAGGAATCGGCAATGGCTGGATTCCCACTCATGTCACATATACTTAGATCACATTATGCTTATTACTCAAATGTAGAGTAGATTGTAGATTTGCAAAATATATTTAAAAAGAAACCTCAAATAAACCCGGAATTACGTAACTAGCGTTACTGTAAATGCCCTTTATTTCCCCTTGACTTGTTAAATGTCGTTTACTCTTGTCTGAACTGACTCGTTATATGAGTCTTTACAGGCACGGTGCCTGTAAAATGTTGCTGTGACGACTTTACAAACACCTTGTTTTCTAATAAACACATCCTTTATGTAATGATTCGTGATACCACCGCAAAAATAGTCGACATAATTTTGAGTAGGTAGGTACTCATGGTATTATAAGTAAGTATTTAATTGAATAAATTAAAAATTTTAATTCAACCAATAACCAATTGATAATTAAAGGAATCAAGGAAGTATTAAAACTGACTTTAAAAAAGATAATTTATTGATATGGTAAAATGCTCATATTTTTGTCGTATAAATTGATTTACTTTTATTATACCAAAATAACGTGATAACATTTATACCATATTTTCTAAGTGAAAGTCGGTTGAATGGGGTGTGAAACTGGCTGGACCCATGTAGTTTTACCCCCATTTAAGTGTTCCTTTCACATTAAAGTTGCGGCGGCTACAGCATATTTTTCAAAAGTATGCATGGTGCTAGTGAGAGAAGGGTCTCTTTTAAGTAATTCAAATTTCTTAGTAAACGCCTCTGCAGTACTGCAAAATATTTCAGGTTTTTCATGGGCTGTGTTGTCTTTTCATTCTTCCTATCCGATTCTGTGGTTCAATTTTTGTAATGCCAAGTTCTTACGAGATAGGGTTGACAACCCTACCCAATCCTCCTTCTTTACCCGAGCTTGGCACCGACAGGAAGTAAGTTATCAGTTGAAGTTTGACTCTAATATTAGTCTTTGAATGAGTGACACTATTGACAGAGAGTGACTGTTTATTACACCATGTTTCTGTTATTCGAAGAGCCGTCTGCATCAAGTTACAGAGCTTGCCCTCGACTTTCCCAGTGATGAGGATGACGATGTCATCCGTATATCCAGTAGTATAGAATCCAGCATCATTAAGTGTGCTTAGAAGGGTGTTCACCACTGTATTCAACAGTAGTCAAGACAAAACCTCCCTTATGGACAGCCCTTCGTCACGACACCTCTAATGGAGTTGTCTCCTATATTAAATTGCACTGCTCTCATAGTAAGCAATACCATGTTTGCGTGTGACAGGGTTAATACTTTCAGAGGAAGCCTTATCGAAGGTTTCGTCAATATCAATTAAAAATCCCACAGTAGACATTTTATTGTCTAGTGATCTTTCAATGCAATAGCTACAGCATATAGCGCCGATTCAGTAGATTTCCCTGAGATGTAATCGTGTTAGTTCAGGTGCAATGGGTGTAAAACAGCACCCTCTCCCGTATTTCTCTGTTATAACGTTTCTCAAGCGTCTTTAGTAAGAAGGATGTAAGACTAATGAAACGATCAAATTAGGCCTGGGTTTAGGTATAAAGACTATTTTCACTTCTTCCGGTATATATCGAAAAGCGACACGTGCCTGGTGGATACGTACCAGATGAACAAGCATCAGGCTGTCCTCATTGTAGTAGGGCTGGAAAGATACCGTCCACTCCTGGCGACTTGAAGGGGAGAAAAGGGTTTATAGCCCAGGTTATTTTCCACACTATACGACCTGGTCCGTCACATTCCAATCCTCCTATGAAGGAGGTGGGGTGTTGGGTCTTTGCCATACACTGTCAGGGGTGACAATACAGCCTGGAAACTGTGTTTGAATTAACACTTCTTCTGTCTCTTCGGGTTTGGTCCCCTTGCCCGAGACAGACCGGATGGAACTGCAAAATGTTTTCCAAAAGACCCATTTCTTTTTGTATAATCGTTTTTGGTCGTTATAGGCTTCGCAGTCACTAGTGATTCTAGTTTTTCTGCATTGTTAAAGGGTTTTCTCAATGTTGATTTTTATCCTGTAGAGTTTCGAGCACCACCAGGAGGTTGTGCGATTCGCCTTGAATGTCTTTAAGGGTCATGATGATTCATAGGATCGATTTCTGCAAGTCCCGTACCTGATCAATACTTTTTGGGAAAACCGAACCACCAGGTGAGCTTCTAGATTTACCTTGCAAGACAGTCCGCCAAGAGTTTCGATTGTTTTGATTTTTCGCTGTCGTTCCAAACAACCCGAAACGAAGCCATCTGTGGCCTCACATCGACAGAATAGGGGTTACCTGGCAGCCCACAATATTATTGGAAATATACGAAGAAGCCAGAATGGTATCACGATCTGGCTATGCGTTATGATAAAAGCTGGTTTACATCTACAGTTCAGTATTTCTAAGTTTGTACTTCGTAGGTAGTCAAGTACAGAGCTACCTCTGGTGGTAATGCCACTGCTACCCCACAAAACGTGGTGAGCATTTGCATCACAGCCAATAATTAGGTTTTCGTTGTTTCTCTCACAGCAGTCCACCAATTTGATCAACTTCACGGTAGGTGGAAGGTCAGTCGATTTACTGGGGAGGTATACCGATGCGAAAATTATATCTTCCATAGTTTCGTTTATACATAGTACCTTAGTTTATACTACAGCTCATCTGCATCGTCGTAATATCACGTATACAGAGGTGTGGCAAAGCAAAGGCTTGTAAATGCTTGGGACAGTAGATGCACGTCCTTGGTTTCTCATGGATGCTATCGGTAAAAACACTACTACCACGGTTAATTAATTCACAGCTCTTGAATTTTACAATTCAAGGCTGTTGTATTAATGCAACAGTGTTCTGCTGGTGAGATGTCTGTGTAGAGTAACAGCAACCTCTCGACAGTGTTGCCCGGTTAATTTGTATAATACCTATTTAGTTCAGGTTGGTTGGACATAAGGTCGACAACAAATTATTCGGCCTTGGTGTCCGACCCGGACCCTATAAGCATATTCATCAGCTCCCTTTCCTCTTCATAAATGGTATCTATGGGGATAGGGAGCTGTGAAGCTTCCTCTACCCTGGAGATTCAGAGTCTGGAGGTGCATCTCCAGGCCTCTAAATCTTTGATATTAGAGTTGTAAACTGATTGTGCAATTTACTGCCTCTGCTTTTGACTTTTGTCTCAGCGTCTTGATTTAGCCCGAAAATTAAGAGTCTGCCAATTGGCTTCTATCTTTCGGCTGTATAAAAGAGGGGCCAGTCCTCAACACCTACCCAGGATTCTGTACTGCCAGTCGAAGAGTAACAGTCTCCATAGGTTCAAGTTTCCTTGAAATCCACAGATTTTTCTTCGCCAATCTGGGCAGCCGATCCACCTGGACGACGCTGAGGCGGGCACCCTCCCATAAAATAGGCAGCTTGAAAACTTCTTCTATTAGCCACTTCAGGGATTGGTCATCCTCGCAGGTGATCCGGAGATTCTCCCCGGAGTTACTGCCAGCACTTGGCAGTTTGGCCTTCCGCTAGGGTTAACATGTGGTTGTTCAGGGTGACTAGTAAATGAGATTTTATTAGGTTTGCTTGTACCTGTATAATCTTGCCGAGGGGTGTCCTTAGATCGAAGACGGCCGCACGGAGGTGCCTGGCAAGGGCCTCCTTGTAACTGCCTGTCCTCTCGGTAACATTTTGGTTAGACTTAACCTTCTTTGGATTAGAGGCGGAAACTATACCTACAAATAGTGTCAGGTCAAGCAAATATGAAATTGGAATTCAAAATTTGTTTGTCAGTCGGACTTCTTTGTAACTCAATCGAAGAATATGCTGTTGCTGGCGATTCGTTTTACGTTTGGCAATACTGAAATGTATTGTTGGTGACACTGTAAGTCTATGTCAAATTCGAGGTTAGAAGTTTAGGTTTTGCGTCAGTTTTGACACAGACTGACGCAAAACCTAACCTGTGTACATCGAATTTGACATGGACTTACAGTGTCACCAACAATACACTTCGGTACTGCCAAACGCATAACATCAACTGGAGCTGCTTATTGTGATTTAGTTCTTTGAAACGAGATCTGCTCAGCTTCGTTATGGTTTGACATTTAGTGTCACTTTTATGTAAAAATTTAATATTTTACATTTCTTATAAAATGCGATAAAATAGTATACGCGACACGTTAGAAAAGTGATGTTTTACTAAACGCGTATGGCTGGCTTGAGTACTCGCTAACGCTCGTACTTAAACGGCCATACTTGTTCAGTAAAACATCACTTTTCTAAACTTGTTGCGTAATATATCGCGTGTTCCAAAAAAATCTCATTCGCAGCATGCCATGATCAAATTGAAGTTTGCCATAGCTTGAGATATACCCTTTATGCAAATGAACAAACCAAGTCAGAGAGAACTAAATTACATCTTGACCTTGAATTATTTTCATAAAAATATACAAAACACTTAACAAAAAGAATTTTTATTGACCGTTATGATTATTACACTCGTTGTTGTGTACTTACATGCCATCTTATTTTTCTTTTTGCTTGATACAATGAAACTTAATGCAGTGTAAACTTTTACCTGACACAGTGACAGATGTGTTCATAAACAAATTGCAATCCGACAATCACCTACAAACTTAAGTAAGTTAAGACATGACTAGATTTTCTATCTTCCTTTCCAAGGCCTTCCTACTTTAAATGAGTTTTTTTTTTTTTGGAACACACGATACTATTTTCGCGTTTTGTATAATAATGTGCTATTTAACTAAATTCAAAATCGATTAACAAAGTGGCACTTTGGTGCATAGAAATGTTACTTTATATATGGTAATGCCACTGTCAAATTTGAAGTTAACAGGTTAGATTTTGTGCCAGTTTGTGTCAAAACTGACGGAAAACATAACCTGCTAACTTCGAATTTGATATAGATTTACAGTGCCAGCAACATATTATTCATACTTTTGAATTTCCACAGTCGCTTTTTTTATGGACGTGTGGTATAATGTTTTTATACAGTGAATTTATTTTAATGGTTAACATAGCAGTTTGGTTTCTATGCCAGCATTTAATCATACAGGTCACTTCCATAGTTACAAATGAGATCAAAAGATTAGAGCGTTTATTTTACCAGTTAACATATGAATTTAAATTAATTGTTACAGATAATACCTACAATATACTTGCTAATAAGAAACTTTAATTTTGTTACCGGAATTTAGGTATGCAACTAAAAAGTAGATACCTAGGAACCACTCATAAGTTGTATCTTCTCTTCAGTTGTATACATTAGGATAACTTTTAGTTGTCTTTTTGACAAGTAATCATTCGTATGTTAACTCGTAAAATAAACGCTCTAATCTATTGGTCTTATTGGTAACCATGGAAGTGACCTGTATGATTAATTGCTAGCACAGAAACGAAGTTCTTATCTTATGTTAACCATTAAAATAAATTCCCTGTATAAATGTTTGTTTATAAATACAAATACAAAATGCGAAAAAATAGTATATACACTTCGTAAGAAAAGCAGTTTTACTAAACTTATATAGCTTTTTAAGTTACTCGCTCGTTTCGCTCGCTCGTACTCAATCAAGCTATATTCGTTTGGTAAAACTTTACTTTTCTAAACTTGTTGTGTAATATACTATTTTAATGTCAAGCAGCTTTCAAGTAATGACAGTTCATCTGTAAACTGTACATGTAACTGTTTTTTAAGGCATTGCCACAGTTTGCATGATTTAAGTAGATACTAGCTGTTTAACTTCAGTTTTTAAAATCTTATACTACCATAGAAAATGTTGAAAAACGTATATATCTTCCAAAGTTCCTAATGCATACGTCAAATTTGAAGGTTATTATCGAAGTGTCATTAAATGACAATCAGTCATTTTATGAATTAAATTACGAAGTGACTTACTGTTCTCAATATTGGCCCGATTTTAAATAGCTTTCCAATTTCTAGTTGGAATACTATACATAAGTATGTTTTTATTTCTATCAATCATGGCTATTTTGTTATAGATATTAACGATGCAAGTTTGGTTATGAGCATCTTAGCGATACGAGTTTGATTGCCAAAAGAGGAGTTTTGCGGCAATCAAACGAGTCTCGTTAAGTGCCGTAAGCAAACGTGTATTGTTCAATATTTTATCTTCATCAATAACTTCTGGTCCAATGTATTTTTTATATAAAAAGAGTGGGGTAATTTCCATTACTGCACTCAGTGCGGCAATGAAGCTCTTAACGATACTAAAATTAATTTGGTTAATAGTCTATAATAACACCGATGAAGATAAATGAAATAAAATTACTAAGATCTGTAAGAATGTTAGTA
Source organism: Agriotes lineatus (assembly GCA_940337035.1). Lineage (NCBI taxonomy): Eukaryota > Metazoa > Arthropoda > Insecta > Coleoptera > Elateridae > Agriotes > Agriotes lineatus. Next base: position 60,509,579 of record OW679201.1, on the reverse strand, counting down.
AAGCACAAATATAGACTTTCAAGATCATCAAAAGAATGTTTTGTAAAAGCGACAAGTTGTCAGGAGTTTTTTTTTTTGGAAAAATATGGAAACAGTAAGGTGGCGTCTGGAGAAAAACCGATGCCTTTAAAAAGGAAAGGAAAGAAAAAACGTTATTTAAATAATACTTTACTACAGCTTCATAAACATTTTAATGCGTCGCTTCCTGATTGAAAATATATACTTTGTTTTGTAAGTTACACACATTTTGGATTACTTACTACACCAAATATTAAGAATAAAGATTTTTGTTTACAAATATGTATTGTTAATTAACATTTCAGTTTTGTGATAAAAAAAGATTTTGAAAATAATTGAAGAAAACTCTGCACATTAAATTCTTGTTTCATTATGCTGCCAGTCATTATCAGTGACCTGCTTGGGAAGGAAATGTCCGCAGTGCAAGCCGAAAGAAACAATTTTTAAAGATTTGTTGAAAATTATGAAACAACTTTTATCAGTGCAGTTACAAACTTTGGATACATTTTCTTTTTATTATTTCTTTTTGGATCCTAATTTGTATTTAGATTTTTTTATTTAATTATATAAAACATAAAGTAATTATTATCAGTAAATAACTATTGTGTATTTTTAAAATTCGAAATTTGTATTCTCCATTAATGTTATTGTAACCTCCGTTCACAATCATTTCTCATTTTTTAAATGAAACATACAATATCAAAGTATTGGGTGTATATGTTTTAGATATCCGTTGTCATTTCATACAATAAAATATGTTCGTTTAAAACCAATAATTGGAAAGAAACTCCCCTCTAAAAGTTAGGTTTTTTTAGAAGGGAATGAACCAGATGCACTATTGGTTTGACATACATTATGCCACAGTTAATTGGTATGAGACGGACGTGTACCTTGGTCGCATGGTGATGTCATTATTGCCAACGTCAACTGATGTAGGGACTTTTTATGTCACCTACTTTGTTTAAAAATTTGGAAGGTCTGACTCATCTGCGTACAATTTTGCACTCTGATCTCTACGTTTACGTGTTCTATAATTAGAAAGGCGTCTCCACAATCCCACTGTTTAACAAACAACGGGATAAATAGAACCGGTTGTGATTGTACGTGTACTTCTAGAGTAAAACACGAAGTCTTGTGTGATCATAGTTTAGTGTTCTTGTGAAACCTTGGGCTAGAAAGTTAACGAAAATGAGTCTGCAATGGACCCTTATCGCCGGCTTTCTGTATCTAGAAATCGTAATAGTACTGCTGCTAGTGCTACCCGTGGCCAGCCCAAAGCGATGGAACGCGCTGTTCAAATCACGGTTCCTGCAGGGTTTACAGCAGCAAGCTGGAATTTACTTCCTAATCCTACTCGCAATCTTAGTCTTGTTCTTGCTCGATGCCATTAGGGAAATGAGGAAGTATTCCAACGTTGGTAAGTTTCAATCGCCTATCTAAACGCAGCTACATTAAAAGTGTCTTTCAGATTCTTCCGACCACCCACACCAGCACTTAGATGCCGAAATGCAGGGAAATATGAGGCTATTCCGTGCCCAGCGCAATTTCTACATTTCCGGCTTCGCACTCTTCTTGTCTCTGGTGAGTGGGTGCAATGACTTGCGCTTCTGAAAATTGCACAATTTCCGTTAATTACAGGTAATTCGTCGCCTGGTCACTTTAATTTCCTCGCAGGCTGCTCTGTTGGCGCAAGCCGAGGCAGCTTTGCAGCAAGCCAAGGGGGCCTCCTCGGCGGCAAGATCACTTCTGTCGCAGAGAGGCGAGGTCGCCCAGAACGAGAGCAACGAGGCCCACGACAAGCAGGTGAATGCTCTGAAGAGCCGTATTGAGGAGTTGGAGGAGAAGCTTCAGCACGAAACGAAGGACAAACTGGCCGTCAAGCAGCAGGCGGAGAATCTTAGCAAGCAGTATGATACTCTAGCCGAGGACCACAGCAAGCTTCAGAAGAAGCTCACGGCTGGCGGTGATGTGGACACCAAGAAGGATGACTGATTTCACCATCTGGTACTGTAGTATTCTTCTCTTACACAACTTTGTATTTAGTGTCGGAACCTGTAGTCTTTTGACTTGGCGATGGTTGAGTTGAAATCACCTTTGTTTGACTCTTAAAAAATGGTGCCTATGATATATTCCGTTTCTAAAAGGGCATTAATTTTTCTTCTTAAATTTACGTTAGTTTTTATGAATTTAGTTAAGCACACTGACTGATTGGTTGTGGTGGTGTTGCATCGTGTGATTCGAGCTTGGTCATTTTTATAACGATTTTATACTTGTTTGTTACATCCTAATTTTTAAATAAATCCCGTCTTGTAGTTGTAATAAGAGTATGTTATTAATTTTATTAACAGTTCAAGGTAAAGCTTCATGTGAGGGTCTTGTAACCATTAATTCTTTTGTTGTTTTTTGTACATTATTACGGCTGGGTTGTAGCTGATTTATTATTTAATAAAGTTTAAAGCGAACTGTGTTTATCCTTAACTGAACTACAGTTATATAGATTAGACACATTAACAAGTACTGATAACTTTACCCATGACCTGGATTTGTTATATTATCTGCAGTGAGTCATGTGCAATCTAAATTAGCTGTCAATACTTTTAGATAAAATACTGAGAAAATTGTACATAACAATACCTAGTACCCTTGACTTCAGTACTTGCAATTTTCTACAGTATTTCAAATAGAAAAAACTTGTAGGTATTCCAGTAAAAACGTACAAGTCTCGTTAATAGTTTCTTAGTCCCTTCACTACCATGACTCAATGGTATGTACCATGGTGCAATAGAGTTTGCATCATGTTCTGTATATTTTAACCATGTAGGATAACTTTTCACATAGTTCTACAATATACAGTTTTAAAATTCAGTCCATTAAAAGTTTTTCTACGGTCACCTTTAAAACTGACTATTAAGCGCTCACTGTCGATGCGAAAAGTTAGCGATTCACACATTTTTTCCCTAGTAACCATTTTAGCATCGCAACCACGTAAACAATGTCTTAATGAAATAATCGCGTCACTTCATTTTACTTCACGCATCGCCATGGCTAACCTGATTATTAATTTAATTCGTCATTTTTCTGGAACTGGCTAAAATTATTGACAATTGCATCACGGTGCCTCCATCATCACGCAACAGATTTATTGAGTTTGTGAGTTTTTGTGAAGTTGAAGATGGAATCTGAAGGTAATTGCATCCCGCCTGAAGTATTTGAAGCGGCCCAGACAGCAACCAACGAATGTTGTTGCCGGCCAAATCGCGCGGCCTTTATGAACGGCGGTACAACGACTTCATCAAGTGGTGTGTATCGAAACTTCAATTATTTAACAATTTTGTTATTTATTTAGGACCATAGAAAAAATTTTGTATGTATTTCGAGTGTAAAGAGCCATTTTGGTATTGGGTTGCTTTTTCGCTCCCGCTCGGCACGAAACTCGCATCCTCATACCAAAATGGCTCTCTTTACACACTAAATACATAAATATCTATTTTTCGGATGAATCGATGTTTCCAGACTCTGCTTCGCCTCGTCTACAATAGCAGATGAGTCCGAAAAAACTTTTTTTGTATATGCTCCCAAAAATAGCTATTTTAGGGACTCATTTGAGTCCGTAAAATGGTACATTTATGGCCTAGTCCCTAAAAGTTAAAAATAATCCGCAAAAGGTTGCTATGACAACTTTTAGGGACTAGGCCGTAAATGTACCATTTTACGGACTCAAATGAGTCCCAAAATAGCTATGGGTACACCACATTTACAAGCTTAGTTTTGAATATTTCTCAATGATTTTTAAACTAGTGGAAAGCTTATTCTTTCTAGATTCAGATGAGTTTTAACAAATGCTACAGAAATTGTTCAAACAAAACGTACAGGGAATATGCGAATTTAATGGTCGTATGATACAATTTTGGGTTACAGTACTATTTAAATTTTTTTGTGAGCATAATATGGACGTATTATTCAGAAAAACGTAGTTTGAATAATTTTTATTTTGAAAACACATACTTTATGTATATTTATAATCCTAATCTTTTATTGCATTGCATAGCTAGTCCGTCCCTGATTGCAATTGATTTATAAGTTAAAAAATTACAACTTCCTTTTACAGCGATCTTATAATTAGCCAAAAATAGGGATGCACCGATACGGGTTTTTTGGCCGATACCGATATAATCGAGGCCGATACGTCGATATATCGCCCGATATATTCTCATTGCTCTCTCCACTACTTTTTGACTACATGCAAGCACGTGTGTGCCGCTGCTTGCTTGATTCGGGCGGGGTAATCCCCTAAATACGAACTCTAGCTTAGGTTTGCTTATGGAGGTGTCTTCTTGTCATTTCGTTTTAATAACGCAATTTAACACAGTAATTTTTTTTTCTTGACCTATTAGTTAGTATTGTTAACAATTTCTGATGATGCAAGACCTTGAAATGGCATTGCCTGATCCAATGTTTTTGCCGATGGACCGAGCTCTGTGGACTAGTGGTTACCACGTCTGCTTAGTATTCGAGAGGTCGTGGGTTCGATTCCCTTGGCCGCCTTCTTTGATTCAGGTTTTTAGGTGGTTTTCCTGAGTCAACAGAGTACCTTCTCTGAAGCGAATGTCGGGGCAGGACTTCTCCATCTTTCCTGGCCTCTCTTGCATTCTCCACCCATTCTGAAATATTCCCGTTATTGGCTGAAGAGGGACGCAAGGGGCCCCCAGCTGGGGGAATTTAAATGACCCTGAACCTTTACCTTTTTCTTTTTTGCTGATGCAGTGCATTCCAGAAGCTGGAAGATATTTCGCTGCATGGTGCAACACACTGGATGGAGAGCCTAATGTTTTTACATAATAATTTACAAAAAATGAATTTTCAATATTAGATAGTAGTTATATTTTACACTCCACAATGATTATTTACATTTTATTGTTCATTTCTTATAATAAATATTAAAATATTAAATATTGAAAGGAAATTCACTTTTGCCGATATATCAGCAAAAAGGAAGGCCGATATGACTGATACCGATATATCCCTAATTCGACCGATATGGCCGATATGCCGATACCGAGTATCGGTATCGGTGCATCCCTAGCCAAAAATTTGATTTTTAATTTTTAAGTATATCAAAAATTACAAATTCTACAAAAACGGTAAAAAACAGAGCATTCGTTGAAGAGACAAATTTTCTCTTAACATTTAAAGCTGAATTCGCGGTGGTTACGTTCCAGAAGAATGTCGCGAAGCACAAAACCGCCATGCGCAAGTAAACACAAATGATAAAAACAGGGTTAGGTTCCATAAACTAGATTTATTTATATCGAGAGATCCAAAAAAAACTGTTCCTCAGCGGGCTTTGAAATTCAAACATTTGAATAATATGTTGGTAGCACTGTAAGTCTATGTCAAATTGTGTCAGTTTTGACACAGACTGACGTAAAATCTAACCTGTTAACCTAGAATTTGACATAGACTTACAGTGCTACCAACATATTATTTAAATGTTTGAATTTCAAAGCCCGCTGAGGAACAGTTTTTTTTGGATCTCTCGATACTATGCAACCTCAAAAAATTCAGAAATACATAAACGTGCGTATACAATCTAAGATTCCTTACTTAACATAAGTCTGCCACTTGAATCCAGAGCTCGAATATTCATTTGTTTATTCAAGTTATAATTTTACAATTTATTTCAGCTCCGATTTGGTAATAAGAGATTCAAAGGAATAGGCTCGATAGGTGTGTTCACAAGTTCGTCATAAATAATGTTACGTAGGTGTTCATGACATAAACCGCATACGTCTGCTTTATTTACTTATGGCCGGTCTTATGAAGGTCACTAACCTGACGTTAACTTTAAATCGCTGTTAAAATAAACAGAAGCTCATAAAAACGTTGGCGCTTATGACATATTATTCATTAGTAAACAAATTTTGATGCGCCTTTGTTTATTTTAACAGCGAATTAAAGTTAACGTCAGATTAGTGGCCTTCATAAGACCGGCCCTTAGTGTGTGAAAGTTGAAACAGTTAACGTTGGCAATTCCATCTGCGAACAACAAAGCAAATATCCGCGAACGGCAAAGAAAAGGGAGCACAAAGGTGCCGCGAACGGCGAGGTCTGACTGTAATATACCGGGTGTTCTATTTCAAATAGGAGTTAATAAAAAATAGATAGGAAAACAAAAGAAACCCCAGAAGTATCATAGGCGGATCCAGAGACTTCCTAAGGTGGGGTCAACTGATTTTTCTAGATTGAACAGTAAGGCGAAACTAATAGTTTAGGTAAGTCTGCTTACTATGGGATGGTACTAGCCAGATATTTAGAATAAAAGAGGTAACAACTAAACATGTATTTTTCAGAACAATGTATATTGTATTTTTTTTATTTCAACAAATAAAAAACAAGTTAAATTAACATTATATTTAAAAAAAGGGACAATGAACTGCTGGTTCAGCTATATAGGCTATACAAAAATAACAAAAAAGTAAACCTTACACTATTTAAGAAAAGGAGCAATAAACCGCTCTACTTATGATAAAATAAAAAGTAAAATATACAGGGTGTTTGTAGATCGCTAGACAGCTCGTAACTTCGTTAATAATAGAGATATCGAAAAGAACTTTCTTTTGTTTTAAATGCCAGTATACAACCTACAATTTGACTTAAACGAATTTAAGCCATGGCCTCCTATTTTTACGTAGTGATACACAACTTTGATTTTTTAAATGGAACACCCTGTATATTTTTAGAGATTTGCAATCACCGCTAAAGGTGCTTTATGATAGCATTCTTAAATTTAAATTTTGGAACTTATTATTTTTCAAAATTAAAAAAAAAATTTAGCCGAAGTAGGCCATGAATTACTCAAAATCACTAACAATCGAACAAGAAAAGCAAATCAAACTCCACTTGGCATTAACAATGTCTCATGACCGAATTATAGCGTCAAACGTACTAAAACAATTGAAAACTATGTTTTTTTAAATGGAACAATATGAGTTTCATTAATCTGTTGAAAACTACAGTAAAAGGGCTTTCCAACGGTGTACCATATTCGCCATTTCGTTTAGAAGTAGCTTTTAAAAGTCAAAATGACGTAAAACGATTTAAAAATAAATGTTATTGTTAATGAAACTCATATTATTCCATTAAAAAAAAAACCTAGTTTTCAATTGTTTTAGTACGTTTGGCGCTATAATTCGGTCATCAGACATTTTTAATGTCATGTGGAGTTTGTTTTGCATTTCTTGTTTAATTGTTAGTGATTCTGTATAATTAATGGCCTACTTTGGCACTTTTTTCATTTTTAAAGATAATAAGTTCCTAAATTTAAATTTAAGAATCCTATCATAAAGCACCTTTAGCGGTGATTGCAAATCTGTAAAAATATACAGGGTGTTCCATTTAAAAAACCTGCGGAAAAATAGGAGGCCATCGCTTAAATTGGTTTACGTCAATTTGTAGATTGTGTACTGGCATTTAAAACAAAAAAGGTTTTTTTCGATATCTCTATGACTAACGAAGTTATGAGCTGTCTAACTATCCATAAACACCCTATATACAGGGTCCGGCAACAGGGGGTTGGGATGGGGATAGAAAATAAATCTAAAACTATGAGAGTTACATAAATATTGTGTGTATAAAAGTTGTAGGTATGAAGGTGATGCACATTACTAAAATAGTTTTGATTGTACAGGGTGGCTCAAAAAAGTGTGGTAAATCAAACTTATTATTTTTACTTCCTTTTACAATCAAGGAAGTATTGGATTCACTCCAAAAATTAGAAATTGAGTTTTCAACAGATCTTCACGTTTTAGAATCCCCTGAACCTAAAAAACATATTTTCATTGGTCTGTCTGTCTGTTTGTTTGTGAACAGAATATCTCAAAAACGAAAAGAGGTATGGCGTTGAAACTTCATATATAAGTTTTGTGTACTATGTAGATGAGACAGCAAGCTTTTGAAGAAAATCACATAACCGGAAGTAGGTGTTTACTCTTGTGATTTTTCAGTTATTTTCGATTTTTTCAAAAATGGCTCTAAAGATTTTTTCAAACTCCACATTTTTCTTACAATTTTAATGTGTATTGATGTGAGATAGGTGATTTTCCAGTTGAATACTTCTAAAATGGGTTTCTTTTGGTTTTTTAATATTTTTTTATCTCCCATTTTAAATAGGACACCCTGTATATTATTACATTTTTGAATTCATCTTAAAATTCTAGAGAAAATTTGTATCTTCAAGTAACGCTCTATTTTGTACCGTTTTTGTAGAATTTGTAATTTTTGAAAATTTTTGACAAATGCTTAAAAATTTAAAATCAAATTTTTTACTAATTATAAGATCACTGTAAAAGGAAGTTGTGTGCGTGTATCATACCAGATTTTTTAATATGTAATGTCCTATATTTAAGTAACTTGAAAATTTTGCATTGAAATACTAATAATTTTTATATCGAGAGTAACGTCAACTGTTTTGGATATATTAACAATTTTATTCAAAATAGCTTAATTTCAGGCGGCTGCTGTAACAGAAAACAATTGAATGAAGAAATACGTAAAATGCCTTTCGTGAACTCCATTTCGAGTGGAAAATGCTGGTTCTGGGTATTACTGATATACACGGTGATTAACATCTGCAAATTTATTTATTTATTTTCAAATGGAAGGCCCTGTATATTTTTTGGCAAGCCCTTTTAATTAGCTTTCTTTTGATATGTTACTTCATACCTCTAAATCCAACTGTTTTTCAGATATGGGTGTTTGAACATAAAACATAAATTTAAGCCATTCAAGATGCTTCATTTGAAGAAAACCCGACAGAATAGCTATTTATGCAACAAGTGCTAAAAGTTGATGTTTATGCACGAGACATGAAAATTATGAAACGAAGCCGAAGGCTGAGTTTCATAACATGTTGAGTGCAATAACACTTTTAGCACGAGTTTGCATACAATATTTTTTCTACGAACTTAAATATTTTGTTATTAATCCATAAATGTCGATTTAACAAAGGTTTGTATTCATGACAGTTATAATTTATGTCATAATAAAGAGATGGCATTGACGCGCAGGCGAATGTTTGTAGAGCCAGTACTGTCAAAGTCAGTTAATACTACACATCTGACTTTATTCATTACATAACGCTTTAATTATTTAAAAAACACTTTACCTCTAACGCAAGAAGTAACTACAATAACTTTACAACTTCACTTCCAGTTCGAAATTGTAGTTTTATAACCTCACTTCACTTTATAACACATGTGCTAAAAGTAAACAGCTGATCTCATTTTAAACATGCTAAATTATAAAACGTCACTTTTAGTGAAAAAAGCTAGCGCTAAAAGGCCTACTTTTAGTGGTGGTCATAGAAAAAACTTTTTTCTACGGTATTACACCACCCCTTTTGTAGGAGATTTTAATGTATAATAAAAATTAGTGATATCTACCCTGTTTGCTTAATTCACAGAAATAATATCAATAATAATGTATATAATTCTCACTTACCTTGTTGCTTTCAACTGAATCATATATTGACATATATCATACTTTCATAATTGACTTTGAAATTATGTCATGTTTAAATATACCTCGGCTAGCCAGCTTATTTAGCAATTGAGACTCTCTGTACTTCCCAGCTGAATGAGTTAATGTCAAATATATATACTGTATTAATGAATTGTACCTTGAATAACCAAATAAATATCAATTTGATTATTTAAATCACACTCTTAGTACTTGAGTTTGAATCTAATTAACTGTTATAGTGTATTAAACGTTTGAATTGACATTACAAATTAATAGTCAGATTAAAGTTGTCAAAATTATTTAATTAAATGAAAGTTCCAATAAATGCGGTTAAATACTTTTTAAAATAACTAGACCAAAATGATAAATTTCTAATTATAAAGATCGAAACCGTCGAGTACTCAAATCACAATATTAATTTAGAAAACTTAATATTCTAAAATTCTCTAAATCTAAATACACGTTTTAAATTCTAAATTTGCCGTATCCAAACTGTTACTAGAATACACTAACCTTCAACAGCCAAACTCGTACTTGGGATGTTGCTCTAATATCAGTTTCACACTGATCGAAGTCGTCAAACACCTACTTGAAGATGATGATGACCCATAAAAGCTCGTTGTAGGCAGACTTGACCGTTTAATATTTTCTTAAAACGGTATTGCAGCATGCCCAACACACAAACACTCACTAAACTGATGGCTTGTACACCAATGACCACTTGAAATGGATTCTATAAATCTCCAACTCACTATGTGAAGACTAATATTGACCCCTTGGTCAGTATTTGATCATGCAGAAGGCTATTCTTACTAACACGTATCAAATTGCAATTATATCCTCACAATTAAAGGTATTATTCGACCTTTAATGTGAATATTTTGACTGATAATCTTTAAATTATAGAAACTTTTCAACCCTTGTAAACAACCTCTTGGTTGCTAATATTTACTGCCACCCGTTATTCTCTTACACTTGTTATCCCATGATACCCTTTTGATATCTTGATATTAATTGAAAATAATTAAGCATTCTCACAGCATGCTACATTACAGTTTATTCCCCCCAATTTTTTCATTTAAAAGATCTCTAACGAGCTTTTATGTAAAAATTGATATTTGTCTATTTTAAATTATTTACAATTAACCTTAACTCATTTCAAAAATATTAAAATTCTAAAATTAACCTTGTTAACCAAGTTACTCTGTATTTACATCATTATTAAGGTAACCCCATGACATAACTTCTTTCCAATTAACATTTTTATCTACATTATTGTGATATACTATAACCTGATTTACTACATTATTGATATTATTCTCATGATAATACTTCTTTAAATTATAAGCATTTTGGGTATACTTATACCTATTTTCCCCAGGATAATTTAGAACATAGGCATTTTCCCCTACTTCCTTGACCACTTCATATGGACCTTCATATAGTAAAAAGAACTTCTTAATCGTTTTTTCTATTACTGACGATTGTAAGTGATTTCGAACTAATACTAAATCGCCTCTCATGAATTTTATAGGACGTTCCACATTCTTATCATGTCTTCGTTTTCTTCTTTGAGCCTTTGATAAAAAAACTTCTTGTGCTAACTGTATTTTTAGATCTGTAGTTGTGTCAATTCTTTCAGGAAATCTGATTAAATTTTCTATGATTCTAGTCGGTTTATGACCTTTCATTAATTCATAAGGTGTTGATCCTGTAGTATCACTTTCCACACAATTTAACCAATCTTCTATATGTTGTACATAACTTGGCCAACTTGTATGCTTCATATTACAATAACACCTAAACATTCTGCCTAATTCTCTCATGATCCTTTCTACTGGATTTGATTGTGGGTGATAAATAGCAGAATACCTGTACTGTATCCCCTGTTCATTAAGTTTTTCTTTCCATAATCTGCTTGTAAATTGTGATCCATGATCTGATAAAATTATAACTGGCTTACCTATATTAATTATAAAATCATTTAAAATTCTATTTAATAATGATTTAGTATTTGGTTTCTTGATTGTATATAGTTTAACAAATTTTGTAAATATATCTCTCATTACAAATATACAAGTAACTCCATACTTTCCTCTAGGTAAAGGACCAAACAAATCTACAGATACTATTTGTAATGGTTGTAATGCTTCAATGTTCCTCATGAGAGTTTTCTGACTTTTGTTGCTTACTTTAGTTCTTTGACATAAATCACAGTATTTTAATATTTTCTGAACCTTACGTTCTATATTTGTAATATAACAAGTTTCTTTTAATAGTGCAGTACATTTCTTGATACCAAAATGTCCATACATTTGATGATACTCATTTATCAATTCTCTTTCTAACTTTTCTGGAATACATAGTAACCACCATTCTTCACTTCTCTTGCTTCTTCTAAACAATATATTTTCATGAATCTTATAATTTAATTTCAATTCATCACTCTTTCCCTGTTCATTCGTTACCATTTCATTCTTTATCCAAAATATATTTTGATCCGTGTTCTGATCATTTTCTATATTGTTAAGTAAGTTAGGTAATTGTTTTCTTGGAATTACTTCTCTAGTCAAAGCTACTAGTAATGGATTCAATTTCTTTTCATCACCGTACACATATCTAGATAAGAAATCAGCTACTAAATTATCCTTACTCTTGCAATATTGTATTTTGAGTTTATATTCTTGCAAATACATACTCCATCGCATCAAACGTGCACTCAAAGCTTTACAGCTGCTTAAAAATTCTAAAGCTTTATGATCCGTTAAAATTATAGTTTCATATCCCAAAATATAAGTTCTAAATTTTTTGCAAGCAAACACTATGGCTAATAGTTCTAACTCAGTGGTCATATAATTCTTTTCAGCTTCTAGTAATGCTCTACTAGCAAAAATTACATTTTCTGTTGAACCATCTTCGTTTATTTGAAACAAATGTGCTCCTAATGCACAACCCGATGCATCAGTTGCAATATAAAATGTTTTGTTGAAATCTGGATGTGAAAGAGTTACTATCTTAATAAATCTTTCTTTTATTTGTTGAAAAGCTTCTTGCTCCTCCATTCCCCATTTCCATTTATTATTCTTCTTTAATAGATGAGTAAGTTTAACTACAGACGAAGCATAGTTGCAGACAAACTTTCTATAAAAATTACATATTCCCAAAAATGATTGTAATTCTTTTTTGCTTTTAGGTGGCTTAAAATCTTGAATGGTCTTTATTTTATCAGTATCCACGTTAATACCTGGAGGACTAATTACATATCCTAAAAATTTTATGTGATCCATCAATAGATCTGTTTTATCAGCATTAACTGTCATACCTGCTAATCTAAGTTTCTCCAAAACCAAAGCTAATTGACTTCTATGTTCACCTAATGTTTTCGAGGCTAAAAGGATATCATCGACGTACACCGTTGCAAACGATAATACTTCTGGACCCAAAACATGATCTAAACATTTACTGAATACAGCAATTGATACATTCAATCCAAAAGGTAAAACTTTAAATTGATAACTCCGACCATTTACTAAGAATGCTGTATATTTTCGAGACGTTTCATGCAATCTGATTTGCCAATAACCACAAGTTAAATCCAAAGATGATAAAAATTTAACACCATTAAATTTCTGTAGTAATTCATCTATTGATGGTGGTGATTCTCGATCTTCTACTAATATTGTATTCAACCTTCTAGCATCCAAACAAATTCGTACCGACCCATTCTTTTTTGTAACTACGACTATGGGATTAGAATAAGGTGAATCTGAATGTTCAATGATACCAAAATCTAACATTCTTTTTATCTCTTTTTCAACTGCTGTTCTTTTTGCAAAAGGAATTGGATAAGATTTTTGTACAAATACCGTTTCATCCTTAATGTTTAATTTACAAATAAAACGATTACATAAGCCTGGCTTATCAGAAAAGATTACATTATATTCTTCTAATATATCTTGTATCGGATATAATTTCTCCTTATTAAATTGTTTATTTAACTGATGTATTGTTAAAGTTGGTTCTGTTTCAAACTCCACTCCTTCAACATTCATGTATTGCGTTTCATTATTTGTTTCTTTTAGATCCTTCAAAACTAAATTCAAATCTTTTTGTAATTGTAATGATTCGCTTAACTCATTGTTGTTTTCAAATAGTATCTCCTTTATCTCAAACCTTGTTTCATCTTGTATATTTAAATTAACTGTTTATATTAACTTCAATTCATTCGATACAATTTTATCTTGGTTAGAATTATTTTTAAAATAAACTTCATGACATTGTCCTGCATCTACAAATTTCATTATCTTACTGTTAAAATTCAAATTAGTTTTAACCTTGTACATCCAATCCATGCCTAAAATGGATGTAGTATTTAATTGATTAATAATTAAAAATACTATTTTATGTTTTGAACTTCCCATATTTACCAACATTAATGCCTGCTTTTTGACTTTTCTAATTCCCCCAGTGACACCTTGAATTGTTAAACCCACTGATGGTAAGATAGGTATTTTATTATTTTGTTCTAATATTCTTACGAACATTTCTTCCGACATTACACTCACCGAACTACCCGTATCTATTAACAAGTCTTGCTTAATACCTTCAATCTCTACATTTAAATAAGGTAAATCCTGATTTACTAATTCTTTTTCTTTTTCCGAAACATCACATGCCAAATCAACTACATTATGAACTTTTTGAATTTTGTTATATTGTTGAAAATAATTTTTCACAAAATTTATATGCTCTTGTTGCTCCTTTGAAACCCGAATTTTAACAATTGGAGCTAATTGTACCGGGTCCTTTAGTTTTCCTGATTTTGCGATGTATTTGGTGATCTATCCCTGGCTTTAAATGACACTGGTGAATCACCCCTTGCTTGAATCGTATAGCTATTCCTATTATTTTCCCTTCCTCTAACATTATTGTCAAATCTTAACATTTTATTTTGATTTTGGTCGTAATTGTTTGGGTTCATCCTATTTCTTGTTTCAAACTGGTTTGCATTGCGATTACCAAATTTTGACGGATATGAAGTTTGAAAATTTGACGTTTTTTCTCTTACGTCAAATTTTGAATTGGTTTGTCTATTTTCCAAACCCTCCAAAACCTTTAGCATTCCTTCTACGTTTTGCACTTGCGAAGCTACTAATGCTGTTTGTACGTCTATTGGAAAGTGTTTGCTAAGAGCTTCTACCAGAATCTCGTCAGGTATCTTTGGTTCTAAATACTGCACTCTCGCAATCCAATACCACACGTGTTTTGTAAAACTTCCAAATCTACCGTTATACATTCTTGCCATATAAATTTCAGCCCTAGCTTTTTCCTGGATATTTCTCGACCAAAACTTGTTAATAAAATCAACTTTAAAAGATTCATAGTTGTCCCATTCAGTACAGTGACTTTCAGCCCAAAGGTTTACCTCATGTTCTAAACATTCTATTGCTACTTGTAACTTTTTACTACTTACAATCTTCATAGTATCAAAATAATTTTCCAATTTCTTTAGAAACTTAATAGGGTGTAATACCTGCCTATTCCCGTTAAACTTTGGTCTCTCATGACTCGCTTGCATAACTATACCACCATTAAAACTGATATTCCCACTATTTGAGCTATTTTGTAAACAGTTTGTTATATCTTTCACCTCGGTATTCAATGACTGAATTTGATTTTTGACGTTACCTTGATAACTGTCAAATTTGTTTTCAAAATTTTTAATATTATCCTTGTTCATTTCTACTTGTGACCTAATGGTATCTACCTCCTTTTCGATAGGTGTTACCTTCTGTACCAATTGTCGTTCTAATTGTACCCTTAACTTATTTATAAGATTTCCATTTTCTGTTTGGAACGTCTTTAATTTTGTTTCAATTGTATCGATTTTTTCTGACATTGCAGTTTCCACCTCAATCACCTTATTTACAATCTCTTGATTGCTGTCTTCAACTACAGATCTAATTTCCTGGTTTGTGTTTTCTACTGCAGATACTTTATTTAAAAGTTCCTGGTTTGTGTTTTCTACTGTAGATACTTTATTTAAAATTTCTTGCATCATTCGCATCATATTGCTGTCATTTGATGCACTGACTAATGTACTAGCTTCTTGCATTTGACGTCCTTCCGTATTTACTACGTTATCACTCTGTTCTAATTGAAGTCCATCCATTTTCTTTAACTTCCTTGTTGGTTTTCTAAAACCCGACCGCAAATTCATATACGTATCCTCTCTTCTAAATGCCTCGAACCCTCACGTTGATCGATACCAATTATTTTACAATCTTATTTGTTTATCTTTTGTATCTCACTTTGTGGAGCTAAATTTATTACAACTTCCTTTCGAGCCTCACGTTGCGCGTCAATTTTATTACACCACCCCTTTTGTAGGAGATTTTAATGTATAATAAAAATTAGTGATATCTACCCTGTTTGCTTAATTCACAGAAATAATATCAATAATAATGTATATAATTCTCACTTACCTTGTTGCTTTCAACTGAATCATATATTGACATATATCATACTTTCATAATTGACTTTGAAATTATGTCATGTTTAAATATACCTCGGCTAGCCAGCTTATTTAGCAATTGAGACTCTCTGTACTTCCCAGCTGAATGAGTTAATGTCAAATATATATACTGTATTAATGAATTGTACCTTGAATAACCAAATAAATATCAATTTGATTATTTAAATCACACTCTTAGTACTTGAGTTTGAATCTAATTAACTGTTATAGTGTATTAAACGTTTGAATTGACATTACAAATTAATAGTCAGATTAAAGTTGTCAAAATTATTTAACTAAATGAAAGTTCCAATAAATGCGGTTAAATACTTTTTAAAATAACTAGACCAAAATGATAAATTTCTAATTATAAAGATCGAAACCGTCGAGTACTCAAATCACAATATTAATTTAGAAAACTTAATATTCTAAAATTCTCTAAATCTAAATACACGTTTTAAATTCTAAATTTGCCGTATCCAAACTGTTACTAGAATACACTAACCTTCAACAGCCAAACTCGTACTTGGGATGTTGCTCTAATATCAGTTTCACACTGATCGAAGTCGTCAAACACCTACTTGAAGATGATGATGACCCATAAAAGCTCGTTGTAGGCAGACTTGACCGTTTAATATTTTCTTAAAACGGTATTGCAGCATGCCCAACACACAAACACTCACTAAACTGATGGCTTGTACACCAATGACCACTTGAAATGGATTCTATAAATCTCCAACTCACTATGTGAAGACTAATATTGACCCCTTGGTCAGTATTTGATCATGCAGAAGGCTATTCTTACTAACACGTATCAAATTGCAATTATATCCTCACAATTAAAGGTATTATTCGACCTTTAATGTGAATATTTTGACTGATAATCTTTAAATTATAGAAACTTTTCAACCCTTGTAAACAACCTCTTGGTTGCTAATATTTACTGCCACCCGTTATTCTCTTACACTTGTTATCCCATGATACCCTTTTGATATCTTGATATTAATTGAAAATAATTAAGCATTCTCACAGCATGCTACATTACAACGGTCACCTCTAAAACTGACTATTAAAAGCTCACTGTCAATGCGAAAAGTTAGCGATTCACACATTTTTTCTCTAGTAACCATTTTAACATCGCAACCACGTAAACAATGTCTTAATAAAATAAACGCGTCACTTCATTTTACTTTACGCATCGCCATGGCTAACCTGATTATTATTGTAATTCGTCATTTTTCTGGAACTGGCTAAAATTATTGACAATTGCATCACGGCGCGTCCATCATCACGCAACATTTTTATTGAGTTTGAGAGTTTTTGTGAAGTTGAAGATGGAATCTGAAGATAATTACACCCCGCCGGAAGTATTTGAAGCGGCCCAGACAGCAACCAATGAGTTGTTGCCGGCCAAATCGTGCGGCCTTTATGAACGGCGGTACAACGACTTCATGAAATGGTGTGAATCGAAATTTAAATTATTTAACAATTTTGTCATTTATTTAGGACCGTAGAAAAAATGTATGTATTTCGAGTTTAAAGAGCCATTTTGGTATTTGCATCCTCATACCAAAATGGCTCTCTTTACACACTAAATACATAAATATCTATTTTATATGCGAACAGATAAGCCAAGTGTATTTATCCAAATAACTAATATTAAAATTCCTTTTAAATACTCTCCCATATAATTTTTTTTTCGAGAAAGGAAATACGCACGTTTTCCAAGGGACGTAAAGGTTCTGCAATAATTGTTGTTTTCTTTAAATCAGAAAGACTCGAGAAGTCTGTCAGTGCTGCCAAAATAAGCTCCGATGTCGATTGATAATCTTCCAATTTTCCTATTATTATCAGCGGTTTCAGTTTCTGTTGAGAAATCATCTGTCTTCTCTGGATTTTGAAATTCTACCATCTTGTTCTGATTGCCATGAAGGGCAGTGGTGTTTGTATAAAGACGTCTAATGTTTTTTTGTTTTTAGAAGGTGGCCCCATTCTAAAAAACAAAGCGAATAAATGTAAAATAACTATTATAAAACCAGTTAGAAAATGCCTTAGTTTATGTAATGCATAGAATTTTTCACAAAAGTTGCACAAAATTGCATTTCCTAACAAGATTTTTTCGAATTTTGATAAAATCGGTTCTTTAAACCGTAAATTAAATTATATTATAAATCAAGTAGGTACCCTTTTGCTTTTTTGCATATCAACACATCATTTTCTAATTTTGGCAGATAAAGTGTAACTTCAAAACTGAGTGAAGTATCAAAAGGTCTCACTTTTTGCAACCAGTTATAAAAAGTAAAATGCTTCACAACCAGTTGTGAAATAGCTATTTATGTATCAAGTTGTAACATGAAAGTGTTTTTCACATTAGATGTGAGTTGTGTGTGAAAGACACTAATTTTGCAACGTGTTGCAAGCAAGATTATCTGAGATTTTGAATCATGCTAATTTTTATAGCAAATAAATTTATTTAAATCTACAAAGTTGTTCTAAATTTTCAAATTAGTGAATATGAAAACTATACAGGCTTTGGATAATTTAAACTTTAACTATTAGTTGTACAACCTAAAAGAAACAATGAAAACATTACATTAGCAAAATTGCAAAATACGTCGATCACTACACACCAGGTCTAGTGGAGACTGGTATACACTACACAGGTTACAGAACCGACATCGACGAGCGACGAAAAGCCCCAGCAACGCTGGGATGAGAGCAAATTTGTGCTTGTTGGAATTAAAAAGAAATGAAGAATATAGGAGAAACATTCGACAAATTCAAATTTAAATTACGGGTGGATGCTACAAGTGTGCGTTTTGTTTATAATTAATTATAATTGACCTTTCATCCGAATACATTTTTTAACAGGCCTAAGGGGGTGCCAATTGACCCCATTGACACCCCCTTGGATCAGCCAGTGAAAAGTATTGAACTGGAAAATCACCTATCTCACATCCAATACACATTAAAAATGTAATAAAAATTTAAAGTTTGAAAAAAATCGTTAGAACCGTTTTTGACAAAATTAAAAAAAATGAAAAATTAGAAGAGTAAACACCATACCTCCGGTTATGCGATTTTCTTCAAAAGCTTGCTGTCACATCTACATAGTAGGTACACAAAACTTATATATGAAGTTTCAACGCCATACCTAGTTTCGTTTTTGAGATATTCTGTTCACAGACAGACATACAGACCGACCAATGAACAAAAACATGTTTATTTCATACTGATGTCAAAAATTACATTTTTCGGATTATTTTTGGTACAAAAGTACTTTAAAGTAAAATTTTAAAGTTCAAGTACTGTAAAATTATACGTCAGTTGTTGACATGAAATTTGAAATGATTTACAACTTTTTATTTAAAATTCATTAAACTTGCAGTATGAAATAAACCGTTGTATTCACCACGAACGAAAAGTGTTTTTAAAGGTCCTCGCAAGTAATTCCGTCTTTCTCGTCTTTAAAATGCCACTTTTCGTTCTAGATAAATAAACTACTATTTTGGGTTCAGGGGACTAAAACGTGAAGATCTGTTGAAAACTCAATTTCGAATTTTTGGGGTGAATCCAATACTTCCTTTACCGTAAAAGGAAGTAAAAAAATGCTAAGGTTACATATTGTCAAATGCATAACTGTAAGCTGTAATAAATAATTTTCGACTGAGACCTAAATTTGACAGTCAGTAGATCCAGGGCGGCGCTATACATTTTTCAACATTTGGATTCTGATTTTTTTTCCACAAGCAAACCGTGAGGCGCCCACACAACAAAATAGCAGATCTATCTGTCAGCTATATCCAGTTGGCTCTATACATGATAATAGTTTTTATTTGAAATCGGCATTAAAGTACCTCGAAATCGTCATTAAAATACGAGAAATCGGCATTAAAGTAATCCATTGTTTTACGACTATTTTCTAGGTGGCGAGGCGACAGATAAACGTCACCGACATTAACATAACCTACAAATGTTGGTTAAAATGTTGTAATTTCACGATTTCTCGATTTCAAATAAAACATAATGTACTCCTCGGCACTGAAGTTCCTTTTTATCCCTCATGTGGTTTATTTGCCTTGGCCCTACGGGCCTCGGCAACTAAATCCACATTCGTGATAAAAAGCTAAACTTCAGTGCCTTGGTATACAAACTACTATTTTTTTAAATTGGCAGTGAAGAACGCCGAAGAACCTACAAATGTTGGTTAAAATGTAATTTCACGATTTCTTGATTAAAAAAAAAACAATGTACGCTCGGCACTGAAGTTCTTTTTATCCCTGCTTTTATATCAGCAACTAAATCCACATTCGTTATAAAAGTCACACGTCAGTGCCTTGGTATACAAACTACTATTTTTTAAAAATCGGCAGTGAAGTACCTCGAAATCGTCATTAAAATACGAGAAATCGGCAGTGAAGTAATCCATTGTTTTACGACGGAGCTACAGTAGTCGAATCGACCGATCTAGCCAGAATAAATTACTTTGATGTTGGCATGAAAACTTTGATACCCATATGCATAGTCGTTCGCCAGCGGATCGCCGGCGACTCGCCGGAGTTTGGTTATGAATAGTATGTTGGTGGCACTGTACGTCTATGTCAAATTCGAGGTTATCAGGTTAGGTTTTCCGTCAGTTTTGACACAAACTGACTCAAAACCTAACCTGCT
This sequence comes from Agriotes lineatus, assembly GCA_940337035.1. Taxonomy (NCBI): domain Eukaryota; kingdom Metazoa; phylum Arthropoda; class Insecta; order Coleoptera; family Elateridae; genus Agriotes; species Agriotes lineatus. The sequence continues at coordinate 60,488,857 of OW679201.1, read as the reverse complement.
AACCTCGAATTTGACATAGACGTACAGTGCCGCCAACATACTATTCATAACGAAACTCCGGCGAGCCGCTGGCGAACGACTATCCATACGGCTGTGAGTGTTCATAATGTTGAATAAATGATTATGCGACCATTTAATGCAATATAATATTAATACGATCAAGTATTGGCTCCGTTTCGACTAGCATCAAGTATCATCAGTAGCACTGCTTACACTAGACGGAGTCCTGCTCACTGTTTATTTTAATATGATTTTATAACTGTTTCAATCAGGTTTGACAACAGAACACATTGTTTTTATAAACTGTTTATAAACATACATTTAGTAATTTTTACACTTTGTGGTGTCCTAACGTATGTCACATAAGTTTTGAGAAAAAATATTAACAGATATACCGGGTGACCATAAATGGTTGTGATTTTTTTTCTTAGGTTGGCACTGTTAATGTTGGTTACCCTGCGGTCAATTTTAAGTCTATGTCAAATTCGAGGTTAGCAGGTTAGGTTTTGAGTCAGTTTGTGTCAAAACTGACTTTTTACTTGTTCTTGTGCATGTTTGATTACAGGGTGACTTAGTCAATGTGTCAAGATCGATGTAAGGTGAGGCCCAAACGTGGTGAATAAGCGTTGCAGGTAGGTTGGCGCTTGTCGCTGCGCTGCTGTCTCCAGAGTTAGTATTTGAGCACTTTTGCTTCGTTTGGCTTTCAAGATTCGGTTAAGCGTGGGTTTTTCCCTATTGGATCTTGTGGCGCCCATTTATTTTGTAACATCCTATACATATCGACACGTTTGCCCTGTGGTGTCTCGTGCCTTCAGTGCTTTGGTATACAAACGACTATTATGCGACTATTTTAAAGTTGGTAGTTCATTTTTCAGGTGCATAAAAGACAATTTTTTGTTATCGATGGCTTTCTCAGGACTCATATAAGCCATGCTTTTAGGACATTTAATTTAAACTAAACTTCCGTCTCCGATTATACCGTCTGGACTTGCTCCCAAAAGCTGATGTTCATAAAGAAGGAATAATCCACATTCTGAAATTTTTAAATTAAACTTTTTACAAAATTCTGTCTTAGCCAGAGGTTCCTTATCACATCGCCATCTTGTAGATTCATAGCCTTGGAAACTCGAGGAAAACATTTTCTTGGTCAACACAAGTATTTTCATCTCTTCGGGTAACGATTGGACCAAAATGTGAGGCTGTCAATCTAGTGGCACGCTCCTCTATCCATCGAGGATTTTTACTTTGGCCAACTGTTGATCTTTCAATAGCAGCAAGATCGCTTTTAGGTTTTTGAAATAAGAAAATAACTCTGCAGTTCGAAGTGCCACAGTTTCAGCATCAAGTTCAATATCACAATCAACATTGCCGTAGTTCTCATCAGGTCCAAAGTCAGGCTGCTTTTTCGTTAGAGATGGGAGTAGTTGTTTTCTTGCTAACTGTTGTAGATGTCTTCTTTTTATTTGAGTTAGAAACTTTTTTGTATGTTTCCCCGGGCTTTTAAACAATTTTGTGTGTGTATTCTATCAACATCTCTAACCTCACGTTCAAGTAGAGCCTTTTCCTTTCCGGCTTCTTCCATACATTCCCAAGCTGAGTCCAATATCTTTAAGGAACCTGTATCTTGACCTTTTTGATAATGACGTTAAGATAGCTGAGGAATATTTAAAATATTAATTACTACTACTACTTTGATCACTATAAAAAACAAAACTAAAAGAACGCTTGAACCACAAAATAAGGCAGGGTTTCTGTTGCTACCTCTATAGATGCAGACCGCTGGGACCGGTTGGCACGGATTCTCGGAAACATTAAAACTGCATGGGATAGCTCCACCTACTCACGGTCGGAAGAGAAACTTCCGGGATCGTCAGATTATGTCTAGTTTTTACAAGTTTTTGTCCTTGTTTATAATCGGATACAAAAAATTAAAAAATACTTATAAAATCAATTTATAATTCGCATTCAGTACTGAACGAATTAACAAAAATAAAGCAAATTGTTTCTTCAAGTTTTGAATTTTTTTTAGAAGAATCTATAAGAAAATTGGGAAAACAGCCGTAAGTACTCGAAGTAATATTGCGTTACGGATATTAGAAAAAAAAATTGAAGTCAATCAAATGAAAATTAAAGACAAAATATTGTAAAAACAATTTAAGCCATGTGGATAACTAGCCTTAAAATATCGAACTATAAATTAAACTAAAAGAAATCAAATTAATTTTTTATTGAGGAATTGACAAAAAAAATGCAATATTATTTTGAAATTCAATAACAATGAAATGTTTTGCTTTGATCTAGCTGTCTGAATTCTGGAGTCAAGTTGGTGCAAGTTAAGTTAAGTCCTGAATCTAGTCATCGGGGCATCAAGATCGAAATTTATTTTTAATGAAATTCATCTAGGAAAACACTGTTTCACATTCATCTGTTGAGCCAAACATTGTACAAAGTTTTAAAACTAAAATTCTGAGTTATGGGTATTTATTAAGATAAACAAATTCTTGGCAAGGATCTTCCGATTCTTTGCTTTTTAATACAGTATTTTCTTGGAAATCGATTATTTCCATCCGTAGAGCAGCTTAACAATTGTTTTCAAGTAAGTTTTTACAATGTTGCTTCTTAACAACTAAAATTGTTTTTGCATAAATGTCATTTTGGGAGCACACTAACCTCACTTTGATTGATTTTTCACTTTTAGTAACACACGTTTATTAGCACTGTGATGTAGTCTTGTTCAGTTCTGAGATAGCCTTCCAAATGCTCTTTGCATTCTTTTGACTTCTTACACTGCTTTCTTAACCTGTCAGCTGCGTTACCGATTGTTGGCATAATGATATTAACACTAAGCGCTGGATAAAACTTTTGTAATGCTTCGAAACACTGTCATCATAATCTTGTCTTGACGTTACAATACTTAATCTGTCAGTCATCATAAATTAGATGCGTTTGCCATAACGAGCATAAATATTGAAAAATAATCTGAACGCAACCCTGCCGATACTGTTCTATTCAAATGCTAACATCTGTTAATCAAATTACATTTATTGCTAATCATGTCTTATGTAATTACCAATGTTTAATAGTGACTTATTGTTGCAATAAATAGAATACCAATTCTGGGTCTATTTGGATCGTTATTTAATTTTAGTGTTAGCAATGCAACCAGAATTGCTGTAGGCATTATACCATTACAACATATTCTGTACAAGACAGTAAATTAGTGTTAACTGACCTACCAGCAAAAAATCCGTGCTGTTGCTGAATGATAAAAGGTTATAACGATGATGAAATTACGTTATAAATGATTTTTTCCAAAAAAAATTTTAAAAATGCAGAGTTTAGATATAGGTCGGTAGTTTTCAATGTTATTTCTATTGCTAGATTTGTATATAGGCACGACATGCGAAGTTTTCCAGATTTCAGGGCAACAGCCTTCACGTAATCATTTATTAAAAAGAAGGGAAGAGATAGGCTTGAAGCACATTGCTTTATAAAAAGAGCGGGGATGCCATCGAGTCCTGCACCTTTGTTCACATCGAGAGCGATTAAAATTAAAAAAACAGTTTGATTAGAAATTGTAATATTAGAAATAGATAAATTGGTAACCATTATATCGATCGTTTCACGTTTATCAGCATGTTTTTCACTGGAAAAGACAGACTGAAAATATGTGGAAAATATATTCCTGCATTATTGGAGGCCGTAGCACTTGCATATTTCAAGTTCGAAGGAATTCCGGTACGAAGCTTTTTATTAGATACAAATGACCAACATTTTTTAGGATTTTCCCGAATATTATTTTGCATATCTAACAAGTACTGTTTGTAACTTTGAAATGCGTTTTTTTACGTAGCCCTATACTCTACTGTATTATTACTGTATATTGCTTGGGTTCGCTAGCTTAATGAGTCGGAGAGGTATAAGACTCTATTAAAATCGTCAGTGCGGCTAAGGATAAGCGAATATCGTTTTGGAGTTGCTCGTTGTCATCTGAAATGATGCATGCAAACACTACCAGCAAGAAAAACCCAACAGTTTACATAAAAAGATATATAATCTGTAAGAAAAACACAGATGCAAGAGAATACATACAGTGAAGCTGTTAATAATGCTTTAATTATCTACGCGCGACAGCTGTTTCTACTCGCATTATTGCATAAAAATACATGGAAAATACACAAGAAAAAGGATGTATGGTACATGCATGAAAGCCCCTTAAATAGTGCGCAAATGTTCAACTGTGTACACAAAGTGAAACACCGAAAGTGCGAAATGTAATTGAATTTCGCGCACAAATGCACTCGGCGAAGTTGTCTATTCTTAAAATGCGTTTGTCACTGGAAACGCTGCCTGGGCACGTTTAATTCGCGCGACGCGCTGATTGAGCCGATGACGCAATAACTTTGAGTCGGCTTGCAGGTAAACCCCCGTTATCTTCGATACGCAATCATTCATTGAAGCGATTGCCAAAGATGTTGCAAACTAGTGATGGACAGAATCGAATGATCATTCGAATGCAAACAATTCGAATGCAAAATCACACTTCAGAATTCAGATTCGAGTTGTGCGCTCGCACTCGTACTGGGGAGTGGTGAGACGCTGCCCGTGCACAAAGCAAAAATAAAAATTGTTTTGATTGTAGGCGGTTCAGCTTACCCTATTAATAACGGATATTTGTTTTTAAATATTTACATTTATAGTACCGAAAATGAATATATGGAAGGGACTGTTTATAAAATAGTTTTTTTATTGTTGTTACAGGCCTATACGTATTTCTTTTGTATATAGACTGTGGCTGTGCTAAGCTAAAACTGAAACTATTCGAGTGCGAATCGAGTACCAATCGCCGCCAAGCGCCGACGCATTCGAATTCAACTTCGGATCGGTATTGAGATCATCCCCGGCAAGATTTACAAACACCGATTCGAATTATTCGAATACACTCAAAGAATTGAATGCATTCGTGATCTTGCCAGATTCGAATAGTGTAGTTATTTGCTTTCGAATAGTCCCATCACTATTGCAAACGCTTCTTATTTCGTATCACGATTTCAAATAGGAACTAACCTTTCATTCGGTTGCTCCCAAGGATTACGCTTCTGCGACGTTGACGTAACGGCTTCCTTCTGGCAATGACAGCAGCCTTTGATAGTGCGGCCCAATATTTAATGCCTTCGTCGTCGGTGTTCCCACTTAGGAAACTCTTTGTGTTGGCGGCGATGATTGCAGGCCAACACTTCACAATTCTGGCACTTCTGGTGCCGTTAAATAGCACACTTCGTACCTTCGTTAATTGGCACGCACATGCATCAGTCGTCTGTCCTCCGTGCTCAATTTCCCACGCTCACATCGTTCTATTTTTAACTCTGCTGCCTGGATTATGATGTTGCCCATTCCTCAACACTCCGCGAACTCGCGTTGAGTCACTTATAATGCGTAACCACGTAATACAGCGCAACTACTTATACTGCTTAACTACTTGGTTAAGACATAATGAAACCTACGGTTAAGCTTTATTGCTTCTTCTTCTTCTTCTTCTTGTTCAGCCCGTGTTCGTCCACTGCTGGATAAAGGCCTTTTCTAAGTGATTCCATGCCATTCTGTCTTCTGCAGTCTTTCTCCACTGGATTCCGGCAATTTGTTTAACATCGTCTCTCCCTCTTTTTTGAAGTCTACCAACACTCCGTTTGCTGGTTCGTGGTCTCCAATGTCTTAGCTTTGCTGTCCATTTGTTTGGATCCTGTCGTGCTATGCGGCCTGCCCATTGCCATTTCATTTTCGCTATACGTGTTGATATGTCAGTCACCTTTGTTTTGTTTCGGAATTCGGTGTTACGTATCTTATCTCTCAAGGTTTTTCCCAACATAGCTCGTTCCATAGGTCTTTGGCATACACATAATTTCTCGATACTCTTCGTGGTCGGGGCCATAGTTTCTAGACCGGGTAGTATGCAGCTGTCATATACTTTCCTTTTAAGTGCCATTGGGGATTATTTATCTCTGAGGGTGAAGTTAAGTTTTCCAAATGCAGTCCAAGCCAAATCTATTCGTCTCTTCACTTCAGCACTCTGATTTTGTTTCCCGAGTTTTATGGTGTGTCCGAGATATATATAATGGTCTACTTTTTCTATGGGCGTGTTATCTATATTTATTAGTTTTTCGTCATTGCTGAGAATCTTCGTTTTATTTATATTCATGTTCAATCCTATTTTCTTCGATTGCTCATTTAGTTCGTTCAGCATTGTACTAAGTTCTTGTATGTCTGAGCTTATTAGAACTATATCATCGGCGAACCTCAGGTTATTAAGTTGAGTGCCGTCTATGTTTATTCCTCTCTCGGTTCATTTCAGTTTTTGGAACACGTTCTCCAATGCTAGAGTGAAGAGTTTAGGCGATATAGTGTCGCCTTGCCGGACTCCTTTGCCTAGAGGAATTCGGTTTGTGTCAAAACTGACGCAAAACCTAACCTACTAACCTCGAATTTGACATAGACTTACAGTTCCACCAACATATTATTCATACAACAAATTATGATATAAGAGCATTTATAATCACCCGGTATAACTCTATCTGATATTGCTCGATATTTGCTTATCTTACATGACCAGAATTGAGCTTGGTCTTTTTTATCCTTGTAGTCTGGTTTCACACAGTCCCACGACATGCCATTTAATGCCGCTCAGTTCCTGCTCCAATTCTTCCAGGTGATCGCTTGTCCTCATTGTTCTTATATTGTAAGTTGCTATCCAGAGTTTTGTGGAGTTTTGTTTTATACTATTAATCAAGTTTTTGCCTCCCTCAGATTCCGTGAGACTGACCAATGTTTTATTATCTCGACCCACCTGAAATTTTTTTTTTGTAACTCGACCTTTATCATGATATGTTTAGAAGGTTTTGGCAATTAACGCCTCGCTTGCCGAGCGTGTTGGCGAGTGGTTGGGTTGGGAAGGGATATTTAATGATGGGGTGGAACTTTGGGTTCGGACATGGTCTCTTCCCTGTAATGGGAGGTGGAAGAGGGCCAATGCTAACGTGGGCAGGGTCGCTTTCCTGAGACAGACATATCCTCTCCCGGGATCGGATAGGAGTGTCTACCCGCACCCATCTTTATTGCTAGCAGGATATAATAAAAAGATATGAAATGCATATATTCAGGTGGCAGGAATGGTTCGTTACAACTTAAGCTAATTAAATTTCGCACACGCTTTCTAAGCAAGGTAAACATATTATAGAAGTGCAAAGTTTTTGTATCTTTTAAATTGCTTGTGTGATGATTGTTTTTCCTGAAGCAGTCTTATAATTGCAGGAGTGAACCAAACAGGCTACTGCAACTTCCAATATTTTTAGATGGGACGTGTTGATTAATAATGCTACTAATAATAAAGTAAAATTTAGTAATACTCTGGTCAGTTTTTAGATAACGAAATTCGGTATACCAGTCTATTACAACATTTTTCTAGGTGTTTTACAAATTGCAATAGAGGTGCTACAGTTTAAATACATTTCTAATGGCACGTGGTGGTTATCTATTTTAAGTAGGCTTCTCCAGGAAAATTTATTTTAAAATTATGGGTGGTTTCATCCTCAGGCCATAACGATCATCTACAGAGGCATATGGTTAACAACGATGTACATAATAAAGAAAATCACTTACTAATATAGACAGTAGAAGCACATGTTAAAATGAGGTTAAGAGTTTTAAACGTTGACGACGAGATAGAAATTGTATTAGAAAACACACCACATTGGAGAAGAAACTAATTAACCAGCAAACTACGTTATAAAGATTGTTGTACTGGTTAATACATCAAAATTAAAAAAATTAAAGTTAGAAAAGCTAAGGAGTGTCTGTCATTGATGATGACAGCACTCAGAACAAAATTAAATACAAAAGTAACTGACTTAATAGTCGCAAAATACCTAGATTCAATGACAATGAAATTACCAGAGAGGCTCTCAAAACATTTAAAGACAAAATGAAAATCAAGTAAGGGATGAAGCCAGCAAGAAAATGACAAAACAAACTATTTAGTATTCAAGAAAATGTAATTGGTAACAAAATATGTGACTTCATTGAGTTTGAATTCATTATTATTGGACATAATTTCAAAAATTTAAAGTAAATTCAACAAAATACCTTTATTAGCTATATGTAAAATTTTATAATCTTTATTAGGATCAAAACTGTAGTTCGACTCCAAACTGTGATTGGCAAAAGCAGATTTATTAGGTTGGTCGATTGTAAAATTGTTGTTTCTAATACAAGCGGAATGTTATTTGATTCTTTTTCTGAAAATACGTCCAGTTTGACCAATGTAAAAACAGTCGCCCGACGAACAGTCAAGACGATAGATACCAGATCGTTTTCGTAAAGGGGTGGGTTCTTTATTGAAGACTACCAATTTCTGAAGGGAATTCGTAGTAGAAATAGGAATTTGAAAATTATATTTAGTTAAAATGTTTTTATGGGCGTAGAAATTGTACCATAATAAGGAATTGAATAAATTTGTTGAAAGTTTTATTCGGAGTTTATGATAAATAGGTAAAATTAGTTGAAGAGGATAACCGTTTTTAAGAGAAATAAATTTAATGACGTTAAATTAAATATTAAAATTTTCTATTGACATAAAGATGGAAAGTAAACGTCGAAATATTACTAGAACGATCTGGTGTCTATCGTCTTGACTGTTCGTCGTGCGACTGTTTTTATATTGGTCAAACTGGACGTACTTTCAGAAAAAGTATCAAAGAACATTCCGCTTGTATTAGAAATAACAATTTTACAATCGACCAACCTAATAAATCTGCTTTTACTAATCACATTTTGGAGTCTAACCACAGATTTGCTCCTAATAAAGATTAAAAAATTTGCATATAGCTAATAAAGGTATTTTGTTGAATTTAAGTACCACTGGTTGCATAGAAAACTGGTACAGCTAGTTTTAGGTTGGTTATACAACGTATAAATAATATGTTGGTGGCACTATAAGTCTATGTAAAATTCGAGGTTAGCAGGTTAGGTTTTGTGTTAGGTTTTGTGTCAGTTTGTGTCATGTGTTTATCTCAAAAAGGAAAAGAGGTATGGTGTTGAAACTTCGTATAGAAGTTTTGTGTACTATGTAGATGAGACAGCAAGCTTTTGAAGAAACCGGAAGTAGGTGTTTACTCTTGTGATTTTTCAGTTTTTTTCGATTTTTTCAAAAACGGCTCTAACGATTTTTTTATTACATTTTTAATGTGTATTGATGTGAGATAGGTGCTTTTATAGTTGAATACTTCTAAAGTGGGTTTCTTTTGTTTTTTTTCCATTTTTTTTATTAACTCCTATTTTAAATAGAACACCTGGTATATTATTACATTTTTGAATTCAGCTTAAAATTTTAGAGAAACTTTGTCTCTTCATAACGCTCTATTTTGTACCGTTTTTGTAGAATTTGTAATTTTTGAAAATTCTTGACAAATGCTTAAAAATTAAAAATGAAAATTTTGACTAATTATAAGATCACTGTAAAAGGAAGTTGTGTGAGTGTATCACACCAGATTTGTTATTTTATTTTATATTAGAACAAAATAAATTGTTTTTTTTTAATTTATACATTGGCGTTTGTTTATGTTGTACATTGTTTTTTATTTTTATAACATAAAAAAATTTAAGAACCTGATTTTACTCGATTCTAAATTATTTAAGGAAATATATTAATTTTTTATCTTAAAATCGCCACCTATTTTGACCGTTTAGGGGTTTCCCGAAAATATACGTTTAGTTCCCTGGTAGGTTTCCAATGGCAGTGGGAGGGAATTGACTCCCTTTGCCATTAGAGATGGGAGACAATGTGATTAATAATAAATCAACTAGCCTCCTGATCTTTATATTTAAATATTTTTGAATGCAGCTGAATACAAGAGATAGTCTCATCATAAAATGTAAAAGTGTCATATGTATAACTCTAGTCTAAAATGTAATTTACTCCCTTGCATGATTACAATAATTGATTAGGTACTGTTCTCGCTAACGCTAGAGAATTAAACTACATCCGCGGGAGGGAATAATACACTTTGCTCCCTAGTAATACAAATAGCCATAAAACAATTTGTTAAACTAATATTGACAGCAAGCTTTAGACAGCAATCTTTAAAATTTTCAATTACGATATCAGGGTATAATATAAACTTATGACAGCAGCAACAGTGATGACAGTTAATGAATTCTAAAGCTTGCTGTTGACATTACTTTTATATTCCATGGCCCATCCTTATGTAATTTCTTTTTGAATACACCGTATAAGAAATGGGAGAAAATACGTATTTCATAAAATTACTGGCAACGTTTAACAAATAAATTGCTCAGGTTGCTTTCATATTTTTACTTCAAATTTCAAAATCTTAACATCTTTAATAATACGCAGTGATTTTAAGTTTAGGGCAATAAAATATCTACAATTACATAAATTGGGTCACTATGAACTGTTCTTATAAAAAATCTAAATGGAATTTTGTAAAACCATTAAGAAGCCAATATTTGAATGACTCGTAATTAGCAAGGGGGTTTTGTATGTTTCGTTCATAACCGCAGCATCCTGTATAACGTAAAGAAGTAATGTTGGGGGAGGTGATTATAAGAAAGTCACGATTTTTATAAGACACTATTCCAGGTTTTTAATAATAATCGAAGCTAATATGCTGCAGCAGACCGTAATAGTTATTTGCTATACAAGTGGGATAAGTGCATCATTAATATACGTGTTTGTAACTTACAAACGAGTGCGTAGTAAGAGTTATGGAGCATACAAGTATATTAATGATGCATTATCACACATGTATTGTAAAAAATTTGATCTACAACCGCCCAAAATTGAGAAAAGTGCATTAAGAAAAATGTCAACAATATTTTAGTAGGCAAATATCATTCATTTGGCACTATTTCAGTTAGTTAATGAAGCCATTACACCACTAGTGGTGTCATGGAAGTTCATTACAGCACTAGTGGTTCTAAGGAGCTGCATTGCATAACGGAAATAGTGTCAAATGAGTGACGTAATAATAAGTTACTTATCCCACTGGAGTCGATAAACAATTTTTCGTATGGGCAATATTATGCCCTAGTTGCCAGTATACAAAGCAACATATGAGCATTACAAGGCAAGAAAGCAACAAAGAATGGATAATTTACAAAATGTTCAATGCAAGAATGCGGTAAACTAATGCGGCGTTTTTAAATTGGATTAGTACCATACCCCATACTGCATTTTTGAGTCAACCAGGCATGGAATTTTGCAGTTAGGTACATTTTATTTATGCGTCTTACTCTGCTGTTATCGAATTTTGGCCGTTTAGTTCAATTTCTCACTCAAAAACGTAATTTTCTGGAATTAACGCCTTTAACACTTGCACGGCAGTATAACCCTATGCTAGTACATCGTTTAAAACAAGCAAATTGAAATGAATAAATGAACCAATATCGTCTAATGAAGCTATTTTAAATTATATTTTTAACGTAGGTATTATAATCTGTAATGTACTTATCGCAAATCTAGTTTTAGCGTCTTACACAATATTAGCTTCACTATTACAACGTACATGCCACATCTACATACACGCACCAATGCACTTTTTGTGCATGTGTCGTAGAAAATGCGAATGTTGCTGTTATTCTATTCGTCAGAGGATATCATAAATTAGGCTTATAATGTTCCGCGAATACCCTATTCCGATTTGCTTAAAATGTAACTTAATAAGACCTTATCGTATTTTTTGCTTTCTGAAGATTTAGCACCCATTCGAGGTCAGTAATTCAGTAATTAAATTACCATAAAGTAATTCAAATACCGCGAGTAATTTTAATTACCACAGGTAATTCATATACTTGTAAAGTAATTTAAATACTTTAGAGTAATTGAGTAATTGAATGTAGTAATTGTCAAGTACTTTTTAACAAAAATGGAAATTCCCAATTACAATTACCGCAATTTGAAAAGCAATTCAATTCATGGGTGCAATATTTGCATTTAAATTATAAGATTGAATACCGTGATTGCCATATAAGGCAACACAAGTCATCCGTCAAGAAGTATTTAATCTAGCTTGAGAGATCAATTAATTACTGGAAATGGCGTATTGAGAACAAGGAAAATTGGACGTAGTTCGTTCATTATTTGCTATTAATAAAGACGCTGGTAGAGTAAAAATTTAATATAGGCAATTGTTCTCGCAGAGTTACACTTGCTACATGTATGTAGAATCAGGAAAGAGTTCTTCAAAGATAAAAAAAATATGGGGTGGTTCATTAACAAAATAGTGCTATTTGGGTATTTTCCAATGCTCAGTTGTTTTTGCTGGTGGGTTGGGTCAAACTCCACGACTTTTGTATGTGAATATTTTTTTGTCTCTAATAATAAAACTTATAAGTGGGTGGCAAAACATAGACGAACACGTTGTACAATTCATTTTATTTTTTCAATTGTTATTACATAAGCCATATAACTCAAACAATCAAAGGAATTATATTCTCAGTATTCTGATAGTTAAAATATAATTTTGCAAAATTACATTGTCTAAATATAATAAATAAATCGCATGTAATTGAGTACCATCATTTATTGCCACCAGAAACTAACAGAAAAGCTCTTATCTAAGGCAGTGACATGATGCCACCATTTCACCGGAATGTACAACATTTCTCCAGCTTCCAAAAGGCATTTGTACGCTTTTGCATGCGAATACTTTGGGTATTTCTCCATATCTGGAAGCACAGCATCAACTTGTGCTGTATTAAACAGTAATTTGTCATCATGTGGGTAAAGATTTTCTGAATCTGACGGGGAATACAGCAGGATCTGTTTCGTACCAAACACCTTCAAAATTCAATTAAAAATGAAGTATTAACGACAAGGATATGCATACCTGTGCTAGTAAGTTATCTTTAGGATCGAAGTGCAAAGGGGAGACGGTGCCTTTCGGCCCAAACCAAGCATTTATATCAGGCTCGTTGCTGTTATCATAATCCCTACTTAAGGCGCAGTATTCTGGAATGCAAATATCTTCTTTTAATTCTGAAATCTATTCAAATTTTAGAATTTGTGCTTGTAATATAAACTGACCTACCTGATCAAACAAATTGTGCTGCGCTAAGTATCCAACAGCTTCGGAATTACCTAAATAATGATCGTGTATAAAATCCTTGAGACTCATTAGCTTTTGCGTCCAATTCTCATCGGCATAATGAGAGCCTATTTCGATCGGTACAGTTCTGTTTCCAGCTACTTCTAAAAGGTAATTTACATCGAGCCATTTGTTAGTTGCAGGCCAATGCGTCATACAGTCTGTAAAGAATAATATTGTATGCATTTGCGATGATTTAGCTACTGGAAACTCACCTTGCATTTTCACTGGCACTTGTGGTAGGAAGTGTGTTTTATTAAAGAGCTCAATGGAGGGGCATTGTAAAATCAACACTTCTGTGCCCTTCAAACTTTCGTACATCTGCTGATGGTCATTACAAGTTTTACGTTTATTTTCTATAGGTGGTTTCAGTTCTATTCTACTTAATTCCTGTGATAGTAACGCAGCACTCTGCGTTAAAAGGTCATCATTTTCACTGAAGGGTGCTCCTAGTAAAAGACCCATGTCTATACTCTTCAGAGCCTTTTTCAACTTGCACGGGGCGCTAGTACCTGGGTTCCTTAGAGCGATAAGTGCCTGAAACTGTCCGGTGATTGCTATCATTTCACACTGAAATTAGTACCTTTATGAAACTGACGCCGCTGAATCCACGTCTGATGGATACAGGGACCTCGCTCCAGTGCCCTGTGTTGAGTTCTTCTTGTAAGTAGTCTGAAACCGACTCGATTTTCAAATCGTATACTGGCTCGTAACCTGTGCTGTGGTCGAAACACAATTCGCAGCATTCTAGAAATGTTTGTTCAACGTCGCGGTTTAAGTCGTGGATGCAGTTTAATAATTCTGGTTTGCATTTTATGTTTTTTAATAGAGTGGAAATAAAATTCATAATTCATTGATAAAAGTGAGGTTAGTATAGCGAATGTCTGGAAGCTAATTGTGAATAATACATACTTAGGAATATTACCTATACTGACCATTTGTTATACTAATATTACATACATAAATAATCTGTAACCCCTTATACCGATACCGTTACAGTGTCGGGGTGCCGGGCGCACCGAGCCGCTGAAGGTGTGTGCATTTTTAAATTCGGCGGAGGTACTTGAGGTAGTGGAGCCAGTCTGGCTAGAACACTACTCCCGCTCTCCAGCTGGTCACCCATCCAAGTTCTGACCGAGCAGACTGGTGCTTAACTTTTACAAGTGCCGTGAGAGATGCATCACCACTCAGCCGTACTGCCGGCACGTATATTGTTTAGCATACTTAAATTTCAAAGTTTTTAGTACGCCATTGATGTATCGTGTCTTTTTATATAAATTAGATTAACAAGGCCCGGCAGTACGGCTGAGTGGTATTGCAAATCTCACGGCACTTGTAAAAGTTAAGCTCCAGTCTGCTTGGCCAGTACTTGGATGGGTGAACATCTGGAGAGCAGGCGTAGTTTTCTAGCCTTAGACAGGCTCCACTATCTCAACTACCTCCGGTTACTTTAAAAATGCACATACCGTCAGCAGATCTGGTTAATTTGTTGAAAACCTTTTTTATCAAAAGCTTCTGCTCGCTCAATTAACTCACAATTTGATACGTTAAATATACAAACATACAATATAATTATGTGATAACTCATTGGGCAATTTCAAATTTTAGAATGCAGCATTCTTCTTAAGAGATTTTACAATTAAAAACAATAATATATATTCATTAACATTTTAAAAGTTAAGTCACAATTAAAATTGGCAAAAAAACAATAACGCTACTGTAATTACCACAGAATGTGTTAAAAGCAACGATAAAATGTTAGGTTAGGATATATGGTGGAATTAGCTGTTATTTAGATGAGAATTAACTAATGTCGTGTAATATATGTATTTGTATTATAGATGGCAGTAGTACATACAGAATCGATAAATATAATTTTAATTAATTTAATTAATATAATGCCAGATTAGTTGTTACGTTTTAGATAAGGTAGAATAATTATACGAACATTAATTATATTGGCGGTAGATACTAAGAAATAATGTAAAGGTGTGAAGAAAAAGTGAAGATAAAATGTTGTCATAACAATTAAACGATTTATTTACTTTCACATACAGAACAATGACGAAAAGCAGCGTGCACAGCTTGACATATAAACAGCTTCTGTTAAAAAAATACGACAATAAAATAGTTTAAATATCATTTAGGGGTTTCTTATATACATTGAAACATTCATTTTCAAACGAAAATACATTTACCCGATATATTATATAAACTTTTTTACATATTTAACAATTCACAAACATTCTCAGCAGACGATCTGCTTACGGATGGAACAGGCAATGACTAGTTTCAGAGTAAATTTGAGGAAATGGTTATGATCGTTATGCGAGTAAAGTAACATGAAGGTGCGACAATTCAGATAACAGTGAAATGAGAGTCCCTCGCCAAGTTTTCACATGTTTGAACTGCATGGAGCCAGTTCTTATTTGGTATAATTATTGCTGATTTCAGTCCTTTTTTTGTTCTGGTGAGTTAGTGATACATGCAAAACTGTCGATTTGAATATTTCTTCCAGAATCGGAACCTTTCTACATTTAGCAACCGCAACCTTTGGAGCATTCTCGTTGGGTATTGACGTTTGATATGTGATGATGATTCAAACACATGAAAACTTGGCCGCGAGTAACCGTTAAATATCTTATAAAACAGTCTAAGCAGCCCACTACCGATGCAACAATGCGTAGAAGCAGTGGGAAATTCAATTTCATTAACGATAACGACTAAAGTTAGTGGGAAACATTGGAGTTTAAGTTCATTTATCAAAGGCAGAGTGACAGTGCATTGGAGGTTCGAGGTCAGGTGATGGCCCAAACCTTCCAATATGTAGACATCACAATTCTATTCCACTTCAAACAGGTTTAGTGCAACTCAGTTAATTTACAGTTTCGTACTATATTCATAAGACGATTACTTTGATAATTTAACTTATATGCTTATTATATTGCAAACAAGCGATGACTAGATGGCACTTGAGGCCATAACTGGCAGTGTTCACACGATAGTTCTTATATGCACGCTTTGACCACGTTGTAGCAACCTTGAAGACAGCAGTTAGACGATACTTCATAGCTTACATGCACCGAAACAGTACCACAATCTAATCTATGCTCAGCGTAGCTAAAATAACCTCAGAGTAATTATATGTCACCCATTCTTTTCCGCTGGTATTCATGACCAGAAAAAAATGAGAATCAGCACTTGTCACTAAAACAATGGAAACGCATCCGCTGTCGACTGACTGACGAAATGAGAAAAGCGTTCACTGTACATATCAACAAAATCGATTAGTGTTATCCTAATTTTTGATTTTAAGTGAGTTATCTATCCTATGTGTAGAAATTCAACAACGAGAACTAGTATCGCGCCGACTGTTATAGATATGGAAGGATGAGTTCCAGGCTGAGCCACGTTGCAGAACGACTTGGTGCAGGCGCAGTAGGTCACATGGACTTCGTGTGTGCCGGTCCTTTTCACGCACTCCTTGCTGTCACGCTTGTCTGCGATGTAGCCACAGCCACGGATTATTCTCGTTTTACCTTGAACTGAAACAAGATTAATGTTTTAGAAAATGGTGAATGACCTTCTAGAGGATAAGTGAGGCAACATAGTAGTAAACTTTTTTTTTTTCAAAATTTTCGTCTTCACAGTAATTTCCATATAATTTTTATTGTTCTAGGGCTTTGATAAGCAACTAGGCGTAGTGTCGCTACTCTATTAGGTAACTAATGCCAGATCTACTAGGAGTAGCTATATATTTCTTGTCAATATATTATTTTGAACACAAAAACTTCTTTTAAAAATTATAATTAACTCTATTAATTGTGCACTTTTAGAAGGAGTAGCCTTTCCACCGACCAGGGAAACTTTGAGTAACGGCTTTAGGTCAGTAAAAGACAAAGTATTAATTTTAAAGAAAGCTGATGTATATGGTATGTCCATGCACTTGCGGATTTAGTTAAAGTAAACAGACTGGTCGCCCCATTCTTCTAAGACTCTAAGAACATCCAAGCTATTGCAAACAAACGCATTACAAAATCAGTTGTGGGTGAACATACATTTACAAATGGGCACATTAAAATTTGAGCACGTCAAGTACTTGCCAGAACACCTCACGAATACCTCATTGCTTACCTTCCACGAATGATACGTGAACCTATAGAAATAGAAAAACATCCAAATCATATAAAGAGCTAAGATAATTTTAGACTGAGTAAAGCTTGGACTTCTACCATTCACGACCTAAAGCATTACAGAAACGCCCCTTCAGTCGGTCATGTGTCACCGGCTCCAAATTCACCGAACTTGAACGACCAATTAGCCTGATGCCATTCCGCACGGTTCACCTTTAGCTGCCAACCCCTAAAGCCGGTCCCAGACACATTGCGAATATTTTCGAATACAGGAATTTGCGAGTAGTCTGAGACGGGCCAGTCGCACTATATGGATGCTCGTACTCATGTTCGCGCAGATCCCATGGGTTGTAGATAAACACAACGCGAGTCAAAGGAAAATTATATTTTCAGAGCTGTTTGGAGGAACACCCCTCTCAAAGAAGGGGCGATATTGATTGGCTCCCCAGGAGTCCCGATTTCACCCTATTCCACTATTTTATGGAGATATCTTAAGAGTTGGGTCTACCAGATAGCCTCAGCCAATCTGCAGCAGTTAAGGAGACAATTTATGATGAACAACAGCAGATGTGTGAACCTGTAGCGGGTGCTCTGAGGTCACGCTTGGTGGAGGGTCATTTGGATGATATGATTTTCACAAGTAGTTTCGAAAGATTGTATTTTCAGTATTTGTAAATAAATATTTTGAATAGGTACAAATAACTGCGTTGTCAATTTAAAAAAATGCATACTTTTCTGAGTCACCCTCTACAACGCCGCGAACCATAAGGTCCTTGCGCAAGACCTGTATTTGCTATGTGAAGGCAACACCCCGACAATCATCCTCGAGGACCTGAATTCTAAACACGCATCCTCCACGCTTATTCTGACAACCGAGACATCGTCGTGGATGGGCCACTTGAGCCGACGCTTTAAGGACCCACCGGCAGATCTGGCGTATTGGATATCATAGCATTAAGGATGTACCACTCTACCACTAGCTTACCGCCATCAGCGAACTGGACTCCGATTACAATCCGGTGCTTCCCCACCTAGGAGGAGACAAAGACGGATCCATCGAAGGAAATGTCTGGCATTCACACAGCACCTGAAGCGAACGCGGTAGAAGCCCCGCGATTCGTATAAATTACGACCTGGAAATCGCTGCGGAAGACCTTACGTTTTGTATTCAGATCTCTCTTTGCTTAGCAATACACCTGCAACCAGCAAGAGATTGCTTAATCTTTGTTTCCGTACACATGCGAGATCTCATCAGGGATAAAAACTGGACCGAAAGGCAGTCTTAACGAACTATATGGGCCCAGCTGACCGTCGACTAGCCGTGAAAGTCAAGTCCAAACTAGCCCTCTGCTACAGCTACTACTGGAGTGCCTAGTTGGAGTCACTCATCACCAATGCACTACACAACAAGACTTTGAAACGGGACTTTGACCCGCTATAACAGCTCAGCACAATAATTAATGATCTTCCGATATATAGCCAGTTTGTCCTTATGTGTAACGTAATAGGCGTAACCGCCAGTGTGGGAATTTCCATCAGCAACAACCTGCGGGTTACATGTTTTCTACAGGTTTTGGCAGGAGTAAGCTAAAAGGTGAGAACGAGTGCCTCATTAATCTCGCGGACGTCAAAGACACAATTTGTTCTGAGTGTCGCTGAAAGTGGGCCAAGCCCAGAGTGAATTTTGTTGCGAGGTGCTAAAATAACGCATTGTCTTCGAGAGCTGGTCTTGCCCGCCAGGTTTCACGGTAGTGCTGCGATCTAATAGAGCTGAAAAACACTCGATCAGCTGACAACATCATCAGTGGCAGCTGTAAACCTTTAGAGGCCAGTTTTCATCTTCTGGTACACACTCGAGTCATACATTCCAACGCGGGAATTTTCTAGATGCAGCCAAACGCATCTTGGCAATCTGTGACGTCAAGCGTCTGCTTATCATTTCAATATCGCATTACACATTTAAGTTGGCACAAGAACTCGAGCCAGGGGCGGCCTTCAACCAGTAGTGGATTCGAGATAAAATTCGCGTATACAACCATTCGTAGTATTTCTTTTACATATTGTGTAATTATCAATGTATGTTAGTTATCATACATGCTAGTTTCATTGACTGTCCAACGAAAGTAGAAACATACTACATTGCTCGTTGTTTTGATTGTATTAATCAGATTCGTTTGGGTCATCAGTAACGATGTATTTTATGTATTCTTTTGGTTTCTTGTTTATATATACATGTTTAAATCCGATATTTACTTATACTATACTGGTTGTCAACAGATTGGCTTCTATTGGAGTGGAAGCTTGGGGTATTTAGTTTCAGATCTTGAGTTGTGTTGGGTCGGCTATCACCACTTTTGTTGCATTATGCATAACCTCAACTGGAATCAAAGGTAAGAGTTTTATTGTTCTAAACTGAGCTATCTGGCAATAACGAGGCAAATAATTATTCAAATAATAAAGCATATGATCCGTCTTATTATAATACAATTTGTAACGATGGGGTTCGAACCACAGGAGGATTAAAAAAGCCGCGTTACAATGTCGTCCCTGATACCGATCCACGGCGCAAACGGGATAGTGTATATGAGCTCCGAGAAGGTGGAGGAATTCCCCGACAAATTGGGTGCAGCTCCAACTACCGCAATGTGAACCTGGGGCATGGGGATAGGATACATTGGATGTTAGACGATGACTTCGTCAAGTCGACAAGCAACATCTGCAGCCAGCTACCACCCAAGGAGTGGACAAATCTATCTCCGTTCTAATCCGTAAAGCTTTACCGCAAAAAGCGATTGTTTCAGCCACCGGCATCATAAACGCGATGTTGAGACTCGGACATTTCTTAACTACATGGAAATGCGCTGATGCAATCGTCCTCCACAAGCTAGACCAGCCCAACAGCTACCCACAAAATTGCCACTCGATTAGCCTGCTACCGGTAGTGGGAAAGCTGGCGAAAAACATTCTCAAGCCACTTCAAGCAGCCTGCGATGACACTAACGTCCTCCCTTAAGGGTAGTTTAGGTCAAACCCCGCACTGCACCGCCCACCAGATCCTGCGGGTAGTGCAGCAAGTCGCTGAGAGCTACAACAAGAAGTAGTTCACCGCAGCCGTATTTCCTGATGTGGTATGGCACAACGTAATCCTGCATGACGCTAAAAACATTATATCTGCGACAACGATAGTTCCGGGTCAAACTCGATGGGATCCGATCCACGCGCAGGAACATCACCTCCGGCATGCGACAGGGGTCTCTACTGTGAACACTTCTGTTTAGCATCTACGTACGTGACCTCTCAAGAACGTCAAACACCTAATTACCCTTCTACGGAGACAAAAATGCTATCTTGGTCGGCTACCGAAGCACACGACCCGCAACCGGCCACATCTAGGCAGCCATCGACAAGGATTGGTTCCAGAAAATCAAGGTTAACGCGGAAAAGGGCGCCGTCATGTTCTTCACCAAACCAGATGACGATAGACGAAGACGTGACAATGTTTGACTAGGCTATACCATGCGAAGCCCAGACCAAATTCCCCAAAGTCATTCTGGACGCCAAGCTGACGTGGGCCTCCAACATCACATTATTTGGGGTTGTGCAGCGAAAACCCACCTCCAGAAACAATTCCAGAAAACCCATTTTGTTACAGATAAATCACTGAGCTGAATGAATATAATATAGTTATGCTGACTCCGATGTTGCATTTGTTGCAATCTAATGGATTGTCAAGAAGTCTCTTCAAAACTACTATTGTTGATGCTGCAAATGTCAATGTTTAATGTCGGCGGGTACCCGGGTCGACCCGAGTAATAGTCAACCCGGGTATATTTTCAGGACCCGGGTACCCGACTAGTAAATTATGTAATTTCTAGTAAGTCAGCCTTTTTCGCAGAAGATGATAAAAACTTAAAAACAATAGGAATAAGCTCTAGAAAAACATACCATGCAGTAATAACCAGAATCACTTCATCCCATACCACATAATGTTTCTTGTTTCATTTAATAAATCCCCTTCACGGAAATATTCAACCCGTAGTACCATTAAATCGCGTCAGTATAGGACGAAGTAACATAAACATCCTCTGTGTGATTTTGATGGGAGAGTAGGTACTATTTCAATTTAGTTCAGTTTAAAACTCGCTGCGTAAAGAATGTTCCGAAGTACGCTAACATTTTTGTTATATATTTCGGGTTTGATTTTAGACCCGGTACGACATCCCTAGTTTGAATTTCAAAGACCAACTGAAATATTAAATTTTCTTAACAAATTGACAGTAATAATAGAGTTATATATCACCTACCTAATATGGCAATAGCTTATGAACCACTATGTAAATTTACACATTTGCTATTCATTAATATTTGAGATGCTGTTACAGCTAATAAGAATAAAATAAAATGTAGGTCAAGAAGTGGTTGCTTTTGGAAGGAATTTATTTTAGCAGCTCAGCCTCAACGTGCACTTAGGGACGCTACAGAGCAGACGTGTGTCGTGCAGTGAGTACTAATCATTTTAGATGTGGTAATTTCCTGATATTAAGTTTCTTGTACCAGAGTTACTACGTTACCTGTAGGTTGGCACAAGCACTAGGGAAGCTTTCCTGATTTTTCTTGTTTTGGAGATCAACTTTGATGTTATGGGATTCATTAAGAATATTCGAATATATAGGCATAGGTAGCTACAAAGCCAATAGAACGACTGCAATTTTTTACTCGTCTTAAAAAAGAAAAGAAGCAACATACGTACTTGAAGAAAATATCACATTGTGTATGAGAGACAACTTAGCAGCTCATCTCAGACACGAAACAGTTATCGAGACACAATAAACTATAATTCATTTAGATTCAAAATAGAGTAAAATCTGCAACCCAAGTTACAAATATCAGCAGTAAGTTGATTACTAATATGATTTTATTAAAATTTAGATCAGAGAGACATGGCCTTGTTGCTGTCTTTATGAATGTCAATATCAATGTGTCATATTTTGAATATGAATCTTTGCTTTAGGAGGCCATTTTTAACAATTTTAGTGGGTAAATTTATTCTCAAATCACATTCAGCAGATTTCGTTTAGGAAGACATCGCACAATTTTCCAATTTCAAGCTTTGCAAATTTGACAAAAACTATAACCTCTATATTATACGAACATCCCATGATCTACATTTTAGTAAAATCAAATTAGTAATCAACTGACTGTTGATATTTGTAACTTGGGTTGCAGATTTTGCTCTATCTTGAATTTGAATGAACTATAGGCTAATATTCTCAGACAAACCGGACTTCAAAAGAACCAAAAACGAAGGACTGAAGAAACTCAAGCTTTTATGGATTAGAAAGGGAAGAACAAAATCGAAATTCCTCCGACTACAAGAAAGTCATTTTGAAATCAGAAGAAAGATAAGGCACACGAGATCATCATGGAACAGTGTGCAAAGATTTATTACGATATTTTGAATTTGAATTACGATAGAACTTCTTATTTCTACTACCACCGTGGAGGATTTTGAGTTAGACTGTATATAGTGACATCACTTAGGTTGATCGTTTTGAGTTTCTATGTGTATGAGCGCATTTATTATTGTATTTTGTGTGTTTCTATCATGTTTTTCTTTAAAGAAATTTACAGGAAGAGTTCAATAGAGGGCAAGATCAGAGTTGACAGCTATTTTAGGTGACACATTGAAGGTAAGTCCCTTATTTGCAAAATCTCTCGATGTATTACCTCCCTGTTAACCTATGTTTCGTGGTCTGAGTGAATCGACACTTATTTAAATTCTTAAATAATGATCACGTGACGTCCTGGTATCTAAATTAGCATTTCTTATTTTGAGCTAGTGCATAATTACGCGCTTCATTATTTTACTTTCACTTGAATCCACCCACCCCTTTGTCTCGACTGACAAGCTGTTCGGAGTTATTTATTGTTGCAGGGTTGTGTATGTACTGTGGATTAATGATTGTTTACTGCAGCCGTAGTATTGGTTCGCTAACTAATATTGTAATCTTGTAATTATCCTATAACCGACTAGATATACATATGATAGAACGCATGACGTGTTCAATTTACACGAAAAAGTGAAAGAGATGCCTGGAACTTCCCCAAATTCTAAAGACATCTGAAATTGACGATAAATTCTAAGATTAGCGATGCTGTAGAAATAAGAAAGAGGTGTATTCTGTTTCCACTCTTTTTTAACTTCTATTCCGAAGGGATATTTAAGGAAACTCTTCATAGTATGGGTATAGGACCTGTAATAAATAGAAAAAATCTTGATAATATAAGATACTTTGGAGATATTAATGCACCGAATAGATAAAGCTTGCGAAGAACTTGGTTTAAAAATCACCATAGCCAAAAAATAAATATAATCATATGTGAAGAAAATCATATACAGGAAAACGCTCTTCACGTCAACGAAATATAGCTGGAAAGAGTTTCAAGAGCGGTCTATCTCGAATGCAATATAAAGGACAATTCGGACTCTTCTGTCGAACGTGCGTGGAGACCATTCTTCTGCATGAAAAAGATCTATAGTCACAACCCAGCTGTAGCCCTTCGTATGTGAATGGATTATATATTTGTACACGGACTAGAAAGATGATACTCATAGACGCATTGCTCAACATTTACACGATTTTGAGATGTGGGTTTATAGAAAGATAATAGATAAGAAGACGCTGAGAAGAGTGACCAAAGACACGGAGCTGATCAAAATAAAAAAATAGGGAAAATAAAGCAATTCCGTCTTATGCTATTTCCAGTTAAAGATGATGTACTCCATTTTATAATACAGGGTAAGATGGACGGCAAGAGAGAACCTTTAAGACGAAGAACCTCTTCGTTAAATAACCTTAGATAGTGGTTAGGCCAGTTCACTGTTTAATAATGTTACAATTGTCAACATAGCAGTTACCATGATCACCAATGATTGTTAAAGCGGCGAGGACACTCGATGACGGGAGGTAATTAGTTATATTTGACATAAATAAAAATTTAGCGAGAGGTTAAATGTATGAAAAAAGCTTTCAAAGTTACGTAACTTTTAAGATAAATTGGAAGGGATTTCATCAAAATTTTTAACTATCGTTTGGGGTTCAAATATAGTACTAAGGCTGCTTAGCAGCTGAAGTAATGGTGCATAAAAGACGAAGTTGTATATTCTTATACACTACCTCTAACTGTCTACTTTTGGCATACATAATCTTCCTACTGCGAAGGCGGAATTATATATTATAGCAAAGAGGAGTAGCTAAAAAATGTCCTGAAGAGATCTATACATATATTTTTGACTATATGAATACTTCTTCTTATTTGTCTTAATGAAGATATTTATCTTTTAAATTGTGACTCCTGTGACTTTTTTATGTAGACCAAACCGGGAGAACTTTTAAAAAGCGCGTATCTGAGCTCTTTCTTTGATCAAACTGAATTACATTAATCATTTAGACTATAAATAATCAGAATTGAAGATAACCATAAATTTGACTATGACGCAAATGTTAAAATTCTGCACATCTGTCCCAAAGGCAATAATTTAAACTATTAAGAAATATTCGAGATTGCCCCCCTCTCCCTCACCCCTTTGGCATATAAAGATGGTCTTTCCGGAAGTAAACTACTATTGTCAACAGCAGTACGTAATTATATTTTTTTAAACCTCTGTCGCTTTGTTAGTGTTTAGATGTGTATTTACACCTTTCACCTTGGCTGGCCGTTGTAGATTATTTATTTTTAACTTGTTTGCCGTATCGTCCGGTTGTTTTGTATTTGTTGCAACTTTAGTTATTTGTCTTATTTATTATTGAGTTCACACTAGTGGTTCCCTGAGATTGTGTGAGGTTCTTGTATTCTATTTTTCATTGTAATCTTGTAAGTTTCGTTTTTAGCCTGAAGGCTGTTTTTAGACTATAGAATCGAAACATGTCGCTACGCTGCTTGTGATAATTAAATTATAATTTTACATAAGGAAGGCTGTGTTTTGTATTTATTTACTTAATGAAGGTTGCTGAAAACATCATCAAAGGCTTCTCAATCTTTCTATGTTCTGAATAAGGTTTCTCTATGTACTGTATAATGTTTTTAGCTATAATACTTTCTTCTGTCAAGTCTTCATTTTCTTTCACGATGTTAAATTATGGTTAACAGCTGCAGTGTCTATCCCATTTGACTTTAACATTGATGGTATGATGGCAGAAGACGGAAGACAATCGGCATGATAGTTTCAATGTAATGCTTCCAGGAGCGCATACATTTGATAGGTTGTTTATCAAAGTCATATTAATGATTTAAAATGTAATAACTTGCATCCATTTATTGGCTATTTGTGAATTTTGCTTTATTCATGGTTAACCTTTGTTGCTTATCGACTTAACCATTTTCTCTACTTTTATGAATTTATACAACGTTGTTGTTTCTTTCAGTGTTAAGACGAGCTCCATTTCATTTAGCGTCCATAGCGTCTAGCAAAGGCTAATTATAAATGCGGTCCGTTCTTGCAAGGTCTCTGTGATATCCGATCCGTCAAGGAACGACGTAAGGACATATCTTTGTGGTGTGTCTGACGAGGCTTCTATCATTTAGGGCTATTTTCGCTTTTCTGTTTCAGGCCTATCTGAAAAGCTCAACTTTGTACAGTCATTCGATCAGCAGAGTTAAGCAACGCTGTCTCTGGTCAGAACTTGGATGGGAGTTCCACGGCTGCATTTCTCGGCTCCTAGTGGTACGGCTATCACTGAAAAAAGTTGGTCCCGGCGGTCATACAACATCATGGTAGTCGTTAGTGGGGTTGGAAGTCCTCATAACTGCACAGCGACGCCTGTAATTGGCCTAACGGCTGTTGGCTGAGTGCAAATTAAATTAAACAAATTAAAATTAAAATTGAGCTCACCGAAATCGTTTCGATTGGCCTTCGGCCATTTGAGCGTGGATTATTGATCCGTTGTCACGCCTTACTAGGCCAAGCTATTAATTGTTTACAGGTGTCGTTGCACTTGTGCCGCAGTGTACCTTCTGTTTTTGTTTGTGTGTGGTAGTGTGACCCTAGCCTGCGTTTGAGCATGTTTATTAGTGATTGGTATGGGCAACATGGGTGTCCTTTCGATTCACTCGCCTGTAGTGGAACTTTATGGGGCGTATTCATTGAAGATTATTGTGTCTTAATTGCCCAGCGCATTTAGATGAGAATTAAAATCAGCGTCGTCGATTGCGCGTTAGAGCTGTGAGTGTTTAAGTGTGTGCACGCATCCCTTCTGCTGTTCCTGGTTGTAATTAGGCACTCGTGTTACGTTTTCTAAAGCCGACCTGGAGTGAATTTGGTTTTCCGTTTGTTGCCGAGTCCTTGTTCAGTCCTCGCTTCGCTTCTTCGGTTAGCAATTGTTGCTGAGAGTCCTTGCTCTGCCTCCACTTGCACATGCGGCTAATTATGTAACCAGCTGCTGTTTGATTTGTCAACGCCGCCTCATGTTCCTGGGAGTGTTGAAGATACGGCCTTGTGTCATACAAGTTAAAAACCCGTACCGGCAATTTTGGCATTACCTGCGAATTTATCAGAAATTATTGGCGGTTTTGTTGAAACAATTTGAATTTCTACTTAGGTGGTAGCGTAATATAATTTGTTTACATGCAACATCACCGTAACTTTGTAATTAGCATACTTTGTTTTGCTTGCCTGCAATATAATTGTAATTTGATATTATTTAAAATTGGAACTGCTGCAATCAGTGGCCACAATAGTGTGCACTGCGCTTGTACATTTCGACCCATGGTATGAGGTCGCTCTTGCGATTTATGCAAATGCTGACATTAAATTGGTGTAAACTTCTGTACTGACGTTAATTAATATGAACCTTGTTCATGTTTACTATGATTTTGTGTATTGCTAATGTAAGCTATTGAGATACCGATTCCTTTCCAAGTCTGTTTCAGATCGTAGCGAATTGGCTATTCAAAGTACCCCTAAGTTTAAGAGTTCTCGTAGGCTAATGGGATTATCGGTTGTACAAAAGGCTCTTTGACGCCTTCTGGTAATTTTAAATACTTTTCGCTATTTATATAAAAAGAACCGCCCACTTCACTGTAGCTAACCGGCCCTCCGGTATTTCCATGTAGCCTAAACGTTTGTTTGGTAAGATTTGAAGCTGGTTAGAGTCATTGAGAAATGTTGGCTTAGGGCTGAGTCTTACATTGCATTTGCTGTTGGCAGCAAGCTATGTATAAGAACCATTTCGTTCATCCGTCTCACGACCACAAATGGCTGAAAATTGCGAGTCAGCCTGGATTGTGTCGGGCAATAAAATACAATAAGAAAGTTCGATTATACGGTGGTAGATAAGAATTTCAAATTTGGTGAACAGCTAATGGAAGACAACCATCAAATCTCTAGAAACATGCCAGGTTAAAAGCAAACAACTTCAATCTATGGTATTCGAAAGTAACACGGAAGAGAAGGGCGAGAGAGTTTATTGATGGGACAGAAGGCAGAACAACATACATTTCCATTGGGGTTGTTAAATTAATTTGGCATTTTTCTAACAACAAAAGCATATGGAGAAAAACTACCTTTTATGTAATCAAAAGACAATCAAACGCCTTGGAAGGGTTTTGCAATGTGGATCAAGGGCACCTAGATTTTTGTAAGATATTTGTGTTAAATGAAGAAGGGAACGAAGAGGGCAAGGAAGCAGAAGAAGTTGTATAGTCTCTAGTAATAATAGAAAAAAACAAGTGTTAAGTTATTAACTTTTGTACTATTTTATTGATTATATCCCGTTACAACATTGCTATTTTATTAAATAGAACTACACTAAAGTTTATTTCCAGTGCAGCCAGATTCAGCTGATATCAATAGTTTTGTTGTTCTCAGTACTATGTAAGAAACATAGTACGTTTAAATTAAAACAAAAGAGGAATAATGGAGGCGATACAGCTTTTATTCGTCAAGATGCTTTAAATGTTAAACTGACGTCATTAATTATCGGCCACTGTTCAATGCTCAAATTCAGTTTGGTGGGGATGAAAGCAATAATATGCAACTTGAAAACTGTTTACACTTTATGCCCTGTGGAAGAATCGTGACTTGATGTGGAAGTAAAACAGTAATTGCTTGCAGCTGGCACCTGTTTGCCAACATGTACAATTCGATTTACTGACGCATGCGCGTTTCACCTTTTGGAAACGATTTGGGTTTTATTTGATTTTTTTTAAAATATCGATGGATTTGTATTATAGTATAGTAGTCGAATTTAAAATTTTAATGCTCGCATTTAAACGGATGACGTAAAGACACAACATCAATAATCTTTTATTCCACCATAGTTGCTTGAGTCAGTCGTTAGTCCAACCACGACGCGTCTATGGTACTTTACGGTTTTTGTTATTTAAAATGATCCATAGTTAAATAAATGCAGCATGCTGTAGGGATTTGTTACATAATCTATATTTACAAGCCCCATAGAGGTTATAAATGAGCCGTCACGTTGTCAGCCGCAAATTATTCCCGAAAACAAGATAGGTGTTTGTCATCGCGAGGCCTCATTATTTACGTTAACGAGCTTAAAGGCCTTAAAGGGCACGTGGACTGCGGAAAATACGTAACGTGCACGTGTAGTCCCTGCAGAGGAGTATTGATTGTGGGCGCTCAGCCAACAACTAGAAAAAGATCCATGTTTATACGCGACCGTTTAGATGAGTCGGACAAAGGATATTGGGCGTATTATCTATTCATTGCTCAGAATTCCTCGATTGTTCTCCCTTTGTGCGCCACCCGCGTGGAAAATTTTGAAAGAGAAGAGGGGACGGTTATTTTTAAGTGAGTATAAAAGGGTAGTCCCCATGCAGGAACTAAAAATTCCAAACTTATTAGTTTACTCCACCGTAATCGTCTGTTTAGTATGGACGGGTTGATCTATAGTGGTAGCCGCAAATAATCATCTGTGTAGTGTTCATACGAGTCCGGCATGAAAGACCTTTTTACGCTGTTTTTACAGGCTTCTCTTCATTTGAATATTTTTCCCCAACAGAAAAACAGTTTGGAAGGTAGAATATTCTTTAAATGACGAAGTCTCTTCTAACCAGATTGCTCATGACAGCGCAGATTCAAATCTTACCGACTTTATTTTTTTGCAAATTTATGTAAATCACTTTACTTAGTGTTTCCTTTCACTGTTTCAGTATTATTAAAAACGTTAAGGTATTTTTATCTATTTTATATATACTTTTCTTTTGTAACTGCTTTATTTACAACTCACCTATGAGGTAATATTACAGTGTATATTCAACCTCACGTTGAACAAATTCTTTATAATTTATGTAAAATGTTACGTTGTTTTTATAAATATAATATTGCGGTATTGCACTTCAATTTTCATAGTGAAGAATACAAAACTCAGCAATGGTGTCAAACCGGAACAGCTGTGCTAATGTCTAAGCAGTGCGACTCGCATTTGAAGAGCCTGTAGTCTACCTGCACATATGACGTTTATCTAACAGATACATGTATTGATTTTAAACGTCTACTTTTAAAAGCCATATCTCCGACACGTTCCCCCATGACGTTCTTCGGGTTTGATTTTAAAAGTTGGACCTTAAGGAGATCATTGACTCACTAAAAACCATCTCAACCTACCATGAGTTTATATTTTTTGAGTAATATATAAGCTTGTTGCTGTTGGGAAAGCGCTAGGCTTGTATTAAATAAGTCCTAGGTTCGAATCCGCGGCGGTCGGAATTTTTCCGTAGCCTTGGCGATTGGAATCGGGCTCGATGAGACCATTCGCAATTGGGCACCAAATTAACTATGCTCTACTCAGAACCACATACCTAAGAGATAGAGTAACAAGGTTAACACATCCCGAAAACACACACCGCACACAATGGTTGCTGGGAAAGCACAAAAAAGCGCGCTCCAGGTCTGTAACCCGAATCCGGGGCAAGTTGAGTATTGCACCGCTATATGCTAGCCTATGAAGCACCAGCCTCTACACCGCAAGGTAAATGAGGTTATAGGTAATACATACATACATATGTTCGTTATTAATTACGAATAAACTAGTCGGATTTCAACTGTGTTTGACCTCGCTCCGATGATCACTTTCCAAGACTAATATAATAGGGGTGTGAGGCTGCACTTCAGTGATTATTCGACGTTATCATCCTGCTCTCTGAGTGGCACTTCTGCAATATTATTTGTATGCTTGGAAGCAAAATAAGTCAACGCAAAGGCAGACACCTAACATCCTCTAGGTCCAGTTCTGTTCAGTATACATTTTTTGTTAAATTTGAAAAGAAATTATTTTCCTCAAAAATAAATTCATATAATTATTTCCAAGATGGCCGCTACACCCCATTGCGCAAATGATGTAACGCCACTGGTTTATTCCGGAAATCATAGAGTACAGTTTCACAAATTTTTAGCTTCATACTTTGGTTTTTGTCCAGTTAGGTTAAACACCTTGTATTAATAATAATTTTTATGGGTCGTAAGCCACTAGTTTCTAGCAGCGGCCCTTGCAGCAACTTAATCCTGTGAAAAATGTCCCCATTCTGGACTGTTCTATACCTTATAAAATTCTGAAGGAATTAGACAATGCGCAGCAACATATCAAAAACGTTTGCGGCGTTAGACGTGCCTCTCACTTTATCGGCAATCGCATCATCATTAATGTGGTTGTTGTTATGATAGTTTTGTACCGGTATAGGTTTCAATATAAATTTGTTTGTTAATTTACTCTGTTTTAAAAAAATATATATTTGGGTATGAGTGAAGATACAAGCTAAAAGTTTAATTTCGGTAGCGTCTCGTACAGGTTAAGTTTAGATCATGGGGGTAAAACTAGGAACTATCTACGACAACTTCTAAAATTTCCCATGAAAATTGTTTTGCGGAAATGCGTTACTTTCTTGAGAGTACAATAGGGTGGGGGTTATTGAATCCGTTTGTTTCAACATTTTGATGAAGCTATTGGCGCTAATTTTGTAGTGTTGATAGAGTAGGGTACCTACAGGTAAATAATAACGTTTAGAATGAAATCGTTTTAAATTGAGCTTTCTCTTTTGATCTATTGTATCTCAAGCAATTTCTCTAACATTTGTTAATCTGAAATATCCATCAACCATCTAAGAAATATTGTCGAATCTGAATTTGTTAACCATGGAATCTTAGTCCTGCTAAAAGAAGACAGGTCAGTGGCACAGTAGTGGGAATGTCGACAACCTGATTAAGATTATTTGGGCTTATACTGAACATACGTAAGAGCTCTTTCTTGAGCTGGAGCTTTAAGTTCTTATCTTGGACCTTGTGGCTTTGTTAAAGTATGTTCTATTTAAATACCAAGGTTCTCGAAAACAATTGCGATTTTTAATAAAAAAGCATTTACACGAGACTTCTTGAATACCACCTCGGCGATTATGATTACAAATTCTTTCCTATTTTGAGTTATATAAAGCAATGACTGTGTATTCTACTTAGCATCCAATTGGACATAGGTTCAAGTTTAGCTGTAGCCGAGACTCACTAGTTAAATTAGCTTTAAGCTGCATTAAGGTGTTGTGACGGGTAAAAAGCGATGTAATTCGAGCTAGATTCATTTGGTGTAATTTTTGTATAGCCCGCGCCGTCGTTCTGATTTTGTCCGCTTTTTTCGTGGCGGGAACTCTTTCTTGTCTTCGCTGGCGATTTTTTGGCATTTTATCTCGCTCTGTGCTAACGCTTAGATGCTGTCTTTTGTATTTCTAGCTGTTTTGATCCAGCTATGAAAGTTTCAGTACCAAGTTGTCTTGTTTTGACCCAATCATAATTCTATACCAAGTTGTTTCGATTTTTACCGGTCATGTTCTGTAACGAGAAGTGTTAGCTGCCTGATTTCGCCATTTCTCCGGCCCATATCGTACACGTGCTTTGCGGTCCAGTCTACCGCTTCCGTAAGCTGCCGTCTGTCCTGTTCGAGAGGCGGCCTTGACCTATTTCAGCGTGAGCTTTGCTGAGTGCCAAGATCTAGAAATTTGCGTAGGAGCTAGTGCCGTGCTGCTGTTGCTAGGCCGTAGAAATGTGTCCAGGGAGCTCTGTATTGCACGTAGCTGCTTTTGATTTTATGAATTTAATTGATGTGTCGAAGCTCAACGGTTTCGACTGAATCCCTTCCGCGTTCTTCGAATTTTACCTTTGCGTATTGTGTGATAATTTTACTTTGTTCTTGCATCTTGCGTTATACTGATGCCTCCCATAAGTTGATATTAGTGTGCTCAATGTGTTGTGTACCTGCATGCGATCGATTACTTCAGTTGCACTTTCCGCGCTGTATCAATTGTCCTGAATCCTGAAACGTAAAACAGGTTAAATATTATGAATGAATGATAAAACTTTTCTGTTGAGCCATGACCTCTCTCTTTTTCAGATTGTACTGTTATGTCTCATAATTTAAGCAAAGTATTGCTTTTTCGTTTCCTTCTTATGTGTGTGAACTGTGATTGTCTTAAGTTGATCTTGTTTAATACATTTTCATTGTCCCTATTTCGCACTTTCTTTTACGATAATTAAGACATACCACTTCTGGAACAGTCACAGCTTTGTTATCGCTTCTATTAAAACAAATGCAATTAAGGGATATTTTTCAAAAATGAGAGAACTATAATGTTCCCATTATTTTAATGTTATCTGCTATTAATTTCTACATAGGCGTTATTTGTTATGATGTACGAATGCGAATCTTGAACTCTTGCAGAACTTAACGAATTGCATACAATGCGTTACGATCCAAAATCGGTCGGCTTGAATTTCTCCCCGAGTTTGCTATGGGCCCGAGTACTCCGCTCGTTTTGAGCCCCCGATTTGATATAGTAGGCTTTGAATCCAAAATCGATGTGATTTTGACGTAGTTTGGAGGTGGAAATGGGCTCTTCCAATGTTTGTTTCGAAAGCAGCTCGACTTGTCCATGCCATGGACGAACTTCATCCGTCAAAACTGGCGCTTCAGGCACAATTTTGGTCCTGTGGTCGGGCCGCCGCAGTTGGCGAGTATTTAGAAATGTGTTAGTTTCCGTTGCGAAGCAAAATGTCCACTGGAGTAGCCGACGTCTTTTAGTTTTCTTTTTACATTTCCTTCCTTGTTACATAATGGCTCTTGCTGTTGGTTGCCTTGCTTTCCTGCACGTTTTGGAATTTATTGGTCGAGGCATCTATAAGCGCTGGTAGTTTCTACACGACTGTTGATTTATGGGTTTTCCGATTTTGGTCGCGTAGCGAGGAGCCTTGCACATCCCGCTATGAAATTTCTAAGTTGGCCGATTTATACCCGCGGGAGAAAATTGGCAGAAAAAATCACAAACACGAGAAAATGAAAATATGTGATCGTATAAGCTGAAAGCCTGAAAGGATGGTACTGCTAGTTATGATTTTATTATTAGTTATCTATCTGCAATAAACAAAAATATTTGACGAATTTTTATTTTTTAAAAGTTGTCAATTGTGATGAGAATCGGTTTTAGAACTTTGAGCGCCATTAACCCTGTCTTGAACATTGGGTTTGTTGTTGTGACCCTGTACAAATATACCGCTGGTAGCATGCTTACTTTTCTGCACAGTCTTTCGGCAAAGTGTAGGCTTCAAAGTACTATTTAGATGTTCGGGGGGATCCTTCAGGTTGCAGTCGACGTATCCGAGGGTGTAGGGGTCGAAGGGGTCCCCACACCTGCTGTCATACAGGGAGTTGCACTGGTAGCAAGTGAGCTTTTCCGGCTTCTTTTCCTCTTGCTTCTGCCATTTCGTTCCGGCATCACCTGCAAATGAAAGAAAGAGTCAGTGTCGTAAAAACTGAAAGGGCTGCGTTTATGGGGCTTCAGCAGCCAGAATTTATAACTGGGGCGGAAGTGGTTTGGCGATCGATTTGGCTTAGAATGTCCGATATGATGTGCGACATAATGATACAAGGTGTGATGCGATGAGTTGCAGACAGTGTACACAAGGTTGGTGTTTATATTCTCATCACGTTGTGCTGCTATTTATAGTCTACGCGTTTTTGTAAGAATGAGGTTATTCTGTATTCAGTAAATAACACATTTAGAAAGAAGGTGACTGGACGGCTAAAAGCCTTGACATGTTTTTTTTGTGGCGATGTAGACCTTGTGTTCATATAATATTCAGGTATAGAGGGCGGTGCTATATGATACTTAAATAAATAACTGTTTTCAGATAAGCATTTATTTGACAACGAATATGGAATGACATATTTGCCATGTGTAGCTAAATGATAGAGGAGTTATCTCTTTTCATGTAAATAATTTAAAACTGTATAGCATGAGCTTAAAGGAGTGATTTATATTATATCTAGCCTCCAAGACCGGTTCTCGACACCGAAAGGTAAAAGAGGTTAATAATAATGAATGAATGAATGAAAAATATATCTTAATCATGTTATGTTTTTAATTTTTTTTTAAAATTTTAATTTGGTACTCAGCCAACAGCCGTTAGGCCAATTATAGGAGTCGCTGTACATTTTATGGGGACTTCCAACCCCACTAACGACTGTCATGATGTTATTATGATATCCGGAACCAACTATTTCCGTGACAGCCAAATCACTCGGCGCCGAGAGAAGCAGCCATGGAACTTCCATCCAAGTTCTGACTAGAAAGAGCGTTGCATAACTCTGCTGATGGGCACTTGTTCAAGCTACACCACCCGGGACCATAAACATATAAACATGGTGCCCTCAAAAATTGCAGTAAAAACAAGGGTTTTGTATATAATTCATGTAACTATGCATTAGATACACGCTTCTGTTCTAACATTCATATTCTTTAATATTACACAACATATCACAAGAAAAGTATGAAGTTTGTGTGGAGTCTAGTGGAGCGAAATTCTTATAAAAGTGAAGAGAAATCTTTTGATGCTTTGTTGGCTATGGTGAAACTATTGATTGAGAAAGAAGGTACCGTACCGTGAGGTGCTAGCAACTGGCAGCTAATTTATCGGTTGACATAATTGATCCCGCATTAATTTCGGCAGTGCTTAAACTCTGGAAATTGCATTCGCACTCCTTGATAATACCGAGGGATATGAAGGATCGACTTATTCAGATAATACCACGTATCGCCTGAGGAATTGTTGTCCCAATGTTGAGCAACATTCAGCGCTGTCCTAACGTTTCAAGCCCGGAAAACGGGACAGATCTGTCGTCGGATACTTTGGGTCATAATTTGCAATTTTTAGGTTTCCCTTCAAACATATTCATCCATCGAGTTTACTGTTTCGAGCTGGAGACGATTTCATGCCTTCAGAACTTGGTAGCGTTGAATCACTGTATTAAGCTATAATTACCCATTTATTTTGTGCGTAATTCATGTATGTAAATCATCCTTCACCTGAGATACAATATCTACGACGCCTATGTATGAGCTATTGGTAATCGTTTGCCCAACGAACACAAGTTTTGAGTCTTTCCCCTTCTGGGATATTTAGATATGCTACCAGCCTATCAAAATTACTTCCCCGTCGTATGTGCCAACGTGACACCACGTTTTAGGAAATTTCTCTCTGTAGCAATAGTTTGATAACTACCAGTCCCGGCTGCTCGTTTAATATCTTTCTGTGATATAGCATATTAAGTTACATTTTGTCTAATTTCATCGTGTTTCCAAGTTTTATACGAGCCAAGCATATGGAAGTAGGACAATTAAGACTCCATATGCCCCCGACGCCTCGTAGGACTTCTTCTGTGTTGGAAGCACCCCCGCTTCCCAAACAGCTCCCGGTTAGAGCAAACAATTCAGTGGCGCCTAACAAAAAATGCCTTTTCAAAGTAAGACTGCGGTTATTCCTCACTGTAGAAAGCCGTGTGCATCTTTTACTCTGTGCGTGTTGTAAATGCATCTTCACGTGTAATACTCATCATCTGATCTTTCTTGTTCACAGCCTCACGAAATTGTTGAGTGAGTAGGTAGATACCTGTTAAACTCTCTGACAATCAGGAAAGGGTCGTGGTAGGGGTGTATACTGTACCGTGCTTTAAATATATACGTATGGAAATACGTTATAAGAAGTACCCTTTACAACTGCACCGGCGATATAGTTATAACCGGAATGACAATAAAATTGAAATATTTTGATGACAGTGCTATTTGAAAACCCGATTAAGGAATTTGAAACAGGGATGAGAAAATTGGAGATAAACGCAATGAAGGCAACAATTATGATAATCGACAAGAGGAGTACTGTCAGGTACATAGACAATAGGTACACATATCTACGTATATTCACGGGTTTATACAGCTTGGCGCTGTCTCCCTATTCCGAATCGCCACCTATCCATATCAAAAACTTAATCTTCTTCTAATTCCCGGTCTCTTAATGCTGCTCTTATGCCTTCATTCCAAGATCTTCGGGGTCTTCCTGGTTTCCTCCTACCACGTGGTTTCCATTTAAATACCTTTTGGGGCAATCTCTGATCATCCATACGCATCAAGTGTCCAAACCACTTTAAACCACGCTTTTCTATCCTTTCGACTATATCCTCCTGGGCATTCATTTTTTCTCTCATTACTATATTAGTGATGTGCTTCAACTTTGATATCCCTGCACTTCTGTTAAGGTAGTCCATTTCGGTTGCCTTCAGTTTCTCTTCGCATCCATAACACAACACGGACTCCATCATAGTTAACACTATATTTTTTTTCACCTTTTGGGAGTTATGGGTGTCCCACCCTATACATATATATCTGCACCACTTATAAAAAACTAATAAAATTAAGAGTATATGCGAAATGGCAAAATGTAGAAAACAGGTACAGAAAATGACAATACAGTAGTAAAAAGGAAACAAACTATTACATGGTAGCATTTTCTATGTATCTTTTTAGAGTCGAACCACGGGCAATTAAAGCACATGACAGGAAGAAATGGAGGCGATAGAATAATGAATAAATACTTTGTATAAATCATGTATTTAGAGAAAGTAATCATACTAACGTAGAAAAACTAAAGATTAAAAAGGGAAGGGGACGTTCGATCAAACGATAGTCTAACCAAATTAGAGAAACCTAATTCAAGCATGTCTCAAAATACCTTGACAGTCTTTTTTCTAGCTAAAGGCCGCTTGACCCGTTCCTATTGCATAAAAGTGTTATTCAATTGAATAAAATTATCTGGAGTGCTTATTTTGTCTAAGGTTTGTGGGTTCCCATAAAAAAGTCGTTAAGTTACTCAACTGAGACTACATAACAGTCTTTACGGTCCAATAAACCTGATTTAAGATAAGATGTTCTTTACAACTTGAGTTCATTTACCTGGATTTTTGTTTGGCATATTTAGAATTCTGCAAAGCAGGACACTTTTATTCGCACGTAAGATACCTACTCGTCATAGCTCTTTAATAAAAAAATACGCTACA
The DNA here is from genome assembly GCA_940337035.1 of Agriotes lineatus. Classification (NCBI taxonomy): domain Eukaryota; kingdom Metazoa; phylum Arthropoda; class Insecta; order Coleoptera; family Elateridae; genus Agriotes; species Agriotes lineatus. The sequence goes on along the minus strand of OW679201.1, from coordinate 60,451,180 downwards.
GTTTCAATTCGTATTTTATGACAACGTGTTGTAGGCTCTGTGTTTTTATTTATGACAGTGTAAATCTAAATATTTTTTGTGTGTATTTTTTCATTATTAGATAACTTGATTTTCTTTTTTTTGTGCCAATAAAAGACATTATTATTATTATTATTATCTTTATGCGACATGCCGTTATTTGGTATACGATAAAAATTTATGAGATACTACATACAAATAAAACATGTCTAATTCTGTTTGCTTTGTAACATGCGATGGTGAATTATATATTTACAAAACGGTGTGGAGTAAGCTATCTGCGACACATTAAACATGTGTATCTGTATAACATTATGTACCATGTGAGCAAACGAAAATGAAATCAAGCTTGGCTTTGAAATATTCATACAACAAATATTTCAAAGCCAAGCTTGATTTCATTTTTGTTTGCTCACATGTTATATTACAGGTTATAATACTTTTTGGCATAATGAAAAAAATCCCAAAAATTGGCAGCAAGCATGACAATGTTAATTAAGAAGGGTGACAGTTTAAGATGTGAACATTTTAGAGCAAATCTAGACTGCTGAGGCGTAACAGTGGAATGATTTGAAGACCAAATCCGTTATAGAATTAACACAATAACAAACTTATTTAAGGCATTAAGTATAAGTTGTATACATAAAAAGGTATTATTTACCATATAGCAACGCTAATGTACAGATGAGAGACCAGATATAAGACGAAAGACTAAAAAGTGAAGTACAAGGTAAAGTTTCTAAGTTCTTTAAGTTACAACGTTACAAGAAGGAACACATTACGAAATTGCACAATAAGGAACCATATAAATATACAGAAAATAAAGGAAATTCTGGAAGAACAATGGATTAACATTTTCTGGATTGAATTTTTGCTGGTGATGAGGCGTGGAGCTTTCAGTACAATCCAAAAAGTATGGAATGGCGATTGAAGACGTTTTCCAAATCAAAGAAGACCATACCAATAACTTTTTTCGACAGTCACGGCATCATTCACAAGCAATTTGTGCCAGCGGGTGTCAGTGTCACTAGCTTTTACTACAAGGGCGTCATGAAGTGTTAATTGTGAAGTCGTTTTTGGCGAAGAAAAGTATCACAGGTTTGGCCCCTCCCTCTCTATTCTCAGCATCTATCTCCAGCGGAGCTGTTTCTTCAGCTTAAATTAACTCTAAAGATAAGGCGCTCTAACGACGTGGCAGACATTCAACAAAATAGTACAGCTGAACTGAAAGGAAAGTTTAAATTGGCCTTCCGAAACTTATACCATCGATGTGAATGGTGCGTAGAAGGCGAGAAATATTACTTCGAAGGACTCTAGGAGTACTTTATCCATTATATGTTCTGTATTATCGGCCCCATTTGAATTTGTTCAGTCCGGAACGAACAGAACTCCAACTATCAGCAATGTATGACAGAAGGAGAAAGTTCTACTCTGAACAACGGTACCTATATTTTAACTAAATATTGTTGTATACAGTTTCGCTTTTACGCAGGTAGTTGGAAAAATATTACTGTGTGTGACTGTTAATAGTCTAGCAACATAGCCAAAAGATAATATTTAATCGAGAAACTCATTTATATAGATTCTATCTGCATCATCTGACATAATAAAATCACTGAAAAAACAATACTTGATAAGAAGTGTCTAGGGAGTACAAGATTTCACCGCGTGTTAGTCACCTACCGAGAATGTAATCATACAAGTCTATAAAAATGGTGACTATGATATTGCAACCAATAAGGAATGAACAAGCAATTTGCGTTGTGCGGATGACACCGTAAATTTTACAAACTTAGAAAATGAGTTAGGTGTAAGGGGTGGCGTTAGCATCTAATTATCCAAATGTCAACCTGCATGTGGTACCTCTTGCAAGATAATGAACAGGGGTCTGTCGACCCCACATCGGGGATTAAAGTCTGCTTGCAATTGTACCGACGCGACGTAACTGGGCCTTCTCGTTGGACTAATCACCTATATAAGGTGTAACAATTCAGATAAATGTATTGCGCCTCGGAATTGGATGGCGAAACAAAAGGCCACAGACGAGATGGGAAGAGAACATCAAAGAAATTGCGAAAAAAGAAAAGGAACAACACAACAAATTTGAATATCGCCACCATGAGGGTGCAAAGGGGGAAGACGAAGTAAGTACTTGAGTAAGTAGAAAATGTCTTAGTTAAGGATTGAGGGTTATACCGGTCCCCCGTCACATGGACCACGATTATCGCTTGGAAAACAAACCCTTTGGTGTTGAGTGAGTAACATCGTCAGGATTAATACGGGTTTGATTAAAATTTATTTCTTATATACACATTTTCACACAGTTAGCGTAAATAAATAAACAATAAACCGATTAATCTAGTAGGATATGATGACTAATAATTATTCATAAATGGACTGTGTTGAGCTATGTTATATAATTATACCTGTATCGGTGACCATGAGTGTCGTGCTGACCAGAAATGCTGACTCGTTATCGCAGCACATTCTTGAGCTTATTGACCGAACGAATTGCTTTATAATTTTAAAATGGCATTCTAATTAATCTTTCAACAAGGTTAAACAACAATAAAATCACTGGAAAACAATATTGAATAACAAGAGTCCAGGTAGTACAAGGTCTCACAAAATCTACGAAAAACACGAAAGGGCAAGTAATTTGCTCTGTGCGGATAATACCGTAAATTTAACCAACTTAAAAAACTAATTGGCGTGTAGGAGGAGGCATATAGTTATTGCAATGTCAACCTCACCTGCACGTGGTACTTTCTGCTAGGTCACGAAGGAGGCTCTGTTGACCTACCACGGGGTAAACCTGGTAGCAGCTATCCCGAGGTAACGGGGCATTTTCCTTTGGGCTAATCATCTATAGAAGGTATAGAGATTCAGAGAAATGTATTGAGCCTCGGAATTGTACGGTCAAATAGAAGATATCAGGTGATATGGGAAGGGAACAAGAACTGGAAGAATAGTAACTAAGTAAGTACCAGATGAATTACTATATTCCAGGTAAAGCAAATTGCAATCGATCGGATATATTAAGTTCGGTGATTATTCAGTTGTCAGTTTTTATGTATATTGGGCTTCTGTATTACAAACGTTGGTTGAGTTCGTAAAATTGAAAGAAGAATAAAAATAGTAAAACTTCTGGCATTTCCTATTCTATAATATGGAGCAGAAACGTGGCCTTAAAAAACCATCGCAAAAGAATTTTGTAGATTTTGAGATGTAGTAGTGCCCCATGCCACTGTTTTTCAAAGTTTCGACATCTGTGTACATTTTTTAAAATTTCGTAACACTGAGTACTCCCCCCCGTTCCCCGCACCCCACACACATTTCTCATTCTCATTCTCATTCTCATTTATTTAACATTTTTGTGCATGCATTTTAATGTTGTCAGACCAAGCGTATTGATTGTACTTTTTTTTTTTATCAAAATGGCGTTTGAACCTGGATGGTTTCATGCTCGCATTTGTTAGATTTTCAGAAGAAATGGCATAGCATAATGGGAACAGGCTTTTCTTCAACTCTAGTTCAGGACGATTCAAATTTTAGATAACTTTTGTTATTGTTATCATCATTTTACCCACTACAAACTTACACAAACGTACCCCTAGGACTACCCGTATCACACTCTGGGAAACACTACCCTATACGAAGTGTTTCAGGCACTGAAAGAAAAACCAACGCCTCCATACGAGTTGAACTTTTTTTATTAAATTAATAAATACAGAATGCTTAAGGGAAAAATCAGCAAAAATGCGAAATTGCGTGTTTACAAATTCTATATCTACCCCAACACTCACATATGGAGCAGAAAGTGGTATCATGGTTGACAAACGTATATTAAAATAATACCAGTTCATAGAAAGATAAGAAAAGAATCCCGGACAGGTAATAAAAGAACAACTAGAACAAGATTCCTTAATGATTTTGGAGGCTTTCACGGCCATTGTAATTAAGTAACAAACGGCTTCCGGGATTGGACCGTGTCATTATTAATATAATTAAAGCAGTATTCAAACCTCCCAGCAAAATCTCACAGGTTCTTCCTTCGCCTAAAGATAAATTAAACACTATGCCATCTAAAGGTGTTGATAGAGTCCCTTGCTCGTGTAATGCTGTATACATTGGTGAAAAAAGAAAACTCAGTGAAAACTCGCATGTTTAAGTATCAGCGCTGTCTCAAGTCCGGTCTCATTTCATCATCAGCCATCGTTGATCACCAACGCGATACCGGCCGTAGGATCCTTTTTGATGAAACTTCCATTAACTGCAAATCCTCATTCTTCTTTGCCAGAAAGATGCGCGAAGCAATTGAGATTTACAAATACCCTAACAATCTCAATCAGGACGAAGGATTTTCCGTTCCTTCTATGTGGAAAATGTTAATGCCTAAGCCCCGCCCACCGCCACTGAAACGCGACGGCACTTGCTGAACCGCGACGGCACTTGCCTATAAAGTGTCGCTTTTCTCCTTCCGATCGTTAGAAGAGTTTCGCTTCTGGCGTGGTTTACACGTTGAGTTATCGTGCTCCTTTGCTTTTCCTCGTGATGAAGCCCGTTCCTAAAGTGGGCAAAACGTTGAGTTCTTCGACTTCAATAATAACAGGGTCTAATCCCGGAAGTCGTTTGTTACTTAAGATCCCTTAATGCATAGAAATATCCATGAATTAAAATGGTTAGAACACGTTCAAAAAATGACAAATAATCGACTGCCAAAGCAGGAAGATATAGGAAAACTTGCTATAATATCCTACAGAGATATCATCAATACGGAGGGAAATTACTAGAAAAATGAAAAGGAACATCTAGGAACAGAAAGGTCTGCAAAAGATGGATCGACTCCCCAAACCTGACAGCTGACACTGTAATGGCAATAAGAGAAGAAGCGCATTGAATAATGTGTGACATAAATGCTTTGTCACATATTTATTGTAACGTATTGCCATTTCATATTTACTACATGTGACACAATAAAGCTCTCCATAAAACAAGCAAAGCTGTATAAAGGGATGTGTTATTTACGACATTAAAACAGTCTCAGATCTTAATTTAGGTTCTGTAATTTACTGTAAAAGACTTGTCAAGCGGACTAGCTTCCCCGAACAAGACAAAAGATTTGGATAACTCCAAATTAACTTTGATTTCCTCTGGGAATCCCTTCTGGAAAGGCACTTTAAGTTTGCATGCAAAAGTTTGATTATTTGAGAAAACAGCAACGGAACTTGTAGGCCAAACCGCGTCTTCTTAGATTTACATCCGGACTGCTCGTCTCAAGCTGCTCGTTTCGGGTTTTCTAAGCTCTCATTAAGCTCTATTAGCAGTGCGGGTGAAATTACCTGAGTGCAGTCGGCGAAGGGTGGCTGCAAGCCCTTGCTGCGGTAGGGTCATTGACACGGGATATTGCGAGGGTGGCGAGTGGGACAAGTCAGACAGAGCAAATCCGATGGCGCCAGCTTCTCTGGATCACCCCAACGTGTGTAAGCTGGCAGAACAACGAACTCATCAAAGTTTTAGGGGAAACAGCATAGCTCAGGAACTTTTCCAATGCTCGTGGCTCCGATAACTTTGTGATACTTCCATCGGAGCTTGAGTGGAATTTCGGATAAATCGCAATATGGGAAAAAGTTTGAACTAATTTCAGCTTATTGATTTAGTGGATATTGCCTTTAGGTTGGCAGTAGGCCACCTGAATAGAGGAAACAGTGTCCCGGCTTTTCGCAATTTTTTGGCAAACAATTAGTCGTTTTTGCTACTGAACAATTAAACATAATATCTGACCAGCGTAAGATTCAATTATAGAGGATAATATGTGCCAACATGTAGACTAATACAGGTACCGCACAGACTACAATGAGAAAAAATAAATATTATTTTGTTTGTCATTTAATACAGACTGACGGAAAACCTAACCTACTAACCTCGAATTTGACATAGACTGACAGTGCCATTAATACATTTCAGCACCGACAAACGTATAACACGAATTACAGGCGACTCTAATTATATTTATTTATATGATCTCTCCAGGCTAAAATGTACAAGCAGATGAAATTGTTGTGTGCAAATATAATTAAATCGTTAGTAATATCATACGTTATTCAATTGCTTTGCTGTGCTCTCAGGAATAGTTATCGAGTATAAGTTGAACAACGCATGTGATAAGACACACCTCTTTTTATTAAATATATTTCTATAGTTTCACCCCCGATTCTTACCTTGGTGGCCTGTTACCAATATAGGTTTATGATTAATCGTTCGTCTTCCTTATGAAGGCTTTTCTTTTCAAGAAGTATTATTATCTTCGCATGCCTGATATTATCGAACGCTCTTTCATAATTCATAAAGCATGCAAATAGGTCTATACACTATACATAACTGAATTTAAGGTTCTATTCTTGTAATAAAATATAGGGCGCTCCATTTATAAAAATCGTGAAAATAAAGATTGGAGATATTGAAATGTAAACAAGTATTTTCAACACTTTGTATTAAGATATCCCATTTTTATAAAAGTATTTTTGTATCCTAGATTGCGCCCCCCCCCCCTTAATTGTCAAAACAGCAATATTCAAAAATGGGGAAAATGTGCCGTTTTAAGTGAAAGCTTTATAATGACAATAAAATATTAAAAAGGTAAATAAACCACATGAGGGATAAAAAGGAACTTCAGTGCCGGCGAGTACATTACGTTTCTTTTTGAAATCGAGAAATCGTGAAATTACATCTTAACCAACTTTTGTAGGTTATGTTAACGTCGGTTGACGTTTATTTGTCGGCCCGCCACCTACAAAGAGTCGTAAAACAATGGATTACTTCACTGCCGATTTCCCGTCGTATTTTAATGACCATTTCGAGGTACTTCACTGCGATTAAAAAAAAAACTTTTTCAACAAAGGTTACAGACAACTATTTAATAAGCGTGAGTTACGTATAAAGGTACTGCTTAGTTATTAAGACATATGACTTATCTGTTTCCTGTAGATAGGGTTATTAGCGCCTAGATGCAACTTTGCTTGTCTGCATTCCCACCTTTTAATCATGCTTTTAGTTAGTCTTAAGCTGAATGTACTAGTTGGTAGATCGTTCTGTTTAAGCTCCGCTTTTGTGTATGAAAAACAATAAAGGTTTTTTTTTTCAATTTGGGCGTTACCAAACTTATCACTCGTGTGCTTGCTCATGTATAAAAAGTATACTACTACATTCTTCATAAAGAGTGTTACTCAGAACTTCTCTTGCAAGTGGAAGTTGTAACATTAAATATTTTCAGGATCAAAGGAAACTAGGGGCAAAAATACCTACTGGTCCTAATAATATTGAAACAGTAAAAGGAAACACTTGGCAATGCAAATTACATGAATTTGCAAATAAACATTGCAGACGGTGGGATTCGATCTCAGCACGATTTCAGCGCTTGGAAGAGCGATTTCAACGCTTTGCAGCAGCTCGGTGGCTACCCACCCCTTAGTCCCGTTCAGCCACGAAGGAACGCCTCGCATTTGTGTTCGCTGCTAGATTATTTACGAAATTTACTCTGTATCTGTTGGGTCTTATTTTTGTCATAGATAAAGCGTTTCTCTCGGTTTCAAGCCAGAGAAACATATAATTTGCATGCAAAATATCGTCTTCCTCCAACAAATAATTTTTGAGCTATACCGCCGACAGGTGATCAGACAGACGGACAGACAGGGAGACAGACAGAATTGAGAAAACCTGTTTTTTGTAATCTAAAAACCCCGAAACGTGAAGCTCCAAAGAAATCTCGAAAGTTGATTTTTTCACGATTACAGTACTTCCTTCGTCTTTTAAAGTAAAAACGTAATAATGACAGTTTATAGTTTTGTGGTTTACTTTTAAAGTTATAGGCAATTTCAAGTTTTGAAACTGGCAACATTGCAAGAGCGAAATGCCCTAATCAAACCCAATGTAGATACGCCAAGTCACTATGTAGATTGCTGATAACGATAAGTTGTCATATTATGAAGATACTTTCAGAACTGTATACCTACATTAAAAAAAAGTTTTTTTGAAGTTACAACTCATAATGATCTGCAAATAAATAGGAAACGTAGTTTTGGTATGAAATTTAATGCAAAACCTCCAAATATAATATACAGGGTGTTACAAAAGTAAAGCCCGTCCACTTGGGGATATATTCAGGAAGATAAAATAAACCGATAATAAAGAGTGACAAAACTTCAGATTGTCATTCCTGGAAGGAAGTGGAAGGTGTTTGAACATCTAATGTAACATTTAATGTATTTATTATCAATAAAACTTAATTTTGTAAAACATACATTTTTAATACTTTGTTGGTGAATAACTCTGTAAGAAAGGAAAATCTGAAGTTTTGTCACTCTTTATTATCGGTTTATTTTATCTTCCTGAATATATCCCCAAGTCGACGAGCGTTACTTTTGTAACACCCTGTATATTTCTCCAGATTTAACTTAATTTTTAACAGAAGTCTGCTGAAAAACTTAAGCAGCAGAAAATTGTTTTAACTGTGATACTTAATTTCCTAGATTCTGAAGGTTTCACGTAGTGTACCTTCTTACACTCCAACGATTTCACCTTTTATAACATTGTTTAAAAAATATTTTCAATATTAATTCTGGACTTTTTTTGAAATGTATATTGCCATTTCTTCGAAACTATAGTTCTTACCATTTCGAGGTAAAAAAAACATTTCGAGGTTACAAGATATGTAACACTGGTTTAAAATAATTTCTTTCCATTATTATTTTTTAGACTTTAAGGAAATTTCTGTAAAAATTACATTTTGTGATTTAAAAAAAATATACTTTTTACAAAAAAGAAACTTTTGTCAAAAGTTATACAGAATTAGATAATACATAGCACCGTTTAAAAAATATTTTTATTATTGGTTTTTAGACAGGTAATTTTAATTTTGAAAATTTTATTTAGCGATTTTTTAAAAACTTATTTTCTTCCAAAAAGAACAAAAATTCTAGACAATTGTATAATATACGATCTTAAAAAATAGCAAACAGTTCAGACAATTTGAATTAGAAATCTCGAGTTCGAAAGTTTTCGAAGTAAATACTTATACCGTGTGTTCAAAAAGAAATTACATAAGGGTTGGCCATGGAAATGGGAAGAAATACCCTGGCACAGAAACTTCCTGAGTGAGCATTATGTGGAATCAGTCAGGAATGAATAGAGAAACGCCGAAACATAAAGCAAGAACCTAATGAGAATATACTATAATATCGATAGTTGACCTCAGAAATTAAAACAGCGCTAACAGAAAGAGAAAGAACGACACAAATGGAAAAAAAGAGAAAAAAGAAAGGGAGAGAGAAATACAGAGAGAAGGGGAGAGACAGAGAGCGGGAAAGGGAGAGAAAGAAAAAGCGAGACTTTCTGAATAGAAAAAATAATAAAAAAGATATATGGTATAATCGAAAACTTTTATCCCCTAGACGGCTGTGGATTTTTTGAAAATGTAATTTATATTGGCAGTGGTGAGTAAAGGTACTTAGTAATATAACCTATACAATTTTGACAGAATCACTTAACTTTGACAGGATGTATACTGAACAGAAAGTGGTACTGTATATGGAAAATGGAGAAAATCACTTTAAACAGCTACAGTTGTTTTTGTTATTAACGTTTTTATCTATTAAACAAAGGTGTTATTTGCTAAAATGACATTACTGATATAACCTTAAACTGACAGATATAAAATGAAAATTTGACTTTTACTACCACTACTGCCAACATAATTTTTAACAAAATAATTTCACAGCTCTCTCTAGGAGAGGCGAGGCTTTATTAACCTTAAAACTAGCTGAATGGACAACGTTGGTAAAGCTGTATTAATTCCGTTGATAGAACACTTAATAAACAACTTTTATGTAAGACAGGGTGTAAAATTCACTTTTAGTTGGCAGTTTTATGTTTGTAAAACGACTGCTTATCATGATTTCATTAGTCACGTTGTCAGTACCAAGGTGTTCAATGATACAATTTTGATTATGAGGCAATCAAACGAGTGTCGTTAAGTGCCATAAGCAAACGTGTATTGTTCAATATTTTATTTTTATCAATAAATTCTGGTTCATATTATTTTTGTATATACAAGAGTGCGGTAATGAAACTCTTAACGATTATTAATTAGGTTAATGGTCTATAACAACAAAGATGAAGATAATATTTTTAACCACGCAAAATTACGACAGCTTACTTGGTTACTTATCAAGGCAAACCTGTTATTTAATGCAGTAATCCTAATTTACATTAAAATATTTTTTATATTAATTGTATTTTCTAGATTCTATCGTAGATAAAATATTGTACGATACACGTGCGTAAAGCACTTAAAACGCTCGCTACACTCGTGTTTTAACTCTGGCCACTCGTGACTAAAGACTAGCTTTAAGCACTTGTATCGTAAATAACTATTTTACGACTGCTTGTAAAATCAAGCCTTCCCCATTGTTACCGTACTTCAAAAATTGATTATTTTCATTCAGTTCATCGCACTAACCCTCAAAAGTAAGTCTATAATCGTGAATCATAATACATAGCAAATTTTATGTAAGCATTGAAGATTATACAGAGTATTGTGGAAGTCCATGCAATAATTTTAACCAGTGATAGAGCTCACCAAATTGAAGAGCCGCTTGGTAAACAAATCTAAGTTAAAGGTGAACGACACAAGTATATTAAAACTGCAAAGTTCTTGCACAAAAAACCTGCGGTCAAACCTTACTTACCTCAATTGATACGAACCAGATATGAACTAAAGGTTTTATCAGTACCTATGCAGCTTTTGTTGGTTTGCATATCAAAGAAATGTTTTTTTGTGTTTTGCACCATTAAATTAAAATATTATTCCATAGGCGACTATGCATTTTGGAGTAAAGCTGTTTTGAATTTTAACTCAGTTTTGAGGGTGTTTTCGAAAATATGATAAATGGAGAAGTTTAACGAGTTCTATTACGGGCCTATCATTTATGTTTACTCCCATCTCATCAAAGTTTATCAGTTTAAACATATAGTTTAGTAAAGTGATAAATAGTTTTGGTGAATTAACATCATCTTAACGAATCCCTTTCTATACGTTAAAGTCTGCGATGTTTTCATGAGTTCTTACTCATGCAATTCGAAACTTTGCAAAGGATTGTAGGATTTTATGTTGATTTATTGCCCGAATGCCTTTCTTTAATCAACAAAAGTGTTGCATTCTATGGATTTCTTTATTAATGCTCTTACTACTTACAGATGATTGTTTGTACCGTGTTTGATGTTAAAGCCATCCTGTTCTCTTGTGATGCCATCCTTTTTATGCAGTATTATGACTAGTTCACGATGTCACTCAGTAAGAGTTGCCCCTTATCTTAGATGAGCATTAAAAAGTTCGCAAAGTATCTCTGAAGCAATATGGCGTCACTATCTTTAGCGATTTTGATTACTATTTGGTCTTCACCAAGTGATTTATGATTTTTATCGCATTTCTTCCTTTTATTATCTTTTTTATTAGCACTTTCATCGTTTACACTCCCATCTCATGACTTCTTATCTCAAATCCAAACAACAAGACTTCACTAGTCTCTTGAAAGCATTATATTCTCTCCTGATGTTGTTAAAACAAAACTTGAGAATATCAAAATTGAGTCCTCTCCTGGTCCTGACATGTTCCTTCCGTCAGTTTAAAAAAAATATTCATCATTATTAGCAGATCCGCTGAGCAACATTTTTCAAAGCTCTTTTGATCAAAGGACTCTACCATCTATATGGCTTTCAGCTTCCGTCACTCCAATCTTTAAAAAAGGTAAACTTGACCCAAACAACTATCGTCCAATAAGCCTTATCTCCGTTTGTGCCAAAACCATGGAAAGAATTATTGTAGATTCTCAACTTCCGTTTCTGTTGAACCACAATATTATCTCTCCAACGCAACACGGGTTTATACCTGGAAGGTCCGCTCTCACCAATCTACTCTCCTGCCTCAACGACTGGACTTTGGCTTTGGATAACAAACAACCTATCGATGTCATATACTTGGACTTTCAAAAGCTTTTGATAAAGTTCCAAAAATCACACTTCTTCTAAAGCTTGAATACTTTGGTATCCGAGGAAAACTTTTATCCTAGATTTCGGCCTTCTTATCCTGTCGTAAGTTCAAAGTTAGGATTGGATCTGAATATTTAACCTGGCATGATGTAGGCTCTGGTGTACCTCAGGGTTCTGTTCTTGGCCCAACATTGTTTCTTTTATATGTATCTGATCTTCAGCATGTCATAAAATCCAGCCATGCTTTTTATGCCGACAATAGTAAGTTTTTCGGAAATCCTTTCACCAACTACAACACACTACAAGAGGACCTGGAATCTATTCAAAACTGGTGTGAGACTTGGTCTATCCCTCTTAATGTCGAAAAGTGCTGTGTTTTACGTATTTTATATAATAACTAACTTATCAGATAAATGGAATCCTAATCCACCCGAGAGATAGTTGCTCCGATTTAGGTATCATAGTAAATAGTAAACTCTCATGGTCTGAACAAGTTCAAGCAGCGGTCCAAAAAAACTAATACATCAAAATATTTACTTTCTAAAAGCTTCCAGCAGTTAGAACCAAGTTTGTTCTTGACTCTGTATAAATCGTACATCCGACCTCACCTTGAGTACGCCATTCAAGTTTGGATTCCCTCTCTAGTCAGGGATATACAACTCATGGAAAGAACACAACGAGCAGCCACCTAAATGGTCTCTGGGTCTCGAAGGATGTCTTACGAAGAACGTCTATCTCGTTTGGAACTTCCCTTCTTATAGGACCGGCGACGTCGCGGAGATGCCATATTAACTTACCAAATACTCCAGAACAAACTTTCCACAAATATCAAAACTATTTTTACGTGTACCATAAACGATCGCTTAAGAGGATATTCATTGAACCTAACAAAGGAGTCTTTTAGCAAATTGGAACGCTCTTCCCGACTCTGTTGTGACCGCTCCAAGTGCCAGCGCTTTCAAAAGTAGATACGACTGTTGTGTATAATATTTAAGTTTAGTTTTACTTAATGTTTTTTCTTCATACAGACCTTTTTTTTGTATATTAGGAATAATAGATTTATCTCTGCCCTTGTATTTAATTAATAATAATAATAATACGTACGTTTTCCTCGATGTTTTAATAATTATTTTAAAGTTGTGCTTTATAATATATTTTCTGGCGGCTTTATGCGAATATAGTTATACTGAGTTGTTTATGTAAGTTCAGCTAAATTTGTTGAATATTTTTTACATTAATCAGAAAAAATTGTTAGTTTTCAAGAGCGTTTGATTTGCTACCGTATGCTAAAGATGTACTGCAATAGACAGCATTTCTGCACTTGGGAAAGCTATGATTCATACAGGACAAAAGTCTAAAATGGTGACTCAAGAAACATTCTGCAACTGGTCGTTCAGCGGTGTGAGTAATGCATCTAAAAAGGCAATAAATTTTAAAAGCATATTAGGATCTAGAAAATTAGAATCGACAGCAAAAGTTAAGAGTTGAACTTTCGAATGTCAACTTGTAACGGGCTTGACTTGGCTCGCCTGAGTATGTTTGGAATAGCATTTAAATTTCTACATATGTGCTCATTGTTGTTTGATGTTATATATTTGTAATTAGTTTTAACTGTGGCATTATAAGTTTTAAAAAGGCAATTGTGCCTTGAGGATTTCGTGCGTTTATATGTGGCTTGCTGCGTAAAAAGTGCCGAAAGGATCTGTTTTTGTGGAGAGCATCAGTCGAAACTGGGAGCTCAACAAGAAAAATGGATTGCGCTCATCGAGAAAAGGTGCTTGTTTCGCGGGCACTAGTGAACGTCATGTGACCTAGTTTTGAAGCTGGGTACAGCGCCAGCCAAAGCAAAGTTTCTAAGATTCCTGAAAAACTACAAGCGAAGAAAAACGGTGAGATAGCAGCCGGTAAGCGGCACAGAGCGAGTCGAAGTCTTGCAGACAGTGCAGTTTGGAAATTTCCAGCAAAGAAGTAGGCAGAGAAACGGCAGTGTCATCAAATGATGCGATAGTGAAGGCATGGTTGTGGAGAACTATAATAGCCAAGTCTAAGTATTGTGCAATTGGCATTCGCTTATCATCACTGCAAGCGGGTGATTTTATACTGTAACTAATGATACAAGCGTCGCAAACGAGGCCGGCATTAAGCGAGTCATAGCATGCCAACGGGCGGTTGGGGATTACTTTCTTGGGTTCTGTGCGCACTGAGAATATGCGCAGTATGTTGTTAGCACAAAGGCGGCGTTAGAGGCAGCTGCATGCAAGTGATTTAATGTCGCAGTTCGGTGCAAACTACGTTTTGGCATCCGCGCAGTGAAAACAGTTAATAATGTTTAATATCAAAGCGTAATAAGAACAGCTTTGCGTGCAGAGGGACACAACAGCCATTTGTTTCGTTGATTAGTGTTTAGGTTTTTTATTAGTTAAAGTTCTCTTTTAGAGTACAATATAGTTATATGCTATTGATTTGTTGACAAGTTGGCCTTTTTTAAACAAATTTTTGGAGCTAATATTTTTAGCTTTGCACGAGTATAAATCAACTTTTGGTTCATTTCGACAAGGGCTTTCCTTAATCACGACTGAACTAAATAAAGTGAGACTGATCTCATTGTTATTGAGCTAGCTGGCAGTAAATGAGTGGAGGGGCCAGAATACATAATTTGATCCCCGAGAGAGGGACACCACAAAAGGTCAATTATAAACTTAATAAATAATAAAGAATATTACAATGTGACATAGTAAAGTTGCACTTTTTTAGTGTTGTTAGTTTTATGAAGTTGTGAAGTTGTAACTAATAATAATAATAATAATAATAATAATAAATGTCTTTATTTTCTGTATATACATATAGAAAAAAAAATTAATGTACGTATTAATATGGGGCGGAGTTCAGGGCGTTTAATGCACTGTTCTTCCACTCAACCCCAAACGTGTTTAGTCACCAAACGGGTTCAGCACAACAATATCAATACTTTATTGTACGTACAACATACATAAAGGTATATTTTTGAGGCCAAAAACTGTACAAATCTGTTGAGTAATTGCGGAAATCAATAAATATTCTTATAAACACTGTTCCTACGTCAGAATTGATTTTGGATATTTGAAAATTTACTCGAAAAACTTTTTGACTGAATACATCAACTTCTGTCTCCAGCTTTATAAATTGTGGTTTACTCATGTCTGTTTATTATGTATAAGGTAAACAGAAAACCTCAGAAAAATCTCAGAGAAGGAAATGTATATTCTTATCGAAACATTTTCACCACTAAACAGTTTGACCGCATAAGCTTTCTCTCAATTGGTAGTTATGGTTTTGAAATTTTCGAATTGCCGCTTGATTTTGGCCCTCTGATCGATGGCAAGGGCGATATTTTAGTTCTGGTTGCGGTCACAACTTGCAAATGCGCGACTTCGTTATCCATTTCCCTCAATCCTGCGTAATGCATTGAGGAAACCGGCTGCTGGAAAGAGCCGCAATCCGGCGACCATCCCCGTGGGTCAGTTATGCTCAGACCTGGAAAAAACTGTTTCATTTTATTAGGTGTGTTTTCCTCACTTCCAGCTGCAGCTCCATTTAACTTCAAATCGGTATTTAGGCACTTTAAGTTCCAAATGTCCTTTCTGGATAGCTTCTACAGAACTTGTAGCGCTTACATGTTGATACCTTTTTTGTAGTAGCTAGAGTTCACCTACATTTATAATTAAAAGTAAATTGGATATTTGTATACGTGTGTTATTCGAGTTTACTTCATGGCTAACAGCTTGAGCTCCCATTTCATGGCGAGCCTCGAATATTGTGAAAAGACAGTTTAGATTGTGGTCAACCTAATGTCCACTGCATAGCGAACAGCGCCGGCTGCGGCCGGATATTTTGCCCTATAGTTTTTGTTTGTTCTATATATGTTATTCTATGTACAATGCTTTTCCATGTTCTCTCTACCACCCATTAGATGCAGGTGATCTCATTACTGAATTAAATATTAAGTGAAGGCCAGGTAAATCCGCAGCGGCACCGACGTTAACTTTGCCGAATTGTTTCTTTCTGGATTAAAAAACGCTAATCGTCTCTTGGGGCGAGAATTCATAATCCAGTGGCGCCCGACAAATAATAATCACTTTCTATCAACATCCGCTCTAAATTTCTTTAGGCAGAAACACTGTAGCTAGCTGGATGGGCTTTCGGTTTGGATTGCAGTCACATTGCGTGTTTATAGATAATAGTACAGAAAGCATTTAATAAATATTGCAAATTTAGATTGCCGTTTTTCGATTTTTTCATAAATTTATTAAGAAGAACTTGTGCATTTGCTTGGGAAACAAAACGCGGGGCGTACATAATCAAGTTGTAGTATTTAGCTTAATGTAGGTGACGAAGCCATAGTATCGTGTCGGTGTGAAGGAGAGAAGTCGATAATACTCTAGGCATACAACTGAATACTTCAGACGTATCTAAAAACGCTTCAACCATGACCCATTAAGTAGAGCGGGGGTGGACACAACAAATCAATGTGCCTTTGAAGTTGAATGCTTTATATGAGGCAACGAATTTATTATTAGAACTTGAAACAAACCACCTGCGTTCGGCCTTAATTGAGTTTATATTTATTAAAAATATGTTAATTGAAGCTCAATAATGTAGTCATTACACGAATACTTGCAGTTAAGAGTTATTCCGAAACTGATGGAAATTCTTGTTTCAATTCACGGAAATGTCAGTTTTTCATTACGTGAAATATTCAAAATTAGATGCTACGAAAAACTGATACCATCTTTTCCATTTCCTCTGGACGAGCAAAACGGACAGGACATATTTCAGAATTATGCCTGTCATAGCTAATCACACTTTTCCGGTTCGCGCCGCTTCGCTCCGCCCATGCCCCTCTCACAATTGAGTGATTCCCCCGTATAGTTGCACCCTTCCGACGGATCCACATGTCGTGGCATGAAACATTCAGGGGCTTAATTACTATGCATAGGCGGCAAACTATGAGGAAATCGATGGGGACAAATAAGGGCGAATGTAATTAGCACGAGTCAATATTGCAAAGCAAATCGAGACCTAATGGATATTTTGAACTGGCACGAACAGTCGTATTTCCAAGGCTTCACTCATCGATAACAATGGACACTCGACAATTATACGGTGATTGGTTACACCTAGCTTGAATGAGTGGGATCGTTTTCGGCATCGCGCTACAAATCAATCTGCCGCGCCTCGAATTTACTGTAACCTAATAGATTTTTGCCTAATTGAAATTTACGCTTTTTTGCGTTACAAGAAAATATTGTAACAATTTTCAACAGTAATTACATAAGCGGTGATAATGTTTTGATAATTTTAACTAGATTCACGATTCTTTGTTGCTATTATCTAGTTTGATGGAGCTTCTAGATGAGTGTCCTGTTATTTTTAATAACTACTGCTCACCTAAGTACTCTACTTTTAGCTAGTTGTGTTACAGCAGAAGAACGATTTGCATGTTTTGTAAAAAAATAGTCGCTGTAGTCAGCTACTAGCAAATAGTCAGTGTAATTTTGATGCTATTGGTCGATTTTAAATTTTTTCTCATTGCTATTGGCTGATAGGACTGTTTAAAAATAATCATGACAATACAACAGTGCAACCACATTTACGGCTACATGCAATAAAAGGGGAATGTAAAGACGGGGCACGTATGAAGCGTACAGATTGCCTTCTATAAAACTGGATCGTCGAGAGGGTAATTACCATTTTAATGCACGTTGCTTAGAGCGAGCTCAACAAAACGTCCATACAGTAGTTTTTACAGCTCACGTTTTGCTAAAAACACCCTGTGCTAGTTATTTATGGACGTCCATTAAGGGGTAGCTTTGAGAAGCTATTATAGGGTGCAACGTAACCTCACTTGTATCAAACTAATGGGTTGGAGCAAACTGTTCCACTTTTATATTTTCCCGTCTATAAATAGTAGAACTTTGATTATAACTTTTTATTTAATTTAGCTGCACCCTCTTAGAAACTATATATAAAGTGCCATGACTCGATTCATTGATTTTCTACGTGTCAAATAATTTATGTGAATAGAGAGCTTCCAATTGGCGTGTTCATAATTGCGCTTTTGAAATAGCAATCACATTTTTGTTAGGAATGCATGCATTCCGTGACATTCCAGTTTCAGTTCTGAATTGCTGCTAATATATAATTGCGAAACCGGCGAAATTGGTGAGTGATACTGTAACTTACTAGTTATTGTGTTCCGATTATTTTTATTCCGAAACTAGTAAATCACGCGAGCTACGCTTCGGTTCGCGAATTTAAGAGAGATTCATTAATATAAATAAAAAAAATGATATATCGGATGGGAATCGAACTCGGGCCGCCCACGTGGCACGCGAGCATTCTAACACTGAACCAAGGTGCTTCGTTGAATAAGGAGCTGCTATAATGGTATATAGTGAATCACCCGAGCTATGCTTAGCTTCGCTATTACACGAATTGATTAAAACTTTACTTTTTCGTACTTTTTTGAAAATATAAACCGGCCTACAATCTAAGTTTAAAAATTAGCAAAATTTTAAGCTATCATACAATTTACTCGGTCCAGTATCTTCGGAGAAGATAGCGAACAAATATACAAAGAGACCACCGATTTTATGGTATAGGATCGATATGGAAATGCTAGTAGGTATATGGATATATTTAAAACATATAATGAATAGCGATTTGCATAATAAAGCGTTACATATCAATTTAAATAAAGATCTAGTCATTCCGCATTTTTCCTTTCCGCATTATTATGTTGTTATTCATAATTTATTGATCGAGTTTCTCTTTTTTTACAAGTTGTATGTTCCACATATGTCTGGCATTCTTTGAAAATTTTATATGGACTAGATTTAACTGGAAATGTAGTTTTTAATAAAGAAATGATTAGGGTGATCATAATAATCTTGTAATTTACATCATTTCCATTTCACGCAATTTTAGTTTTTACACTTATGTTTATTATTACTACTATCAAACATAATTACTTATTTACTGCTAATCGTTACACACATTGTGATTCTGAATTAGAAACTGGCATTCTTCGAATTTCTAAATTGAGTAATTTTAGTTGAAGTATACCGGGTGACAATGAGACTCGGGCCATGCTTATATCTTCTTTATTTATGAATGGATTTAGATAAAATTTTATACCAAGATACTATACATATTTTCTGATTGCCCGATAGATATAGTCAAAATGGCTGACTTCCGGTTTTACCGGAAATTATACCAACTTTGATTTTTTAAATGGAATACCCTGTATATTTTGTGTTTTTCTGAATCTACGACTCAAATTACATACAACAGTGTTGCCAAATTTGCTTAGGCATTATTAGTTATTACATAAAAATATTTAAAAAAATAATTGATTAATTAATTTTCAGTTTCAGATAAAGATAAAGTAGTGCATAATGCATATCGTTAGATTGGTAATTGCATATTCTATCTAATGGAAAGATGGCCCTTAGTAGGTGCCATTTAAAAAAAGTGACTTTTTCTTAAAAAACGAGTTTAGCAAACTATATTCATTTATTAAAGGTTTGTTATTGACCTTATTGATAAAATAGCTATTATTAAGAGTTGATAGAGTCAATTAGAATAGATTTTTCCAAGTGAAGGCCTTCTATGGTACAAAATGAAAATTTAAAAAATCATTTTTTTGTTTAAAAAAATTGAAATTTGACAAGACTATTATATGTAATTTGACTCGTAGATTCAGAAAAACTTAAAATATACAGAGTGTTCCATTTAAAAAATCAAAGTTATTATCATTTCCGGTAAAACCGGAAGTCAGCCATTTTGACTATATCTATCGGCCAATCAGAAATTATGTCTAGTATCTTGGTATAAAATTTTATCCAAATCTATTCATAAATAAAGAAGATATAAGCATGGCCCTAGTCTCATTGTCACCCGGTATAGCTATAAATAAATAACTTGCTTGTATTTAATTCGACTATAAAAGTGATTAACTTTAAATTTAAATCCTTATATATAAAAGCATGCTGTGTCTGTTTCTCTGCGTCACATTTTTATTGGCACCGATCGGGCGCGCTTTGTCTGGTATGGGTTCTGTCGTTGGTGTGTCATTTATAACGTAGCAACAAGCAGGCGTTCATAAACGAGCCGTTAAAGCGTCTGAATAGCAATCCGATTCCACAGGTTCGAATCCCACTGGCTGCAAGTTTTTTCTTTGCGAATTACTGAAATTCGCATTACTAAGTTTGTCTTTTTACTATTTCAGTATTATTAACAACATTAAAAATTTTTACCTATTTAGTACACAGTTTTGAACAACTCTTGCTATTAAAGATGTGACAACATTTTCTTTTGCAACTGTTTTATTTACAATTAAATTTAAAAAATGCAAAAACTATCTTAATTGGAGTAAGGCCATCCATGTGGTGGTCTTAAAAGCGGGTTTGTAATTTTTTTATTCAAATACATTTTGCATTATATCTGTACAAATTTGCGAAACAACTCTTTCTATAACCACAACTGTTTTCTACAAATTCGATGCCAAATGCATTAAGGCAACGTCACTTTCTCTGCGTTTATAAGGAGCATTGTTGGTTTGCATTAATAGTATTTCGCGACAGGTTATTCTTGTCACTTGTATCATTGCTGGTGACGCATAATTTCCAAAAGTAATTTTGGAAAGTGAAATTGATGGCGTTAGGGGATTTACTAATGCTTTTCCGATTATTTTATTCCGAAATAGAAATAGAAATACCTTTAGGCTTTATAGATTTCTTTGTTTTCTTTTAGAAAAATTATACAATGTGAGTATTACATTATATAACCGAAATTTACATTACAGCATATTAATTTAGTTATTCCGTATGTTTCTCTTCCGAATTCCATGAAATTATGTTCAAGCAATTTAAAATTGTTCATTTTGCAAACAACAATTTTGGTGAAGGTTACACATTGTAAACATGTCCTATTCTGAATTAATAACAACTATGAGTAATATTGTTTCAATGTGTATGTGGTTTGGTTTTAACCGGAAATGCTATTTTTAGGGGACGCATGGTTGAAGTATTTTTTTTTGTATATTCGGAGTGCTCTTAAATGATTGTAATTTTTTTAATCGTTGCTAAAAATATCATTTCGAAAACTCTTTTTGAAAAATACAATTTATAGCTTAGAACGAATTATCGCTCACCGATTATTGCGAATTCTCTACGGGAATGTTATTACAATTTCTGCATTGGTTTTTCCATCAAAAATTGAATTGGGAATTAAAAGTTACAGGCTAACACACACGTGTTTGTGTGAATTAACAAATAGCGTTTTTAACTCCTTACTGCATGATTTTTAATTTTCTGCAGAAAAAATCTCATATATGGAAAAAAACGTTTTGAAAGTAGAAAAAATATTTAAAAAATTAAAACCTTCAGATAGTAGTATATTACACAAGAAGTTTAGAAAAGGCAAGTTTTACTAAACGAATATAGCTTGATTGAGTACGAGCGAGCGAAGCGAGCGAGTAACTTAAAAGCTATATGAGTTTAGTAAAACTGCTTTTCTTACGAAGTGTGTATACTATTTTTTCGCATTTTGTATCAGTATTTATAAACAAACATTTATATAAAAGCATTATACGACATATCTATTAAAAAAGGCGGCTGTAAAAAATTCAAAAGTATGAATAATATGTTGGTGGCACTGTAAGTCTACGTCAAATTCGAGGTCAGCAGGATAGGTTTTCCGTCAGTTTTTACACAAACTGACACAAAACCTAACCTGCTAACCCCGAATTTGACAGTGACATTACCATATAATAAAGTGACATTTCTATACACCAAAGTGCCACTTTATTAATCGATTTTGAATTTAGTGAAATAGCACATTATTTTACAAAGAATATTTATTTTGAAAAATGTGGTTTGTGACACATAGTAAGTTCATCGGCACTTTTTAACGTACAAAATTACCCAGATGTTTAGCAGATGGGGCCACTCGCTACATCTAATCCCATCACAGATCCCACACTATGCAGTTACGAAAATATAATCAGTATTGGAGTTTTATATGACGAAAAAAGGTTTGTGCCATATATGACCCCATATGCGGCAAGGGGTTAATTTTTATATATGGACTAGTTTTAACTGGAATTATTATTTTCAATAAAAAAATATTATTGTAAACCTTTAGACAACCAGGGTATTTGTAAACATATATAGCATGCAGTATCATTGTTTTGAGAACCAGTGGTAAGAAAACATATACCCTTGCTAGTTTACTTATTGTTATTTATATTAATTTTTAAATGCGAACATTAATTAATTACTACAAAATAAGTGCAACTGCTCTTATAACAAACAGCACTAATTGAAAGGCACTGTGTTTGTATTTCATTCGACTGTAGAAGTTATCAATCTCGAATTTTATTTAAATCTCTATATATAAACGTATGTTGTGTCTGTGTCTCTGCGTCACATTTCATTGGAGCCGATCGGATGTGTCATTGATAACACAGCGATAAGCAGGGCGTTCGTAGACGATTGGTTCAAGCGGCTAAATAGTAATCTGATTCGGCAGGTTCGAATCCCACCGGCTGCGAGTTCTTTTTTTCTTTGCGAATAAATGTAATTCGCATTACTAAGTGCGTCTATTTACTATTTCGGTATTATTAACATTAAGATATTTTTTATCTATTTAGCACAAAATTTTGAATACGCTTGCGGTTCACTTTTTTAATAAAAATGTTACAAATTTCTTTTGCAACTTTTTTAATTACAATTCAATTTAAAAAATGCAAAACTATCTTAATTAGAGTAAGGCCATTCATATGGTGGGCTTAAAAGCGGGTTTGTAATTTTTTATCCAAATAAATTCGCCTTATATCTATCCATTTGCGAAAAATTCTAAACGAAACCATTCTTTCGATAATCACAACTGTTTTCTACAAAGTCGAAGCCAAATGTAAGAAGGCAACATCACTTTCTCTGCGTTTATAAGGAGCATTGTTCATTTGCATTAATAGTATTTAGGGATTCGATATTCTTGAAACTTGTATCATTGCTGGTAACGCATAATTTCCAAAAGTAATTTTGAAAAGTAGAACTGATGGCGTTAGGGGATTTATTAACGCTTTTCCGATTATTTTATTCCGAAATTGAAATGGGAATACGGTTGGGATTTATAGATTTGTTTGTCGTCTTGTAGGAAATGTATGCAATGGGTAGCACTTTACATAATATACAGTTCATTCAAATTCAAGATAGAGCAAAATATGCAACCCAAGTTACAAATATCAGCGGTCAGTTGATTACTAATTTGATTTTATTAAAATTTAGATCAGAGAGATATGGCTTTGATGCCGTCTTGATGAGTGTCAAAATCAAATTCGAGGTTAGCAGGTTAGGTTTTGCGTCAGTTTTGACACGAACTGACGCAAAACCTAACCTGCTAACCTCGAATTTGATTTTGACACTCATCAAGACAGCAACAAAGTCCATATCTCTCTGATCTAAATTTTAATAAAATCATATTAGTAATCAACTTACTGCTGATATTTGTAATTTGGGTTGCAGATTTTGCTCTATCTTGAATTTGAATGAACTATAGCTTTACATTAGAGCAGATTAATTTAAAGCAAGTTTTTAGTTATTCCGCATATTTCTTTTCCGAATTTTATGGATTGGTTCTTACGGAATTTAAAATGTTCCTCGTCATCTGGCAATTAGTACTTTTAGTGAGCGCTGATTGCTTTTATATCTTTTACTTTTTATATACAAATTTTAACTAACTCAAAGTAAGTGTAAATATGATAAACACCAAAAATTGTAGGGTATTGTGCTTGGAATTCAACCATAGCTGTCATTAACCTCAAAATGTTATCCGTACAGATTTGCAGTAAATAAGAAATCGTAATAGAATTTCGTCTGACAGGAGCGTTGCTCATTTGTTTTGATAAACCAGACGATAGTATGTAGCCCTAACATTAAATCATCTTTCCATTGACGATTTTTTCTGCAGAGTGAAGAATTAATGGTTGCCCATAATCAATTATTGCGAAAATTGGCTCTTTAGCGAATAATTTAGTTAAATTTTTAAAACAAATTTCATTAATTGTTATATGCCAACATAACTACAGTGTGTTTCATTTAGAGTGTAACAGCCTTATAATGAAACACATTATGGTCTACCTGTTATTAATAAAACTTGTTCATAATTTCCCGAAAACCTTAAATCCAAAGTTTGATCAAAATAAAAAAAAGATGGAAAATTTGTTTTCTTTTTGTTTTAAAACATGAATTGTAGTTTAATTTTGGATTTTTTACAAATTAGAAATAAATAGAACCTAAAAATATATTATTTTCTAAAACATGATAGTGATTTTTTAGGATTAGAAATAATTTTAAACTAAATTTCAATCTCCTAAGTTTTTTCAAACTTTGCGTAATTTTGAACAATTTTTATTAAATTTTTGGATAAAAAAATACCTAATATGATTTCTTCATTTTTTGGACACTAGTAGACTGTCATGTGTTCCTTGAGAGCGATTTGGTCAAAAATCGGATACAAATTTAAGAAGATATACGAGTGTTGCACTCGTAAGTGGGACACACTGTATGTTGCGCGGTTTTCTTAACTACTTTCATAGGAAAGATCTAGATCTTAAAACCGGAAATGGGTAGAGATAAATGTGACAGTTCTTCATTGTTTCATGTCAGATATGATCATCGTATTTTTCAATTTCCTTATTACGAATTCCGCTGGTGATGGGAATCGAACACTCGACCTTTTTGTTATCAGATGGGCGCTTCCCTCGATATCACTTACTATATTAAGGGAAGTGATCAATACTGTGATGTCATTTCAGTGCCATCAATTAGTGGCTTACAAAAAGCTAAATATATTAAGACCTGCTATTTTTAGAAAATCGGTGACGATATGTTAGATAAATTAGCCTGCTAAAGTCATCAAACCATGTAAACTAAAATTATCTTGGACATAAAACATAACATAACGACTTGATTATGACAGGGCGCCGGCATAGATGAAAAGCTGAAAATAAATCATAAAAATTGTTGTTTAAATCTCAAACTAGCCCCAAAAGTTAAAAATTCAGTCACGGCACGTGGCGTGTATGCAAATTTGGAAATTAATAACGGAATCGAGAGTGGCGAAAGTAATTCCGCTTGAAATAAATCCGCAGCTCATAAAAGATGCAGAGAAACGAGAGAGTTTAAGAAATTTCGACTTGTACACAGGGGGACTTCACCCCGAACTCAGTTCCCAATTTTTTCCCATGCGATCGTTATCTTCTGGTGCTGAATACATGTCCCAACTTCTATTTATTCCGGATTTTCTCCAGATTTGCGGAGCTATCGATTCTGTTTAACCTTGATTTGGCTCCATATCTTATTTCCTTGCGGTTTCGTTTTAAATTGTCCCTAGGATTTCGCGCTATATTTTATATTTTTAAACAATTTCCGGTTCTATCTATTTAATTTTTTTATGATAATGCGCAATTTTAATTGATTTTGCTATTAACGGAAATTTATGATTGCATGCACAATCGATAGATTGGATTTTTGTTATGTGTCACAGTACCCTTGAAGCGCCAAGGTTGGCCTAGTGTCAGGGTCAAAGAGTTATCGTTGAAAATCACCAAACGAAGCGAAGTTAAATTGGCGTAATTATCCGCAAACTTGTAAACCGGCTCAAAGCAGCGGTTTTTAGAGAAAACTCGCTAAATCTGCGTTAAGCCGGCTATTGGGGGATTTACATTTAATGTTCGTGCGAAGGGCGGCCAACCAGCTGAGCCCTTTTGTCACCGAGAGAACCGACATGGCCAAAAGCCTCGTTTCATTTGCAATTGCAATTGTTGTGACTTTTTCCACGTAGCAAAAAGGGCAACGCAGGCGGCTTTGCCCTTTTTGCTGACATTTCCTCCCCATCCAGTTCCTCTCCCAAATAATCACTCCAGCAATTAAGAAAAAGTTCAAGGCTGTTAATATAAGTATGAGGAATTCCTCTCACTAAATCAATCGATTGGCGGCTAAAGGGCACGGTGCCGGTGCACAGCCACTAATCCAAGAAATCGAGATGGCCATGGCGACTTGGCGGCATCGCCGGAGAGTGGGTTAGTAGGGGGAACCCCCTATTGATCAAACCTGTTCTGGGGGCGATCGATTCGCCGATGGGCCTAATTTCGAAAAATGTACCGGTGTGAAAGAAGGCCGCGGTGCGGGGATTTACTTACTTCCAATTACAATAAATCCTAGGAGCCACAGTAAAGGCCAAGCAACACGCGCACTTCGTCTCATTACTGGGAAAATTAGTTTTTGTCCAACTCATGCACCGAACCGTCACTTACTGCATTCGCCGGATTCAAAGCCGCGTATCGACGCCTCCCTGTCCGCTCGACGTTTAACGACGCTCTATAGGGCAGTGACGTCATGACGGCACACAGCGCCCCTACGCCCCGGAGTATGATGTCACAGGCGCTATTTTCCGGGATCGATCAGCCCCGTTTCCAAGCCGGCCTAAGCGACTTCGTTCTAAATCTGGGAAATTGAAATTCACACTTAATTTTTGCCCCGACTTGCTAATTCCGCTTATCGCCCCTCGAGACATCCGTCACAGTATTTTGGATTTTTGCGTGGCACGCTGGGGACGATCTGACATGCGAAAAGTGTGACAGCCCATTTGAAGCGGTAAATACGTCCTGATGCGGAAATATACGGCGCCAGCTTGATGCGATTATAAATTTAGATTTTCACACTCCTTTAAATTAAATTGCAACATTAAACTGACATTTGAATTTCTAATGGAAAGGTTATAAAATGTGATTTTCTCAGGCCTTTATATCAAGGCCAGGTGGGGTGAGCCTCCAATAGCACTGGAATTTGCACCCTCAACCCCCTCAGATGAAATATGTGCGAGAGTTGACGCATTGAAATGTCTTCCACTTCGAGTAAAATTTCTTAAGAATGCAAGATCGCACATACAGCTACCAAAATGAACGAATGTGCAAAAGAGATACTGGTATATGGGGTTAATATTATTGACAGAAGAAAAAACATTACAACTTTAATGACTATTTTAGAAACAGTCGATGTTCTATTCTATCGTCTGGTGGTGGTACATCATATAATTTTAGCAAATTCCATCAAACTCTATAGGTCCGTCGAACTGATAGAGTAGAGGGCATTGACACTGTGTTAATGTTAATAAGGCAAGCTATTAACATCTTGAAAGGAAAGGACAGAAGAACACTTCTAGTTATTAATGACTTCTTAATTTCTCTCATTCTATTTAATATGTTTGTGATACTTTCTAATAAGTATCTAATTATAAAGCCTTGAAAGTTAAATAATTAACAACTTAGAATAAATATCAGTGACTATTCAATTCACCTGTCATCTGTCAAAAAGTGACCAATGAAAATCCAGAATTCTGACGTTTCTTTACCAATCAAAAAAATATCAGCGGATATATCTTCCTAGAAGGTATTCAAGTGACTATTTTAAACAAATGTGATTTTTATTAGAAAAATTCAATATTAGTGTTCTGTTACTATAGAAATTGCGTAGTTTGTTGCTAGCTTTACTGAAAACTAATTTGAAAAAGTAGTTTAGTTCATTAAATAGTCTCTCGAATACCATTCTTAGTCAAAGTTAAGTAGATTATTTTTGCGGTGGTATCACTACTCATGTCCATTGCGCTTGGGATTAGGACTCGTGCTATCGCACTCGTCCTAGTCGTACCAAAGCGCAATGGACATTCGTGACACCACCGCAAAAATAGTCGACATAACTTTGACTACTCATGGTATTATAAGTGAGAGTAATATTATTTGAAAATTTTCAAAACATGCGAATAAATTAAATATGGTATCTACCAATTGATAAGAGATAGCAGAAACACAGTGCCACTACATTTCATGTTTTATGGATTCGTTTCCGCTGTCGATTGGCATGCGCTGGCCGTTCGCCTTCCCTCGTGGACCCAGCTGTATGTATCCTACATTTGCTTTAAATTTGATATTATCAGAATAAATTGTACATTCAAGTGTACCCTATTGGGATAATACTGGGTAACTGATGAATTAAATGAATCTAACTTAAATATATTTTTTCAAAAATAAAATGGCATTTCGAATGTATTTCATCCATTCATCATTCATAATTTATAGCCCCTGTTACCTTTCGGTGTCGAGGACCATTCATACCTCGCGGGAAGTGCAACGGAGGTAATGCGCCGCACGCGACTTACATTACGCTCCCCCGCATGCAAACATACCACACACACACAACAACTTACATCTAACTTAACTAATGGATTCAAATCCACTGCCGCTCCGAGAAAATTTTCGGCTACGGCCAGATTTGAACCCATGTCCACCTGGTTGCTAAGTAGACAACAAGACCACTCAACCACCGAGGTAGCCTCGAATGTATTTTCTTAGTAGAAATAGAAATTCTCAACAGTAATTACATAAGTGGTGATAATTTTTTTCATACTTTTAACTAGATTCACGAATCTTTGCTGCTAAGAAATCTGACGAGTGGGCGAAGTCTACGAGTGGGATTTCTGAATAGCAACAAAGATGAGTGCTAATCTAGTTAAAATTATTAAAAAAATATTACCACGAATGTAATTCGGCGTGATTATTTTTTAAACAGTACAAGTTGTAGATAGGGTTTGATAGAGCTTCCAGATGAGTGTCCTGTTATTTTTAACAACTGCTGCTCACCTACTCCACTTTTAGCTAGTTGTGTTACAACAGAAGAACGATTTGAATGGTTTGTGAAAAAATAGTCGCTGTAATCAGCTACTAGCAAATAGTCAGTGTAATTTTGATGCTATTGGTCGATTTGCTTTTTTCCTCATTAATATTGGCTGATAGGACTGTTTAAAAAATAATCACCCATTATCCATGTCAAATAGATCGTGTTTTTGTTGCTTCAGCTCTCCACTAAACTAAACCACTGGACTATTGTTCTTGCTTGTTGTATCCTTGGCTGTTCTTCTCCTTCATTCTATCTTTCTTATTTCATTTTATCTTAATTCTCAATTTTATTTTCATTTTTTGCATGAGGTTATGTGGTAGAACAGACTGCTATTAATTTAGCGTGTCTGTACTTCGCCCCTTTGAATCTTGTTTAGAAAATTAGAAACTGGGTGACTGTGTGAAGTGCTCTTATTTTTAATTTTTGTAAAAAAATTATTTCACAAAGTTGTTTAAAAACTGAAGAAAAGCTTGAATACGAAGTTTGGTTAAAAATATCAGAAATAACTTTTCAATAAAAAATAAAATTTTTAGGGTACAAAAATTTGTCGTTAATATTGTTTGCCAGTATATTGTATATAATGTCCAGCCAAAAGTTGTATCGTTGACAAGAAGAATAATTAAATTGTGCATTTTATAAAGCAACCTTAACACTAGTCGCCTCACGATTGACATTGTTAGTCGTGAGCAACTATTTTGTGCAAGTCGCATCGTGTTTGTATCGTAGTCACCCGCGCTCCATAGCTCAGTGGTTAAGTAGTTTGGCTACTGATCTAAGGGTCGAGAGTTCGATCCTCGATTCCGGTGAGGTTTTTAAAAAATTGAAAAATTCCGATAAAAACCTCTATAGAATGCCATCATTCGGAAGTGATGTAAAGCCGTCTTACTACGATGTGTAGTATGTAAAAGATCCCTTGCTAGAGTTGGAACTCCTTAGTCTCGGCAAAATTCTAAGTAGGACTAAGATACCAGGTACTCCGCATGCCTAGACCTTGTCCACAGGGTTGGCAAAAAGGGCATATGCAGGCCTACTTGCTTGACAGTAGTCTCCCCACAACAAATACGACTACTATTACTTGTATCATAGTTGCTTGGGTGTGCAGTGAATACTATTAAAAAGTCTAGTAAAGAGATTTAATATTATTTTTCATCGTCACCATCAATTAAAGATGCCATTTTCCAAAGTTTTTCTGAATATACTGGGCTTGAAAAGAGAATAAGAAACAGCAGATACTACCGTACAAAGCAGATACTCTATATAAAACGAAGAATTAATCAAATAATAATAAAGAAAAGCTTAATAGTTTGAGTAACCTAGACGCAGAGGACAGTTGTTCCTAATGGTTTTTGAAATAGCAAATTTAACTACTTTACAGGTATTTCGGTGCTTGTAAAATATCTCTGTTAAATTTAATGTGTTAAATTAGTACCGTGTTATAAAAACATGTTTTAGGTATAATACTCGCTCCAACGTTCAAAGCCAGGGGAAAGATTACTTTCAACTGCAATAAAAATAAAGGCCAATAGATGATGCTACATTTTTTTGTAATAAATAAAAGAGTAAAGTATTTATATTAAAATTAGTTGTTAAAAAATATATAAATATAAAGATCAGTGAAAAACTATTCAGAAAAAATAATATGTATGCAGGAATTAAAAATCGAGATTTCGACAACTGCTTCCAACCAAAATAAGGGTTCAGAGTAGGGATGGTTGTCAATTCCCGGACCTACTCTTTTGAACCTAGTTCGTTTGCCGGAGTAGGTGCACCTGGTTTGGCGTTCCTTAAAGAGTAGGTCGCCTGATCCGGCGTTCCTTCAATGAATCAAACCTCTGTGCAACTAAGCCGAACCGCGCCAGCGTGCGGAGCTGTAAACGGAATGCCGGACTCTCGCACCTAGGAGTGATCCGTCGTTCCTTCAAGGAATCGAACCGTTTTGCACCTAAGCCAAACCGCCCCAGCGCTGAAGAGCGCGGAGCGGCGGAACTGTGGAACGGAATGCCGGACTCTTGCTCCTACGAAGCGGATCGGATCGCTCCTCTTTCTCGGACTGCAAATACGTCGAATTTGAAATCGGAATGGAAATGGATCGACGCGGTTTGCGCTTCGCAATCGTTCGTAACCGACTAGGAACTGCATAATCTACGCAAGGAATTTCAGATTCGGATTCGGAATTGCGGGATCGTAATGGCAATGCCTCGTGTGTTGTGCCAAAATCATAGACCATGTAGGCTACTGTAAGGTATAAATAGAAAAAACGGAAAACATTTCATAATTTTAAATTGTAATAAACATATTTAATTGTAATAGTTTATTGATGCCCTGCTAATGCAATCAAGGAAATCTTTTACAATTGAAATAGACGACCCAGCAAAAACTTCCGACCGGAGCCGTCGGATTCAAATCAAAATTACGTCCCCTACATTAACATATGAGTCATAACATGCGACTGTACGTGTAGGCCCATCAGAGATCCGACTCCGACCGCTCCAGCGTCTGGCGAGACCTGCTATATCCCGGTGACCACAAGTGGAACTGAACCTAGTTTCTTGCACCTAGTTCGGAGTCGGAGTCGGATCAGGTGCACTTGATCCTTTAGCGGAACAGGTTTTACCATCCCTAGTTCAGAGCCTGGCTTCTGCACAGCTTCACATCGGGCAGCGCTGCATGAGGGCCACCGCCAGCGAGAAGAGCGCGGAAAACCCTCCCAGGACCAGATACACCCCAGGTAATCATCTCCGAGATCATCGGAAGCCGCAGAATTGAAGGTAGGAAAAATTTACCTAAAATTTTAGAGTACGCGGTCGGATTTCATGAAACCAATTCGTTTTGGTGATATTCCTTGACCCGCGCGTTCCCCCGATCTTATAGTTGCCGTTTTTTTTTTGTGGGCGTATCTGAAAGTAAGGGTATATGAAAATCGTCCTCGTACCATTGAAGATTTAAGACCAGCAATCCGTAACGAAGTAGCAGCGATAGATGAAGAACTTTTGAAAAGAGTTTTTAGGAATTTTCAAGAGCGTTTAAGACAGTGTGTGAATCAAGAAGGAGGTCATCTGACTAATGTAATATTTAAGAAATAAAATTGCCATGTTTAAGCTTTATTTTTGGTTTAATAAATTGGTGTTCATGTTTTTCTTGACGAAAGTTATTTAACATCAAAACTCGTCAGTCGGCCGTGCGCCACCTTGTAAATAACCATATAACCATCGATAGGTCATTTTTGGCACTTCCACAGAAACGCCTGGACAGCTCTCCTATCGTTAGTCTCAACAAATTCTCTGCATTCTCCACATTCAAACAATAGTTTTCTCCAAACTGACAGGAACGCGTTGACACTTTACAACGCTCGCGCTACTGCGCCTTCAAGGCAACGTCGTTTGTACACACATCTCGTACATAATGCGACCAAGTGCAATAAACTATATTCTTCACCAAACAACAGTATTTATTTGCATCACACAAGGTTCAAAATATGTAGAAACACTGTTATTAACTATAACAGTATAATCCGTATTGTTTAATATCGCACAAAGTTTAACTTTCACAAAATTTACTGTATTACATTCATTCTATCTGTTTGCATGCAAATTTGCACAGCCTTCTTCTGTTTTCGTCGCTCGCGTACATCCATGGCCCATATTGACCCGCTGCGTCCAGCATCCGCAACCTCTCTTGGTCAAACGCGTAAACCATTTCTCCCTTACATGTGTCCTACTACTTTGCTGCATCAGATATTGGACCTGCATGCAAACCATGTAGATTTACTTATTGTTTCTCGGCTACTTTTGCAGTTGCAACTGCAACCTGTTCTTCCTGGCCACGCACATCAATGACCTACTCTGCTCCGCTACGTACAGCAACCGCTCGTGCTCGCTCACATGTCGACCATCGCACATCCGCAGTTGCAACCGCACTCTGCTCTTGCTGCCCACGTGCCTCCACGATCTACGCGGGTTCGCTACGTGCAGCAAATCCTTGTGCTTGCTCACATGTCGACTTCGCACATCCGCAGTTACGAACACACTTAGGTTTTAAAAGTTTGGTAACACAGAAGTAACTGCATGCTACTGGAAAACATTGCCGGGACAGTCAGTTTAATCTGATGACCCCACCTACTTTTTAGATCAACACATTTTCCACGCTTCCATGTGCTTATCTGTTTGTTGCTTATAATTTTGCTTACTTTTTATGCATATGCTTGCCGTTTTTCTGTCTTTTCAGCCTTCATCTCTAAAGTAGTAGGAGACACTAGATCAACGACTAAGACTCGCTAACCAGTAGCAGCGTATGTGCAGTGTTGTGTTCCGTTATTCGTTATTTTATTATTTTTGTGGTGGGTGCGCTTTGCAGAAAGACAACACACTACAGTAATACGCCTCACGGATAGGCAACACACTTGCCGACGTCACCGCATCAACCGCAAAGTACAGGGTACGCATCCCAACGGCGCAACTTTCAGTGGCGGCAGTTCGAGTTTAGTTACGTTGTTATTAACATTATTATGTTATTATTAGTAAAGCGTGTAAATAGTTTGTGTATATATTAATAAACATTACATTTTATTATTGTTATTATTATTAATGCCATTGTTATCAATATTTTAAGGATTGTTGAAAAGAGACAAGAGGTTTTGTAGCTGCAATCCTGCATTTTTTTCCAGGTTTATATTAGCCTTCCTAGTTGGCCTCCCTCCGTCTTTTTTTGCGGGGGGAGCAATGTTGGAATCCCAGTAGCCTTATGGTAGTTAAGGCTACAACCTAAAAAATCGAAAGAAGTTAACAAACTATCTTAAAAAAAGCCGTGTAGCACATTTGGGTAGCCGCTAGGCTTACATTAAGCAAGTCCCCGGTTCGAATTCCGCGGGGGTCGGAATTTGTCCGCAGCCTTGGTGATTGGAATCGGTCTCAGTGAGACCATTCACTGTTAGGCACCAAATTAACTGTGCTAGACTCAGAACCACAGACCTAAGAGGTATAGTAGCAAGGTCAATACATCACGAAGACACACAACTCACACAATGGTTGCTGCGGAAGCACAAAAATGCGCATTCCAACTCTGTAACCCAAATCCGGGACAAGTTGAGCATTGTATCACTAGATGCACCCGTACGACGCACCAGCCTCTACACCGCAAGGTAAATGAGGTTACAGATAATACATACATACATAAAATATCTTGAGATATCAACACGTATTTCAATTCAGTGCTTCTTATATAAAGGAATTATCCTGGTACTACTCTACCAAGTAATTACCCTTAATAGTACAATGGGTTTGTTTTACGAACTACCGGTACAACTTCTGCTTCATCTATAGACCTAAGTAATAAGTTACGTCATGACATGTAGAGTGAATGTAAAATATTCAGGAAAATCTAGAGGTTAGATCAAATGGTTTGTGTCCTTATTTCAGCTCTGCATTTGATGCTGAAATGTGTGCTTCCTTCTCGATCTCTATGCCACATGTCGAATGGGCTTGAAAGTAGTTTTACAGAATAGTAGCTTGTTCTCCGTTGACAATTTTGATTTTTTTCGAAGGAAAATATACATTTTGCTCTTACCTGTTTTCATGTAGCAAAACGTAGGTACGCCATGTCAACCGTCCTATTTGTCTGCGTTTACATGTGGTATTTGATTTGTATTCAGTGTAAGAGCAGGACAATTTTCTTTTTTCAGTGTAAAGTGGAATGGGCCGATTGGTTTTCATTAGCTCTTATTCGCCGCCCACAATTTTCAAACTGAGTTAGGTAATTTTGTACGTTCTTGGATTCGGAGATGGGTTGATGGTGTGAGAATAAGATCGTTGTATCATAGGCGTATGTTGCTGTCATTGT
The DNA here is from genome assembly GCA_940337035.1 of Agriotes lineatus. Classification (NCBI taxonomy): domain Eukaryota; kingdom Metazoa; phylum Arthropoda; class Insecta; order Coleoptera; family Elateridae; genus Agriotes; species Agriotes lineatus. Next base: position 60,416,504 of record OW679201.1, on the reverse strand, counting down.
TGAATTGGTTTCTGATAGGTCTGCTGAATATGGTGAGTATAGTATGTCCGTAATTACTACCCTGTGGTACTTCAGATTGGACAATAAGGTAGAGTTAAATGAAAACTTCCTGGTATCTTACTTAAAATATACTGTCAGTGAGATAGGATTTTAGGAAATATTAAAATTTGTAAATTTGGAAATTAAATAATAGGAATTTTGCCCCTTTTCATTAGGCAACCAATGTAGACAACAAGTGTATTTCTAACCTGTTTGTTTGCGAATTGGTTTTCCAGTAGTAGGGTTTTTGTTTCTGGTTAATATGTTTGGAGATTTTAACTAGGTTGGCAACTTATTTCGTTTCCATTGTGAAACAAGAAGGATGCGCATTGAAAAATCGTGTACAAAAACTCTGATTCAGCAAATTTTTGATTAAGGTTTGAGTCCGTATTTTGTTGTTTTGAAGTACACTAAGTCGCTAGAGATTTTCCTGTGACGTACGTAACGTTTACTAAAACATAATAGCCTAAATAACGTACTTACTAGGTAAGCATGGTACAGATTGTTGTTAACAATCTATAAGATATGTTTCTCTACAGATTTTTATAGCAGTTGAATACAATGATAAAGCATTTCTTTGTGAGAAATTTGGTGTGATTAAAATACGTTGGTATTCTGTTCAATTTGTCGTTGTTGGTGATTGTGCTAATTGGTAGTTGCTGTACGCTTCTACACGAGAAAGATTTATCGCTAGTTCCAGACCTGTGACAGAAGTTCAGGCAAATTGGAAACAGCCAGTATGTCAAGGTTATGTAGTAGTGATAGAGTAACTTTTGAGAAATTTTATGACAGTCGAATATAAAAAAATGCTTTTAAGAATTTCAAATAAATATAACTTGTTAACAAATTTGTAGTAAAGGTTACGGATAGGAAACTTTTAAGCATGATTACATATCGAAACTATATATGGAAATTCTCACATAAAGTTATCCTGTTTATTCTAAGATTTCACATATTACATTTTGAGTAAATTATTTTACTTTGTTAGAAATATAATTATTTACATTAGGCAAATCACTTAATTAATTGCTGTTACATAAGCTTTGACACTCTACATTAAATTTGAGGTAAAATTTTGTTATTATTGATCATTGTGGTTAAAAATACATCGTGGGGTTCTATCGTAGTATTTGAAAGATAAATACGTTTAAGAGAGTCTGGTGTCCACTAAGTAATTGTCAGTGTTATAAACTTTGGTTCTTTGAACCTATGACACTCCATCAATGTCTTGAGAAGTAGCTAACGGATATCTTACCAATTATTGTATGAGGTAAGTTTTGAGCAATTAACCTATTTGGTTACGTTTGTCAGTTTCTGTATTGGAACTGAACGTTTGATTTTATGTAGTAATCCTAGGTGCCATATTTTATCAAATGCTTAATTTATGTCTATGAAGACAACTGAGCAGTTCAGTGCTTCCGTGTGCCTTCCTAAACAAGACGACTGTGAGTAGTTCGTGCAAAAATTGTCAAGAACTCTAGATAAAATCGAGGGGAGGAAGCTTACTGGACGGTACGATATAACGGCTCTTCAATTTGTATCTGCTTTAACAATAAATACATTGTCCTTCTTTCCACCACCAGAGGAAACAATAAATTATGAAAATATATTTTTAAAAATTTATTAAAGTGGCCACACATCAATTCTGGTAATAAGCCTGACTCAAATACAGCGTAAACCAAAGAAATCGCTGTAGCAAAAACACCGATTGGGATTCTTTTAGAGAAAAACTATATGAACAGATAACCCTAGAAGTAACACTAAAAACCAAAATGGATATAGAGAGAGCCATAACCACATCAATACAAAATGCGACGTGGTAAGTAACCCCAGACAGAAATGAATTAAATGCTAAAGAAGAATGCTTCAAACTTCAAAGTAAACGTAGCAGCTAATGACATTCTTTAGATCTACAGAAACTCGTTTTTAATAAGCATTTGGCAGATGCTCCATCTAGTTTAGATATATTCTAATTTCTAGATGTTCTCTAACCCTTAACTATTTTAATTTTCATGGCATATTTACACTATTGTGTTAGACACCATAATTGCTTAATCTTTTAGTGGTAATTTGTCCAAGATCGGTCAGATTCGAATAAATGAGAAATTTCTTCATATTGGTCTTGGTAGTTCAGTGGCTAGATCTGATACGTATACAGATTACTGAGTAAAAGTCGTGATTCGATTCACAGCCTCAGTAAGGTATTTAATAATAAAATATGGCGAATAAGAGCTAAAACTCACTTTATTAGCATGTAAAGCATGTGGAGGACTTGGTCTATGCTATATTACCAACAGCAATTATTGGTTAAGGTAGATGCACATACTAAACGAACGAAATAATGCAATGGTAATTTATATATTATTATTGATCTATTTGTCCTAGATGCAAATTGTTATCAGTTATTGCCGTGCCAAAAAACTTAATTAAAATAACAATTCTTCATTTTCAACACTCTTTACCCTTTTCCTGAGATCTTTTCTCTGCTAGACAGTTAAAAAGATCTATATCGTCAAATAGTAAATTTTCAGTGCAGGAGTTACTAGGGAGACTACTGCTTTAAATGTAAGTGCTTTTTGGAACACTCAGGGCCGGTTGCAGAAAGCTATGTTAAGTCTGGTGTTAGCTAACATCGCGTCAAAGTGAACAAAATCGCATCAAATTTTGTTTACTAATGTATTAGTTACCATAAGCATTTGAGATTTGATTCGTTTTTGTTCACTTTGACGCGATGTTAGCTAACACCAGACTTAACATAGCTTTCTGCAAGCGGCCCTTAATATTCTAAGATTCAAGATTTAAAGTATGTCGCCTCTCGGAATTTGACAGATTTGGTAACACTTCAATACATTGATGTATGTCATGTCAAACTATGAAAATGTTTGGAATGGAATCACCAATGACTAAAACTTCTAACCGATGGATTTACGACTATGATAGAAAATGTCTCTATTGCTTATGAAGATGCTTTTCGAGATGGTTTGCGGTTCCATTAGATTAAAGTTTATATTAGATTGTGTGACAATTTAACTTTGGTATTCAGTTCAAGATTTGCGGCTTCCGATTCGAACAAAAGCGATATAAACTGGAACCACATGCTAGGAGGAAGCGGAAATAGATAGTGCTGCCTTAGACAAACAGTCCAACGACTTTTCCATCGATGTTATTTCAAGGTTTGATAGATATAAAACCCACCAGATGACGTTTTATTGCAGGAAGAAATAATACATTTAATAACAGCTCGCGGTTTGTCTCAACGTTAATGGGCGAATTTTACTGCTAATTTCAAAAGGATGTTACTAAGGTCTCTAGTTTTGAAGAAAACAATGCTTGGCAAAAATTCTTAGAAACCGCCTCCACCTGCCACATGTAAGAGGTTAATAGATCGATTGATATTCTTCTATTACTATCAGTTATACACCAAAGAGTTTGGCGTTTTAGTAGCAAACAATGTTGGCAATGTCCTTGCCATTATGTAGCCAACAACCCATATTAATCGCTTAACCACCAGTGTCCCTTTTAGCTGTTGTAATGGTTTTTAAATCAAATATTTGGACCTGAAATTGTGGATATAATTTTTCGAAATTAATAACTGCTTTATAAGAAAGATAATCTTCTTAAAGACTGACAACTATCTACAGACTTTGATAATTACAGTATAATTGAAGTGCAATTTTACGCAAAATAAACGTTGTTGTTATAACTTAATATTAACATATATTGCTACGAACAAGCTGTTTTGAAACTTACTGTATCTTTTATTTTTTAAAAGTTCAATCACCATAAAACCTACCTTGTTGTAGATATCTTATTGCACATAATTATTAATTCGGCCACCTTTATATGTCTTAATCTGCCGGGTAACTGTTGTATTACTTTAACAAGACACTGCAGTCTATTTCAATGTACTTTTACTATTTAATAAAATATTTTAGAAAGATAATATTTATGTTTTATTAATGTATCCAAGCATAACCTTTGAATGACACTTTATAAGTTTTGTTATTAATACATCAATATAAATGTAATTGTTAATGTTTATTGAAGTTACTGGTATTCTGACAATTTAAATAAAATTTTGTTAATGACACTTCCAATAATTAATTAAAATTTTTAAACATTAGGTTAGTTCTTTTTACTTATATTGTTCGTAGTTCAGTACTGAGAATTGATTTTTGAATTGACTCACTTTGCTTTCTCACTTGTATTCACGTGTCTGCAATCTTCTCTGCAAAAAGTTACCCTTGGACTTCACGTGATTCTGCCACTTCTGTATCAATGTTCTCCAATTTTAACGATAGTTCTTCCACTTTGATATCACGCACTAATAATCACTTTTAAAGTCGTTATAATTAAATTCTAGCCATAGTTTATTGTTTTGGCATTAATTCTGTAAGATTATTTTATATCCGTTCTAAAAATCATAGTTTTTCTACTCGCCTTTTTCTCTCTTATCTAAAACATAAACAATTCCTTTTCCTTCTCTTAGCACTCTTTTTCAGAAGTAAATTTTATTAATTATTAACTTAAATCAAGCTAGTTAAATAACCTGACAAAAGTCATTTTTTAGATTATTAATATTCATTTAACATTTTATAACACATTTAAAAATTTCCTGGATTATAAATAAGCCATCACACTAACAAAATTAATTTATACTTCAGTACGTTGTAACATTCTGCAATGTATCTCATATGAACAATACATAATTTTAAACAATTCAAACCACTTACTTTGGATCATTCTTTTCTTAATTGAGCTTCAGTACAATGCATTGACTTTCTCATATTTTGAAGATGTATATCAATCTTGGTCAGTTTTTAAGTGATTCAACCTTTTATAGAATATATTCTTTTTTACGATTTTTATATCATAGCAATCTATTACAATGAATGAACGTATTATTATTTTTTATATTAATTTATATTTGTGTAGCTACTCAAAAATTGCTTGTATAAATATTAGGTACAAAGTTAATCGAATAGCCATTAGTTAAATTTGCCTAGCTCGGTAGAACATAAAGAACTCAAATCAGGGTTGGGTTTTAACACTTGGATAACATGATAATTTCCTTAAATTGCCATTAGATCCAATGGGAACTTAATTAAATGATACTCTTGCATTATTCCAAGTGAAACTGTATGTATGCTTTAAAATAATCTCAATTGCACTTAATACTGAATAAAACAACCAAAAGTCTTATCTTTTTGTATTTATTAACTACTGAACTACCTGAGCTAAACTTCGGTTCGCTGATTTAAGAGGGATTCATTAATATAAATTAAAAAAGAATGAATCCGCCGGAAACCGAACCCGGGCCGCCCGCGTGGCAAGCGAGCATTCTACCACTGAACAAATGATGTTTTGTTGAATAAGGCGTTGCTATAATGGTATATAGTGAATCACCCGATCTAAGCTTAGCTTCGCTAATTACACAATTTAATTAAACTTTACTTTTTCGTACTTTACCGGCCTATGATCTAAGTCTAAGAATTTGCAAAATTTTAAGTTATCATACAATTGAATCGGTCCAGTATCTTCGGAGGAGATAGCGAACAAAGATACAAACAAACATACAAAGAAAGAAAGAGAGCACCGATTTTATGGTATAGGATCTGCATACGAAGAAAGAAATGCTTATTTTAGGTACCTGTGTATTCATTCACCACATCAACTCCACCGCTGGGCTATGCAGTCTGGAAACCAAAAACTGCAACAAAATTCAAACTCAGGATTACCTTCTGGTCCAAGTTGGCCGCAATAGCACCATCTTCAGCTGGACGGCTCCTACTTTCCTCGTAAAGTTGCTACCACCGATCCAAGAACCAGCAAACGTCGTACTCACTCACTTCTCTAGGGACACCATACACTTGCAGACGAGCTCCACCAATTGCCCCTGCTTGCACTCAAACACGAACCACTTTCATATTTGTGGTTCATCTGTTAATTTATATCTTTTGATGTAACCTTCAAAACCTTTAATTCATTAAAACACCATTCAATCTAATTACTGAATTTTATTAAGTAACATATGAAAAAACAGCCCCATCACCACCATTTTTACATGTTATATTTTTCTTATTATTATTTTAACTCCTATTTGAACTCTTGTAAATGTCAACAACTTTGACACTTGTTTACCACTAACACAATCTAAATATTTCAGTTCACGCTTTTAATCTTGCTTTCAGGTACCTACCGTCTTACCTCATATTTACAATTACACATTCGTTATGCGATTCATGTGCAAATATTCTTTAAACCGTGCTCGTATCCATATAATTATCATCATGCATTATGTGACCAATCTCACTCTTTTTAAACAATTTTTAATTCAATATTAATTTTAGTGTGTATTAGCATTAATTAGCATTACTTTTAAGGTCACTTTACAATAAACTTCAGCTTAATTACATTACGTTAGCACAACCATTCTTATCAAATGTGACACCGTCTTGTACTGACTTCTAATTGTTTCAGTATCAACATTTTAGCAATGAAGTCATAACCAATTCTGTTATTTTTATTTAATTATTTAAATATAAAATGAACAATTAAACAGAATAGCCTTCAGGTACGATACCATAGTAATTTTATAAAGACCAAATGAGACATTACACGCTGGTTTTGTATGTAATAGATATATCTGCATTAATTATCCTTTTTATACCTTCTTTCCGCTGTTTGGGTCACTGCATTTAACAAATACTGTTGCTAGTCTCCTGTGCTATTTCGTCAATAAGCAAATATGGTTAAAATGCTTTCTAACTTAAACTTTTTATCTATGTATGGTGTTACGGTCCTTAAAGAACACCCCACAACTTTCTTTCATTCGCCTCCGTTTCTTGCTTTTCTTCGCGACCCTCTCACTTGCAGTGTAAGTTTTCCACTACTTATTATAACCATATTTTACTTGGCCCACCTCTTTGTCTTCGCTCTTCTGGTTTCCCATCGATCACCGCTTTTGGTATTATGTTTCATTCTATTCTAACCACATCCTCTATGCAGTTTAGTCTTTTTTATGTTGTTTTCATTATACACTTCTTTTAATTCTCAACTTGTTACTATTCGTCACATTGTTTTTCTTTATCGGCCCACAGGTTTGTCTTAATAATTGCCTTTCAAAATACGTAGTATATCTCCATCTTCTTTCTTCAACACTCATGTTTCTCATGCATAAATTGCCATTGGTCTAACAATTGTCTTATATATTCGGACTTTTGCATTTCTTTCTATGTCTTGTAAGGGCTAGAAGCTTCTGCTTCCTAATGCTATTCTAGCCTTTATTTCCTCTTCTGTCTTGTTGACATTTGTTATTATCTTTCACATGTATTTGATGTTGTTTACTTCTTGAAAACTATTATTAATTTGTCTAAATGTATGTATTTGTTCTCCTCTAGTCATTAACATATACTTTGTCTTGTCTTCGGTTACCTTAGCACCTGCTCTATTTGCTTCTTTCTCTAATTCTAATAATGATTTTCCTAATGCTCTGTTACTTCTCGCAATTAGTAATATGTCATCAGCGTAGGCTAAATATTGTGTGTCTCTGTTGTATATTATACCACGTGGATTTATAGTTATTTTTCATATTGCTCTTTTTAAAACTATAGTATGAGCAAAAAAAGTTTATCAAAGATGTCTGGAATTTTGAAGTCATGTGTATTATAATACCAGAAAATTTTACCTAATATTTGTCACTGATACTGTATAGCCAGTGGCTGACAGTGGCTAATATCGCAATGTGATGATAACCGTGATCAAGACTTCCCGTAATAAACGCAATAAAAATACACCCAAAGCTTACAGAAAAAGAAGAAGTAGAAGATCATAACCTCACTTTGTAGTAAATGTGAAATAACAGCTTAATATTTTCTGGTGTTATAATACAGATGACTTCAAAATTTCAAAAGCACCCTTGATAAAATTTCTTTTGGATATATTAAAGAGAGTCGGTGCCAGGGGTCTCCTTGTCTTATCCCTCTAGTGGTGCTAAACGCTGTTGTTAGGTTTCTATCCCCTTTTATGTTATTTATAGTTTCGTCTATTGTGGCTTTAACTAATCTGGTAATTTTATCTTCGACGCTTCTTTCATACTTTTCCACAGGTATTTTCTGTTTACTACGTCATATGCATTATTAAAATCTACATACAGCTGATGCAATCAATGCTAAATTCGGTGCATTTTTTCATAATCAGCTTTACACTTGAAATATGGTTAGTTGTAGATCTATTTTCCCTGAATCCCCCTCGTATTCTCCTATTATCTTTTTTATTAAGGATTTAATTCTTTGTACTAGGATTGAAAATGCGTCTATGATTTTGGCACTCTTGTTTATCGCCTCTTTTATGAATCGAGCATATTACCACACTGTAGTCTCCCTTTTGTCTTTCTTCTTCTTCTGTTGTTTCTTCTGATTCATATTCCAATAGTAATTCACCATTTAGTTCTTCGCTTAATTACTCCTTGAAGTGTTCTACTCATCTTTCTTCTATTTCGTTATCACCTTCTATCTATTTCCCCCCTTTATCCTTGAGTATTGATGAATTACGGCATGTAGTTTCCTTAGCATTAATTGTTTGGTAGAATGTGTGCATTGTTTCTTTTTGTATTTTCTTGAAAATTTTCTATTATAGCTTCTTACTTGTTCTGGGTTCTTCTTTTATCTGTATACACTATATGCTTCGCTTCGTTTTTGCTGATGTTTCTATACACTAGCTCTGGTTTTAATTTGTATAATTTTTGTTCTTGCTGTTGCTAGCTGTAAGGGCTCTTTTAAACTCCTCATAAAGCGACCTTTTTTCTTCTTGGTATTTCTAGTATTAGTTTCCGCTGACTTTTTCGTTGTTTTTATTTTTTTATTTTTTTTCTACCTTCTCCGCATTTTGGGCGTTTCCTTCCCCTTCATCTGCTTCATCTGTCTCTATCATATTTTAATTTCTGGTTGGTAACTGATTTTTATATTTTAATCTTTTAGGGCTTCTTTGTTCTATGTTTCTATAGTTGTTCTTTAAGTTTTCCTATTTATGCCAACTCTTTGTCTGTATGTAAATATTACGAGAAAGTGATCGGTGTACCTCTGCTTCTCGGTAACGTCTCACGTATAGTATGGCTGTGGTGGCGAAGTTAACTATTCTCATTACATTGGTGTTACGAAAAGCCGCGTAGCGCAGTTGAGTAGGCGCTAGGCTTGCATTAAGCAAGTTCTCGGTTCGAAGCCCGCGGGGGTCGGAATTTTTCCGCAGCCTTGGTGATTGGAATCGGGCTCGGTGAGACCATTCACAGTTCAGCACATAATTAACTGTGCTCTACTCAGAACCACAGATCTAAGAGATAACAAGGTCAACACGTCACCAAGACACATACCTCACACAATGGTTGCTGCGCAAGCACAAAAGACGCGAAATGTATTCTTTACGAAAAGTTCTGCATCAATTTGACTTGAATAAACAAGTATCACATTTTAAAAAGTACGGCTAGTATACAGGGAAAATCGAAAACATTTATTTTAATAAATACGTAATGTAAAATATGTGTTATAATTACTGTTGTAAAATGTATAATGTTATAGCAGGGTGTCTGGTATTAAACATGACTGCAGCTTCCCAAAATATTTTATAGCTATCTCCAACAATTAAAACAATTTCAATTTTATCTTCAAGGCTCACGTTTTACTTACTTTAGTTTGTTTGTTTGTTTGTTTGTTAATGGACAAGGTCTAGGCATGTAGAGTACCAGGTACCTTAGACGCCGACTGCTTTGGTCATATGGTCAAAGTCCTACTTAGAATTTTGCCGAGACTAAGGAGTTCCAACCCTAGCAAGGGATCTTTTACATGCTACACATCGTAGTAACATGGGACCCACGGCTTTACATCACTTCCGAATGATGGAATTCTGTAGAAGCTTTCATCTGCATTTTTTTATTTTTGAAAACCTTACCGGAACCGGGAATCGAACTCGCGACCCTTAGATCAGTAGTCAGGATGCTTACCACTGAGCTACCGACCCCGGCTTTACTTACTTTAATTAATAAATTTAAACTGACGTTTTGACAAGTCACTGAACAGAGTTTGCCCACATACGATGTTTTGTTTTGTTTTCTAATTTTTAATAGAAGACCATTACTGGCTAGATGGATTATATTGAAGCATATGTACAATGAGTTAAGACTTTACTTTTCAGTCATTTTCATTTGATACTTGATTATTATTGCACTCAATTTGATGCAGGACGTTTGGTAAAGAATACATCTTTTTGATAAATTAATAATAATAAAGTTCCTCCAAAGTAGATAACTCTTTAGGACACCCTGTATATTTGTTCGATTTTGCTAAAACTTGGGGGTCCAAGATTTATATATTCGTATTGTAAGAGGCAGTCGCAGTATAATTTGGGATCGAATACTAAATAATTCCATGACTTTAAATAAATAAAGCAATTTTGTTAACTTTATAACTTACATAGTTCTGGACATGGTTGGGCCAGTTGCGAAAAATTTAGGCTAGCACGAAAAGGCAGGAAAACCTCTAAGAGGGACGATTAAATCCTTTAACGACCTTTTTTCTACTAACACTACTCCTACGCTCCACGTTCTGGCGCCTTATATATGCTATGTACCTTCAGGTATAGTGATATTAATATGTCTTTGAATTATATTTTTATTTTGTCAAATTTAAATTGCCCTATTTATGTTCAGAATATCAATAATTATTATTTGTGCTAGCTCCTGAAAAATCAGGGGGAGATTTCTTTACCTAGAGTGCTTATTTCTGAAAGTTGATGTTCTAACTTATGTCAACTATATGTCAAACAGATTTGACACTCAAATGACAAATACCAGATTGTTTCTCTAGTATCCAACAACATTAAAAAGGGTAAGTAATTCTTTAATAACTAATTCACTTTTATAGACTTTATTTCCTTTTCTAGTAATTACCTTGCTATTCACCCACCTTTCAATTGGTCTCGACAATGTTCAGGATGTCAACTAACCTGCTCCTTTTCGCCTACTGATCCAACCTCTCACTGACAGACAAGACGTCCCAACTGTCCAGAATCAGAAACTCAAACCTTCCCTACAGCATGCAGCCCACAGACCAAATCTGCAGACACCTACTTCCAATACTGCCTCTGTCAACTTCTTGGAATGTGCCTTCTTAACTTATGGTCCTCCTCTGGAAGTCTCCTTTATCACCAAACAGCTTGACGTAATCCAATTTGATTAATGTATTAAGCTAAATATACTTTTCCAATAAACTTGACTTATAATTCTTCTCCAGTTATTCACATTTGTAGATTAATTCTACTTGCCAGTAGTTTTACCACATACTTGTAATCTTCCTTAGTTTTATGTATTTAATTATTTTTCTTGGTTTATATTCCCTTTTAACTTCATCACGCAAATTTTATTATTACCCTTTTTATTATCCAAACAGTTTCTCAATAAAGTAGGGTTTATATTTAATATTTTAATCACATCAAATTATTTCTGCTACATTATTAAAAATTTGTTATTTCTTAATAATCAAAACAAAGTCCTGAACGACCTCAATTTTTCTACTTTTACACTCTATCTCATATTATTTTTTTATTTAGACCTACTAATTTTAGAATTTTATTACAATTTAGTATTTGTCATTCCCTTCAAACCTTAATTTTTAAAACATTTTATTATTTTCGAATCCATCTGTTTTTCAAATAGCCATTTTCCACTCAATTATAAATATTCTTTTACTTTGTAATTGCATAATAATTATTCACATTCGCAATTTATATTCAAATAGATCTAGTTTATTTTCAACCATTGTACTCCCTTAATCCTTTCTAAAATTGATTGTAACACCCTTGAGTATATCATTACAATATATGCGCTTTGCAGGAAGATGGTTAGAGATAGTGATTGATGCAAAACAACTAGTAGTGGTTACCTGACGTAGTCACCCTACAGAGCACAATATATGGAATCATAACAGCTGTTAACCATAAATTATCTCTTCAGCGAAAGCAAGGAAAATCGAACAATATTATTCATAACTGAGGTCTTGGAAACAGTTCCAATTTTGTCACGTTTGTGACATTTCCCCCGAGCATAACAAAAGAGAGGCTGACCCCAGGCGGCCCTTGAGGAAACGCCACTGCAAAGTGCAGGCACAAAAAAAAGGGAACAAACGAACCTTAATTAACGCCTAAATTATGAACAATACAATAATATATAAGCTCTTTAAACTTCTGCAATCGTAACACAGAAAGAAAAAAAAGTTCTCACCGTAGATGGTATTCCTAATAAAGCGATAAACATTAATCTGAATAACTTCCGCATTAGACCGCGGAAACGTTTATCACTTAAGCATTTCGAGTTCAGTGTTCAGTTGTTAATTACAGTGTTTAACGTTTATGCACACAAACTACACGTAAGTACTAACAGTTCACTATTATTATTTTTAATCATAAATCACTCTTGAATGTATGATGACTCAGTGGATGAGGCAGACATTATCATGTATGTCACATCAGGTGAGGTAGTTGACTCGGCGAAGGACACTTCTGCTAACGGGGTGACTGTAGTTGACGTAGTTGACCAGCTTGTAGTGCTGCATGTACCTGGGCAGGTCCAACGAGGTCGTAGGTGGGCAGTTCTGGATCTTGACGAGGCTGTAGATAATATGTGAATTCAAGGATAGGGAATTTCGAGATAAGGGAATTAAAGTAGGGGTTGATATTCGTACCATATGACAGAATTCGAAGTCCTTGTAGTTTTAGCCATGCGGCAGGAACAGTATGTTGGAAATGTAATGTGGTTTCTTTGTCAGTACAAGGATATTGAGGGGTAAAACTGATCCTACTGTTGTCATGCAAGTGACAATTGCAAGGAACGGCAATACGTGTTGCACCAATGAAGTGATGGGTGGCGACGGGATATGATGTATTAGGGTTTGGTTTAGGATGGGTTATCAAAAACCTGTTGATTCCTATTGGCAGTAGGAACTGGGTTTCTTGTCCCGTTTCTTGGCACACCATCGGGTACACGTTAGCTAGGTGGTCCGCAGTAGCTCCAGTTAGTACCTTTTGCACACAGGCGATACCATGAGAGTTGTCGTCATAGACTTCAGAAATTAAACACAACTCGTCCTTGAAGGGATCGCATTTTGGAAGGAAAATACTCCAGCTGGAGGCAATCTTTGCTATGGCGATGTCGAAAGTAGGCATCGTAATTGTACAGGTGTAATTAATTGTTCCATGCATAGTTTGGAGTGAGGACCCTTCGCACGTGGAGGTCTCTTGGGTGGCGATGAATCAGTGGGACATGTACTCCCACAATACTGTTTTCTGATGGTATCGCACACTCGATCAAAGGTAGGGTGTAGTAAGATGAAAGAGATTCTAACACTGTAACAAAGTCTTTTGGCAAGAGTTGTTTTTTTAAAGCTTTACCTAAATCTAACATAGGGATTATATTTAATTGAAGCTTCCCATTTTGACACATATTAGCAAATGCACGAGTCTAATCATATGTTATTCTAGCGTCAAGCAATATTAATAAATGCAAGCGAGTATCATTGCACAGGATATCTGCGGTTCTGTGCTGAAAAGGTGATTTGAAAGTCAAGTCTTGTACACTTACATGCCTTTGCTCTACTATCTGCTGGTATAAGACTGAAATTTCATAACTTGACGTAAATGTCCTTGGTACATGATTACGAGTTATACATTGAAAGTCAAATAATTCTCCGTCATCTGCTACAATGGGTTCGTTTTTTGGAATTGCTAAATAATCTATATTCACATCAGCGCATGTAGACTTGCTATAATTAAGAGGAGGTACAGTTCATTATTTCCAATAAACTTTTAGGTTTCGTAAAACGAAATAAAATTGATTGAGTCTGCTGATAAAAACTAACATTAGGTAATCGCTGGATGTACACACCTGAGGTAATTTCAACATTTATATTTTCTAAGTTTCCTGTTACGCATTTTATAGTTATCAAAATAGCAAAAACGCTTAGCAACATGTTACTGTTGTTTCCACAAAAATTAAATCCACATAAAATGGGTCCCGGGTGGTGTAGCTTGAACAAGCGTCCACGTACGATCAGTAGAGTTAAGCAACGCTCTTTCTAGTCATAACTTGGATGAGAGTTTCTTGGCACCTCTTGGTACGGCTGCCACGGAAATAGTTGGTCTCGGATGTCATACTAACATCATGACAGTCGTTAGTGGGGTTGGAAGTCCCTATAAAATGTACAACGACGCCTTTAATTGGCCTAACGGCTGTTGGTTAAGTACAAAATAAAATAAAAAATTTTATAATTCTCAATAAACAACGTCTTTTATATCTTCTCAAAAATTTTCCTGTTACCAAATCTTTACGAATTCTTTAAACTAAATTCTGAAGTTTAAACTAATTTCTTCTCAATTTTTACAGCACAAATTTACCCAATCAAATACCTTAATTTTTTATTTATTTCGTTTTCACTTGAATTACTTTTACTTACTCGTATTCTTCATTTACTCCAAGTATTTTCTTACTTGGGTTCTCTACTTACTCTGTTTTTCACTCGAATTACTTTCTCACTTGTGTTTCCAGTCGCTGCATAGGGTACACTGAATCATCTGCAAGGCCGAGGATGTCGCAGGAAAATCACGAACTGTACGAGCTGCACCCACAGTTTTTGCCACACTTATACAGCGTAAGTGTAGGTTAATCTTAATGCCACTTGCCCCTTGCCCTTGCCCTATGACAGCACTACCTCCTCCTTGGACGGTCCTCTTCGGACGGGGCTCCTTATTTGACCCTCAAATAAGGAGACACCCTAAGGCTTTGACTGCAGCCCTTTCCCATTCCTCGGGAGATAAACCAAAACATTAAAATACACAAATACACATTCATACCTAGGTTTTACACACACACTATTCAGCAGTAACAGGATCCGGAGACAACATCCACCATTGTGGCATTATAAATGGTGAAAAGTCCTGTACTGGTTACCAATCTCTAATTACTACCATTGGCATTGCCCCAGTTGAGTTAACTTGGCTTTTTCCACCGGACACTTGACTAAAATCTCAACTCTTTCTAAAACGCTTATACAAGTAATGGCCAATAAGAAACATCAATGTTAATATAAAAAGCAGTAGTTTGAGTAGTAGCCGTAACAGGATGCGCTATATGGGTAAAAAAAGGTATCTTTTGTACAGTAAATACACAACAGCTTTGGACAAAATTATGTTCCATAGTAAATATATACTATCTCCATCGTAAGCATATAAATCTCCATAAGTTCTTTCAATTGCATTTTCTAACATATTTTGAAGTGATTCTAATGTCGATCCTGCAGTTATATTTAGATGGGGTATCGCAGTTGTCCAATTCATATTTAGACATTCAGTAATATAATTAAAAATAGGCTCAGGCTGGTTAGAATGAAGTACCTATGTTTTAAGGTTGGACCAAATGGCTGGCAATATATGAAGGGTTCGATATTCCTTTTCTGGTCCTGAACAAGGAAATGCAGGGGAAATAACCTCCTCGTTGTTAACAACAAGAGAGCAATGACAGGGGGAGCTCTGGTTGGACTGCTCCCGGCTGATTATAAAATCTAGCATCCAAAGGTGTATCGGTTTTTGGACAGCGAATTGTTGTTTGATATTTCGGATGAGTTAGTATAAAAACATCATCTCGGATTTCGGAAAGGATCATGGCTTGGGACGCATGTCACCTATATTGGCAATGAAGGCCCAAGTCTTCCACCGTTGATCCTGTAAACATTTTATATGCACATTGAGGACCATAAACGGCATCCGAAGTAAATCGGGGTAAGAAGCACAGCTTGTCGTGATAAGGTTTACAGTGATGTAACCCAGAACCTGAAATAGTTTTCATAACAGGTACACTTTGGGTTTTAGTGGAAGCTACGGCTAGATACAGGGTGTCGTGCATTAAGAAACACGTCTCATTATGTCATGCAAAGGAAGTAGTAATTAATTCAGATAATTTCCACTGTTGCCCTTTTTTGGTTATGGGTACTCGAATGTGCACATAATTTTTGGATTCTGAGATAGTACAATCGGCTATGGGTAATTTATAATATCGTGAAATTTCAGTAATGGGTATAGCTAGAACATAGCCGGTTTTCTGAAGTTCCTTAACTAATTTGAGTAAATCTTGTCTTAGTACAGGATGAACTACAGCCGTCAAAATGTTGTGGTCTTTACATCGGTTTAAAATTTCTATATTATTAACGGCACGTTTCAAATTAATCAAACGTACTAAATACCCATAAGAATAAAACACGGAGCGTTGTGTCTTGAAATCAAGTTCGTCGACTGATTTGTCTAATGTCAACCGAAGTTTATTATCAAAGTTACTAATGGCATTTATTCTTTGACGAGTCTAATAAATTTGCTTCAACTTGTTGTTGATACATTTTAAAGGACTGTGAATTGTTAGCAATTCCTCTAAGATTTTTAGTAAGACCTACATTAATCTTTTGAAGGAGTTGAGTGAGGTCATGTTCGTCTGAATGTAAAGAATCAATTTTGCGGTTAGTAGCTACCCCACAGCACCATGAAAAAAAATCTCCCACAAATTCCAGAGCTCTCTTCTTTCTGGAAGGCGACTCCGTACTTGAGTCGTCATCAGCTTCTTCATATATGTTGGTACGGAAGGTTCCCCATGATTTCCTGTATAATTTTAATTCCGTATCAAATATATCTTGTAATTTGTTAAGTTGTGACCCCATTTTACAAATAGAATGCAGAGCATTAGCATCACACAATCTATTTTGCGACGCATATTGATTAATCTATTGTTGGGTGTACCATTGAGCTTGATAGGTGAGAGGAATAGTAGCAGAATAAGTAATTGTATCAGGAAGCGGCTTCCAGAAAGGGCCAGTAGTCACTTTGACCGGTATTCCCTTAGTTAATAGTGTAGTTGCCATTGCATGTAGGAGTAGTGCACTGTAAAGAACGAATGCGATAGGTATAGGTTTTATTATAATTTTAAATATTGTTCTTTTAATCGAAGGAAACATGTCACGTGGAATGGAGTTAACTATCGACTGCTGTACTTGCATGGTAGGGAGCAAGGCAGCGCCTCCCACTGTCAACCAAGGGACAATGACGGAGAGTGTCCCCGAGTATATTACCATGCAACCGGTAAGGAAAATTGATAAAAGATAACAACACGTAAAGAGAAAAAAATATTTTACAGAGTCTCAGGTCCGCAACAACCCCCTTATATGAAGAGATCTCCAAATACGAGGACATGACTCGTCCACCATTGCCCGGCGTCTCCACCATTTGCTACGACTTGGGGGTCCAAGATTTATATGTTCGTATTGCAAGAGGCAGTCGCGGCATAATTTGGAATCGAATAATGAATAATACCATGGTTATAAATAAATAAAACAATTTTATTAACTTTATAACTTACATAGTTCTGGACATGGTTGGGCCAGTTGCAAAAAACTTAGGCTAGCAAGAAAAGGAAAGAAAACCTCTAAGAGGGACGATTAAATCCTTTAACAATCTTTTCTCTACTAACACTACTTCTACATCGAACCCCTAATTCCTTATATAGGCACCGTGCAGGAAGATGGTTAGATTGTTCGTTAAGCTTTTCTCGTTCATTATCTGGTAGTAACTGCAAAATTTGAAATAATTTATATTGCTACTGATTTATTTTCATTAAATATTTGTAGCAGCAATTATGTTGATTGCTTTTTTATACGCTAGAGACCAGTTATGTATTTTAGTTTCTTCTGATCTATTATTTGTTGTTTTTATCTGTGATATAAAGTGATATAAAAGTGTATATAAAAACACCCTAGGGAGTTATGAGCGGGAGTAATGATAACGCCCGCTCATTATGCTCCCTCATGCCCTCTCGAGAGTGCATAATGAGCGGGCGTTATCATTACGCCCGCTGATAACGCCCTAGGGCGTTATGGACTGTTATGCAAGCTTTTCAAGTTAATTGCGTATTTAAAAAGGAAAATAAAACGTTGTGTGCACCACGGGCATTACTTGCTGTTGATAGCCTTCGGGCGACTTATAAACCATCGGGACAAAGCCCTCAAGCTTGTAAACTTGTCGTCTTTATAATGCCCTTGGTACATGAATACCTGTTATGTCGATGGCTAACACTAACAATCAATTAACTGACAAACTGCTCATACTGACTAATCTACACGGTAAGTTATAAATGTAAGCACTTCTAGTGCGTCGCTGATAATTGCAATTAATTCTGTGGGCCAAAAGCCTTTGAACAAATGATATTTATAATGTTTAAAAGAGTTCCAGTGGCTATAAAAGTAATAGTACTTATTTAAGAAACAACCTGTATATCAATTACTGCATGGGCGTAGGAAACAATTATTTTCAGAGTGGGCGAGGTTTCCTTACGCATTTGCCATTATTGAATGACGTCGAATAGACATGACGTCACTTTTCCGCGAATTTTTAAATGATGTCATTCTCAAAATTACTGCTATAAAAGTAGCCATTATCGACATATCACTACATTGAGATATTGAATATCGAAGATAAAGTCAGTTGATAGCTGACGCCCCATTCCCCATAATGCATCGCGTTCTGGCATGCGATTCCGTACTTTAGTTTTAATTTCATCTAAAAATTGAATAAAACCGTTCTAAATTTAATTTCTTTAAAACTATGAAAGAAAAACTAAACAGTTTCCTTTGTTGTGCATAAAACTTCTTAAATATTTCTAATAACTTTATGGTTAATGGGGCTACGGCAAAATTGATCTTCAATATTCTATACCTAAAGAATGTGTTGATAAGGGCTGCTTTTAATGCACTAATTTTGAGAAAGACACCACTTTAAAAGTTTGCCCCAGAAATACTTAGTACTAATCATATTTGTTTAACGGGTTAAGTGGTAGAACAGATGGTATTAGTTAATACCAATCTGAACTTCGCCCTTTTGGGTTTTGATAGAATTGCTCATACCAATGATATATTTTTTTTTACATGTATATAGTTTCTTAAACCCAATAAAAGTCCATTATTATTATTATTATTATTAATACGTCACACTGTTTGATCCTATATCTGCTTGTTCTCCCACCCTCCCTTTCCTAATTTAGAAAATCTGGTGTGATACACTCACACAACTTCCTTTTACAGTGATCTTACAATTAGTCAAAAATTGCATTTTTAATTTTTAACCATTTGTTAAAAATTTTCAAAAATTACAAATTCTACAAAAACGGTACAAAATCGAGTGTTAGTTGAAGAGACAAATTTTCTCTAGAATTTTAAGGTGAATTCAAAAATGTAATAATATAGCGGGTGTTTTATTTAAAATAGGAGTTAATAAAAAAAATAGAAAAAAAAAACAAAAGAAACCCACTTTAGAAGTATTCAACTGGAAAATCACCTATCTCACATCAATACACATTAAAAATGTAAGAAAAATGTAAAGTTTAAAAAAAATCGTTAGAGCCGTTTTGAAAAAATCGAAAAAAACTGAAAAATCACAAGAGTAAACACCTACTTCCGGTTATGCGATTTTCTTCAAAAGCTTGCTGTCTCATCTACATAGTACACAAAACTTATATATGAAGTTTCAACGCCATACCTCTTTTCGTTTTTGAGATATTCTGTTCACAGACAGACACACACACACACACACACACAGACAGACCAATGAAAAAAAATATGTTTTTTGGGATCAGGGGACTCTAAAACGTGAAGATCCGTTGAAAACTCAATTTCGAATTTTTGGGGTGAATCCAATACTTCCTTTACAGTAAAAGGAAGTAAAAATGGGACAAATCAAAATTTTAAAATTCAAGACTTATTTTAAATTTGTAAGTTACCTACTGAAAATGTTTATTTTACTATCATTTATATTTTATTCATTTAAATTGGGCTAGATTCTAAGGTGGGCCAGCTCCTGATTTTTATGATTCCAGGGTGGGCCTTTCCTACGCCCATGAATTATTGTTTCTAGGTTATATTAGTCTAACCGTACAGGATTGTTTTTACAATAACGAAAAATATTCGATGTAGCTGCTCAGTTGCAACTGTCAGAATAATTTATTACTTAGAATTGTTGAAAAAACTAAAACTGCTGGGTGACAAATCGAGAAGGCAGGGCTAGAATTGTATGGCCAAATCAATATAAAGCCACCAAGGGCATTGCTTACTTCTAGATTTCAAAGAGATAAAGTTTTTACTCATATCATGTACTTATTCCAGCTATCATTTTCTTAATTCTGGAAATGTTTATTTAGCACCTGTGTAAGTTCAAACTTCATTGATGTAGCAATTGTGATTTGAATAATATAAAAACATGGCAATATAGCTAGCGCCATCTAGGAGACATTGGCGTACACATTCCTTCGAGTAGAAATGGGAACTTCACAAACAGTTTAAACCGACGCTCACATTATTTTATAGAAATTAGAAATCTAATTTGTTCTGTATTTTAAGCGATAAATATAGAACGGCCTACAAAAACAAATAAAACTATAGGTACATAAAGCGAAAGTAACAAATCGGAATATACCTACAGGGCGAATTCAGGATATCTTTTATTATAAACTATGCCCGAGATCACTTTGAATTCAAATTGGCGCTGTTTTTTTAAAGCATTTCTTAGTTTAAAATTAAGTTCTCAAAATTATTTGCTATACAATTTTTGTGTTGAGTCACGAACTACGCTGATACTTGTTTTAAATGGACGAGAAGCTGCAGGGTGCTTATCAAGTCTCAATCAGCTGATTTGGAGTAGGTACTTTCAGTGGCGTCCCTAGACTTTCTTAATCGGATGGGCCAGTATTGGGCGTGGTGGTCTGAAGTCTAAAGAGGTACTGTAATCACCTTCCGAGATACCTTCAGATCTTCACGTTTCAGGGTCTCTAGATGACGAAAAACATGTTTTCTCAATTCCGTATCTCTGTCTGTCTGTCTGTCCGACTGTCTGTCTGTCTGTCTGTCAGTCTGTCCGTTCGTTTGTCTGTCCGTATGTTGGTTGGCTGTATAGCTCAAAAAACTGTTTTCTGGATAAAGACGATATTTTGTATGCGAATTATATGTCTACCTGGCTCCAAACCGAATATACTTTCCGTCAAAATATGAAGATGAAACTAATAATTTTCATATAGTTCAAGCTTTTATACTTGATAAAAATGGGACGCAACAAATAAACGGTGAATATCGCATAAGTGACGGAAAGGGGTAGCGATTGGTACGCACCTCACTAGCGAGGGAAGTTCCGTGTAAGACTCATTATAGATTTTCTAAAACTGTTTTTGAATCTTTTCTGTAACGTTCTTTAGTTTCATTTATGTTTCTCATGAATTTACTGTGTCAAATGCTGCTTTGTAATATGGCCGCATTGTCATTCGTCCCACGATCTTTTCTCTGACGTCATGTGCGTATGGACTATGGAGCAAATAATGTTTCCTAGTAACAAAGTGAAGCAGATACAAACACAATTTAGATCACTTCCGTGATTACCTCATACGCACGTGACGTTAGAGAAAAGAATCCTGGGACGCACTGTAAATACATGTACTTCCTAGTTCAGAAAATGCCCTTTAATTTACATTAGGGAGTTTGAGCACCTTGTACGTTATACGCTAACGCTATTTTAAGGCAACTGCGCAGGCGCAGAAAATACCGTAACGCTAAACACTTATCGGAACACGCTTTTTCACTACGAATAGCGTAAAGGTTTACCGTAAACGCTAAATTGGTTTGTGAGGTTGCGTTACGATGCCTAATTTCTTGTAATAGTTATGTTATTTAGGTAATTACTGCTCCTTGTATTTACTTTACAATAATTAATAAACTGAGGAAGTATACTACAACCTTTCAATATTTGCCAGATTGTGAGGTTATGTTCAAATATCGTTTGTTGTTGTTGTGCTCAAACTCTTTAAGATGCTACCCTCCCGTAAAAGTTTATCGTTACAAGTCACGTGACTTTATCGTTAACGGGAAGTTTAACGTCGAAGTGCTCAAACTCTCTATAGTCTAACTATTTCGATAAATCATTTAAGTGCGATAATAATTCCGTTTTTAATTCATTAGATGATTTATATTTTCAAATATTCATTACTTAATTAATATTACCCTCCAGAGTGCGACAGGGTGAGCCAAAACAATTTTAAGTGGGCCATGGCCAACCCGGCCCATCCCTTATCGACGCCACTGGGCACTTTCTTTAAAAGTAACCAGACTTGAACATAGAAAAGTCATTAGGGTCCTATTCGAACCTTTAAATATATTTTTAGATGCTGAATTCGTCCTTAAACTGTATTCCTTATGTTATGGAACACCTTGTATTGTGAGATATTGTTTTATTAATAGATTAACCTTTCCTCAACCTTTGTGTGTTATATTTTGCACTACCAGACAGAATTGTATTATGTGTAAATACGTCAGTTTATGCATCTTGAGAGCATGATGTTTTATTTTAAAATATACATATCTTATTATTTGCGTCAGATAAATAAACACGTCACTAAAAATACAAATTTTTGTCTGGATTCTGATTAGGCAACAGTATGAATATATGGAAAAATAAAGGTTAGAGATAACTTTATCTAAACTGTTGCTGCAACAGCACGTTAATAATATTATTGCCAGATACGTCATTTATGTAGCGATACGAGGGTGAGTTCATATATAATAGGCCTGACAAACTCAAGTTCTCTAGTATTTTAATTATTATTCTCTCGTAGTTCAGTTCTAAAATTGGACGAACTTCAGCGAGGTACTCATTTTTTAGACGACGAAGCTGTAATGATGGTAGATACTGGTAAATTGGAGACTTGAATTCACGAATTGGCAAACTTGTTTTGTTTAAAAGAAAAGTTTACTTTCATGTCAGGGGCATTATTTTATGAACCGCCCTCGTATGCGATTTAATAAATACGAGATCGTAGATCATTATAACTTTGTATCCTGCATTTTATTTCTGTAGTATGGCAAATAACAGTATTCAATGTACTTTTACTAATAATTAAAATGGTTGTGATAGTTGTGAGCAAACATTTTACTCGAGTGGTATAGTGATAGTAATATACAGTGATATTTTGCATTTATGTTGGGATCTGTAAGTTATATTTATACGTATTAATCGGTAGTCATAGGAAACACTATTTTGTGTATTAGACATATATTAGGAAAGCTAATGACTTTTATTACAGTAAAAAATGATTATTTTCTTCAGTAGAAACTAAATTACATCAAAATTACTGCGGTAACTAGGGTCCATTTCGTTATATATTTATTCCCACTACATAGTTACCTTCACTTAAAGTATACTGAAGGTATACTTGAAAGTACGATACATTAAGGGCTATTTCAGTGTGAATAGATTTAAAAAGCAGCCAGACGGCGTCGGCGGATACGATAAGCGGAATTCTGGGATAAGCTCAGTAAAGTAACAAAGAATTGTAGAAAGCCACATGAGAAGGGCCGATTTTGTAAGAGAAAAAACTAGGAATTTGGAGATAAAAAGTTAAAATTCATAAATTAAACAGAAAGTTTTAATAAAAAGTTCGAATTCTAAGAAATAAAGTCGAAATATGAAGCAAAAGCTGGAAGTTTGATGTATAATTTAAAGTTGGATTTTTAAGATAAAAAAATAAAAATGTCAGCACTCCAACTTTACAGCTATTTATACTGTCTGACTCGGAAGACGTGGTCGAGGGCCATATAACTTCATGGCCGACGGCCATTTAACTTCAATAAATTATACAAGACAGAGGAAGGAATGGGTCCACCATCTTTCTTCGAAAGTTTTATTATCTCGGTTCCTAAAAATGACCAAGCTCTCAAAAGAATTTAGTTGCTTTGTTGAAGTTAACGCCTTAACAATTTTTACTATGACCAGTTTCGTATATATGTTGGGCAATACTCGATTTTTCGATTCTGTTGAATCGAAAATGAGCTACATGCTCTTTAAACCTAGCACCAAAATTACGACGTGTTTGCCCAATATATTTAGACTCGCAATGGGAACATTTACTTTCGTAAATTCCATTTCTCTCCAAAGTCCTCAGAGTGCCTTTTGGATTTCCCAACAAATTTCTAATATTGTTGTTTGAATCATACACAACTTTATGACCCGATTCTTTAAAAATGTTTGATAGGTCATTTGTAGCCGGGTGAAACGGAATTTTGATGTATAAGAGAATAAGCGATAAAAATACATTGGAATTCGATGTTTATAGAAAAGAAACCAATGGAAACAGATTAATTTTAGCAGATTGAAATAATTGTATTGCCCAACATATTTACGAAACGGGTCATAGTATAAATGAAGACGACCTAAAAATTGTAAAGGCGTTAACTTCAACAAAGCGACTAAATTCTTTTGAAAGCTTGGCCATTTTTAGGAACCGAGATAATAAACGTTTGAACAAAGATGGTGGACCCAATCCTTCCTCTGTCTTGTATGATTTATTGAAGTTAGATGGCCGTAGGCCATAGAGTTACATGGCCCTCAGCCACGCCCTCCGAGTCAGACAGTATAAATACCTGTAAAATGCGCCCACTTCCATTTGTGATTTGGTCACGAGCATGTCGTTGCCATTTTGCTGTGTTAGTTTTTATAGCTACTAATGATGGCAGTTTGGCTGTCGAAATGCGTATTTAGCAGTTGTTAAATATTTGTGTGGTGAGAGGTTTTTAACGAAGTGTGTTATTTTCAAACCACAGGCTCCAGCAGTGTTTGATTTTATGTAATTCTTTAGATAAAAAGTGACAATTTTGAGATTAAGTATAAATTATAAAGCAAAGTTGAAAATGTGAGATTCAATATTACAATTCTGAGATATAAATGCGAACATGCGAGATAAAAATTTGACATCCTGAGTCAGAATTGTGAGGAAAAAATTAGAGTAAAATCAATTCTGTTTTTCAAGATACTCCCCTGTTAGCTCAATAAATTTATTCGAAGGCTACTTAAGGGCATTTAATAGTTATTTACGTAACTGTACTGAAAGCGAGACTTTACAGGATGAGTAGTCAATTTCCAGTATAAGCTGTAGTCGCATCCTGGAAACCTTCTGAGTCCAGTAAAAACACTTTCGGTACGAGCTTGAAACGTGCTAGAAAATGTCTGTGTATCTGGTTATTGCTGATTTACAGTATTAGTACCGTAAAAATTTCTTTACGGTAGTAATATCGTGAAGTAATATATGTGTTTTCTCTTGGTGTCTTGGATACCATATTATTAATATTATTATACGATTTAACAAAAACGATTTTTATAAACTGATTCGTTGGGACCTTCAAACAAGCTGTTCACTTCGTTGTTCACGGCTTCATTTGTCTGCTATTTCTTCAAAGAGCCAAGCCAGGGAATACGGTGGATGGTGGACCAGTTGGAAATGCAATTTTGCACGTTTTTTCGTGGTGAATCTGGAGTTATGGCACGGGGCGTTATCATGAATATTGTGAAATAGGAAAAAATGCACTTAAAATGGGATCGTCTTTCTGAAATATTCATCTTCAATCTTTTCAGAAACGTATAATAATACTGATCGTTTATTGTAGTACCATTTTGCAAATAGATTATAGCCTTGGTATGTCAAAATATAGACTCCATCACTTCTCAGGCTGATAGAACGCACTTCGCCCTCTTTGCTGTCGATGAACCAGAATGTGTCCACTACATCGACTATTGTTTGATTTCCGGTGTCTTATCCGTAGTTACAAATGGGGGCATAAAATCCTTCGATTTTTCTTAAACAGGCCAAGACATTGAACTGCCGGCACGCGTTTGGTTCGAAGACAGCAAACGACACCGAACGGACCGAGACTTTTGTTCATATTCAAAACTTGGGTAATTATGTAAGGTATCCGTGGATTTGACATGCCTTGGCCTCAGTTACTTGACGCACTTTAACACGGCGGTCGGCCAAAACAGTTTTTTGTACTTTTTCAACGACTTCTGGAATAAGAGGTTGGCGGGTGTCCACTGCGGGGTCGTCTTCACAGCTCTGGCGTCCATGCTTAAAGATCAAAGCCTTCTTGTTCACCGTTTATGGTGCTTATAGTTAAGCTCTTCTGGGTGTCTAATCAGGACGCGAATTTTCAATTTATTCATATTTAGAAACAAGAGTACCTTGTCTCATTAAACTGGTGGTCGTCACTAAACTGCTTAACAGATTTTCCTGCATAATTTACTGTTTTCTCATAACAAATGAACGTCTTGGAAGAACATACGAAATCTGTACGTCGCTCAAGCGAACATTTCTAACGTAATATTTACGTCAGAGTTTTGAAATACTCTGAAGTAAGTGGGAATCACAAGAGAGAACAATATTGAAATTTACTCGCCAAGTTAAGATGGCTTGTTCATGAAGTACGTAAAAGTTTTCGTGAAGAGCAGCTTCAATTTATCTACCTCTCTACAAGAACAAGGGGCGTGATGGAGATCTTTATTGGCTTGTACCTGATTCTTTTAAAACTAGTTGTAAGGTCATTGACAAAGAATTGCAAGCGATGAGATTCAACGAGTGGTACCTTTCTCACTTCGCCGTGATGGATCCAAGCAAATCTGAAAAGCCCAGATGGGTTTATGATGCAGCAGCCAAGTTTCATTATCTCAGCCTGAATGGTATGCTACTCCGGGAACCAGGTTACCTCAACTGCCTACCGATCGTTTTTTGGAAGTGCAGATGGAAGAGGGTGGGTTCCTGTCGTGTCATCACTGACATATTTCACCGTCTTTTGATTCCATGTGAAGACTTCCCTAGTTAACGATTTCTGTAGAGAGGAAAAGACCGAAATAAAACCGAACGTAATAGTCATGAAAATGATGACTTTTGCTGCTGTCTCTTCTCTCTCTTCAACTCAATTTGTAAAGAACACCGATGCTTTGGACTTCAAGAACTTTTATCCAAAGCCTGGACCTGCAATTATAGACCATGAATGACTCGCCCGAGTCTGATGATGATGTTGATGGAGCTGTCAAGATTATTCAAGAGGTAAGGATGTTTCATCAAAGAGGAGGGTTTATAATTTGTAAATTCAAACTGCCAAAAAGTAATAAACTAATTTCTGAGGAGCTTAGGGCTCAATTGACAAAAGACCTAGACTTGTAGCAGGGCCAAAACTGAAAGAGATTCAACGAATTATACGAGGGAAGTCAATTACAAAAGATAGCAGTTTAAGACAACTTCCTCTTGTTTTTGATGATGGTGGTTTACCTAGACTGAAGGGTGGAATTTAACTATCACCTGACTTGGAGGATTCTACTAAAAAGTTAATCGTTGTGGACTCGAAGCACCCTTTGACTCTGCCTTTTATTTAAGAATACCACAACAAACCGCTGCATCACGGAAATAAGTTGGTGCTCAGTGAAATTTTTGCGATAGTTCTTGATGTTGGATGCCCGAAGTGCAACTAGACGTTCATAGTTAAATTAAAATTTTGTAAAAATTGAAAGATTATGTCAAATGTTCCTGAAATGGCTTCTCTTTTGGAAACATCAATCATAAAAGTTGGACTTGATTACGTTGAAACTTCTAACGTGATCATTGGAAGACGTACCGAGAAGAAATAAGAAGTCCTCTCCACTTGCCTTAAGACTGGGGCAGTACATTTGTAGTTAGCTGGGTGATTGACTACAGATTTAGCTATTTTGGATTTGAAAATGATCAATGCAAGATGAGGCCCTCTAGCTGATACTTACTAGGACAATGGCGCCTACTTCATAAAGTTTCAAGAGAATTAAGGGATGCGCTTATGGCTTTGGATCAAGACCTTCTGACTTCACTTTGGCATCCCAGTATCCACGATTTTGAGGTCTTCATCTAAGGATAAAGTTTTACATATTTTATGCTGTGAATCAGAACACACGCTAAATAGTGGACCGTTAATATTTATTCCAATGGACTCTGAGGTCCTGAGGATAAGGAAGCTTTGAAACTTAATCACTTTCATATTGCACCTGCTGAAACGGCACCACCAACCGGAGTATCCCATACTTCTGATTTGTATTTGCGGAACCAGTGGAAGCTTGCTCAAGTCTTGGAAGATATGTTTTGTAGAGGCCTTAGTTAAGGGTTAATTATTAAAGTAGTTTAATTGACGCCCGCACCTCCTAAAGTAATACAAAAGCGGTTCCAAGTAGGGATGGGCGGGTAACGTGAAAACAATTGGGTCACGATGGGTCATGGCGGGTCCTGTCGTGAACGTGAGTAATATTTGAAAATCAGGCCGCGAACGTGAGCAAATATTTTCAAGGCGCGATTCACGTTTCACGTTAATTTCACGTTAAATATCTAGTATTGAATAAAAAACAGGTTGCCCCGCTTCCTCACTGGGCACCCATGTGGAAGATCTAGAGCTGGAGCTGGAGGTCATTGTATTTCTGTCTCGCAGCCTGCAGCGACGGAGCTTCGCACCTGTGTTGTGTTGTCAATGTTGTATCTACCGTAAATCTGTAGGTGACCAAGTACAACTTACTTTTAGTTCCTCGAACGCGCATCCCGTCACTAGGCCGATATATAGCAAATAACGGACGTGATTGAATTTTGTAATCTGAGCGATAGCCGAGATTTGTAATCAACCAGGTCCGTTATTTGCGTATCGGCCATGTGTCGTTCAGTATTTTTCGTAATATAAATGTATACATTTTACGAATAATTTATGAGATATACATAGAGTTTACAAATCACGTGATTCATAACGGCCGGCGGCTGTTATAATCCTTAACGGCCTGACTTTGTTTTTTAAAGACTACGTGGTTCTTGACGGCCAGCAGTCGTTATGATGCTTTAAAGCCGGCGACTGTTATGAATGACTGTTTTTGTTTAGCTCAGTTAAAATACAATAACTGCATAATATTACGAAAAAAAAAATTACGGTATTTAAACACAGTACCGTAATATGTTTACCGGATTTGTATCGTAAAGTTTTATTTCCCGGACTTGCTTTTGCAGCATGCATTTTAACCGATGATTTCAAAATGATTTTACGAAAAACGTATAGAAGGTAGTAAGTTTTTGTCAAACAATTAAAAAAAAGGGAAACAGTATGAAATGAAACGTTGTATGTCGTATGTCCGTGAAATAATTTTACAATATTCGTTTCAATATCCCAAACTCCGTCCCTACGTGAACATCACTCGTATCAGAAAAAATAATTTTCCGCATTTATAACGTAGTTAAATAAATATATCGTCTAAGTTGTTTGGATCACGAACTAGTTTTTTTATAGCGCTATTGGATAAATATTGGTATTTACAAACTCTACTCTGTTTAACAAGAACTGCTTGACTTTTGTTTATTTTTCTATGAGGCCCAATGCATTAAAGAAGGGTGGGTTACCGTTACTAAAATAGCGCCAACTTCTGACGAGAGTGATAAAAATTCTATCTAAAAGAGAATATAGCTTACTACTTCCATTTCAAATAACAAATAAGAAATGGTTTGAAGGTACGCATTTCAAATATAAAATACGAAATGCCTGTTTCTATTTTAAATAACTATTGCAAATAGATTAATTTCAAATATGTACCCACTGCTGACTTTGGAATTATTATTATTTTAGTATAAGTTACTCGCGTTTATCTTTTCTGACATTAATTTTGGGACATTCTGTATGTGGACTATATATTTACAGCATATAATATCTGTTCAACCTGTTTATAATAATGCATTTGGCAAACTAACCCTAACATAATTACTAACATCACTTGATCACCTTATAATAATTAAGGTTGTGTCTTAACTAAAGTCACTTTAATTT
Source organism: Agriotes lineatus (assembly GCA_940337035.1). NCBI lineage: Eukaryota > Metazoa > Arthropoda > Insecta > Coleoptera > Elateridae > Agriotes > Agriotes lineatus. The sequence continues at coordinate 60,386,715 of OW679201.1, read as the reverse complement.
TTATGACAACGGTCTTTGTTTTATACATTGGGATTTATATAAAAACGTCTCTCTCTTTGGTTACTTTACATTTTGAATAATTTGTTACCCAGTTAGTTCATTTTAGCATCAGTTTAGTTGTGTTGGTACTGCTGCTCGCGAATTGCAATTAATGCGCCTAACTTTACGCGATTTACACTTCATATTAAAACTACTAAATGATATTGCAGGATGAAAATAAAATGGATTTAGGGGGTTTAATGCAAGCGTTGTCCCTCCAAGTCCCTGACGAGCACACGGCCAAGAATTTCAACGTGTTCGCGGTGACAATCGGCGACAACCACACAGACGTGGTGTTCGGAGAGTTCACCAACAAGTACATGATCATCGCTACCCAGTACGGTACGATTGGCAGCTTACTGAAGGTGTCTGTGGACCAGGTGGCCAACGGGATCGACATAGCAGAACCAGTCTATTCAGTGAGCGTCGTGTTCGGAGCTGACAACGAAGAGCAACAGGCAGCAGCTCGATTTATCGCTGAGAAGCTAAACATCCGTAAGCCACTCTTGCTGTTCCTTTGCCTGAAGGACTACGAAGTTCATACTGTCAGGTCGCTCGCGGAGACCCTTTTAAGCCCGCCTGCGGCTGACACTAGCAAGACTGACGAAACAGATTAATATGAGCGTGTCGCTTAAGAGGGTGAAGGTTGCACAAACCTTCTTCGGACAGCTCGTGATCGGGCCCCCTGGCTCGGGTAAGACTACTTATTGTGCCAAAGTTTATGATTTTTACAAGGACAAGCTGAACCGCAAGTGCGATATCATCAATCTCGATCCTGCCAATGAAAATATGACCTACACACCGGCAGTAGATGTTATGCAGCTGATCACGGTCCAAGATGTGATGAATAATTTAAATTTAGGCCCCAACGGTGCTTTAATGTATTGCATGGAATATTTGGAGACGAATTATGATTGGCTGTTGGTGAAACTGCGCGCTTTAAAGGACAGTTACTTAATTTTTGACATGCCGGGGCAGGTTGAGCTTTATACGCATCACTGTGCGATTAAGAATATTTTTTCGAGGCTGCAGGAGATTGGCTATCATCTCTGCGTTGTTCATATGGTTGATTCTCATTACTGTTCGGACCCTACAAAGTTCATATCAACACTGTTGCTGTCTCTGTCGACGATGCTTCAAATGGGGCTGCCACATGTCAATGTTTTAAGCAAGGTATTCATTGAAATTGGTTATTTTTGAATTTGAGTGCCAGTACTAATTCGATTAGCATTCAATGTAGCAATTTTTAGGCAGATCTGTTAAAAAAGCACTCGGCGAAGTTAGATTTTGGTTTGGATTTTTACACTGATGTCCTGGATTTGGACTACTTATTGCAGCTGTTGGACGATGGACCATTTACATCAAAATTTAAGAAGCTAAATGCTGCACTTGTCGGCTTAGTCGAAGATTTCAGTCTCGTTTGCTTCATTCCTTTAGATGTTAGTTCCGATAAAAGTTTGTTGATATTGAAGGGTGCTATAGATAAGGTAAAGATGTGTTTTTATATTAAACAAAATATCTGATTGATTATGTTGCAGGCAAATGGCTATGTCTACGGCAGTGGGGAAGAGCGGAGCATACAGGCTTTACTATCGTGTGCTGTAGGAGCTCGGACAGAAAGTGAACAATTCGACTCGGATTATATGTAGATTATTTTGATATATTTTTAGTTTTTCTAATTTGATTTGCTCATATTGTATAATGCTGTAAAATAATAAACTTTGTATAAATCAGTTTTGTGAATAGCTTTTGAGAATGGCCGAGTGGATAGGTTGTTCATATTCTAGATGTCTCTATTGTAAAAGTTAGCTGCAGGTTATCGAGCTTGCTTTTTTGTGTCGATTTCTACAGGGTGATCAGAAAAATTGGACAAAGGCATCTGCATATAATTAATCGGGTGTCCTTAGCTTTTGCCATCATAAACGATGCAATTAGCTCTTTTTTTTGTAGCAATTTGTTAATACAAGCTTGAATGTTTTATTACCATACATTTTGACATAGCTGTCGTGTAAAGATTTATATGATGTACTGTAGAAGTGGTATGTTCTTGATGCTATTCACCATGTCGGAAGAATTTTATTAAATTTTTTGAGCATTAGCAAGGTAACTTACCATCAATTAGTGTTGTGGATGCATTGTAAAAAGTGGTACAGATGTACATTTATAAACAAATATCCTTAAAAGGAAAATAAATTCGCTTTGTTTTCCTTTCTGCTGTGTAGGGTATATGTTGCAGTGGTTATTGCTCTCTACATGATGATAATTTAATTTTAAATAAATAACGAGCTACAAAAGCAGATATTTTTAGTTTGGGTTTGTCAAAGAACTAATGAATTAACTAAAGCTCTCAGGGATAATTAAAAATGAGCTGTATAGTAACTCAAGTTTAAATAAAGGATCGTAAGCCCATACTTGTGATTTAATCTACCTGCAATTTAAATTTTGTTGGCTAAACTCACGGCAGACATGAGCTCTTACTCAAGGTATGGGTTCACAGTTCGTTTTTGAAATTTATTCGTACGCCACTGGAGCGTAGGTCAAATGCAAACTAATATGTTTCACTCGAGCTAATCTGTCACAAATTTACGTTATGAAATTTATCAAGTGCTGGTCGTTCAGTGTTTTTCAATATTAATTACAACAACTCGGTGAGCAGATCTAACAGGTAATTTTAAATTCTCCCGCTTAATTAAAGCGTCAGTAGCTCGTCTTTTGTTTTTAAGCGAAAACACAACTTCGTTGTTTCTCAAATCGACGCTGCAGAATCCTAACTTCACGTCTACATTTTCCAATTATCAGATCTAGGCTAACTGAATGTTTGAAATGCCTGGAATCAGCTTTGGAGCAGCTTTCTTTATGTGTCCGGTAAGTTTCACGTCCGTAACATTTAAATTGGCTTCATAAACTGACCTTATAATTTGACGCAGGCAGCGCCTCGATGCTCGGAAGGGTCAAACTGGGCCAAATCTTCTGCGGGGGCGCCTGGAATGAAGTGCCGTGCATGTAGGAGCTGGATGGGGTTGCCGGCGATGTGGTCTCGTGCCTAGGATCCCCTCACGATGCCTGTAGTTGCTGGTACGAAGCTGGATCTCTGGTGCGAGGGTCGCTCGGAAGCCGATGATGAAAATTTCACAAACTCAGGGAAAATTATGCCTTCATTTCCCCGGATGCACTGAATTTTACTCGTCACAATGGTGCTATTATTTTTAATGTATTTTGATATTTAATAGTGAAAATCTTAAATTAATTGGAGATGCAAAAACCAAGTTGTCAGCAATAATTTATTCAATTGTTAATTTTTTTTTAAAGTTTGTTATAAACAAATGCAAATCAAATTCATAAAACGGATATTCGAACTTATTCAACTTAGGTACTTTTTACAATTAAAATGCTTAAATCTAAAAACTTTTACAATAGTAACTTATTTACTAAATTGTCCTATAATTTTGCAATTAATGTCTTTCGATATTTCTCGCACTGCACTCTTTTAACAGTCCTTTTGCATATCAGTTGCACTGATTAACTATTCATTTCGCGCACTTCCTTTTTTAATAACTTTGGTGTTCAAATAAATGTCCATTTCATTTTGCACTTTTAAGTCAATTCACTGTTTGGATTCCAACTAATCTTGAATATTGATGATCCATTTTTTTATTAATTGCCTTAGATCTGTTATAATTTGTGCTCGTTGCACTTCTCTCTTAGCATTCTGCTTTATTACCATATTATAATACGCTCAAAGAGAATTTTTTTATTAATGACTTATGACTTGCAAATACACTCGACAAGCATGTAATAATTATTTTCATAATCGATTCATTCTTAATTGGATTGGCTTTGACATTTCACATCCCCTTGATTATTTTAAATTAATTAAATATTGTGTGAATCCATTCTTTACGGTTTTGAGTTCTGCCTTTTTCCTTATGTTATGAAATTAATTTACTTATTACTGGCATTGCTTTGCAAATATGATTACTACTTCAAGTCTGATTTACTTTACTTATTGCAATTAGATACGATCTCCCATTCTGAGCTTTTATAAATTATTCATTACTTTGCAGTGCTCACAGAGGTGGGATTCAGGGCTTAAAACCATTGCAATGTAATACCATTTTTGCTGAGGTTGAAGTCGGAACGTGCATAAAATACGTTTATCTGATTGCAGGTAAAATCAACTCGGATAATTTTTTATACTAAGTATTTAAGAAAAAAGGTATATCTTCAAAGTTAGCAGTCGAAGAAAAAGTAAAAGTAGTTAAAATAAAATCTTAGCAGCATTCAAGATAAATGGTTTGTTGATGTGGTAGTAAAGTGTTTTTTGGATATTGCTAGGTACTGTTTAACATCTACTGGAGTAAGATCTATTAAATACAGCACAGGTACCAGAGGTAAGTGGAGTAATCTAATAGAACAGAGTAAGTGATAAAATAGCTAATTTATGTTTCAAGTGAGAAAAAGGTGTCATTTCCTTAGTCGTGTGCATTGCAGAACGAGGCAAAGTCGAGTTCTGTAACCATCCAAGTAAGGAATTTATGCGTCACCTACAAAATATTGTCTATTTTGGTAAGAAAGTTAAAAAAAAACTAAGAAAATATACTTACAATGATTACTCTTCTCTAGTGGGAAAAGTAAGTGGTGACTTTTTTCACTCCTATATTAACTTTTTTCACTAGTGCAGAAATAAACGTCATTTCCTAACTCAAGTGAATGGGAATATGGACCCACGAAAATAGGTAGGCATTTGGATTTTAAAAGGTAAGGTTCTAATTATCACTTTTTTTAGTGTACAGGTTAGGCAACACACAATACACTGCTGCCTTGAATGGATGCTTAAATAGCAAGGACAGGTAACACAAGATACTTTGTTAATGAGCCCACTAGATGCAAAACTCGGTATTTGCACAAAATACAAAAAATTAGATATTGAAATCAATGGATTCGTTGTTTAAAGGAGTATAGCATAGTGAAATGTTAAAGATGCATAACTTGCTATTTGACATTGTATAGTCATGTAAAGATCTGTCAGATGCAAAACTCAGTGAAAATGTGAGTATGTTAGATGCAAAACTCTTGCGTTTTTACTTCCTTTTACAATAAAGGAAGTATTGGATTCACCCCAAAAATTCGAAATTGAGTTTTCAAGATTTCTTCACGTTTTAGAGTCTCCTGAACCCAAAAAACATGTTTTTGCTCATTGGTCTCTCTGTCTGTGTGTCTGTCTGCCTGTGAACAGAATATCTCAAAAACAAAAAGAGGTATGGCGCTGAAACTTCCTATATAAGTTTTGTGTGGGGGAAAGGCGGGAGGATTGGGACGATTTTTATAAGCTGTGTATTTTTATTGGTTGTAATACTTGAAAACTCTTTAAAATTCAACAAGAGGAAGAGAAGACAACTATAAAACAAAAATAAGAACTTTATTCTGAAAAAACTGAACAGTTTATTTTATACATAATTTAAAAAAAAAATAAAACTGTCCCAAACTTCCCTACCATATGGACGTTTGGACCAGCCTATTGGGAGGTTTGGTACATAAATAAAATTAACGTAAATTTTCGTACATTATCATATTTTCTTTCAAATGTAAATATTTACTGGCCCTCTTACTTGATTCCTTGCTTCTTGGCTCTTGCAGCTTTCCTATAATGTTGTCTACAGAAATCTCATCCATGTCTTCTTCGTTGGGGAAATAGAATTCGTTGCCTTTTACACTTTTACGAAGGTATTTCACTTTAAAGGAGGAAATTTCAAAGGGCAGGACCTTCAAAACTTTTCCAATGTAATGTACAAAGTTATCCTTTTTGCCTTCTACTTTTAGTTTCACTAAAATGTAATCTCCTTCATTATAAGTTTTATCAAGGATGTCTATTTTAGTAGAATTGTCGTCTTCATCGCTACTGAATTCTAAACCAGAGCTACTATCTTTGCAAATAGTTTTTTCGTGTCAATGCTTTCGTCTTCAGATGAAGAACTCTCCTTTTCTACTATTTGCTTTCTTATTGTAACTTTTATAATTTCTACCTCCTTTTTCCTTTTTCTACAAAATTGTTGTTCCTCTATTTAATTTTTTCCGGTGTCTCCGTTATTACCCTGTACCTTCCATGTTTTCTGCCACCACTTTTTTTTTTTGATACGTGGTGCTGCCTTTGGAAACGGCAAAAGTTTTTCAGGAGTTAATATGGTTTTAATGCTGCCTACTCCGGATTTATCAGAAACGGTTTCTGCTGGCGCCGTTGAAGTAAATGGTGCGGGCTGCTGTCCTGGTGAAACCTCCGCTTGAAAACGGTCTGTGACATATGCACCCAAAAAGTCATCCTCGGTAAAAGTATTTTGATTAAATGAGTAAATACCAGTATGTCTAAAACCATTTACAATATTTGAGGGAGTAAATGCCTTTTCCATTGCATCTTTAGAAAGTTCAGGAATGTCGTATATTTGTATGGGTTTCCCGGGTTGTCTCAACTTTAAACTGTCAGCTGCTGCATTGAAATAATTTTTAAAAGGCCCGTAAACAGATACATCAAGGGGCTGAAGTTTGTGGCTTCTATGTGGTGGCAGGGTTAACAAAACCACATTAGTTTTTCTAGCAATGTTTATCAAATCAATTTGAATATGGCTATCATGGTTATCAAAAATAACCAAGGCAGGTCTTTCTCTTGAGGGTTTAGCATATTCTAAAAAGTGTTTGAAATAAATAAAAAAATGATCACTGGTCATCCATCCACTTGGGTGAGCTGCACCTTTGCAGCCTGTAGGTCCACCTTAAAATAAATAGTAGGTTGATAGGCACTAATATTATCTCTTGGGAATTTTAAAATTATGCGAATAAATACAGAGAAGATTATTTCAAAAGTTTCGTAAGTTAAACAAAAAAAAAAGAAAAAGAGCATCTTATCTGTTATTGATACCTATCTTTTGTATGTTTATTTCTTACCTTTTAACATAATTTCACGAAAGTTTACTCTTGAAAATACGTAAAACGGTGGGATTGCTTGACCAATTGCATTAATGCAGCAGCAAACCGTAACCAATGTTCCTCGCTCACCAGAAGTTATTTGCCCCACTTGTTTGGAGCCCTTCTGAGTTAAAACTGTTTTCGGCTTATGAACGGTTGTAAGCTCCGTTTCGTCAATATTCCAAATGTCTTCTGGACGAATATTCTTATTTTGCATAATACCCCTTAGATTTTCATAAAACATATCAACGATGCTTTTGTTGAAGCTTGTAGATCTGCTGAGGCTAGCTGCTTCTGGCTTTCTCAGAGAGATATTGCTATTACGGGAATAAAACCCTAGGAGCCAGTCTTTAGTAGCACTTTCTCCAATATTCCATGCTTTTGGATATTTAATACTGTTAGACTTTGCAAAATTGTAGGCTAGTTTTAATGCTGCCTTTCTATTCAAGCCTTAGTGAAGCTTTGATGCCTGTATGTAGTAGTTGGCTAACACAGCTTCTTCGTCCTTGGAAAGAACTTGGTTGCTTGAATGCTTTGTGGAGTAATTACTCCTTTTAAAAACACTATTTCTTGAAAGACGTAGTAGTGTGCTTTTTGGAATAGCATATTTTCGAGCAGTAGGTCTTATACCCTTCCCGTTTCTAACTTCATTGATTGCTTCATCAATCAAATTCTGAGGTAAACTTTCTCTACTTCATTCTTTCTTATATTTATGAGGCATGATAATTAACTTGAAGTCCTGAAATATCATATATGTTAAACTAGTCTTCTTGATTTCAGATAAGCATGGGCATAGAGGGAGGTCTGGGACACTGTTCCAGGTTCGGGACAGTGTCCCAGACCTCCCTATGTGTGGGAGTCCAAACCTCCCTGCTTTCCACACATTTCATAAATCAGGATTACAAAAAGTTGATGTTAGTTTCCAGGGAAACCAAAACTGGCGATAAATGACCGCTAAATTACACAATACTGCAAGCCTATTCAACTTTTCAAAATCTTGTCTGGTTATGTTATATTAAAAAGAATGTGCCAAAGCAAAATTTACGAAAATATAGCAACAATAGCTATTAACATATCTAGGAATGTTATGAGTATCATAACTGCCGCAGATGTTGTATTGAAATCCGAGCTCGCAGGGCGAGGATTTTAAAACATCTGAGGCTGTTATGATTCATAACATCCGTGATTTGTTCAATAGTTTATCGGTTGCTGTATGGTTATGGTTGCCATGTACGGTAATGGACTATTACCGTACAGGTCAGTTATGATTTAGTTACCAGCCTACTTTTGTATATGTAAACAAGGGATTAATATCCTGCAACTGATAAACATATTTACCTCCTACTGCAACAACTAGTAACAGCTGACTGGAAATTTGTATTGTATTACAACTTTAAGGCTAGGCGCCATCTAGTAAGCAAGTGTAGTTACTCATGGACATATTTAAAGAGGGAAATTTGAAAGTGTCCCAAACCAAACCCGTCCCAATCCTCCCTCCTTTCCTCTACTATCTAGATGCGACAGAAAACTTTTGAAAAAAATCGCATAACCGGAAGTATGGTGTTTACTTTTGTGATTTTTCAGTTTTTTCGATTTTTTCAAACTTTGCATTTGAATTACATTTTTAATGTGTATTGATATGATATAGGTGATTTTCCAGTTGAATACCTCTGAAATAGGTTTCTTTTGTTTTGTTTTCTTTTTTTCATTAACTAGTTTTTTACTTCCTTTTACTACTATAAAGGAAGTATTGGATTCACCCCAAAAATTCGAAATTGAGTTTTCAACAGATCTTCACGTTTTAGAGTCCCCTGATCCCAAAAAACATATTTTTTTTCATTGGTCTGTCTGTCTGAGTGTCTGTCTGTCTGTCTGTGTGTGTGTCTGTGAACAGAATATCTCAAAAACGAAAAGAGGTATGGCATTGAAACTTCATATATAAGTTTTGTGTACTATGTAGATGAGACCGCAAGCTTTTGAAGAAAATCGCATAACCGGAAGTAGGTGTTTACTCTTGTGATTTTTCAGTTTTTTTCGATTTTTTCAAAAACGGCTCTAACGATTTTTTTTAAATTTTACATTTTTCTTACATTTTTAATGTGTATTGATGTGAGATAGGTGATTTTCCAGTTGAATACTTCTAAAGTGGGTTTATTTTTTTTTCTATTTTTTTTATTAACTCCTATTTTAAATAAAACACCCGGTATATTATTACATTTTTGAATTCACCTTAAAATTCTAGAGAAAATTTGTCTCTTCAACTAACACTCGATTTTGTACCGTTTTTGTAGAATTTGTAATTTTTGAAAATTTTTAACAAATGGTTAAAAATTAAAAATGAAATTTTTGACTAATTATAAGATCACTGTAAAAGGAAGTTGTGTGAGTGTATCACACCAGATTTTTTTAAATAAGACACCAAGTATATTATTACATTTTTGAATTCGGCTTAAAATTCTAGAGAAAATTTGTATTTCCAACTAACGCTCTATTTTGTACGGTTTCTGTAGAATTTGTAATTCTTGAACATTTTTAACAAATGCCAAAAAATTAAAAAAACACATTTTTGGCTAATTATAAGAGTACTGTAGAAGGAAGTTGTGTGCGTGTATCACACCAGATTTTTATTTTGATCAATCACGACTCCAAATTCACGTCACATGACCCTGTCCACTTGTTGATATGAAAGGCATTTATTGATACTTTGTTAAAGAACCATTACTGAATTTACTGAAGTGAGCCAAAATTAGAATTCTACAAAATTATTGATTGTACTAAAGAAGCTACAAACGAAGAAATCCAGGAAGAAGATACTGAAACTGACAACGAAAATGAAGAACTGCAACTTTAAACAGTGAAACTAAAATTATTTGTATACTTTTTATTCTGTTTTCACTTTGGACGTAAAAAATATAATTTTTCGAACCGTGTTAATTAAACAATATGTACATAGTCAATTATGAATTGGTAAAGGTAAAACTTTAATTGACTTTCAAAATTTGATCGTTATTCAGATGAAAAACTAAGTGAAACTGTAAGTTAGATGCAAAACTATGTAAGTTTATTTTTAAAACACAGTTTACGTTGAAACTAGGACATTTTCAAGAAAAATAAGATAATACGATATTCGCACAGATATATTAAACAAGATACAGCCATGCGCGGTAAACGTATGTTCGTGCTTAGAAAACATATCAAAGAATTCGGTACATCTCTCCATTTCATTCTGCCACGCATTTAATGTATTTGTTATTTCTTTTTACTAGTTAGCCGTAAGTCGCAGGAATTTCGAGTGCTTTGTTTTGAAGTGTCATTCAAATTTCAAATTACGCCAAACTCGTAATTTACGTAGTTTATTGAAATAATAAAGAGCTCAGTTAATATTTATAATGAAAATGAGGACTTGTATTATGTATTCTATTTCTTATAGTCCTTTTTATGAAGATTTATCCTTCCATCGGTGCGTAAACTCTTTTTTCTACTCCTTTATTAGTAAATTGCTCATTAAGCACTGTTTACTTGATTAGTAAATTCGTTGTTACAAACAGTGTTACGTAATGACTAACACGTAATTTTTTTTATTACGTTACAGTTAGCTTCTGTTGTTTGTACGAAGCGGTGTAGGGATGTGACTGCAGCCGCCTAATTTTTAAGATGGTGTGACAGATAGTTTGACAGTTAATAAAATATTTCTTTTTCGTTTAACGAAATGAGTGTGATCGTAGAAAAAGTATAGTACGCAACTCGAGCTATAGAGCAATTACACGCTCGTGGAATTACACACGCGCCGCTACGCGGCTTGTGCGTAACTTTTCCAACTCGCGTGTAATATGCTTCCTACAGCTCTCGTTGTGTAATATACTATTTTTCTACTCCTTTATTAGTAAATTGCTCATTAAGCACTGTTTACTTGATTAGTAAATTCGTTGTTACAAACAGTGTTACGTAATGACTAACACGTAATTTTTTTTATTACGTTACAGTTAGTTTCTGTTGTTTGTACGAAGCGGTGTAGGGATGTGACTGCAGCCGCCTAATTTTTAAGATGGTGTGACAGATGATTTGACAGTTAATAAAATATTTCTTTTTCGTTTAACGAAATGAGTGTGATCGTAGAAAAAGTATAGTACGCAACTCGAGCTATAGAGCAATTACACGCTCGTGGAATTACACACGCGCCGCTACGCGGCTTGTGCGTAACTTTTCCAACTCGCGTGTAATATGCTTCCTACAGCTCTCGTTGTGTAATATACTATAAAATACCTAAATAATACCTACCTACTACCTGTACTTATTCTTCTTTGGCACCTCAACGCTGACAGGTTATGGAGGCCGTGGATTAGTTTCTAGACTGCTTTCTGTCTTGTTTCGAAACTGCGGGTGTGTCCTGGCCTTTGCTATTATTTTCCAGGCTTTTCAACCTCAGGTTTTCCTTAAGTTGTACCATGGTTTTTAGGTCTTACAATATGCTGTTCTCTCATTGTAACTAATATAAAACATAATGCACAATCAAATAAACACGACTATTTCTTTAATACCCACTTCTTTGGGCTAAAATGCAGAATCCGAGGCCAATTACAATCCTTCTACATATTTTCCTTATAATTTTGAACATTTAACTGGTTAGCAGATCTACCAGTCAAACTGCTGTTTTTATAGTTTTGATTGCTATATTGAGACAACAAAGACTATTTCTGGCACCATGTAACACAAGTTAAATGTATTTTATCTGAATTTCTCTCAATATCGCATCAAAGTACCATTGCTTGCATAGAAAAGTGGGACAGTAAAAAATTCTATTTTGAAAAATGTGTTGGTGGCACTGTAAGTCTATGTCAAGTTCGATGTTAGCAGGTTAGGGTTTGGGTCGGTTTTGACACAAACTGACGCAAAACCTAACCTGGTAACCTCGAATTTGACATAGACTTACAGTGCCACCAACACATTTTTCTATGCAAGCAATGGTACCTCTCTAAAGGATAGCGCTATACGTAATTCAATCACTAAAGAGTGACAGCAATAGAAGGTACGTCATTTTGAACTATGTCGCCGCATGGCTGTATCTTGTTTAATATATCTATGGATATTCGTATAGCCCCTCTATTTACAAAATAGAGGGGCTATAGATATTCGTAGAGACCCTGTATATTAAGTAAGATAAGAGATGGGACAAGTGGAACCAGTTTCCAAGGCTAAATTGATCAGTTTCTGTTTTTCAAACAAAATTTCAAGATGTCATTACCAAACTGACATTTACTTTACACAATAAATTTCTAAATGTCAAATAACGAAAATAATTATTCATTATCAATAAAAATTGCGTCTGATTTTCATAGTCGGATTTTACAGACTGTAGCTAGGTATAAATTATCTATTCACATTATTTAATTAGGTAGTTTCTTTGTAAAGCTTTCTTCGTTTGGCTACTTAGACTTAACTTAGTGCAAGAAAATGTTTTCGTTTTTGTGAACTGAACAAACTGCATTCTGTTCGTTTTTATTTCGAATTACGAACCAAACGTGATGAATTTATTCCTGGCGACGAGTAGATTGAACTAGTAAAGTGTAGGTTCAGAACTCTATATTTATTCAAAGTTCAAAGGTTCAGAAGCGCGAGAACTAACCTTAAAATTGTTTCAGTTAGGGTTTACGTATAGTTAGTTACAAATTTATTTAAAAACATGTAAGAACATTGCAATCAGCTGTGTAAATATAGACTCCCGGTATAACTTGTCAAATGCGCGATTTCTCTGACACTATAAAAATATTGTAATTAACCACGTTAATCAAATGTAGCAGCAAGAAGAAGGTAATTAAAATTGTTAGGGTAATCAGAAAGCTATTTGATATGATTGATTAAGGGGCTTTTACGTTTCAGCATCCTTTTCAACTATGCGTATGCTGTTACTTCTAAGACTCACGTGTGGCAGGAGCTGAAAGGCACAATTTTCCCCAAAGCGATGTTGAAAACGCTGCGTTGAAGAAGTGACAAATTGTTAATAAATCAATACAGAGAGAAAGGCCAGTGGCTGAAGATGGGAAAATTAAGACATTAAAGAAAAGTATGGGTAAAACGAACAGGGAATAAGTGGATAAGCTTCAAAAGGTTATAAAAATAAAATTGAAAACGTCCAGACAACTGGTAGAGGCCAAAAATTCTATCTATCGGAATGGTATCTAGTTCAAAATTATCAAATTAATTTTTAGTTCAACATCTATTTTAGAGAACTCTGAAATACTTTCAAAACAACATACAATAGACCAGGTGTAGGCTACTGGGAACAACAAATAATGCAGAAGATATTGATAAAAAGAACGGCAGTAATGTCAGCAGTGAGTAACTATTATAGAAACTTAAAATTATAGTTTATAAATCTTAAAATTTACATTTTAGTAGATCACGTAGTACCTACTACACCAAACTTACCAAAAACACCAACAATTAGCATTCGTAATACTAGAAGTCATGCAAGTGTATCAAAAGAATGGCACAAATTGCGAAAAGCCGTTATAGAATGAAATAAAAATGAAGAAGAATTGCAAGTAAAGAAATTCAACAACGGAAACAAATACTCGAGCAATTAAAGCTCAAAAATGAGTTGTTATAGAAGTTATTACATAAATGTATGTGCAGTGGCATTAAAGTTACTTTTCATTGAAATAACGTATAGGTATTTTTAATTTTTATATGTATAAAAACAAATTAATATGAGTGTTTATTCGTACAAACCATATAATTGAATGTCAAAGCTAATAATTGTTTAAGAAATTGCAAAGTAAAGGCAATAATCACTTTTGTAACTACAGAATCTTGCTAAATCAGGTCCAGTAATTCACCATTTTATTGCCGTTACACCTTGGCGCTGGTGGTATTTGTAATGCCTACGGCCTCGGTCACTGAGGATTAACAGATCCGATTATAAGCATGTATTAATTAATAAACAAAGCAGCTTCAGTGCATCGGGTTTAATATGATCCTTTTAACGAAAAAGTAATTTGCTTGCCTCTAACAAATTTAGCTACAACAGAATTATATGCTTCTGCAAGGTTATTGTCCATGTTGTGAAGTAAACTCTAGATGTCATTTGCTGTTTTGCTTGTTCTTTTCGTAAATTTTACAGGTTTTTAAATAAGGAATTTGATTTTCCTATATAAAGATAGAAGATAAGTAACAAAATATTGAATAAGATTTAATATATGACTATACCTTTCCCGATTCCATTTTTGCTTTGCTACAAAATTATTCCTAGTATTTTTTGTGATTGCCAAACACATGGTGTGGCCGGTTTAGATGATCTTTTAAATTTATAGTTTTTTTCTTTTTCGTCTTTACTTTTAGACCAGTAATTGACAGCTCCAGTGAGGCCAAACATAATTTTGCACCTTCAGATTCAAAAAATATGTTTGGATTTGCAATAATGTCTTTTAATTTAGAAATTTCCAAAATGTTGTCGCTGTCAAAATGAAGGGTAGCACTAAGTTTTTCAGGAAAATTATACGTAACTTTGTTTTTAAAATTTTCTTGAACATTTTTATCTGAATAGAATTCGCTCCCACAACTGTTTATGTGGAATAATGATGGCACTGCATTATATTTTAGTCTTTTACATTGGGTTTTGCCTGTTGTCGTTACGAACTGGTCTGGTGTAAAATGTTCTTCGCATAATCTGTACGATTTTTCATGCTGCAAGATCTTAATACCAGATCTTTCTACACATATTTTGTAAGGGTAATTTTTTGGAAACCTAAACACAGAAATGTTCTTGCTGGAACGGTTCTTACATCCAACTGCTGAACAGCCAGTCATTTTAGTAAAATTTATTAACAATAATGATCCTCGACACCGAAATGTCAGTAGGCTAAAGGTGATGAATGAATGAATGCCCTAATAAAAAATCACATAAAGAGAATGCCACTTGTAATTACAGCAAAAACTACAAACGTCAAATGACATTAATAATTTCCATGGCCGGCTGTCACTTTGACATTTGTCACACAATTCAGCAGGCCATGGAAATTGGTTCCAACCTATCAGCATTGATCACTTGTATGTCCCATCTCTAATCTTAATATACAGGGTCTCTAGATATTCGTTGGTGGTAGTGCCATCTATTGGGTCACTTTTTCAGGTCGAGTAATGTAGTAAACACGACCTAACAGTTTTTTGCCTTTGGCACAAATTCACTAACAGTGTAAACGTAGAGTTTTGCATCTAAAGGGCTCGTTTCATAAAAATAATGGTACCGGACTAAGCTGTCAATGTGCAGAACTGATTAGTAATAAACATGGAAGTACCAGTGTAAGCCAAGGCAGAGGATAGAAAAGAGAGATTCAGAATCTCTAAAAAAGAAGATATTTTGAGAAAAAGTAAAGTGATAGTTGTTGAAAGAGAAATAGCAGAATCAAAAATGGACGAGAAAGTAAAAGACATGAAAACGAAATTAAAAGTGGAAATAAAGAAGAATAAAAAAAATCACTAAGAGAACGGAATACACAGCTTAAGAACAAATATAAACCATGAAGGAAAAGATGCGAAAAACAATGAAACAGCCACGTGAAGAGAAAGCGTTTTTAAAAAGAAGGGCATGGCCTGAATATAAGGTAAAGTTGTAAAAGAAAATAGCTGAAGTTGAACAGAAACTGAAGCAGAACAAAAGAGAGAAGAAATAGCATAGTCGTGATGAGAATGAAAATTTAAACAACGGATTAGCAAACTTGAAAATTAAAGAAAAATTGAAAGGGACTGAAATATACATCAGCAGAAAGAAGAATAAAGATGAAATTAAGCTGATAGAAAACAGATAAAGAACCAAGAAAATATAGTTACAGTTTACATAAATATAATGGTAAATGAGCTGAAAAATAAAATTGTTTAAAGGAAATCCTTTTTACCAGCAATAACAAAAAGCTAAAGCAACCCACAAACGGACTATACTATGAGACGAGACCCAAGGCAATGGTAATGATTTAGAACGACATTATGGGAAAGACCTAGAGAAAAATGGGAGAAAGGAGAAAGAAAACACGATTTTGCGTCCTGAAGGTAAAAACGAATCTTTACATTACGCACACCGAAAGATTCGAATTACTGGCTAATGTTGCATCACCTCTGAATTTGTCAATAATTATTGGTGCATCTATGCAACATTCTAAATTTATAACATATGTTCAAAAGGAAATTACATAAGGGTTGGCCATGAAAAATGAAACTAATGTCAACAGCAAGCTTTAGAGACAGCAATCTTTGAAATTTTCAATTACGATATCAGCGTATAGGTAATATACACTTTCAATGAAAACAACAGTGATGACTAAAGCTGATAACTATATGCACTCAAATGTACGAAAATAGGCGCATATAAATGCATACATTTTGTTGAGTAGGTATATGCACCCAAAGTTACAATATATGAACATAATATGCTCAAATATTTTTGAAAATTAGAAGTATTCCAATTAATGTAAAAATTTTAATTATTTTGTATCAGAATATTTATTTCTCTAATTTTTATTCAAAAACGTCATTCATTTTAACGTTTGACTATATAAACATGGTAAGCCAACATAAAAATGGGATTTCCCCTAACCCCGCCAGACTATTATTCACCCAAAATTCAAAGTTCGACTCTGGAAATGGATTCTATGTTGGCTGATTCCTTATACATTGCTTCTATGGAAAAGTGGGGGGTGCTGGCAGTGTATGTTTATACTGGGTGACAATGAGACCAAGGCCATGCTTATATCTTCTTTATTTATAAATCGATTTGGATAAAATTTTATATCAAGATACTAGACATAATTTCTGATTGGCCGATAGATATAGTTAAAATAGCTGACTTTCGGTTACAATACAAACAAGCTACATTTCAAGTACAACTTCATGAGTACACCGACAAGATTCAAATACAAAGGGGAGTGCAACAGGGCGATAATATGTCGCCCAAGCTATTTACACTAGTGCTGGAAGATGCCTTCAAACGTATCGATTGGAGAAACAGGGGGTTAAACATTGCAGGGGAACCTCTACATCACCTAAGATTTGCTGATGACATTGTGATCATAGCGAAGTCAAAGGAAGAACTGACAAGTATGCTGAAGGATGTTCGTACAGCTTCAGAGAGAGTAGGTTTAGAAATAAACTTCCACAAAACAAAATACATGACAAATGTAGAAGAAAATAAGAACGATGATGAGGCAATCAAAATGGGCAACAACCAATTAGAAAGAGTCTCCAACTACGTATACCTTGGGCAAACGATAACAATTGGAAAGGAAAACCAAGAACTAGAAATTGACAGAAGGATACGACAAGGCTGGGCAGCATATGGAAAATTAAAAGATATATTGACGATGAAAATACCCACATCACTAAAATCAGAACTATATAACCAATGCATATTGCCGGTGGTGACGTACGGAGCTGAAACCTGGGTCCTTACAAGAGCAATAATCAACAAGCTACAAGTCCATCAAAGAGCTATAGAAAGAAAAATACTAGGAATCACTTTGAAAGACCATAAGACAAACACTTGGATAAGGCAAAACACAAAAGTAGCGGATGTCATTAGAAGGGTGGCGTCATTGAAGTGGGAATGGGCAGGACACGTGGCCAGAGGAGTAGATAAGTGGAGTGGTAAATTAATTAGATGGAGACCATGGGGAGAAAAACGAAAAGTAGGTAGACCCCAGATGATATGGAGCGACGATGTCAAAAAAGTTGGAGGATTAAACTGGTATGAAGTCGCACAAAATCGTGAAAATTGGAAAAACATGAGGGAGGCCTATATCCAGAGGATAGAAAACGGCTAAACTAAGAAGAAGAAGAATACTAACTTTGATTTTTTGAATGGAACACCCTATACATTTTATGTTTTTCTGAATCTACAAGTCAAATTACATATAATAGTCTTGCCAAATTTCAATATTTTAAACAAAAATTGAAAATTGGCAAGACTATTAGATCCAGAAAAACATAAAATGTACAGGGTGTTCTATTTAAAAAATCAAAGTTAATATCATTTCCGGTAAAACCGGAAGTCAGCCATTTTGACTATATCTATCGGGGAATCAGAAATTATGTCTGGTATAAAATTGTATCCAAATCGATTCATAAATAAAGAAGATATAAGCATGGCCCTAGTCTCATTGTCACCCGGTATAGTCAAAGATTGTAACAGACACTTCCTCTGTCCTCTGATTATTTCGATACGCGCACTGCACTCCAGCAGCAGCAAATTAAAGTAGGTATCTTAGTCGCACACAAAAATTGTATTAATAAATTTAATCTTCTTCTGCTTCTTCTTCCTTACATGGTTTGGGCATGACTTACCGGTTCTGATTCCACAAATTACTTCATTTCTTTCTCGGGAGTCCGGGGTCTCTCTTACCTTTCAGTTTGTAATTTAGAATTTGTTTAGGTATCCTTTTTTTTCCATTCGTTGAAGGGTTGCTTCCAGTTTCTTCTGTATTCTGTTATTTTGTCATTGATGGAGAATACTTTTAAGTCGTTTTAAATATCTTCATTTCTTAGATGTTCTAATTTTGTGCATCCTTTAACATTTCTAAGAAATGCCATCTCTGATGCTTGTAATCGAGATTTTTCTTTTTCGGAGAGAGTCCAGTTCTCGCTTGAATATGTAAGAATGGGAACAGCCATGGTTTTATATAATTTTATTTTTGTATCTTTTCTGGTGCAGTTCTTGATCGTTGTATATATTGTTCCACAGATATATTGGAATTTACCTAGTTTGTTGAAGACATATTTTTTTTCTTTGTAGCTCACGTTATGGCCTAAGTTCGATAGTTCGATCGGTTGGTTCTCTAAGATAATCTTAATTCTTATAGTTTCTTTACCTTTAAATGCTAATCTCTTTTTTCTATAAAGATTTTAAGATTATATTCTTTGCATACATTGTTTAAGTTGTAAAGTGCTCGTTGCAGATGATTTTCTTTGTGCTGTAAGATTACTGTGTCGTCTGCAAATAATAAGAAGTTTATATATTTATATTGTAGAAGCGTTGGGCGCCTAGTAAGTTTAGTAAAAGCTTATGTAATTATGTAAAAGCCCCACGTTGGGATCGACAAATATTTATGTAGTGGCTCTACCCCTCTCTAACTACTACTAGCTAATTTTAAATAAATAAAACTAGAGCTACCACAGCAAATATTTTTAGTTTGGGTTCGTCAAAAAACTAATGAATTAACTAAGTCTCTCGGGGATAATTAAAAATGAGCTGTATAGTAACTCAAATTTAAATAAATGATCGTAAGCCCCTACTTGTGATTTAATCTACCTGCAATTTAAATTTTGTTGGCTAAACTCACGGCAGAGTTGAGTTCTCACTCAGGTTATGGGTTCACAGTTAGCTTTTAAAATTTATTTGTACGCCACTGGAGCGTAGGTCCGCGGAACGTTTTGAGTTTTAATTTTATTGCAGCCTGTATCAATTCCTTCAATGTGAATGAACCTCTTCCAAATTGTCTTTCTGTTGGCTCATGGTTTTGTTCAATTTTTGTTCGTTGTCTTCCGGAAACCTAACCCAACCAAACCTAACCTAATCTAACCTCTCCTTCTCTAACGTCGTACTTCAAACTTAGCCTAAAATTATTTAATAATATTTTTGACTCGCCGCTGTTGCATATTTCTCATTTCGTTACCCGCTCAGATCGAGTGGCCTGCGGGAACAGGCTTTTTGTATGTTAAGACCATGGCAGCACTTCCTTGTTACGCCACGGCGGTAGCTGCCTTTCCCTTAATGACAGTATCAGTACAGTCTTCTCTATTCGGTGCAGGTATGTTGCACATCATCAGTGTCCTGACGAGACTTGGATAATATGAAAACCTATTTCCCCATATTTTTGATGTTGTCAATAATTAATCAGAAGATCAGAACTCAGTGTAATTTTATAAGAATAAACACACGTTACATTAACTATATTTATTTACTCCTATATATACACAAGTGAACACGTTAAAAGTTATAATAACAAAAGCAACCGTTGATGTTTAAGCTCTTAAGTATCGTTAGTAACTGACCTAAAATACAACGGTGCTGCCTACTTAAAAATGGTTTGGGTCGCAGCCCTAACACATCCCTCTCTAAATGCTAAACATATGTCCAGTTATTTTCCACATCCTCCGCCGCCGAAATTATGCATCGCGTACTTCTAGAGGATATAAAAGTTGTATGGGACGTCTTAACCTAATACCATTGTTACACTTCAAAATACACGCCCGCACTTTGCCGTCACGTCCGGTGATCACTTCTTCGATCACCCCCATTTTCCAAACAAGGCGCCTATTGTCATTTCCGTGAATCAGCACAACGTCGCCAATTTTCATACTACACTCGCGCACATTCACATTATGATGAGCACTGCGAAGCTGCTGTACGTACTCAGACGACCATCGCTTCCAAAAGAATTCAACGGTCTCCAACCGATGTCGCCATTGCTTCCTTAATTCGTTACCTTTGATGATCCCAGTTGTGCTAGGTAGTGTTGTAGCGTTAGTACCCAGCAGAAAATGGGAAGGTGTCAGTGGTAGCATCTCCTCAGGATCCGTCCCCATATAAGTAAGGGGTCTGGAATTGATTGTGGCTTCAATTTCCGTGATTACTGTCGTCAGCTGTTCTTTATTTAAAAGAAATTTTCCAATCGAAGATCGTAACGCATCTTTGACAGTTTTTACCAATCGCTCCCAGAAGCCTCCCCACCAGGACGCCCTCTCTATTATAAATTTCCATTTTATGCGTTTTTCGATCATTAAATTATTTAATTCTGGACTTGATAACAAGTCCCCTATCACGTGGAAATCTTTAGCCAATCTCTTAAACGTTTTGGCATTATCGGAATAAAACGTAGTGGGTATTCCACGACGAGCCATAAATCTTCTTATTGCAAGAATGCTGGTTTCTACTTGCATACTTAATATCAGCTCCAGGTGAACAGCCCCGGTTAGGGCGCACGTAAACAAAAAAATGTAAGCCTTCTGTAGATTCCCATTGTCTTTAACATATAGGGGTCCTGCAAAATCCAAGCCAACTACCTCAAAGGCTCTTACCTGAGTAACGCGGTCTCTTGGAAGTGGTGCGAAGACAGTTGTAGCAGGCCTCCCTCGTAGCTTCTGGCAGATTACTCACCTCGATAAAACGGACTTGATTAACTGCCGTGCCCGTATTATCCAAAATCTTTTCCGTAGCTCGTATAATGTTCCATTTACTCCTGTGTGGTGTAATCGATTGTGAACGTCGTAAATCAGTAATTTATTCAGATATGCACGATTCGGTAATATTATTGGGTGCTTAACGTTAAAATTTTCACAGAAATTTTGCAAACGTCCACCTACGCGCAACAGTCCATCCTCATCCAAAAAAGGATTTAAAGTCACTATTTTTGAATCGCGATTCACTACACCATTCCGTTTGATACAGTCAGTTTCTGCACGATATTGCTTATATTGAACGTCTTTTATCAAGATGGCTTCGGCTTTCGTTATTTCTTCGACACTAATTTCCCCGTAAATCCGAGCATCTTTATTTCGCACGTTATTAACAAACCTGAGCGTTTAGGCCGTGATGCGTAATAACCGAGTTAAATTGCTAAATTTGGTGGTATCAATAAAGGATTCCCTTGTATCTGTCGGAGCTGCCACAATCAGTGATGTTGACTGGGTAATTAAAGATGCATCGCTCTGCTCCTCCACTTCACTGCTGGGCCAGTCTTCTTTATTGGCTCCCAACCACGACGGTCTATTTTGCCACAATACAGATGATAACAAAGAGTCAGCAGTGATGCCGCGGGTCAGCAGGTCGGCCGGGTTGTCAATACCTGGACAATGACGCCAACCGCTCGTATTTCTTGACAATGCCTGTATATCTGCAACGCGATTCGCCACAAACGGTTTCCACTTTGATGGATTTCCCTTGATCCAGTACAGGGCGATTTTGGAATCAGTCCACAACACCGTTTCGCGCACTGATAGAGATAAATTGTCTTTGATGAACCTTTGCATCTTTGCAGCCAATAAAGCCGCCGTCAACTCAAGTCTTGGCAAAGTCATTACTTTGTCACCATATTCCTTTAATGGCGCGACACGAGATTTTGAACATAATAAAGTTATGCACACATTACCCTCTTGATCAACACTTCTTATGTATGCAACTATACCATACGCTTGCAGACTAGCATCTGCGAAAATATGAAGATCGCAGTCTTGCCTATCACCTTTAAATAAATATCGCGGAACCGAGAACTCCACTAATTTTTCAATTTGAGTTGTTCATTCATTCCATGCGTTAATTATATCTATTGGTAGCGATTCGTCCCAGCACGGTTTCACTCGCCATATCCTTTGAAACAAAATTTTCACTTTTATAACAAAGGGCCCGATTATCCCCATGGGATCGTACACCCGCGCTATTGCTTGCAAAACAAGTCTTTTAGTTATTGTCTTTATGTTCTTCGCGAATTCCATCACACCTTTTAAATCAACGCTCAGTCTGTCACTTTCGGTGTGCCAACTTATACCTAACACTTTTTTGCAACACACGCTATCAAAGTTCGGTGATTTGAAGAGCACATTATCGTTCGTAATCCATTTACGTAGATTCATCGACGCCTGTTTAAAGAGTTCTATCGCACTGTTTTGTAAATCCATGGCGGCACTTCTCTCGTCCACACTCAGCACTAAATCGTCCACAAAAAAGCCTCTTTTTAGAATTTCCGCGATTTCTTTATTATTACTGTCATTTAAATGACGTCGAATCACAACATTTAATAGAAAGGGACTGCATGTTACTCCAAATGTTACACGTTTCATTCGATAAGTTTGCAATTTACCATCGTTACCGTACCACAAAAATCTAAGAGCGTCTTTGTCACGATCATTTACTACAATTTGCAGAAATGCCTTTTCAATATCGGCTATTAAGGCAATACGACCTACACGAAAATTCAACAAAATGCTCAATAAATCCGGATTTAGATTAGGCCCTTTCTGTAATAAATCGTTCAGTAATTTTGTTTTAGGCAGGTGCGCGGAAGCATTGAACACAATTCGCACTTTTGTGGTGTCCTTATCATCACGGAAAACTGGCCGATGTGGCATGTAGTATTCGCGATCACTTTTTTCGTAATCTTCTTCGTTAACCATTTCCGCGAAATCGTTCACTAGTAATTGGTTTATTTCACTATTGTATTCGTTAATTCGTCCCAAATTAGTCAGTTTAAATTTCAAACGCTCTGCGCGCGCACACGCACCTTTAAAGTTATTATTTTCTACTAATGGGTCATCCTTCCAAGGCAAATCAACCACGTATCTGTTACCCTGCTTTCTCAGGCAATGTTTATTAAAATCATTGGTAAAATCTTTCATTTCGATTTCACTTTCTTTTATCCCCAAAGACTCCAAATCCCACAAACGTTCGATGTGTGCGTCGTCAGTAATTACCGACGCATATAGAACACTCTGCAAGTTCTGCTCAATTGTTGAATTAATTGGAACCGGTCCGTGCAGCGCGTAGCCAAATTTCGTTTGCACCGCTACTAGTTTTTCGTTAATTCTTTTGCTTCTACCCGTCACTATAGCCCAATAGTTGTCCGCACCGATCAGAACACTTATGCCCTTTGTCAACGTTGTATTTGGTGGTATGTAGTCGGCTAATTGTAAATTTCCACAGTGCACTTGCGTTTCTGCCGGTGCCCTTACAAGATCCATACAAATCTGGGGAACTTCCACGGCTTCCACTGTTATTGTGTTGTTATTGTACTGACTTTTCATTTTTATCAGTACACGGTTACAAAGACGTTCCGGCACAGTCACAGAATTTCCAAAGGCTGCCACACAAATACGCTGTTGTCCGATAACAGGTAGACCTAAGGACCTGGAAACATCTTCTTTAACGAAGCTCAGTTGACTACCTCCATCAATTATTAAACGTATAAATTGTTGATTGGCTTCGAATCCGGCATAAACGCATGCTGTTTGAAGTAACACAGTTTTACAAGTGTTTGCAATTAAACTTGAGATCGCCGCTGAAGGCAATAAATTAGCGGTCGGTTCTTCAATGGACTTAGCCGAGATGGGTGCACTGTTTTGTTTATGCCAGCTAGGGTCGCACATCGTAATAGCATGCCTTCCCTTGCACATTTTACAACGAATATATTTATTTCGACAGTTTCTAGAATGATGGCCTGCCTTTGTGCATCTGAAGCACCGCGAATCATCCCTTAACAGATGCTTTTTTCTATCTAAGGGCACATCTGCGTCGCACACTTCGGTTTTATAATCCTTTTCACAGAAAAAGCACTTGTCGCTGAATTGGCCCTGATTTCGTTGAATAGCCACTAAGCTGGTTGCGGTTTTTTTGAAACTGTCCTTCCGTTGGTTGTTCCAGTTTTCAGATTTATTGGGCCTGTCACTTGCCGTTTCCAACGTTTGTTCCAAGGATTCCATTTCATTTTTGACAAAGAGCAATAAATACTTCACTTGCCGGTCCAACCCATCGCTAGAACTACCGGAAGCACCAGATGCTGTTTCCGACAATGCAGTATCTTGGGACGCTGTATTGTTCTTCTCCGAACGGAAATAATTGAGGCGCATATCGGTGGGCAATGATTTAATTAGAGAGGATTTTAGTATTGCGTTGTAATGAGACGATGGAACGTTTAACACTTTTAATGATCGGATTGACGATGTCACAAGAAAATAGTTTTTACGTAGTGTTGTAACATCATTACGTGACTTCACCTGCTCTAATTTCGTCATTCCTTCAAAGTACTGCTCTATAAGTCGTTCCGTATTGCCAAACTGTTCTTTCAGGATTCCAAGAGCTTCCTCATAAAAGGCACCTGATGCGGGAAACCCTGCAATTATTTCAGCAGCTTTCCCAATAGCAGACATTCGCAAGTAATTAAAGCGATCGCCGTCATTTAAATTAGGATTTTCATGAACTGCACCTTTAAATTGGGACCAAAACGACACCCACACTTTTGGATCGCCATCGAACTTAATTAGTTCTTGCTGCTGCAATTTAACATTGGTTACCGCATTTTGCACAGAAGATTGCAGTTCGTTCGCTCCGTTTGCTGCGCCGTTCACATTGGCATTTGCGACCTTTTCGATACGATATTTTAACCGTGCCGTTAAGGCTATCGCAGCTTCATCATAATCGATGATTTTCTGCATTTCTTCTTCGATATTTTCTTCCGTTAATAAATGTTCAGCCGCTGCATCTGCTTCTTTAAGGCCTTCATGTGCCACGTTCAATTTACTGATGGCTTCGTGGAGGTCTTCCTCACTATGTTCACCTACTAACAACGCGTTTATATTGTTTATAGTTTTCGTTAGTTGCGTTCGGCGCACGTTACGTTTCGTATGCTGCATTGTTATTCTTGTTTTTCACTCGCGTACACGTTACAAATTCGAATTCCGATCGCGATCGCGTAACTACCGACTCACAATTCCCGGGTTTCGGCACCAAAATGTCAATAATTAATCAGAAGATCAGAACTCAGTGTAATTTTATAAGAATAAACACACGTTACATTAACTATATTTATTTACTCCTATATATACACAAGTGAACACGTTAAAAGTTATAATAACAAAAGCAACCGTTGATGTTTAAGCTCTTAAGTATCGTTAGTAACTGACCTAAAATACAACGGTGCTGCCTACTTAAAAATGGTTTGGGCCGCAGCCCTAACACATCCCTCTCTAAATGCTAAACATATGTCCAGTTATTTTCCACAGATGTATTCAGTTTCTTATGATTGGAATAAATATGTTCGTCTTGCCTTGTTGCGCCTCCCATCTCTGCTGACACGTTTCTATTTTCGTTTTCGTTTCTTGTTACGCTCCAAAAATAATTTACGTCAAGTAATCAAGCCAAAAATGTACACAACTAGATACAGTGGGACACAGGCGAGGGTCTATGCTGAGCGTAGTTGTTTCTGTCTAAGACAAGTTCGGATGAACGTAGAAAGTAGATAATAGTAATTTAGCCCAGAAAGAAATAGTATCAGCATAGAAATGGAGTCGAAATCTGGACCACTGCAAACTTACTTTGCCTCCTCCTGTTAAGGTTTACTTCTCTAATTAATTCCCCTGTATGCGGCTGTGCGGAGTACTGACAAAGACATGGTACAAATAAAAACATATACACGGAAGACTGCAGGTAAAAATATTCGACTGCAGCTGAAGCTGGCCGCTATTCAATTTCATTACTATCAGGGAAATGGCCTTAACGGTGTCGTCCCGGGTTACAAATTGTGATTAATAAAACCTATTAGCCTGGTTACAATCCAACTTGTTTACTAAGAATGTTTACTGCATTTCTTGGCTAAGAGAAGCTCAAAACTGGTTTCCTTAAGGGGAAACTCGAATAACATACACCTATAAAAATAATACCAGATGTAATTCTAATTATACAGGTATACAAGCTCTAGCTACTAGGAGAAGTAGTGACTATAACGTAATGCAGAGTTAATAATGCCGAAATGAAGACAACGCGAGTCTGCAGCTTGAAGGAGCGAGATTCAGAGAGTTCCAGCTTTCTGAAGATTTACCCATTGCGATGGGAAGGCTTATCCAAACCTGGGGTTCCACTAGAAGGTCGCCTTCTTCTTTTTTCTTTTGATATAGGCTGATAGTCTGTTATTACTCAACAAAGTGCGGTTTTCTGCGGCAGTGGCCTGGGAAGGTGGCTAGCCTATTCAGTCGAATTAATAGAAAGAATGCTTTTTTAAAAGGATACTACCACCAAAGGTATTAGTATGATGGCCGGAGGGCGTTTGATGTTACCAATGTCCAGGTGTGGGGCTTGAATCTACAACCTTCCGACTGCAAACCAAGCGTTTTACCAGCCGGCCACATGTCACACCTAGCTCTCCCACAGGAAGGATGACTCGACGACAGGAAGTAGCGCATGGTTGACCCACAATGACGGTCGCTGGTCCGACAGAGACGAGGAAACCTGGGGATGAAACTTTACCCACGGAGTTGTTCATTTAGCATGGCCGAAAATCCACAGGGGTCACGTATTAAAGTGTTGCGCGAATATGAGAAACGAATCCGAATTTTTCGTCGGTTGTTCGCAATACAACTCCTCAAATAAAATAAGCAATTCAAAGTTGATGTAAAAACGGCCTAACACCGACTTTGCAACCACGGCAAAATTTCATACTTCTAACGTTGCGTAGAGTTTATTCCCCCTCCTAACTTACGGCTGCCTTTTTGGTTTGTCTGCAACTTAAGTTTGTATTTAAAATTAAAAAAAGCAACGAAATAAAGTTTCCAATTTGTGTTCATGACGAGAACTGGAAGAAAGAGCCTGCTTCGCTGATAACAAGTTTTTTCTGGTTGGTATTCGAGACTGAGGGGTGTGAGCCGACGGTGTCGCACATTGGGAAGCCGCGACGACAATCGCAGTTAAAATAGCACCCCTGGTTGGTATCTATCTAACTGATCTTTATGTCCCTACGACTCTCGGCCTGCTCCATGATTGTTTTCTATCCTTGCCTATCCTGAGCTTCTTTCAATTGAGATCTACTCCTTACACCTTGTACCACTCCGTTTTGATTGGCCTGGATCTTTCTTTGGCTCTATAGATTTTATATGTCCTTCAAATGTTTTTCTTGTCATCCTGGTCACCTCCATTTCTTATTACTCGGTTGCTACATATAAATTGCGCTGCTTTGATCTATCCTATGATCACTTACTCTCAAAAAAGCTCCGTCAATTCTCTATGCATGCAACATAAAAGAAGATGTTGGTTGAATCCTCTTCCAGCTCCTGTCTAAAATAATTACAATGGAATTCAACTGCAACGAAAACATCATGGAAGGTTGTAAACGGCACATGTTTTATTACTTTTTCTTACAACCACTGCTAATAGAACAACGTCGTTTATTGTGTGGTACTAAGGTACAATATAAGAAATTAACCAAAACTAATTTGTTTATTCAATGTTGCTTGCTGGTTTGCAATGGGTGGTGTTTGTCGAAGGATTACCTTCTTAGATGGCTTGATTTGTAACAATGCTTATAACAATATGCAATTATTAAATACAATAATATTTTGGGAAACTAATATTTATAGAAAGAGGTATCTAAGTTATTACTAGTAATTTGTTCATCAATCCAGTTAGAAAATGAGGCCACGTTGGCATATACTTCGGGTATTTGATTGTCCCCACATCCTATTCCCCAGGAAGCAATTCCAGCTTGAAAATATTTGTTTATCTCTCCAGGAATACGGCACACCAGTGGACTTCCTCCATCGCCCTTGCATATGCTTTTACCAAATTCGCCACCAGCGCAAATGAAACTATCATGCAGTTGGAACTCGGCCCCAAGTTGTTGCGTTGAGCGAAGACGATCTTGGCAAATGTTTTTTGCTACAATAGCCAACTCAAGTTTCTTCAATATAACCTGATACTTCCCAGCTCTGCCAGAAACGTTCTTACCCCAGCCAGAAACGACGCAGCTTGTATCATCTACGACCATGTTTTGCTTTGGTAAACAAACCATATTGACATTTTCAGTGATTACCACAGGTGTGTCCAGAATTAAAATTGCTATGTCGTTGTAAAGACCGCCGGAATAGAAGTCGGGGTGAATTATAACATTTTGGACATTACGGTCTTGGTGCTCAATCGCCTCGTTCCTGGAAAGCCTGTCCCATTCGCCGGCCCGAACTTTAAACGTTTTGTCTTTTCTGACAACACAATGGGCAGACGTCAATACTGCTCGGGGGTGAATTAGAGCTGCGCCACATTGGTAAATAAATACTGTTTGATTGCTTCTCTCTACGGGTTCTTCACGGAAAACTGCAACCATCCAAGGGAATTCGGCGAACTGGGATTCATTGTCCGTATCGCCACTAATCCGAAGACCAACTCCTTCGGAATTGCGTTGGCCGCATGTGATTGGAGAAAAGAGCTTGGACGACGGTATGTCGTTTTCAGGTAGCACATCTTCTTCTTTACAACATACTGACAGGTAGTCGCAATTGTTGTCGTCAACCCTGTTAATTGAAATCGTTGTAAAAAGTGAGAAATGTGCAGCTATAGTAAAAAAGGGCAAGTGCGAGGTAAAACGATTAAATTTCGAAACTTATTTTATCAATTTAAAAGATGAAAATGCTGTGTCTTTGATTTTGTTTGAACCTAAGTTTACTTGTGCTACATTCAATAGGTATGTATGGCATTATCTTGTGTTCCAGAGATTTAAAGCTAATTGGCACAGAACAGACCAATAAAAGTTCTACTTTTTACGTTCTAAATCTTTTACTATTTTGCATAAGTACTACGAACCTTTAAGCCTAGCTATTACAATGGCATATACTTTTAGTTATACTTGCAAAGTACGAAAGGTTCATTACCAAGCCCCTGTGACACACTAAAGTAGAGTTTTACAGGTTTTTTCTAGTGACTGTGATCGTGTCTGGAATCATCGCGACTTTGCCACGGTAAATACGGAATGTACTCGAAGAGTTTCTATGTACATATAAGATAATGCATTTTAAGTGTACAACAATGGATATACTTTTAATGGAATGTAAGCGAGCGAATCAGATTCAAGATAATATGCTGAAGGGTATTTCAATTTTAGTTTCATAAAGATAGATGTAAATAAAGAAGGAAGACCTCAGTGTGCTGTTTGGCAATTTTGGAGACTGATGGCATAATTATAAAGAACTTAAACCACATTTGGTCACCTTGAGCTTTTATTGCCAAACTAAAATCTTACTCGAAGCAAAAATCTAATCAAAAAACTTTGTAAGTGAAAAAGCTTGACTAACTCCTAGCTGAGCATATACAATAGCTATTTTAGTTGGAATAAGAAAATGGTGTTATCAACAGTTATAATTATAACCGTGGCCAACTAAAAATGACATGGGAGAGAATTTTCAGCGTTATTATTTTACTGTGAGAAGGAAGTTATCACTTGGGAAATTTTTAAACCGTGTTTACGCAGTAAGAAACGAAATAGGAATCTTCTAAGAAGATGAAGGTCATGGGAGGCAAGAAAATTTCTAGTATAGTAAATTATTATTATTTACCAAGCATTTAATTCCTCGTAATTGGTATAGTACTTTATAAACATAAAGAATTTTGGTGACAGTATTTTAATCATTTTTAAATTACAATTTGGCAGTATTGGCCAATACTCCTTAGTAAGTTAATTTTTCAAATGCAGCTATTTCATTGCTTACGATTTCCTTCCATTGTTTTTGTTTTAAACTCTGCCTGGGGTAGTCGATGGGTGGATTGAGTAACTCAGAGACTATCCCTGCCGGTCCCAAGCCCAGGTGCAGGAGGAGGGTTCGGAGGTAAGGCTAGTCCTCTGTCGACGGTAAAAATTTTGGCTCATAGAAGTCAAGAAAAAGCCTCGGATGACGGACGGAATCCAATGATGACAAGCCATGCGAGAACACGGACTTAGAGAAAACAACAAACAAAAGCTGCTAGATTCGCCTGCTGGAACATAAGCTCCTGGAATGGAAGAAATCAAGAAATTGTGATAGAAGTGAACAAACATAAGATAGATATTTGCGGTCTTTCAAAAACGAAACAGAAACGCCAAGGTACTGTAATAGTAATTAACGTATTAAAAGGGGTAACCCAGTCTTAACATTCGAGCATATTTTTACCACTCGAGCGAGCACAGCGAAGCAAGAGTGCTAATTTATGTGAGAAATGTTAAGACGGTTTCCCCTCGAAATGCGTTCATTAGTTTGTTGTTCATTGAGGCAATAATTTTGAATCAATAATAATTACTAAAAACTGCTAAATAGAAATCGGACTACCATGAATATGTGTGATGTTGCTATAGTGAATGCATGTTAAATGAGTGGATGCATGTTAAATGTATCTTAACATTCGAGGACGCGATCATGTTAAACACTGTTTAACATTTCAATGAACAATAAAATATCAAAATTACATACTTGTTTATAGTGGGAAACCGAAACAGAACAGAGCAAAGCCAGGAGTTGGTATATTATTACATGAACGATTATCTAATATAATTGACGATATTGAATACACAAGTGATAAGATCATAAAGGTCAAACTAAAAAGTAGTAAAGGCCCATTAAATACAATAAGCTTGTACGCCGCTGATGCAACCAGACCAAAGGAAGAAGCAGAGAAATTCTGCAGAGATCTACAAGATGTCATTGATCAAATCAACAACAACGAGAGAATAATTGTATTGAGGTATTTCAATGCGCGAATTGATGCAGATGAAATAACCGGTGTAATACAAAAATTCAATGAACGAGTGGTGAACGAGAATGGGGAACTTCTAAAAGACTTCTGTGCAAGAAACGAGTTAAGGATAAACAGCACTTTCTTTCCACATAACTAATAGCATAAGTTTATATTTAACAACACAAGAGGTCACAAGTCAATCATAGACTAAGTATATAATAACCAACAAGACAATATATCCAAGGCAAATTCATGATGTAAGAGTCCTAACATCTGCAAATGTAGGTACAGACCATAACCTTGTGCTGGGAAAGATTGAAATAGGAAATTATCCAAGACCTAATCCAAAACCAGAACCAATGTACATCGAAAAATACAATCTAGAATCATTTGACTACGACAGTACGAAGGAGTTATATGAGCGAAGGTTAACGAAGAAGCTAACATCGGAAAACATAACAGAAACAAACTGGGAGAAAATTATAAAATGCATTCGTGAGGCAGCAGAAAAATCTATAGGAAAAAGAAGGACAAACGTTAACGCACATAAGAATAAGAAACCATGTGTTGCCCAAGAAGTAAAGGTACTTGCTGATGAGCAAAACAGGAGATACTGCGAGTATAAGAGCCAACAAACTTAAGAAAACTACAACTATAAAGAAATAAGAAATAGGGTCAATGCAGGAATCAGAAATATCAAACGAGGATATTGGGAGAAATTTACGAATGACATGCAACACGATATGTATGGAGACCAGAGGAAAGTATGGAAAATGCTAAAAACTCATAAAAACGAATATATCCAGACAAAAAAGGTAACACTTGATGAATGGGAAGCTTATTTCAAAAACCTCTATGACAACAACCAAGACGACGGTGTACAAAACATGGAAAAAGAAGAAGCAGAAGCAAATAGAATGGAAGAAATGATAACAGAGGAAGACGTGGTATATAGGACGAAAAATTAAAGAATAGAAAAGCACCGGGGATAGACAACTGTATAATAAAGTAATGACAACAGGAATCATACCAGAAGACTGTCATAGGAGCCTCACCATACCGATATTCAAGAAGGGGCAGAAGACGAATCCTGAGAATTATAGAGAAATAACCTTATTATGCTCAATCATGAAGCTATTTACAAGCATTATAAAGAACAAACTAGAAAGACAAATTGAAACAACGATAAACAGCAGGGTTTCCGCAGAAACGGATCTACAACTGACGCACTTTTCATAATTAGACAAATAAAAGAAAGGGCTATCGAATATAACTGAACCACATTTGTCTGCTATATCAATCTAACAAAAGCATTCGAGAAAGTCTTGCTATCAGACATTATTAAAATACTGAAAGGAAAGGGCGCCACACAAGCAATAGTAAGCACCACCCATTGCCTCAATACAAGAAACACAACAGGAATCAAAGCAGAACACCAAATTACAGAAGATATAACTATTTCAAAAGGAGTCCCTTAACCCGTCTCTCTTTAATCTCATTATTGACGAAATCATTAACAAGGTAAATACACTAGGCATAGGGTACAGAATAAATACGGACCAATAAGCACTATTTGCTACGCGGATAATGCGATATTGATGGCGGAAACAGAGAATGACTTGCAAAGACTACTACAAACTTTCTACCAAGCTGCTACACCTTTTAACATGCAAATCTCCACTACGAAGACCAAATGTATGACCTTCTCGAAAGAACCTTTAAGATGCAAACCAGTAGTAAATAAAGAGATAATTGAGCATGTGATGTCCTTCAAATACCTAGGAGCAGACATAGCAAGCTGCAATGACCCAGTAAGAGAGTTGAAACCACAGGTAAACAAAGCCTCCGTAATGTCAGGATCAACAGCAAGACTCGCATATACAAAACCTGCGTGAGGCCTATATTGACTTACGGCATAGAGACTAGAGCAGACACAAACAAAACAAGCTGTATGATGAGAACAGATGAAATGCCAACCCTAATTATGATAGCGGGGAAGACGCTACGAGACAGAGAGAGGAATGAAACAATCAGAGGAACATGTAAAATGGATGATATAGTGAGGTGGAGAAGAAGCAAAATAAGGTACTGGAGCACGTGGAAAGAATGGGAACCGACAAGATAGCACACGCAGTGCAAGATGGTAAACCAGCAGGCTGGCGTCCGTTAGGAAGACCACCGAAACGATCGATGGAGAGACAGCTGGAACTCTACCTCACAGGAACATCAGAACTAAAATGGCTAGCCCTGAAATAAACAGACCTGAAGGTCTCAAGTAAGAAGAAGAAGTTTTTGTTTTAGTTCAGTTAATGTTTTCATGGGTCATTGACATGGTTTTATTAAGTCTTTTTGTTGTCTTTCTTTTCTAATATTTTTATTTAGAGGTTCAAGTTACAAATGGATTTCGCTTTTCTTCAGTCTTCGAGGAAGTTTAACATAGGAATTATTTGGGTTTGCAAACAAGGCTTATTTAGAAAACTGGGGGTGTGCCATAGCTATAATCAAAACGCACATCAAAATGGGAGGAGTTTCAGGGCTTTGTTTAGTTTAACTTACTTTAGTTTTAGTTGAAGTTATGTTTGTTTTGAATTGTTAAATTGCTGTATGTTTTAAATTCCAAACTGTTTTACTTAATATGAGGGCGAGTACCATGAGGTTGTAGGTACACAGATTGTTCAAAATCAATAACACACATATTAACATATAATATCTGTGCTCAGTTTACTAGTTCCTGTTAATTCAGAAAGTTAATTGTTTAACCTGTTCAACTTGCTGTAAATAAACATTAACTTTTATGTAGAAGGTGCAAAATAGTTACCTTAAATTAATCTCTTGAACGACGGTGGTCTTGCAACGGAACAGAGGGACGCAATTGCAAGAGTTGGAGGATGGACTGGCAGCATTTGTACTGGGTCTATAAATCTCATTAATAAGGTCATCGACGTTTTGCTTGTCGACAGCTGGGATAGCAGAGTTTGGTTTGTCCAAAATCTCATTGATTAAGTCGTCGAAATTATCTTGAGCAACAGCGTATGTCAGCAAAGAATAGAGTGCCAAAATTAATGCCTTCTTCATTTTGGCGGTTATTGCTAAAAGTTATATTCGCCATTAACTTAAGCAGTGGCTTTCAAAAACAATAAGTACTTACGTACAGTAATCCACTTGAGACTCTAAGGTTGCAACTAGAAGGTGTAGATGATTACAATGTCAGGCACCAGCTGGGTAATTCCAGTATCACAATCACAATTTCTTTTTCATGACGAATTAATAAAGAAATTATCACATTGGCTTTAGGGAATTAGTATTAATAGAGTGGTATATTTGACCTGAAGTGTTATCTTTGAAGATAGTTTCAAAGGTTATAGTGTTAAGGCAAGAGTACTTATCAAAAGGTGTGATAATACAAAGCAATAATATATAAATATTTACATTTCTTGTAAACTGAGCTGAAGGTAATCAGCTTCTAGGTGAAGCATAGCTTTAACAAAAGCCTAAAGAAATTATTAGCAGGTTAAAGACTAAATTTCGTATGAAATGACAAAGTCACGTTTTTGAGAAAATGTTCTTTACATTATTTTGCCTCAGTTTCCAATTGGAAATTGCTCCGATATAAATGATGGCAATGTTTATTTCTTAGCGAATTTTTGTAAAATATCGTTCTGATACGATAAATCTCAGGTATCAACATGTTTTTTTTAATAAAAATGCAATTTCTTGAAGTCCTTACACAACGTCAACTGTTTCCGTAATAACTATAACAATATAGTTTTTCTTTGAGGTCAGGGTTATCTCATGGATATATAAATTCAGCGAATGCAAGCTAAAAAGGCAACATACGACAAGAAGCGATAAGGCGAATGTTTACTATTGCTTTGATATTCCAAAAAGATGTAAACACTTAGCCTAGAACAGAAAACCCAGCTAATTATGATCAGTTCTTGGAATCTTAAGTCGTATTTATGTATATCGCTACGAGCAGGAAGGTTAATTATGATTTTGCTGCATATTTAATTTTATGATGTTCTAATTCTGTAATTTCTATATCCTTTTGAATATTGCTTGTTTGGCCGTGCACATCATTTATACTGAAAACAATCCACAAATTGGCTGTAAAACTGATCGTCGTAGATTATTTCAAAAAAAAAAATCTAGGAAGAGATCTCTACCTACCCTCCATAATAAAAACAAATAAGGAACCGCTAGTCACGCGGTGTTACTTTATGAAAACTGCCATGGAAAACATTCTTGGCGTAAAAATAGCCACCGTACATAACCCACCACCAGCACCAACCCCCGTCCAAGAACGTGACCAGAGGGGGCACATGAAGTTTATTGGTTCCTGCATCATGTGTAACACCTCGGATGAAAAGAGGAAAAAAATAACGCGCAAGAGATGCTATAAATGCAAGAACCCAGTGTGCGATGAAGACACTAACCCAACTCTTACTGTAGGCAGAAAAGGTGTGGAATGAAGATACGACGTGTCTATCCCAAAATCATGCATTACCGTTTACTTTTTTATCTTTACTTACTTTTGAATGCTTTATATGAAACTCACGCATTATATATTAGTTACCTGTATACTTTTAATTATATACCTACAATATACAACTAAATACTATCCAATTTAGCATTTATTAATATAGAAATTCGTTTTGTATTCATATAAACCTAAAGAGTACCGGGGTACTCCATACGGGAGACCCAAGGTGCACTTTATAAAATTGTAAAAATAAAATATTTGCTCCCACTATTTCTACTAAAAATATATTTTTCATGGGTAAAACTATTTTGTGTGAGATGTCAGGAAAACTCAATAGAAAAGGTTGAATAGAAAAATAGTTATGTGACTGTAACGATGAAATAGTACCCGGGTACTCCGTATGGCATCATAACGGTTAATCGAATATTACTTAAAAGGGGTAGTAGTAGTAAAATAATTTTTCCTACAAAACTTTCTTCTTTTTTAACGATCTTTTCAACAATACGTTTTTCGACTTATGGTGCTATTTAAAATTTTGGAGTTCTGGACATTGTTGACAAAACTACTCGTGATGCTGACTTTTTCGAGAAATAATAATATCACCATTCGAT
Source organism: Agriotes lineatus (assembly GCA_940337035.1). Classification (NCBI taxonomy): domain Eukaryota; kingdom Metazoa; phylum Arthropoda; class Insecta; order Coleoptera; family Elateridae; genus Agriotes; species Agriotes lineatus. The sequence goes on along the minus strand of OW679201.1, from coordinate 60,350,408 downwards.
TCTTTAGTATGACTTTTATAATAAATTTTTTTATCCCAACTCTCTACGACTCACCGTTCTTTAAAAAAAATCCTGATACGGGTGGTTTCATTCACCAGGTATATTCGATTATTAAAAAAACACCAGATAATTACCCAAAACAAAATATAATGTTTTTAGCTATTTACAACGATTAATTAAAAATAACTGAATTGTACATTATTTAAAATCAACATATTCTTCTGGAACGGTGTCTGGTTTCGTGGGTCGAGTTGCAACCCACTGCACTCGCGAGTGCTGCGGGCCTCTATTGGCAGTCCGCCGGTACGCACGCCGATTCGAACTTGACTTTCCACTCAGCAGTTGTTGACAGTGATTTTAAGCTGTAATTTTCCGGTAAATTTAGCGATTTCAGGGGTTGCCTGGGACTGGCGTTAGTGCCTAAATCCTGGGGCGGAGGTTGCTGGTACCTTACGAAGGCTAGGCGTCGTCCTTGGAGCGAACGCGGTCTCAAATCCTGCAGATGAAATTTATGCGCCTTGAGCCGGAAAATAACGTTGACAATCCCCCGGTAGGGAATTTGCGGGCTGCGGAGTCGAACATTGAAGTCAAAGAATTCATTCGTCTTTTAATGACTAAAACGGCATCCTGCAGGTCAGTTTTTGAAGGGCGGCTACAGGGCCCTGGTCGCTCACAAGCGGGGTAGAGGCTGCGATTCCTACAGGTTGAATTATTAGTAAAATGAGATTATGGGGAGTATTTGTCCTCTCGGGGCGCCGGTATTTGCTTTTGAAAATTATGCGGTCGGAAATGACTTTTAAGCAGTTAGCCCTGCAAGATAGTACAGCGTATTAAGGCAGGGTTAAAGCCTGAGGGATTCGATTTCCCAAGAAAGTTCAACAATCAAGGAAAAATCGAATTCTAGCGGTCTTACTCTTACGAAAAATTTCAACTTCTCGGGCTGACAGTACAACACGTGATCTCCCTTGGTCTGGTAAGGGTTGGATGCCGATTCCGTTAGACAGTTTAGCGTGTCAGACCGGAGGGTCCAGGTAGGAGAGCAGGGGATTTGGGGACTGGACAGGACAGGTAATCTCAAGTCTGGATATTCTCAAGTGCCTTGAACTGACAGTGTAATCTTCTTTTTTACATTTTGTGCCGCGTTATCGGGGTACTTGCTCTAGCTTTTACTGGAGTGGGAAACGACGCGATCGGTCTTTCAGCGCAACTTTGGGCACCGCGAATAAGATTTCTTATCGCCAGTTTACGCGTCGAATTGATGCAGAGTTTGATTAGGCGATGTATCAAATTTAAATACATTTTATGTACAATAAAAATTTAATATAGGAGCAAGCGTAACAATACACCTACAATTTTGTCGTTAGGGAACCCCCTCCTTCCACTGCAGCAACCGGGATTTTTGTGTTTCCAAATTGTGTGATCATTTTTATATTCGACATTGCCCGAATGTCATAAATATCGTTTAACATAACATCTCTAATTAGGGGTTTTCTTGTATTTCTCTCAATTTCTTTTAAAAATCTCATAGTGGTGCTTTCTATTCGACGAAGCTCTGGAAAAGTGTCCATTAAACGTGTAGAATTGACACCTGTTTCTTCCGTGGATACCCTTAAAGATCTTTATGTTGGTACCATTTGTAAGCCTTTAAATCTCGCTGAACTTTGACGGCAACCGGTTTACTAGTTTTGACCAAGACTTTGCTCAACGCTCAGAGTCTGTGACTGCTCTTCACTTTCGTATCTCGCCGACAATTGAGACTATTGCACTCAGCTAAGTTATTATCTCGTATTGCGCGTAAACTTGCTATGTGTTTATAGGCAAGTTTCCTGTTGTGAATCAAGTTTTGAGATGTACCCCCGTTAGCAGTGTAATAATACAAATTTATTGATATTGTTTTCCCTTGTAGGACTTACTTATCGAGCAAAGTAACACGATAGATAGAAATTGTTTGGGAAACGTTTTGAAATCCGCTTAAATATATTTTTATAAATATCATATTAATAAAATCCCAATCATCTTAGTAGAATTTACTATTCTTTCCATTTGTAGAGCGTAGCGCAGTTTTGCGTATTTTTAAAATATATAAGCTATTTCAGAGCTCTCGCAAAAAAATTTATAGCTGAAGCTGAGCACCGTACCCATATTTTCCATCGTCGAAGTAGTTTTCCTGTTGGAAATCCTAACCGCATTACTGGCATCTAACCCTGAAGACGGCGTCCTAAAATCAGAAGAATTTACCTCTATATATTTCGAGGTACAATTACAATTATAACTACAATTCTACGACGGTAGAGATGGCGTTTGGGCACCCGGTAGTCGTTGAAGGTTTTAATTTCCTCGACGGCGAAAAGGACGCATACGAGATTTGATGTCACACAAACAGTTTGCTTAAAGAAGACGAAAAGGCCGGAACCGCGTTTGCGCCACCTTCTGGTGCCACAACATTTTAAAAATTTAGGAATGTATGAGTTATTTACCGATTTTTCAAGATTACGACCCCGCTTGTATATAGCTTTCTTTAATATTTTTCCGCCTAAATGTAAGTGTGTTTCGAATTTTTGTGCATGCTTTGGCATTATCGCGTCGTACGGTTGCGCTCTGGCCTTGGGCCGTCTGCCTGAACACCTGTGTTTGTTATCGTTCGGCAGCTGTTGCGAGCTTGGCTACTGGAGTGCTTTCTTGATTGAATTTAAAACGTCAACCCATGAGAGCAAGAGAGAGGTTTTTGAATGTTTTTCGCTCGCTCTCCGTCTGTCTGCGTTGTGGCCGCCCGTCCTTGTCGGCAGGGTGACGTGATTCAGCTGAGTTTAGTCAGTCAGTGTTGGGAGTTAGTTACTGGGTGTTACTGCGAACGGGTTCTTAGAGTGTGGCTTTTAGCCTGTCGAGAGAGCTTTTCGAGCCGTTGAGGCGTACAGTTGTGCAGTTGTGTGTTTTTGGTGCTGCTCCACTTTGGTAACCGACGCCCTTGTAGGCTCGTGTGCCGTGTAGGCAAGTTACTACTAGTTGATAGGTGGGATCATATCAAACAAGGACGTGCAAAAGAAGGTCTCCCTGTTTCTTTCCCGTGCGAGTTCCATTGCATCGTGCCATGTGAAGGTATCCCGGAGTATGCGTCATTACGCAGCTGCAGCTTTGCGACATTCCGAGCTGTGAGGCAAAGTCCTGCCACCAAGTTAAGAGCCAGGTGATACTACAATAACAAAGGTAGCGTGTATTGAGATGTTAGCCGTTATATCGTTGCCACGTTGCATTTAATACTCATTCCTTGCAATTTGTACGTTAACTAACGCCAACAATTCTGTGTTCCGCTATCGTGTTTTACGCACTAAATTAACGTTAGTGACCCCATTTTGGATTAGATTTAGTAGTAATACTCATCCCCTGCATTTTGTGCGTTAACTAACGTCAACAATTATATTCTGTGTTCCGCTATCATGTTTCACGCACTAAATTAACGCTAGTGACCCCATTCTGGGCCAGATGTAATAGTAATATTCATTCCTTGTATTTTGTACTCTAACGAACGTCAATAATTATATGTGTTGGTGTATTTTTGGACCATATGTGTACGTTAGACCAATAGATCGGTTTGTTATATGTTGTAGCTGTCCGCCGTGTAAGATCGATGTGAGGTGGAGCCTGGAAGAAGTTGTAAGCGTCAAAGGTAGGTCAGGGCGCTCTGTCACCAGTGTCGGAACAGTCGCAGAGCTGCACACATATTCCATAGCTGTTTTTGCCAAGTGTAAAGTAGAAAGGTAGGCGCATTTGCTTTCCGGTTTCTCAATGGGCTTACTTTTGCATTCTCGTTCATATTGATGGAACTGGGTGGCGCTCATGATATTTTTGACCTGTTTACCGTCCATTAGGCCGTTGCGCGTAGGTTATCTCGTGTTGAACCAAACTTTGCTTCACTGAGTCTAGTCGGCACTTCTTGTTAAGGGCAGGGTAGCGGTCCTATGTGAGTTTTTGTCCCGAATTTGAGTAATATCGTCCGCGCTGGTCGCTAGCTTTTTCGTGAATTTGTATGAGTTGGCGCGGCGTCGTTAAATGTCGTTTTTGACCGTAACACTAAAAGGAAAAGTTACAACGCGGAGTCTTCAGGCTGGCTATTTAGATGGCACTCAAGGACACATTACTAGGAGTGCTCGAGATTACGAGTCTCGATGCTGTCAGACGGCAGGTCTGGGTTTATTAGCGTCATAAGTGTGAAACTCGCAGACGCACGGAGCCGGAAGCAGTGGTGTGGCATGGGGCTATAATGATTTGTCGGCCAGTTGGGCGAAAGCACATTCTGGCATCGAGAGAAACAAGCGCGCACATGAGTTGACGAAGGAAGTTGCAGTGAATGACGACGGCGACATCAGGTTTGACTTTATACCCATAGATCTGGTGAAGCTTTTGGCGCGTGATGCGATTGTGGCATACTGGAATGCGAAGTGGAAAGCGGCAGAGGTTGGGCAACAGAACTATATTTACCGATAGGCTAGACCGGCACATGGTCCAGCTAGTCATGGACCATTGAGGCTTCCGCTACTACTTGGTGCGGATCTGGAAGACCGATAATGACAAATGCGACTGCGGAGAGTGCTCCGACACCGCAGAATACGTCATGTGTTGTTCAAATACTCGCTGAGATCTGGAGGACGTCGCGGAGATCACGACGAAGGCAGAATGCTGGTGAGCGCTTCGAAAGTTCGAGTTGTTAAACATTTTTCTATGTAGCTAATATGAAAATTGAGTAATTTAATATCGATATATTAATATTATTGTTAGTTACTGGAGTTTGTCTTACAGTTGGTGTAGTATGAAAAAGTAGAGCACTGGCGCAATTGTAATTTTGTAACGAAGTCAACAAACTCAAATTTAATGACACAACTAAAGACATTCTTTATGTTTTTCTTCTTTCTGTTTGTCTTTCTTATCTGTGTAATTCCTTCTAATTATTTACTAAGTTACAGATGCGTTAGAAAATAGTTTTTGCATAAAATGCAAAGAAAATTATACTTTCGTAATGGCGTGGTACTTATGAAATGATTACGGAAATGAAAAACTGTTAATAACAGCTAGAAAATAAGTGCTTTATTATTTTACATCGCAGAAAACATTAACAAATAATTCAGGTAATAATATTTGTACATAACAATCTGCAAAACTAATATCTATAACAAGATGTATTAAAATTATAGTTAGTAAGTTGTTGATCAATCCAGTCTGAATACAATGGTACAAATGCATATAATTCGGGAAGCTGTTTTTCTCCACAACCTATGCCCCAGGAGGCAATTCCAACTTGGAAATATTTATTTATCTGTCCAGGAACGGGACACACCAGAGGACTGCCTCCATCACCCTTACATGTACTCTTACCAGGCTCGCCCCCGGCACAAATAAAGCTAGCATGCAGTTGGAATCCCTTCCTCAATTTTTTCTCCGAACGAAGAAGATCTTGGCAAGTAGCCCTGGGCACAACCGGTAAATCGATTCTTTTTAGTATAGACTGGTAACGTCCAGCCGTGCCGGATACGTTTTTACCCCAGCCAGTAACGAAACACCTGGTATCGTCTGCTACAACCATGCCTTGTTTTGGCAAGCAAACGACGTCCACGTTTGCAGCAATTTCCACGGCCGCGTTCAAAATTAAGATCGCTATATCGTTAAAGAGACCACCGGAATAATAGTCGGGGTGAGTTATGACAGTTTGCACTTCACGATCCTGATGATCAAGCATTTCGTTCGCAGATAGTCTGTCCCATTCACCAGCGCGAACCCTAAATCTTCTGTCATTTCTAGCAACGCAATGAGCAGATGTCAGCACAACTTGAGGGTGAATTAGTGCACCGCCACATTGATAAACGAATACTGCTTGGCCGGTTTGTGGATGGGTTTCTTGTCGAAATATTGCTACCATCCAAGGAAATTCTGCGAATTCTGCTTCGTTGTTTCCTCTACCACCAATGCGATAACCAACTCCTTCTGGGTTGCGACGACCACACGGGGTTGGTTTAGATATGGTGGTTGGTCTAGATACGCTGGTTGGTGTAGATTTTCCGGGTGGTGATGGCGTAGTTCTGGTATCGGGTATCACATCTTCTGGGCTACAGCATATCGAGAGATAGTCGCAAGGACTATCGCTAACTCTGTTAAATAAAAATGAGGTAAGTAAAATTATAAATTAGAATGACAAGATGTCAGTTTATAGTAACCCATTGTTACGTAAGTGATTACGTTTTGACTGGCAGAAATTGATTCGAATGCTTCCTTGAAAATGCCGATGATGAAACCAACTTGATGCAATACAAAATATGTTGTGGTCAAACGCAGTTCAGCTAATTGCAGTGCATTCATCAACATTTTTATCGAAGCATTTAAAGAAATATCGTACAGCCCTTAGGTGTTTCGAATTTTCAATATCGACGATACACTTTCGTTGTATGACCCCTATATGACTATCTGTTACACCTCAATAAGCAATAGATACCTACACTGATAGTAACTTTAGCACATGACCCAGACAGGATAAATTGCTAGCGTTCCAGACATGTTAAAAAGAAGAACTTTAAGCCATTACTTTACACATACCAATCGCTGCTTCCATGCAAATTCTTATTTCCATCTACAATAGAAGCGATCTCCAATCTAAATTTTCAGGTACTAAGCAAACACGATGCGTGGAGAAAATAATTAGCTTGAATAAATTCGGTATTTTAAGGACACTAGGGAGGATTGCACACAGTAGCAGAAACATTAAGTATAAATACCTCCAAGGAAACGAAAAGTACTATAACGATCACCATGCTTGTGTGTTCCATATTAGAGGCATTACAAATTGTCTAAAACCACTTTGGAAAATCAAAACCAGGTAGTCCATGTTGCTATATATAGAAAGATCCAAGATCGCATACTCAAAATAGCTAGTAATGAAGTAGGTATACAAGAAGCTAGAGAACAACTGTGAATGAACTAATTGTGTAACAGTAAATGTATAAAAAAGAAGACAAAACACGCGAAGATAGCTATTTCTGAACTGAAACTTGCTCTAACCGGGCACTATTGTACGCTCGCAAACCTACCGTTTAGGTTGCTAACGAATAGCGAACCATTGCAGGTTCTGTAATTTTATCAGAAATACAACTATTTTAAACCAGCACGGTATCACCCGATAAGCATAGTTCTAGCGAACACCACGTTGTGAAAGCGACAATTTCTATAAAAAGGACTAATGTTTGTTACGTTAATATATATTGGAGTCTAAATTTATTTGTATTATTTTCTTATGGACACGTGTAACCTATGTTTATTAAAAAATCGAGTTCATTGCGACCGTTAACTAAAATGAAGTTATTCTAGTCATTGTCCAGATTTTTTCATCTTCTCACCTTGAAATCTTTTAAACCAATCTATAAAACTTGATATTTTCATTAGCAAAAATTACAATGGTAGCTAGTGGTTGCTGAATACACAACGTTTTTTATAACAGTATCAGTGTTTAAAAAAGACAGTCTTTAAGATTGTAACGGTCCAGTTCGTGACATCTTTGCAGTTAATAATCACCTTGATATTTAATCATCATTCTGCTAGGAATAGTACTAAACTGTTTCTTACAATGTATCAATTAGCTTAAAACGCATTGTGTATTTCGCGGGTGAGTTTGTGAGCGAAAATTAGCTGATTTAGTCGTTAAGTGCGGTTATTAATAGAACAAATCAAGCGAGCTGTGCATATTACCCCAAAACCAAAGAGACGCTACGCGAAACATTAAGTGTAAGCTTGGGTAGCATTTCCGAGACTCGACGGCTGTCCATAGCCAGAACCTAAGATTCGTGCTGCCGTTCGAGGTTCAAGGAAGCCTGTTGACTGTGTGTCAGATGCCGGAGCTGAACTCCTGTGCATCTTGCACGAGAAAAGACGCATTACAAGATCGATCTTCATTCACCAATTTAAAAAAAAATGATACAACCCAAATCGAAATGAGACATACGAGGGTATCATACAATGCTTTCAAAAAATATGTGTCATTGATTAAAGAAAGTGTATGCTATAAGCAATAAATTTATGTAAATAAACAATTGAAAACTGATAGATATCGAGATATATTGCTTAGTTTTATAGTTCCTGAGCTTAATTATCTTACCCCAAAATTATGTAAAAATACAGACACTGTGAAGAAAACAGGTACCTTTCAAAGGGTACAGGATGTTCTATTTTTCTTCAGATGAAGTGGAAATTTTCGTTGTTAGTATTAACTCTTGGTAGAACATATTGATTGTTTAATAGTGTTAAAAATTAGGGATTTCATGTGTAAAAAACTCAAATTGCATAATAATTACTAGCCGGCCCTGAAGTTTTTCAATCAAGGTTAAATGAGAGACCGTGGCAATCGAACGTCAGTGGAATTACTGGAGGATGCAGCACAAAATATGAATTTAAGAATACTGTCAAATAACAAATTTTTGAAAATAAGAAGATTAGATAGCTGCAGCATATCTCCAAAGAATGCAAATATATCTAAGATACAGTAAGGTTCAGCAAGTTTGCAACAAGAGAGATCAAAATATCATACATTTTAGTTTTCTTTTACAATTAGACATCAGCCCACTCTGGCTATTACCGCAGCGTCACGCCGCAACTGGACGACTCTTTCTCTCTCTCTCACTCACACTGATAGCAACAAATTTCTCTAGGCTGACCAAGAACACATATTTGCTTGGAAAAACGGAGCTACTTGGAATAGAACACCTGCCTGCATTCAGTAAGTTATTATGTGCTGTTTTACTTGATGTAGTATTTATGACATATTTAAGTTGCGCAAGTGGTAAGCATGTACTGTCCAAGTCTTGAACAACTATGACTTAATTAAGAATCTTGCCACACTCAGAAGACAACAATCTTAGATCGTGTTTTTCTTATCCACTTTTATGTTTATCTAGTGCACTCATGTGAATTTCCACACTGCTGAGACTGCTATATTTGCCGATCGTGATTGCAGTACTATAATAATTAAGCATCACGTTGTGGTACCTTGGTAAGTGACATCAGGCTCTAGGTAGTAAGTTCTTAAAATATCCTGCAATTTGAGCCGGTAGAGACCGATCTGCTTAATGTAAACGGGATTTTGACCATACCCGTAAATTAAAGCATAAACATTGAAGCAACCAGATAAGTCGTTACTTGTTCATCCAGCTTTCTCGTACCAGAGGAAAAAGTTCTTATCCTGTCCAAAGGCTTACCACAACATCTACAAGCTTAAACAGCAGGTGGAATCTAAAAATTTATCGCGGAATTGTTATGAATTCTTAGGATATAACCTTATTTTGGCTTTCTGTCGAAAAACCAAGCTATAGAAGCACCTCTTCGGCACCATTCATGTGTAAACTAAACAGAAAAGCTTTGTAGGAATTAAAAAATATTTATAAGTTGTTACGTTTAGATGGCTCTTCTACTATTTTCACAGCCCGGTGTGTGCCCCGTCTATATTTTTAATGTCTGTGGTGCGGATTTTAGTATTTTCGCACACTCGCGGCCTTCCTTGACTGTTATCTGCGCGTCCAAGCGACTCAAATGTTGGGTTTTGTTTGAACGCATAGCTTCTTTCTGTTGAACGTCGTGATGGTGACTTGGTTGTAGAGTATTTGAAACTGCCCTGCGGCTTTACGGGCTTGTTTTGGTTCGTGGCTCCCAAAAAAGTTGCGGATTGTTGTAGCCCGGGCAGTTCTGTGAACAATTTGTTTCCCGCGCCTAGTTGGCGGATTTTATATGCACTTCACCTGTTATTCAGAGGTACGTGGCCCAAATTCATATGGGCAACCAGAGTGGGGCTTCTAAAACTGATACGTTCAGCATTGGCCGTGAAACGCCATCCCTTCGACCGAGCGCGTGGCTATTTGCCTGGTTCGAACTCTTATCGCCTGCATTCCAACCTTCGGATGTGTGGGCCTTTGCTTATCTGGATCAACACATAGTGTGTAGAAGGGGCTCAAAGGAAGCTAAGATCAGGTTTAGTCTTCCTTTTTTTAAAGTAAAATTATCCAAGAAGCGATCAGTGAATTAGTGTTAGAGGCTCACCCGATTGCTACCAATTCAGACGTCGGCTGCTATTGCAGAGTTCGCTTCACTAACAGCGTATCTGAATAATTGATTTCTCAACCACCGTGTTTGGGTTAATTGAGACTGCATTTAATTTTAAACTGTTGTGAATCATGTTTGTATATTTGTTAGGACTGTTGTGTAAGCCTTTGTGCTCGCAAGACGAATTGAGGTGCAGCTTAAATTCGCCAATAATTATTTGATTTTCCTAGTAATGATTACTTGCAATTTGTACTATTAATTATCTGATATTTGTACTGAATTCTATCGAATTATGAACGATTGTACTGTGATATTAGCATTTTGGTGTTATGATTTGTTATTGCTATTTGTGCCTAATTTGAGCTTCTTTTTCAGGAAATTTACTTGAGTTTACGAATTCTCAAGTTGAATGCCTGGATACACTTGTCGTTAATTGGTAAAGATTTATTGGCGCTTTTTTGACTTTTAAACATTTGTTAGTACATAAAGAGCTGCATGCCGTCTTCCTGCTTTTTTTGGTCGGCAATTGTATTAAAATAGTAATAAAGTTTGTTTTTTTGAGAGAATAGTTTGGACGCCAACAAAGTCTGTCTTAAAGAATGTATCTGGAATAAAGTATTTTTATTTTAAATATTAAATATTTGATACCACGAACAGCTGACTAAGGGTAGTTTTGTAGTATTAAAGTATTAAACCCTTTAATCAGTCAAAACTATATTTTAAACTTAAAATGAGCATAAACATCATTGTATTAAAGGTAGCTTTACTATAGAATTTAAATAATTGCAACGCTTACTACTGACAATTTTAATTCGTAAAGTCTTCATAAAAACCTCAGAATCAGAGATAATTTACCGTGATTTATTTTGATTTTTTAAAATTTATTTTTCTTACAAAGCTAAGGTACCGTTTCCTTACTCTTAAAATGCTTTTGGCCATTATATAAATTTTCCCAATAATTTTTGCAAACTTTCTGGACCTTACTGACTTAAAGACAGTTTTTGCTGTTATTATTTATTAATTTTTTTAGCTATAGCTGTTTTCTTTAACTTTGATTTGTAATTCAAAGTAATTTTAATTTGCTGAGCTTTATTTCATATTAACTTTTTATTACAAACATCAAAGCATCATAGCCTTCTAATACTTAAAAATGCAATACTTACAACTATTATTATAGTTTTTTAATAATTTGCTATGTAAATATCCCAAGCGCTTTTAAATTTAAATTAATTATTCATTACTATAGACTACACCAGATGGGCTTAGTACTACAAAAAGGTGTCGACTGCGCACCCAAACAAGCTATATAGGAATGTCTATAGTGTTTATTTGCAGATGGTGTAGTGTTATTTTCAGAAAGCGAGAATGCATTGTAGAAACATTCAAAAGTTAAAAAAAAACCTTGAAGCAAAATCTGTAATATATAATAAATGCTTCGAAAACAATGATCTTGGTGTTGAGGACTGAACAAGAGAAGGTAACTACCAAGGACCAGTGGACGCCGAAAAAATCTGAGTCCAAACTCCAGTAACTCCAAAGGCCACAAAAAATTTCAGTTTCAAATCCGGCTTTGGTAACCCTGGGGCCTTAATGCCTATAACTTCTGAAGGAGAAAAGGCCGATGCTGCTGCAATGGCGATGTTAACAGAATGGCTGACAACCACAATAATTTGGGTAGAGCAAAGGTTATGGCAACGATGACACTAACTGCATTCCGAAAACTTTAAAATGTTTTCAAAAGAAAAGTCTATGTCAATTTTTTACAGTTTTTAATAAACATTATTATATTTAAGTGAGTTGGGTGCTGAAAAAAAGATTGAAAAGCAGCATACAGGTTCTAGAAATAAAGTACTTAAGAAGAATGGTGGAAATGCAATGAAAGAGAAGATTGGAAATAAGAAAATGAAAAAAGGCGTGACTTAGTACCCTTGTTACGGTAAATTTACGAAATTAAGTGGAGATGGTGGCAAAGGCAAAGCCATCAGGGGAAAATTAAGGAAAACGATTTGTTGGTTAAAATCCCTACAACTATGGGAATACCAATATAGGAATCCAAAAAAAGAACAGTATAAAACAAAAAATACTGAACAAAATTATCCCATTTTTTAATTTCCTACCGTAAAAGATATTCCTTCAACTAGAAAATGATCATGTAACTCCCAATATCTTAGAGAATAGTAACGATGAAGAATTTCGCCGAAGATTCACAAGGTTATTGTCAAATACACTAAATAAAAAATGGAATTTTAAATTTAATTTCGTGCAATTGAACCTCCCTTTGTAATTTAGATATGCCGTCGTTTCGGCGATAGAGGATTTTATATCTTTATAACCAAAAGAGATTGAAGTTGGATTTGTGTCGACATCGAGCCTTCAGGTTTCTACAAAGAGTTATACAAGGATTTTTTTTTAGAAATCAAGAGCCTTTTCAAATCCGCAAGTGCTTCCCAGTTTCTGTGTCAGCAAGAGAGATACACGCGAGGTTGGCTTTTTGTGATACATCTTGAGAATGAAAGGAAATCATTAAATGTGGCGAAGAATATTCCCAATGCTCAACAGGTAGCATTATTCTTCAACTTTGTTTTCGAAGGGATGTTCTGAACGAAAGTAAAAAAGTCGTGAATTGACGTCGGGATGAAATCGTGCAGTTTGCGCTGAATGATCTGTAATCTTGGAACATTTCTACGTTTCAATGAAAAAGCATATGTACCGACTTTCGGTAAAAGTTCGATATACCGACGTTACTCAGGTGAGCGGTTCCTTGGAGGGTCTGGGGAAAGCGATACATAATGGTTGACTTACGCAAATAGGACTTTTGGGAAGGGATGAGGTAGTTTGTTATACCGGGGTCTCCCAGGGGAAGGGGGGGGGCTCCTTGAAGATTCGGCTCAAAGGTGCTGTCTGTCGTTCTAGCTTGTTTAGGCTAGTTGCAACCTATGTTGAATACATACTCAATTACATGAAAATACAGTGGTGTAAATGTTTATAAATAAACAAAGGAAGAGACCAATTTACCTCCTCTGAGTTAATTGTGAAGCCGTTTTTGTTGAAAAAAGTATAGCAGTCTTGGAACATCTCCCCTATTTGCCGAATCTGCCTACAGCGGTCTTCATCCTGTTACCTCACCCAAATTGACCATAACAGGAAAACGCTTTGATGTGGTGGAAGATATTCAAAGAAATGTTAATGCCGAATTAAGTTGAAACAGAACATATATAGCCAATGTTAACGGTGCATAGATGTCGAGTGAGATTACTTCGAAGGACGTTACGAGTACTTTCCCCTATAAATAAGTCACACGTTCTGCATTTGATCGGTTACGTTTCATATTTGTGCAGCCTCGTACTTAAACAAATAGTTTTTACGTTAGTTTCAAATGGAAAAAACTGAAGTCGAACTCGGACAAAAATTAAAATGGGTAGAAACGCTCAGTTTGAGCTGAAGAATATGTTGCCCCAAACCAAATGTGATTTTTTTTTCATTGCTATGGTCAATCGACATCATTTCATACATTCGAGAGAGAAGGTCTAGTGTGAAAAAAGCTTAAAAAAGAAGGTAACAAAAAACACCCAATGTTTATCAAACTATCAAGAAACATTAATTACCAGTATCTAGTGTGAGCTAGCATTAAGATTAAGGTGTGAACCAACCAGAGAGCTAAAGCAAGAGTTATATTTACCTCACGTTAATTCGCTTAAACATAGAAAATCTCAGTGGTGTTTAAAATTTCTATCAGCAACAAATTAAATATAAACATAAAGCTCATATTTATGAAATTTGGCGTCATGGTTATTTATTTTGGTTTCATTGGATAACATGGTTTTACCTGTAAAATTTCATAAATGGGTAAGTAGTTCGTGTTCGAAAAACTGTTGGGTAGTAGACGTAATGCTTTTTCTCCACTATTATCTCACTTTCAGCTATAGAATTTGCAATTTAGTACATGTAATGTTGAGGCAAAAGTGGCATGGTAAAGAAAGTTTCATGTAGATATAACAACAATGAGTTTGGAAAATGACGAAAATTTTACCAAACAGCTTTTGACAACACCATCTAAAAACGAGGCTTCTTGTTTCCGGCGTGACGTCAGTACAGATGGGTTTCTATGTGCTTGTACTTTCAGTTATACAGTGTGTCCAAGATAAGGAGGGCCAGTATGGGGATCTCGGTAATGGTAAGAGATACAAATTTGGTTAAATGGGAAGAAAGTTGCGCAATTAAAGGACTAAAAAAATGACGTCTAGAAATCCTTGATATGATTTTTCGTTTTTGAATTATCTCAAAAAAACCGAATTTTTGGATTTTCTTTTTTATTTTTTCCTGGCGTTAATATTAAAGTTAGAGCGAAACTGATTAAACTTCGTTATAGCAACTTTTAGTGGACTTAATGATTACGTTATCAATTTTTTTATCCGACGTTTCGTCTTCGAGAAACCATCATCAACTTCATTTTTTAAAATACGGTCCTGGTTTTTTGATGCCAAATTTGCTAAGCCCTTGTTACTCTAAATTCAACAATGTACCACATATTATGGTTTAATTACATTTCGAGCTTTTTTCTGATCATCATCAGAAAATTTTTTAGATACGGACCTGCATTTCTCATAATTTTGTAAAAATAAGTTCATACAGTAAGTTAGGCCTTTTTACATGCCGTTAAAATATTAAAATGCACATCATAATGTCATAATTCTGATACATTAATTTAATAAGCAACCAATAACTATTAACAATAAACAACCAATAAATGAACAAAAGATAGGCAGAAAGAATGAGAAAACGAGCCTTGAAACAATGTAATAGGTATTTAACGTTTTGAAATAGAAGAAGAACTTAGAAGATTGGTTCTTGAAGCCTTTCAAAGTATAACGCCAGTATTGCTGAATAATGTTTTAGATTCTACAGTTAGATGTTATTTATGCATAGAGAATGATGGCAACCTTTTTGAATACCTTCTGTAAATTTAATACCTATTATGTAAATGGTTTCGATGTTCGTTTTGTTATTCTTTCTGTATATCTTTTGTTCATTTCTTTTTTGTTTATTGTTAATAGTTATTGGTTGGTTATTAAATTAATGTATCAGAATTATGACATTATGATGTGCATTTTAATATTATAACGGCATGTCAAAAGCCCTAACTTACTGTATGAACTTATTTTTACAAAATTATGAGAAATGCAGGTCCGTATCTAAAAAAAATTCTGATAATGATCAGAAAAAAGCTCGAAACGTAATTAAACCATAATATGTGGCACATTGTTGAATTCAGAGTAACAAGGACTTTGCAAATTTGGCATCAAAAAACCAGGACCGTATTTAAAAAAATGAAGTTGATGATGGTTTCTCGAAGACGAAACGTCGGATAAAAAAATTGATAACGTAATCATTAAGTCCACTAAAAGTTGCTATAAAGAAGTTTAATCAGTTTCGCTCTAACTTTAATATTAACGCCAGAAAGAAAATCCAAAAATTCGGGTTTTTTAGATAATTCAAAAACGAAAAATCATATGAAGAATTTCTAAACGTCATTTTTTTAGTCCTTTAATTGCGCAACTTTCTTTCCATTTAACCAAATTTGTATCTCTTACCATTACCAAGATCCCCATACTGGCCCTCCTTATCTTGGACACACTGTATAGCACAGGCGGATGGGTTTGTAACTTTAAAAATAAGGACTCCCTTACTTGTTAAAGTACTCAATTTTCGACTCATCTTTTTTGCTCAATCGATTATTATTAATTTTACCACAATATTTTGTAATCAACGCACTGCTTGTAGAATTAACTATAATTTTTGCTGTTCTTTCCTTGCTATGCTATTTTTACCCAATAAAATAAACTAAATGTCCCCTTTTGTAAAAAAAATGTTAAATTATTCTTCAAAGTAGTTAAGTAATGCATCAAATAGAACATAATTATGCAAAACTAAGTTTACTATCGCATTATGTGGATACAACCAGCCCCGACGGCTTAAATTATTGATTAAACTCAAGTTTTTTCACTGTAACCTGCTTTAGAACCATCTGGTTTTATTTCTAGGTGGTGTTGCTTCTGAGACTTTTATCCTAGAACAGGGCTGTCCAACTTCAAGTGGCCCGAGGGCCACTGTAAAAAATTTGAAGGTTATGAGGGCCGCATAATAAAATGTGTCATATGCGACTTTGTGAGTGATTTGTTATAAATATAAAACGTGTGTATTTGGATACTAATTTTTCTTTATTCAAGAAGCTTAGGCTACACTACAAAAAGCATAAAACATAAAAGAGATATACATGGTGTTTCCTGAGGTAACCGACAAACTTACACCATGTGTTCCAGAGGTGATTCTAAACAACAACAAAATCATACACACTTTAGGTTAATTCCCTTCCGTTCTTGAGATACCGACCAAAGAAAAAATGTGCATCCATTATTGTAAATTTTCATATAGAGATAAGTAAGCTAGGTAAAATGACATTTGTTGATAAGTAAAAACTGTCAAAATAATCATTAATTGACAATTAATAAGTAGAAGAACTAAACACTACTAAAAAACAATCAAAAACAGGTGTCTGATCGCTATAAGACCATTGGCAACTGCAACTGTTTTCTGAAAATAGTACCTATCGATCTGCGGGCCTCAAAAAATATCCTGGAGGGCCGCATACGGCCCGCGGGCCACATGTTGGACAGCCCTGTCCTAGAAGATTACTACGCCAATAACTCAAAAGTCGGTCAAAACTGAAAACGAAGTTGGCAAAGGACAAGTGCCCTACCTTTATCAAAGTACAAAGGAATATAATTTATCACTGCTTTTTATCTGAGCCTACGACCGAGTTTCATCATCTGGGTAAAATACCATTTGGCAATTTTTAATTAAAAAAATATCGCCCTTAGTATGCTCTTTGAGCTCTCGCACAATTTTATGTAGTTTTTATAGTAGTGATTAATTATCTTAAGCGAGCTAATATTACAGTTAAAAAATGTATGTGCTTCTTTGAATTTTAAAGTAGAGTCTCATTAGCCGTTGGCTTCCTACTCTGTTCTTACATAAATTATATTTTAAAAACCACGTAGTTTTTATATTTCACCATTGCTAGAAGCCCAAAGAAAAAAATACAGATAAGTCATCCCATACTGTTAAAACTATTGTCTCCGGGTTTTAATAACAACGGACATTTTCATTAAATTTCTTTGAAAATAGAAGGCCCTGCACTAGAAATAACATTTATTTACCTTATATCAACGACGTTGTTGAGAGCGGTGCTACTGCATCGATGGAAGGGGACGCATTCGCAATCATCAGCGCTGAAATCTTCAGCGGCCTTGTCTTGGGGTCGTGCAAAAATCTCGTTAATAAGGTCGTCAATAGTTGAAGCGTTTGTTACTACAGCACCTGAATTTGGCTTTAGAAAAATCTCTTCTATTAACTGGTCCATGTCCTCTTGGGCAGCAGCGTAATTTAACAAACAACACATAACCAAAACCAATGCGACTTTCATTTTGAAGGTTCTTCCTGGAGAATAACGTGTCTTCAATTTATTGGAAATCATAGTTTAGAAAATATAGCTACTTACCAACTAAAACAACAAAGTATAAGATATTTAAAATACGACTGCAGGCTCTGAACTGGAGAACCGTACATAAACACGCGATTGACTAAGAGGTCATGTGCATGCTAAAAAACCGTATAAATGATAATTTACTAGTGAAGTTATCAAATGAGGTTGGAGGAATCAATGCCAGTAGAGTGGGATTAATCTTCTGGAAAATACGCTCAAAGGTTACGGCATGTTTGAATCAAAAACTTACAAAGGCCTTACCTTGAATTTTAATAAACTTTTTCTTTATTTTACGTGAAACTTTAATGCTTAGAAATTTCCGCTTTATACAGTAACAGCAGCAGTCAATTTATCTCTTTTAGTGTTTTTTTCAAATTAATATTAGTGCATTTTTGCCTATTGTTTGATGCCCTATATTTTAATAACATTACAGATAAAAAGTACGTCAACAAGAATAGAAGCGCGTTTGTATGTGCGTATGGGATATCCTTAAGCAATATAGACTAATATTTGATTAACTCACTGGAGATATCTGTTATTCTAAATGTTATATTCTTGTTGCTATAGTCGTTTGAATTAAGACAGTGGGCAGCAATCATTATTGCCACCTACACAATACACCTTAACTGCAAAATTTAATTTTTTGTTTACCCGAAGTGCAGAGTTTGTTTTAAGTAGTAAATATGCATTAAGTGTTTACATATTTTTTTATATAGAAAATGAAATTCTCTTTTTCTTTAAACCGTTTTCTAACTATTTCTGGGTAAAGGTGCCTGTCGCCGTCTCGCTAAATTTTAGCACGATATTTTATTGCGGGCCCCAAAACCGTATAAAAGCACGCGACCCGGCCAGATTGAAAAACTCTTCGAGTCCGCCTGCCTTAACCAATAACCCGTCCTAAACCCGAAGAACCTATCTGGGTTGTGTAGAAGGCGCTGGTACAAGCGACGTGCACAACCACTTTTTTCCCAAACCCCGATCGAACTTAGCGCTGGTCTGTGATGAGTTCAATCCCCGTCTTGTCCTGGTGAAAGCTTCGGCGCCAGTCCATGTGACGAGCATTTGCCTAGTACCCCGATTTGGACATTGGCGCTGGTCTATCTGACGTGTTCATCTCTCCCGTAGTTTCTCCCGGACACCTTGCATGGTATAACTCGAAACCCTTCGGGCAAGTTACACATCTGTGGTCCAGTATTTCACCATAGGACACGAATCCATCTAGCGGCCACCAAAGCAAACAATCCCGAAATTGCCCGTTAAGAATTTATATTAGCATAATCCGGACAGAGGTAAACTTACCTTTGAGATTTACGAATAGTGCAGTACTCCTATCACCTAATAACGACCGATTTGTTTCAAAACACCACAACCATTTTAACACCGTTAATCTAAGAAAGATCAGCCATATTGGAAACCTTCGCAGGGGGCGAGATCCGACCAGCCACGCATCTAGATGGCACCTGTTGCCGGTCCCAGAGAGGTTGCCGCCGTTGTTATGCATTTAGTCGTCCATCCAGTAGCATATTATAAACCTTATATATGAATGAGACATCTTGTTATATTTTATTAAGAACCCTATTTTATTTTTTGTAATATATGAGAACTAATACACGTTTATTTTCGACAATTTTTTTGGATATGTTTACAGACCCATGGCCTACGCATAGAGCTATTTGAGGCTCAATGCAGAATAATTTCCCCCGTTGTGTTACATTTCTGTAACGCCAGAGCAGAAACGTTACATTTTATAGACCCCTTTCACTTCTCTTCAGATCTATCTGCTTTACGCTGGTTGGTACCAGTTTAGGCCCTCTACTCCTTTAATTATCCTTATTATGGCGTTCCTATACTTCGTCTTTTATCCCACGGCGTCTACTTTGCTGACATTTGGCTTCATTTCTTATCTGACCAGGATGTGTACGAGTATCCTTGAAACAATAAAGAAGCCAACCTGCGATCGATCACTAATAAGAATCAATGGTAGTATAATCGCAGATCAACCCCCTTATCATTTATACACCACGGTAGCTCTGAAATGTTCTTACTCACCGCAATGACCTAGCTAGCTTCAAATTCGGTGGCCTTGGGTCGCAGATTTCTATCATCAGCTGTACTACTGCAAGCTCTTTCAATAATAAGAAAAACACAGGGCGCCAGAAATCAGATTTCGAGAAATAAATAAAATTACAGCAACAATTAGGTTTATTTCGTTAATAAATAATAGTTGCTTGCAACATCGTAATTAGGTCTGTAAATTGTTTATCACAAAGTTTAAATACAGTATATAACTAATGCTGAAAATGCAGCACGCACAAAAAATATGTGAACCTCTTTTGGGCTCTTGGATTGAATATGACTGCAGTTCAATGAAGGAGTAAGCTTACCACTGTCATATGTTTTAACCGTTATCTCGGTAATGATAGTAAAATGGCGTGAGGGCACTTCTTACAAAATTCTTAATACGTATTCATTAAGCAAAACTTTAAATTTGTGAATTGTAAACTTAGGAACAATTAATACATTACGTTTAAAATTTGTAAAGCGCAATTTAAATTTGTAAATTGTAAATCTGACTTTTAAAGCCGAGATTTATGAACAATTAATACCTTACGTTTTAAATTTGTAAAGCGTAGTTTAAATTTGTAAATTGTAAATCGGAGGCGTCGTTACAATCGATTCAGCCAACAATTCATAGGCGGACGTGGTTGTCAACAAAATTTGAAACAAGACTAACCTGGGTGGTGGTAAAAAACGTTGCCGGCAGCAATCTCGAACTTGTGGCCGAATTTGATAATGGAATAGACGCTCCTTGTACCACTTGGCAAGCTCAAGGTGACATTCCAGAAAGGAATTGCTGGTCCAAGTTGATTAGGGTGTTAATTAGGAGACCCAGATAAAGAGTCGTCTAAAATCGGCATTTAATAATGTCGTTTAAAAGTGACGTTGAAGAATATCGTCAAAGAGCTAATAAAAAAAATGGGAAATTACTAAACTTGAATATCAAACCAAGGAGCGTAAACATACCTGATTTTAGTCATCAGCTCACAAACGAAGTCAATTAAAAATTGGTGTAGTAGCACGCGGGAATGCCTTCGTAGAAGCAAGTTACTTCAACCGAATGCAGAAATAAAATGCCCGCTAAGAGATGGAATAGCTGCCCGCTGGCGCAGAGAGATAACAAGTGAATTTCGGAAAAACCAAAACCAACACTTTTGCGCAAACAAAATTTGATGTCGATTGAAATACAGCGAATTATAACTCAAGTGACAATATACAGGCTGGCCCGGAAGTGACTAAATGGCGAAACAAATAGCAGGAGCTAAAGATTTGTTTCATCCTACTCAATTCTATTTCAGAGAAATATTCGTGTTGTCATGTCTTCTACTTTAGTTCTCTGTCACATCTATGCATTTGTTTTTGTTCCTTAAAGATATTGTTCGTTGTACTGCTTTTTAATAAACTGGAATTTTCCTGTAAATACATTTTGTTAACCCCCAGGCCTTGACCTCATACGTAGTGACTGCCAAAATACATTGATTGTATAGTTATTTAAGTTTAATCTTCAGTGGGCTATCCATTTCCAATCTACCATTGCACTATACGCTGCCCATTATAGCTATATCTTTGGCTTACTTACAGTTCTTTATTTGGTTTTTCTTTGGTAATTTTATGTCGTATATACAGAGTGTTTCAACCTTCTGAGAGAGAGTCACTATGCTTTTACTACTAATTAATATAAAAATGGAGGTGGCTTAGAAGTACAAGCATCTGGCTCTAAAACAGAAAATCTGAGTTCAAATCCAGTAACGCTAACTGTTTTTACTGCTATTTCTCAATCCGGTTTTTACCCTGCATTCCCAATAAGACCGACAGGAAAATTATGGTGAACTTATAAAACATATTTGGCACTACATTTTCAAAATAGTTTGAACCGCAATGGTCGACTCTTGTAGAAGGGACGATACAACCTTTTTTATCAAATTACCTTGCATTTATTATATCATCGGCGATGATCATACCTTACTTTTAAAATTACGAACGATAGTTTAGATACGTCTTTTCTGTAAATGGCATTTACAGGCCTACTAAAAAATAATAGCAGAAAAAAAACTCTCATATTAGTCAACGGTCCTTAACTTTGCTGACCCGTCCAAAACTAGATTTTATTACCATAGGGTAAATTTAATTTTATTCAATTTTTGTTTATTGTGAGGAACCGTAACTAATTTTTTCTAATGGACTACTTTTACCGTCTTCGTATTATCACGCATGTCCTAAACCGGAAGTGAGTAATTAGTAAATAAATTACCTCTAGCTTCCTAAATAAAAATCTTTGTATGATATGGAAAATACATTTTAAGAAGCCAAGACTTCGATCTAAGAGTCTGTAAGTGCGCCAATCAAACCCTAAAACAATATTTATAGCAAATAGGCCACTGTTCCACGTTGGATCGCCCAGTTATTACGTGCTCCAATGCGTTGGAAACCAGGTTATCCACAGCGGTAAGACAAACGTTTATGGAATAGTGACCCACAAAACTGGTTATACCTGCAATAACGATGTGCTCCAGCTAGATGCAGTCGTGAAACGAGTTGAGTTCAACGGCGATAGAATTGTGGGGGTTTTTAACTAGCTCAGAATTAACGTCTGCTCGACGACACGTAATTTGCACTTGGGTCATCTGGTAAATCCACACAACTACGAAATACAAACCGACCAGCTAATTTACGAGGTGTGCTCTGCAGTTCCCTATAGTCAGGGGCTTACCTTGGTGTTCACAGCGTCTATAATACCTGTTAAGTCTACGTTTGTTTATTCTGCACCCTTTCTGGAAGTTGTTTTACGAAGCAAGAGAGAATACAAGAAAACACACACAAAATAGTTTAAAAAGATGTATCTATACTCATACCGTTTCACAATGAAACCAGCAATTCTACATTTACAGACAAAATCCAACGTTGATAATTCCTTAAGTGACACGTGACACTACTGTATGTACAGTTGAACGCGGAAATTAGTATTTCCACCAGAAGGTGTCGATTTAGTTATTCATAATATTTCAATGAACAGGAGCCCTGAAGGAGGTTTCTTAATTTAGCTATAATAGAGTGCTAGCTCGTAAAACCGAATCTGTACTTGAAACGTCTGACTTCGCAGTTTTTTGTGTGTATGTAGTGACGAAAAGACAATAAATAGGTTGATTTCAAAATAATTTAACGCACTGTTGTTATACGGACTAAAATACAGCTTACGCCTCATTATCAGCTCGCAGGACTTCAAAACTTTATGAAGATTTCCGTGACTGGTAGGTACTCATGCTTAGTACTTGGAAAGAGATGAACCTGACCCATTGGATAAGGTTTCCGCGTTACATTCGTTATCTTTTTGGATAACGATGAAATAACAATGGCTTCGTCGGCGTGGTGACAAAATAGTATAGAATTTGAGAAAAGTCAATGTTTACTCAATGGAGCGAGAGTTGGTGAAACACACACGTCTGCTAAAACACAACAACCTGTTTATACAAAAATACGAAGAGGAATCAAACGCCAAATCCGGTATCAACCGTAATTGGAATAAGACCCTTAATAAGCGATAGCGATCCTCTAAAATACGACTATTCTTTACGACACATTCCAGCCCTGTCAACGGCACGCCTGCTTCGTTCGAACGATAAGAGCTTGCTACCACTGAAAATGCAGGTATCCACCCATAAAGAGCAGTTTTCACTTAAAATACAACAAAGCGAACATAATTTAATTCCACCACAAGTGGTCGTAACAGAAGAGTTGTCCAGCGGTTGTTTTACACATATGAAAATTCTGACCTCCAGATATCTTTGAAAAGGAAATTTTTTAATCAATGTGCATTCCTTTTATTTACAAATAGAGCGGATCCACTCACAATTAACAAAATAAATATAAGTAAAATATAAACAATGCTGCGGCTAATAGATCAATGGCCATAATCATCCCTAGGCTAGAATTCCAAATCAAACTATCAAACACAAACAAGTGCACGGGTTGCTGTAGAATCCGTTTTATACTGGACATGGAACTGTGGGGGACATATTGCTAGGATGACGGACGAACAACAATGAACTAGAAAACTCATAATATGGCAACCAAGAAATGAAGCATACAGGAGATGACCAACACACTGGATAGACAACATAACTGGATGTAGGTGGTCCAAAACAGAAAAAAGTGGCAGGAGTTAACGCTTCCGTTCAACAGTGGACAGTATAAAGTCTTGGCTATAGCGACTTTATGCTTAACATCATTGTTTGACTATGCCACAAAACCCAACCCTAAATGTAAACTTGTCGAAGGGCTTTGGTACAACTCACGGACATCATAATCTCTCTAAGAATGTCGGCATTCGGGACTACTTATTTTCTGCGAAACTCAGTAGGTAAAAGCTTATCAAGTTTCGAAGAAACGAGGCAATGGGGAGCATCGTATAAAAAGGATTTGAGATGTTAGATCGCTCCCTTTCTTTATAGACAATCTTGTGAGCGTTTACTGTGGTTGATTTAACACTTCTGTATTTGTAAACGTTTGAATTATAAATTAGTTTGTTATTTATTTACTTCTTTGATTTATTTACATATGACCAGCTAACACCTAATTTTATTAATTATACTTTGCAAAAACAAATAAACAAAAACAAATAGTAACGAGACAAATATCTGGTCGTAAAAGACAATAGCAAGAAGATGGATAAAATATCCACTCAAAAATAGTAAGAAACCAAATGTTGTTTGATAAGAGTTAATATAGTAGTTTATAGATAGCATAAAAATAGAACTACAATTGCAGAACAAAATATATGAGGACGGAAAACCATGACGGGCGCTGGAAAGGCATCTGTATAGGATGCGAAATGATGTACACTATGACTGTACACTGTAATATAACCCCTTCTTACGGTGTTATTACAATTAATACCCAACCCCAAATTGTAAGTCAAAATGTAATAACTCGCTCTTTGGAGCACTATTATATATCAAATTAAATATACCTTTTTTCCAATTATCAAAAAGAAGCACTATCAGGTATAGCTCACTTATGTACTTACCTTACTTCTCGTTGTAATAAATAGTGATTGACGTATCTCATAAATCAATTTGACATATAAGATTTTTAAAGCCTCGACTAGTCAGTTTTACAAGCAATGGGACTCATACATTCCAGATGAATGGGTTAATCTTCAACTAATTACTTTCTCTTGCAGTTAAAGACTGAATTATTTTTAAAATATAATAACTATTTGACTTTATGAATCAAATATAAGTTTCAGGCACTTCACAATATTAAATTTGTTTGTAGTACATTGAAATTTGATCTGACATTACAAAATAAAATACAAAATTGTCAAAACTATTTTAACCGAATGCTAAATATCCAAACTTGATTTAAATGAAAATTCTAAAGTAACCCAATTCCACGAAGTATAAATTTCAAAATATAATGGTCAGAAAATGTCAAGTACTCGAATCACTGTTAAATTTAGAAAAATAGTTAATTTCTAAATATAATTACAATTATCTTAATAATTTGACGCACCAAATTTGCTTTATAACGTCTTAATATTTCAGGAGAAATGGGCACTTACCTTCTGATTGTCTATCTTGTACCTGAATACTATATCTTAGCTCCTAACTGGATAAATTCTAGTCAGCAAACACCTCCCTGGGTTCTTTCCGACCAAATCAAAAAGCTCGTTGTAGGTCTTTGAAACCTATAGTATGTGGATAGACAGTTCAACAGCATACCACAGCACTCACTTTCACTGGTTATACTGGCTTCGTAGTAATATACTATGTTAAATGGAACCAAACAATGTTGAATTCTATATTTGAATAATGTTTGTGACTTAAAGTCACATTTTATTGTAGAGAATACTATTTTGCTACTACGTATCAAATCATCAATTATTATTCTTCACAATTAATGTGAATTTAACCCTTAACGTGATTATTTCTTGTAAATTATTAATTTAGGATATTTTGTTACTCCCACAAATAAACAACCTTCTGGTTGCCCTTACAACCCCACCAGTTAAAACATATAACTGTTACGTCACATGGTATATATTAGATATCTGGATATTATTTAAATTAAGTGTATCATTCATACGGTATGCTGCATTACATCATCGATGTTGGAAGACGTCTGTTTTGGAGTTGTTATAAAGTTACTAAACAGATGGAGCAATTGCGTTGTGTTAGAGTACAAATAACATTAGCAGTAATTATTTCGTTAATAATATGTTAACACAATAAAGTATTGTAAAAAACGTCCGGTTATGAAATAAAAATATAAGAATTCGCCTGTAAATTATCTATTGTTACGATAACAAGTAGTAATTTATTTACAGCGGTAACTATAGAATCTTTGTGAAACCAGATCAAAAAATTATGAAGCGATGAAAAGCGGTTTTCTCGCACAACAATTTTTCTGAACAATTTTTAGGAACTATTATGTCATAAGGTGTTTTTAGCTCAAGGAATTGTTACAAACTTTACATATAGAGTGTTAATTTTATTACACCAATATTAAGCAAACCGTTGCATTAACGAAAATACCCGATAACAAAGTCATAGATTTTATTATTTTCAAACGATTAGCAGAAAAATGCCGGAGTGTGGGTAGTTATCAATTAATTCCCTAATTAGTAGAAGCACTGCTGAGTCAATTAATAAAGACGCCAGGTTCAATAACTTACCAAGTCGGGCGTCGTTGAACTACGCAAATAGATTGAGCTACGACGAAATAGGCTGAAAGGAATAAAACATTCCAAAGAACACAAAAAAAATAACATCGACTAATAGCAAATAATAATTTGTTAATTTACAATAATATTCAAAAAACATCCGGGAGTAGAGAGGGCGTAACTTAAGGGCGTCGCCAACAACAACAGCACAATGTAAAAATTACAGATACTCACCATTCCGCTACAAGTTAAGCTAAACGTTGTATTTACTCACTAATGAATTACACTTTATGCTGACTCTGAACGAAGAATTATTTACACAGCCGTTAACATAAAAGTTAAGCGTACGAACAGCACACGGCAGTAATATTAAAAAATTACTTTGTTGGTCATGTATCGATCCAGTAACAGTATTCGAAGTCCTAAATAAATTAACGTTTCCTATAAGCGTCGATCAATTCGATCAAAGAGCTTATAAAGTTGGGCCGTTTTCTATTCTGATTGCAATTGATAACATTACATTGAATTGAAGCGCCAAACAATTACCCGTTAGCAATAAAATGTATCCAGACGCAAATAAAGGAATGTTCGAAGCCGCACCGGGCCATTTTTACTGGTAGTGTAAGTCGACGAACTGTGGAATTTCCAGCAGGTACATGAAAAACGCATCGCTAAGCAGCTAAAATCGAAAAATCTTTACCTTGGTAATGTACGTATCGCTGATGTTCAACTTTGCCACCCAGCACGTGCAGCTACTTCGAACGGGAAATTTCAAGGCTGAGAGGCGAAGAGGCTCCAACAAACTAAAAACCAAAGGCGAACGGAAAGAAAAAGCCGAGAAAAGAAAAGACTTGAAGAAGAAATACAAGTGGAAACTAATCCCGAAAATAGCTTACCTTGAGGTATTGAGTGGCCTATCGTAATTTCACTTCGTACCGAAAACTATAGCATTACTAAACACTCGCTTGGAAAGCCGGTTTCGATGAATAATATTCCCGCATGAAAAGTGCATATCAAGCGGCTTTCGAAGGAAAACATTTGTGTTGCAGTGCTGGTTAAATCAAACAGGCGGCTCGAAAAGTGCCTGAGCGTACAAAATTTTCTGACCTATAGAAAAAGCAGCGAAAAATTCACGTCGACCGTTTTTGGATCGTAACACGATATCCAGCAGAATAGAATAAGTGATTTCATAATTCTTGTTTTTTGCCAAGAAAGTATTTTGTACTTAGCTTCGAACGACATTCATGAGCCAATAAGATCAAGGCCGACATTTTCCTGAAGGTTTGAGAATCGTTCACTCATATCTGCTCAAAAACGTGCAGACATTTTTATTGCTTATTAAATTATAGCCTTAATTATTTATTCATTAGTTTTAAATATAATAGCATACTTGCAATTTAGAGTGGCAAGTACTCGTAAATAGTTATTACTAGTATATACTGGTAATCATTTGCTGTTAGCGTCTTTTTTAATATGAGCAATTTCAGGCGATCTGCTGTTAGTATACATGAGCGCTGTGTGTTATATTACTAAAAGTGTAGGTAACAATTAAATAACGTCTTGGTATTTTATGCAATATGTATATTTACATTACTCTTAAACACATATAGTAAGAAACTAAAATTTATAATCAGATGTATCTGTGCCATTATCCGTAAGTTGTGGTCAACCCAGTCAGAAAATAGTTGCCGTCAAATCTTGCTTCTGACAGCATACCGTTAAGTAGCTAAAAGAGCTGCCATTGTCGACTCTACTAAAGCAAGATACAAACATTATTTTTTATTTTAACTATGGGATTCTCAGAAACTATAGCAGTTGAAATTGGTAAATGAGAAGAAAGTGCAGCTTTATGAGATTAGTTTAATTGCTGTTTTTCATTAAACATTCACACAGATTACTATCCAACTTAAAAACTGGGAAAGAAAACAACTTTAGATAACTTTGTGCATAAAAATAATTTCTGTAGAATACTAGAATGACTAAACGGCTAAATCGTAACAATCCTAAATTACATAGCATAGAAATTAAGATAAAGAACGAAGCGAAGGGATCATCTAAATGTACTAAATATATACTGTTATGATACCCCCTCATCATATATTCTTTTTAATTCATTGATAATTGAAATGCCGATCAAATCATTGCTACGCTTGTCTTAATTTTTAAATTAGTTCTTAAAGATGTGTGTTATGCTTCGATGGCTAGGATACTAATACAAATTTCTATATTTAAATCATTATTTAATGCACATGAAATTCTACACCAAAATTTTATATCAGGGTTAAAATATTGTAAAAATTATTGTTTGACTTCACAAAAACAATTTCAAATCATGGGTTAAGAGGTTTTGATAATGTCAATGAAAGAATATTTACGTGATTAGCAAAATTTATAATCTTGAAAGAACTAAATGATATACTTTTGCAACAAACATTTACAATTTCACGTCCTCATCTGGCAAAGAAAACGTGCACTTTCCACCTTCATGATACGTTCCTAGAAAATTGTCGCTATTGATGCTCCGCTTCCGTCGAAGTCCGAATTTCACGATGCCCGGTTAGGTTTTCGTGTTGTGACTTCCGACTACTTTCTGTGCAGCAAAATTGCCAACAGGATTCCATATCGTTCAAACGTAGAAATGGTAAAGCAGATTTTTGTCTCACTAAGTTTTTACATGCAGAGTAAACGGTTTGCTAGAATAAAACCAAACAATTTGTAAATAAATGGTCTACAGACCCACGTTTCATCCATGTAAGATGTCCATAAGTTTACATAGAACTTCACATACGTGCTCCATTATTGTAATAATATTTTTAATTCGAACCGACGTGGATTCAACTCGTTACATTTCAGAATCAGGAATCAGAACGTGTCTAAAATTTGTTTCCGACCTATTTATAGCCACAAATAGTAAGGCCCTAAAATGTTCCTCTTTTGTCATTCCTTCACACGGTGATTGGCCGAAAATGGTAAAAATCAATAATAAAATAGAGGAAAAATACCAAATTACTTAGGGCTACCTATTTATACATCTGGAACTTTAAATGTTAATGCTTTTCAGCTGGGGTATGTTGCTATGCTGACTTGGTACAATTTTGTTTAGGAGTAGATGCCCCATTCACACATTTGCTCTCTAAACCGCGTCCAGCAGGATGCTTGCCAAAATCCAACTTTCATGATCTAGTTTTCATCAATGGGAAAATTCTCAGCTTATCAAACTGATCCGGTTACGCAGAAATTTAATCCAAATTCGCCTTCAAAGGGTACTTGCATCTCATGCTCGAATTTTTGTATATCAAGTCTCTTAATGTTACTAGAACACCAACATTGACAGGGACTGGCACCAGCTGCTTATCCAACTATCCATGCCCTGAATATATGCATCGTAGTATGCAAAGAACATTTACGTATTTCGTATGTCACTTACGTATTTTGTCCTGGCAAGGTCTCAGCCCTGTTTGTTCTAAACATATCTTATAATGACTTCAAATAAAATGTATGTGTTTATCCCCTTAAAACTGTAATTCAAGTCTGATTGTTGTGAACATCTCACTATGATTGTGCTTTTTATAATGGCAAACACTTTTGTATTATTAAAATCATTAATTCCAATTTTTGTGCTAGTATTTGTGCTTATTATGGCTCGTGAATTTAAAAGAAATTCATTTCCTGCATTGCATGTTCATATGTAATAAATACAAGGTCATCTTTGTCCATGAGAAATTTATAAATTCTTATTAATAGGTTAATTGGTACCCTGTTTAAATCACAGCAATACATTTGCATATACAATAGCAACAAATTTAGGTGTAGATCACAAGTTAGTGTTATGCATAATATGCTTGAAAGCCAATTCTAGAAAATAAACACCTCTAGAATATGGCACTAAATTAAAGTCGATCAACTTAACAGTTTTATGGAAACCGACTGTTGCAGCTCACGTCCAAAGTTATTGGATAAACTCATAGCTAATGTTACTGAAGTAAACTGTTTCAGCCCTGAAGTAAATGCATCTCTTTGAACTGCAGAAGTAAGAAAATTGATCACAATATAAGGAAGTAAAAAAGATGTAGGTATAATATGAAACGTGGAAAGATGCTGAGGTATCGGAAAAAATGATTAAAAAATACACTTAAATAAACAACATTGTTAAAGGTAAACAGATGTGATCGACACAAATGTATTGTAATCATAAAAATGACGAAGAATAACAGATAAAAGAACTAGAATAGCTAGAAAAGTAATGGTAACCACTAAGAACTACATATGCCGAGTCATAAAGCATTTGAAAAAAGTAGAACATCATGGAAAAATGGAATTTATAATGCGGTGATGCAGTAGCGGAAAAACTGTCTAACTTGTTTCAGAAAGCACATTTAAAAAGAGCTGCAAGAAAAACCATGCAAATTATTGTCATAACTCTACTCAAATTGATGATGAACCTTTTTACTAGTATTTTGACAAGACATACTAACAGAATCATGACAAAAAATAACTACCAGCAGGAATTTAATTCTACAGATTACGAGTTTGTATTTAAACGTTTACAGATAAGTTGATCCCCAAAAATCACACCAACTAAAGGTATCTCTGCGATCTCAAAAATTCACAAGTGAACACAGGAAAACCTTGCCATTAGCTCAAATGGATCTCAAAATAAAATTTAACGAAGCAACAAATGATCATCTTATTGCCCATCTCTGTGAGATAGTACCAAGGCAAGAGTGGCCGGTTGGTGATAAACACTATCCGGACCGATCAAAGCAGATATGCTTTTCTAATACACAAATCAGGCTTCATGGAGTCACCTTCCTTGTGTTGTGAATATGAAGCGGCAGAACAAATAACAGCATACCTTGTTTTTACTTATACTTAATAAAAGAGAAGAAACGATAGATAATTCGTTGTATTATGAAATAAAGCAAATGTACGAACACCCAGACATAAATCAATATGCAAAACCTCAAAATATAAAGTAAGTTGAGTAACTAGAAAGCGTGGAAAATGAATGGACAATGAAAAGTTATTTCAAGCAGAAAGTGCAATGATAGGAGGGCGACTAAGACATAAAAGAGAATGCAAAACACTAATTCGAAGTGCACCACTACAAAGAGGGAGCCTGGTTTTTCAATATAACAAGTTGAATATTGATGCAGCGATATGTCTAATGACCATTATTGTATGTATCTATCAATATAATTTCTATCGATATATAGATGTGTAGGTTTTTCAATAATTTGCTATCAATACATTCGATATTTCGAAATGTTTATATATTTGATGCTATAAATGCTTCGATATTTCATATCGAAACCGAATATACCTATATTTTTCTAATGACGCCTACTTCCACCAATTAGTCGAAAATTGAAATCTAAATAAAATCATCTAAAATATCTCGCTTTCTGATTTTGTTCTTACTTCAATAGTAAAAGACTTACATAAAGTTAAAGCAACTGAGGCACTTCAGATTTAAGCATCTAGAAGGCTCTTCTAAAAGAGATATCTTAAAATCGAGCTTAGAAAACTGCACCTTGTTCTCTCTCTAACCACTTTTCTATCTGCTATAGTTTCCGAGGTCCTGACAAGATCAACACAAAAGCTGTACCTACATTAAAACTTACCTTATGCTGGCAACATTAATTTTGTTGTTTGAACGTTGCAACGTCCGCAGTTGGAGATACGGCAACGTTACTTGGGGGGGTTGACTGTGGAAAAATTCCACCAAGGAGCTCATCAAAATCGACGCTTGATTGAGTGGAAGTAGTTGCTGGTGCAAAATAATCTTTGACCAACTCATCCACACTGCCTCGAGCACTAGCACAGCTGAACACAAAAATCAGTACCAAAAATAGCCTAGGTCCCATTTTTGCGGTTAAGCTGTAAAATCAATAATGGCATTAGATATGGTGTTTCAAAAATAGGTGGCGAAAGAGGTAGATGACATCAATTAAGTCGAAAATGTTAATAAAGTCGTGGTGGGTTTATTCTACCTTGTTTAAGAAACTCGGTCCATTAGAGAGACATACCAAAAACTACGCCACCTAAGTCCCTAAATTTAACTTGCATAGACGTGTAACAAATAATATTAACAAAATACGAATGATATATGTACGGAATAATTAATCCGCATAATTGGAAGTACTATTGAAGTAGAGCTGTAATCTTAAGTTTGAGATAAAATCGTATCGGCACAGAAACCTACTCAGGGCGCTTAACAAAATTAAGATTAAGTAGACAGGAAATGAACCAGCTTAATTAATTTAACGATGCAGTCTTTGATTTCTTATGCAATCTTTGCAAGCTGGCAGTAAGGTGCTCGGCATTTCTCGTGAGACCTGCAAAATTTGCAAATCTGCAACAGTTCAACGTACTGCGTACTGGACAAAACGAAAAATTACGGGTACAGAACGAAGGTAGCCGATTATGGGAGCTAAAAACTTAGCTGAGAAGTAATGCGTTTTTCCATGGGAAGTCCAATTAAAATCCGCGGGGGTTCTCAGAATACGGACTTCTTTTCAAATCGCATATCAAAATGTTAAAAATACACCTTTGACTAATTTTAATTAAACTAAAAATTATGTGCTTGTGCTTCAGTCACCCTAGATGGAAGCCGTATACTAAATAGTAAACCTCTGAATTTATTAAACCGTTTTTCTAAATACTCTAATCAGCCGTTTTGCGTTCTACTACAGAATGGTGTATCTATCCTGCATCGTTTAAACGGTGTTTAAAGTTTTAACTATTTAACTAACACTCCACGTCAATTGCAATTTGCACCTTATTATAAAGGAAATCCCGAAAATAATGTACTTGAACTAAATTTGCAGCTATAAGCTATTCAAAATTTATGTAGGACTCTTGTTCGGCCTACATTTTTGTTGTTAATATAAGATACTAAACGGATTTTGTTCAGACTAGAAGCAAACATGAAGATTGAAGAGGAGTGGCAAGAACTGCCGTCATTTTTAGCTTACAGTCAGGTAAGAAGTATTTTGACGGAAAATTTAAATATTTGATAAAGTAGTGTTACTACATTTGAAATAAATACTTTTTTTACGACGCCTACTAAAAGTTGGTTTTTTACCAATCGCTTGTCGAACTAAAAATGACAAATTATAAATCATTGTGCTAAAAGTAAACAGCTGATTCTGAATTTACTTATTTTAAACTGGAAGTAAGGTTATACAGTTATTCTAGTTATTTCTGTCGTCAGAGGCAAAGTGTTTTTTAAATAATTAAAGCATTATGTAGTAAACAAAGTGTGCTACTATAATTACCTTTGATAACTAACTTTGACAGCTGTTACATTATCAAACTGTTTTAACGACACTTGCGAGTGAGGGAGTGCCGAATGCCTAATCAAGTCACGGAAACGTCAACACTTACCCTGGAAATCTCACCAAGCACAGAGCAAGCGTAACTGTATACATATAGGGTGTTGCAAAAGAAATGGGATCCACAAGATTCAATCGGGGGAATCCCAAGCTTAACCGAACCTTAAAGGTCAAACGAGGCGGAAAACAAGTGCAAAACCTTACGACACTGCAGCGGCAAGCATCCCCAACTTACCTGCAATGCTTAAACACTCAGGTTTTGCGGTACATTTATCTTTACACAGTAACCTGAAAGTAGGCATGCACAGACTCGTCGGAAATCATAAGATCTTGTTCGATATACCATTGTATTGGTCTCACACATATAAATTAATTATTTACAAAGGTAAACACAGTAATACATGGACTAACTATATAACCCAGCTGGGGGACGCCTTAATTCAAATAGACTATACTACCTAACTAGCACGCTGCTAACTTACTTAGTTTTTAATAAGCGGCCTCGGCAAACGGCAATGTAACAATAAATGATCGAACAAGTTATGCATGAACAGTTAAATGAATTAATTTAATAAGCAGCCTTCCCAATGCGACAATGGAACAGTAAATGAACGCATAAGTTATGCATGTACGGTTGAATGAATTAGTTTAATAAGCAGCCTCTCCAGTGCGGCAATATAACAGTAAATAATCGCATAAGTTATGCATTTACAGTTGAATGAATTAGTTAAATAAGCGGCCTTTGTAATGCAGCAATATAAGAGTAAATGAACGCATAAGTTATGCATGTACAGTTGAATGAATTAGTTTAATAAGCAGCCTTCGCAAAGAATCAGTAAATGAGGCACATAAAAGTTAGTTAGCTATTATTAATATTCACACACTATCTGATTGGGTCAGCGGAGCGACTACGTCACGGGGCTGGTGAGCCTGCCTCTACAACGAACGTGCCGTCGGCAAACGCGGGTGTCTTGCGTCCCTCGAGAAGATTACCCTCAAAATGGCGGGGTCTGGTTTAATTTCCTTCTTGGGAAATCGGAACGAAAGCTGGTGAGACCGAAGGATAATCAGCTTTGCAGTTGAGATCCCCGCAGCTAACGGGAGAGAGGACCCTCACGGTCCAACGGAATTTTGCCAAGCTGGCGGTCATACGAACAAACCAAGGGCACACAAAGTCACACACACCACCTCTCGCCTTCGCAGTCCCTGAAGAACTTTCGCAGCCAAGCGACCTTTTCGCGCCAGACGCCTATCTCGTGCTCGCACCTGCAGCCAATGAGCTGGCAGACTGCCCGCGTGAGAGAGAGCGCGACGGCATTGGAAACAAAACTTTAGGGACATATCTCGCTTGCTCCAATTGACTGTGTTTTTAAATTGCTGTGGCGAAACGAATACAGCTGCGACTCAGACGTCTAGAGCACGGAAAGGCTACGCTGAACCTCTTTGAGAACCCAAAGGTGCGTGTCACCTTTAAAATGTTTAGATGCAAATAGTTGAAGCATTATACGAGAAAATATGACTGAAAAGGAACCTATATACAAGCAGACTCGTCGTCTTTGTGCCGAAACTACTCCAACAGGTCACTCACTTGCTTAATTTAAAATGGCCTGACACAACTACCGGCTGCAGAAACGGTCACCTGTGCCGGCTATTTATCCACGGCCATCTTTCTACTATGACATAAATTATAATTATCCATAATGTATTTAATGTAATCAATAACAGAAAATTTAATGTCGTAGAAAAATAGTGTATGCAAACTTGTGCTAAAAGTGTTAATGTTATGACTCAGCCTACGGCTTTGTTTCATAATTTTCATGTCTCGTGCACTAAATATTCACTTTTAACACTTGTATCATAAATAGCTATTGTCAGTACGTCAAACAATGACATTACACTACAAAACTTTAACAGTGACTTTAAATAATTCTAACAAAATAAATAAAGATGCTCAATTTTGAGGTTAGATGCCGACTACAAAATAATAATATGGTTTTAATAAAAATATCTATGTATAATTCTACCTATTTTCAGAAATAAAAATAACAAAATAGTTTTGGAAACGACTGCTTTTAATAAATAAATTGCAATTTACATAATTTTCGACTTTCATATTTGCTTCGGTGCGCTGTATTTATACAAGATCTAGAATATCTACATTAATCACAGTGTGGCCAAGTTTGATCAACTTTCTGATTTTATGTTAAAACTTCCACTATCTTGAGTCGTTCGTGGGATTACACGTGGTCACGCTAAATTGTTTCTGTCACTTTTGCTATTAAGAATAGACCTAATATCAAATGCAATAAAATATTTCTCATAAAATTCTACTGTTTGCTGTATAAGCGCGTGCTGAAATTTTATTTGTGTAAGTGAATTTCAACAGGTTAAAGTAAAATACTTTTTGAGAAAATTGTGCATCAGCCCAAATTACAAGCTCTAATTAACTATATAAATCATTCTATTAAATTAAACAGACATTTATGCAGCGCTAAACAGTAAAAATTCGATTCGGCTATATTAATTGGTGGTATATATACAACGGCTTGATTAATAATATAGAAATTTTCAATCAACACAAATACAAAAAATAAGATCATGAAGGACGCATTGACTTATATTCCGGTATTAGACGTGCCGCCAACAATACTTTGTATTTTATATTGTCTCTTGCCGTTTGCATCGATTATTTTATATTGTTGAAATTTTTATTTTTTATCGTGAAGTGTGGGATGTAACAGTTTTTATCTTTTACGTAACATCAGGTTTAATTTTTAAAATTAAAAGAATTAAACTTTACATACAGTTTGAAGTAGTTACGATATAATAGTAATGTTACTTATTTCTGAATATGTTTAGCAGTTGGGAAAATGGTCAGAATATACAAGAAAAGAGGTGGATAGTAAATCAAATACTCAAACCAATCTTTAGAAATTGCTGTAAATGAAATAAAAAATAGGACCATCACTTTGCATGATACTAGCAAAAAAATGCAATTTAACGTGAATACGAGACTGCGTGGGCCGCTGGATCAAAAACCATAAAAAAATGGGGATGGGGTTCAAGTAGAAAAGTAGTAACAATAATAGTTGGTGACTATGTAAAGAGAAATAATATAATATTTTAATATAGATACTGAAAAATACTTTGGACGAGTTAAATTTGCATGATCATCCAGAAAAAATACGTAATCTGACAAGTTTTCCTTTAGATCCTTGGAAGACCAAAGTTGTTGGACAAGAGGGGACCTTCTTTAAGAGCTTTTGGAGGAATAAGAGAAGAATTATCTCCTCTTATTCCTCGCACGGTAATATTAACCGTACATATGACCTCCAATACAGCCGGGGAGAAAGCACCTCCAATAGTAATCTTGAAAGAAAAATGTAGTTGGAGTGACTGGGTTGCAGCAGAAGGCCAGGATTTTGCAAATACCGTATATGCAGCAATATAAAACAGATGGATGGAGTCCAAATATATTTTTAGAAAACTTCTTACAACACGTTTGATCGAATTGTTTTATTACTCTATGATGGCCACGTCACACGTGTTGGCGAACTTTTAATACTAACTGCAATAAAAGAGAATGTGGTAATTTTAAAACTTTCTCCTCATTCCACTACATCTTGCAACCTCTGGACTTAAGCGTATTTTGTTCTTTAAAATCCAAGTGGGGTAGTATGGTTGTGCAATGGTAAAGACCTAATCAGGAAAAACATTCTAAATATATTTTTTAATAAACTAATTCGAAAAATATGGAATAATAATAATCCTAAATCTACTAAAAGCGGGTTTCGAAAGATAATGTTCGATTTTTTCCGCACAGTTCCAACGCAGTGCCAGTTTGTTCTTAGAGCGTTCAAAAGATGGAAAGAATAGCAGATACGTATTCCAAGTTCAGCTCCAACTTCAGCTTTAAGTTTAACATCAAGTTTAGTTCCAACCACATTCGAAGATCTAAATCCACTTCCCATTACATCCACTATTAATTAAAATAAACTGTTGCACAGACAATCGCTTGAGGAACTTTAACTGGCAGCAGTAAAGAGTTCAAGGAGGCGCAGATGTGATAACCACGAAAGAACCCGCAAAAAAGCAAAACAGAGAATTGTTGTTGATGATATTCCCCAATTTCGCAAGATGATATAATAACCAAGATATGATGAAAGTGATAATGATAATTTGAATAATATTTGACAAAATGCCCAAAACTATATTGGACAAGCTGTCTCTAATGTAGAAGACGATGCCTATTTACTAAGAAAGTGCCAAAAGTTAACCAGTCATTTTCTTTCGTTTGAACAGATTCTGAAGGATTTACCACTGTGATTTTGGGGAGTTTGATAGATTCAATGCACTAAAATACAGCTTGTAAAAATGTAAACTGTTTATTATTATTTTTTTAATTAAAATATTAATTTCTATAAATCTG
Organism: Agriotes lineatus; assembly: GCA_940337035.1. NCBI lineage: Eukaryota > Metazoa > Arthropoda > Insecta > Coleoptera > Elateridae > Agriotes > Agriotes lineatus. The sequence goes on along the minus strand of OW679201.1, from coordinate 60,312,315 downwards.
GTTATTACATTCTTATTCGGCATATTCCACCATTTCCAATTGTCCTTAGAAAAAAGGTTCATAAACGCATTTATTTTTTATGATAAATTAATTTTGCGAAAACCGCATTTATTGTTAAAGCGAACGTATACACCGTTGTCCCACACATTTGTCTAATAGTACTAAAATTGTAAGAACCAGTATAGTAATAAATTAATTAAATTTAGTTTAATACTTCATTAATTAGAAGACCACAAAGTTCATCTAGTGTCATTTTGAATCGCACTTACTCCACCTTACCTTATCCGATTAATTTTGTTTTTAACTAACCTTTTGTTATTTGATGTTCTTTGAAAATTTTATGGAAAAATAATACCTTCAATTTAATAAAGCTTTTCGATATTGTTGTTCTCCTTGTACAGGATCAGTTGTTTTTATATACACGTCATATTATCACGGGCAGAAAGATGGATAACTTTTATTTTTCCCTTCCTGCTTCTAGTAAATTTTTGGCTATTAATGCCGATTTTCCAGTGTTTTCTTACTTATAAGAAATCGTGCTAAACAATAAGAGAATTTACAAACTACACCAGACGACTGAAGCACCATTTAAAAACGCAAATGACGCCATTACTCAACAAAAACAAGACACATAAAAACAGGTTGATCAGAATTAAAGCTATCCCATTTGAAAGTAGATAAAGGTGACGTGACTTTTACTCTCATTGTATGAGATCCTCAGTGTACTATTAAGTAGTGAAATAAAATACAAACTCACCGTAATATTTCAATCAGCAATATGGACTAATTATAGAGGCACTGTCAGTTTGGCACTGAACTTGCAGAATGTTCAACCAGGTAGCTGTTTACGACGTCACAGACTCGTTGGGTATACCCAGATATCCAGACAGAATTGTTACCTAATAGCAACTCGTTATTTCTCAAATATCAGGCTATCACACATCTATGACTAAGGAATTCGTGCAAATCGAATGCAGATAACCTGCTGCAAATTATTTCAAGTTCATATAAGTAGTTGACCCTTATGGGAAAGTATTTCGCCACTAGACTGGGCGATTTGATGTTATTGTGGATATCCGGCTAATCTAGTAGTAGTAGTATTTGTGGGGAGACTGATGTCAAGCAAGTAGGCCTTCATAGGTCGTTTTTGCCAACCCCGTGGACAAGGTCTAGGCATGCAGAGTGCCAGGTACCTTAGTTCCTACTTAGAATTTTGCCGAGACTAAGGAGTTCGAACCTTAGCAAGGAAACGTTTACATGCTACACATCGTAGTCCGTGCGATTGTTTGCAGATATGAATAAAAAATATGTATATTGTAAACAAATATAATATTTTATAAGAGCAAGAGTAATGTGTGGTGAGGTAGTTACAAATATAAATTTTCATCAAATGGGGAATAATATATCAGGTGAAGTTGTTTCCTAAAATATTATATTAATAAAAAACTATTCAGTTATGCAACGCTGCTTAGCATTATAAAATTTATTAAAATACCTTGCACAAAGTTCGTAGAACGAAATGTGCAGATGCTAGGTGCATAAGAGGTTCAGGCCAAATGATTAAACCCATCTATTTTAATTGGTCATACGGCGACTATGCCCCTTATAATAAACATTTTCCAGTATCAGATAGTAATCACAGAAAATGTTAATTACACTATTGTAGAGTATAGCCAGTGTTTTTCCAAGATATTTAGTTCTGGTTATTTGCAGCACTACGATTTTCTGAAAAACTATTATTTGTGTTTTCCCAACAAATTGTTACATTTTTTAAATAGGTAAATATTTAAATTACCGCTGAAATTGTATTATGACGTTAGACATTTTCGAACTTTTATATGACGAGTTTTTCCACAGCTGGTGTAATTACAACTGTGGTGGCTTTGAAAACCTTAGTACATTTTAAAATTACTATTATGACCTAGTAATCGGTTATTTTATTGGTCACATATCATCTGAGCAATTTTAAAACTTTAAGATCTATTAACACAGTATTTTATAGCCTAGTGCCACCAAGGAGCTTTATAACGCTGGAAAGATAAATAGAAGACCTTTACGTGATCTTTTAATCTTTCTAGAAATTTTAGGAAAAGAATATGTTTCGTTAATAATATGTTAACACAATAAAGTATTGTGAGAGGATGGCCCCGCGAGCAAATGCTCGCCTCTCAGGCGGCCGGCCCGGGTTCGAATCCCGGCAGACTGTAGTAGGATTTTAAAAATCGTACGCTCCCCGGCTACCACACTAACACCTGTGGTAGTCGTTAACCCCTAAACAAGGGAACTCTTCCTCACTTTCGACGGGCAAGGCTAGCCACCTACCCGGCCTAAGGGCAAAGAGGGCTCACAGAACCACTTTGTGGTAAAAACAGGCCACTGGCCTATAATAAGAGGAAGAAGAAGAAGAATAAAGTATTGTAAAAAGCGTCCGGTTATGAAATAAAAATATAAGAATTCGCCTGTGAATTATCTATTGTTATGATAACAAGTAGTAATTTATTTACAGCGGTAACTATAGAGTCTTTATGAAACCAGATCAGAAAATTATAAAGCCATGAAAAAGCGGTTTTCTGGTACAACACTTTTTCTGAACCATTTTTAGGAACTATTATGTCATAAAGTGTTTTTAGGCTCAAAGAATTGTTACAAACTTTACACATAGTGTTAATTTTATTACACCAATATTAAGCAAATCGTTGCATTAACGAAAATACCCGATATCAACGTCACAGATTTTATTATTTTCAAACGATTAGTTGAAAAATGAGGGAGCGTGGGTAGTGCTCAATTAATTCGCTAATTAGTAGGAGCAAATCTGAGTCAATTAATAAAGGCGCTGACTTACCAAGTCAGGCTTCGTTGAACTACGCAAATAGATTGAGCTACGACGAAATAGGCTGAAAGAAATAAAAAAAACCAAAGAACACAAAAGAAAAAACATCGACTAATAGCAAATAATAGTTTGTTAATTTACAATAATATCCAAATAAGATTCGGGAGTAGAGAGGGCGTAACGTAAGGGCGTCGCCAACAACAACAGAACAATGTCAGAATTACAGATACTTACCTTTACGCTATAAGTTAAGCTAAACGTTGTATTTACTCACTAATGAATTACACTTTATGCTGACTCTGAACGAAGAATTATTTACACAGCCGTTAACATAAAAGTTAAGCGTACAAACAGCACACGGCACTAATATTAAAAAAAATACTTAGTTAGTCATGTATCGATCCAGTAACAGTATTCTAAGTCCTAAATAAATTAACGTTTTCTACGTCTATTAATTCGATCAAAGAGGTTATGAAGTTGGACCGTTTACTATTCTTATTGCAATTGATAACATTACATTGAATTGAAGCGCCAAACAATCACCGGTCAACAATAAAATTTATCCAGATGCAAATGAAGGAATGTTCGAAGCCGCACCGGGCCATTTTTACTGGTAGTATAAGTCGACGAACTGTGGAATTACCAGCAGATACATGAAAAACGCATCGCTAACTAGCCAAAATCGAAAAATCTTTACCTTAGTAATGTACGCATCGCTGGTGTTCAACTTCGCCGGCCAGCACGTGCAGCTACTTCGAACGGGAAATTTCAAGGCTTAGCGGCGAAGAGGCTCCAACAAACTAAAAAACAGAGGCGACTTGAAAAAGAACTACAAGTGGAAAATATCTTACCTTGAGGTATTGAGTGGCCTATAGTAATTTCAATTCGTAACGAAAGCATTACTAAACACTCGCTTGGAAAGCCGGTTTCGATGGATAATATTCCCGCATGAGGAGGGCATATCAAGCGGCTTTCGAAGGAAAACATTTGTGTTGCAGTGCTTGCTAAATCGGCGGCTCGAAAAGCAGCGAAAAATTCACGTCGACCGTTTTTAGATCGTAACATGATATCCAGCAGAATAGAATAAGTGATTTCATAATTCTTGTTTTTTGCCAAGAAAGTATTTTGTACTTAGCTTCGAACGACATTCATGAGCCAATAAGATCAAGGCCGACATTTTCCTGAAGGTTTGAGAATCGTTCACTCATATCTGCTCAAAACGTGCAGACATTTTTATTGCTTATTAAATTATAGCCTTAATTATTTATTCATTAGTCTTAAATATAATAGCATAGTTGCAATTTAGAGTGTCAAGTAAATAGTTATTACTAGTATATACTGGTAATAAAATTTGCTGTTAGCGTCTTTTTTAATATGAGCAATTTCAGGCGATCTGCTGTTAGTATACATGAGCTCTGTGTGTTATATTAGTAAAAGTGTAGGTAACAATTAAATAAGGTCTTGGTATTTTATGCAATAGGTATATTTACATTATTCTTAAACACATATAGTAAGAAACTAAAATTTATAATCAGATGTATCCGTGCCATTATCAGTAAGTTGTTGGTCAATCCAGTCAGAAAATAGTGGCCGTCAAATCTTGCTTCTGTCAGCATACCGTTAAGTAGCTAAAAGAGATGCCATTGTCGACTCTACTAAAGCAAGATACAAACATTATTAATTATTTTAACCATGGTATTCCCAGAAACTATAGCAGTTGAAATTGGTAAATGAGAAGAAAGTGCAGCTTTATGAGATTAGTTTAATTGCTGTTTTTCTTTAAACATTCACACAGATTACCATCCAACTTAAAAAATAGAAAAGAAAACAGCTTTAGATAATTTTGTGGATAAAAATAACCTCTGTAGAATACATTTCTTTGTCGTTGTAAATGTGACTCAACAGTTAAAACGTAGTAATCCTAAATTGTATATCATAGATCTTAAGATAAAGAACGAAGCTAAAGTATGATCTAAATGTAATAAATATATACTGTTATGATATGATACCCCTTAATCATATATTATTTTTAATTCATTGGTAATTGAAATGCCGATCAAGACATTGCTAGGCTTGCCTAATTTTTTAAATTAGTTTTTAGATTACCACAACAAATATTTATATTTAAATCAACATTCATTGCACTAGCATGAAATTCTACACCAACATTTTATCTCAGAGTTAAACTATTATAAAAATAATTTTTTGATTTCACAAAAACAATTTCAAATTTTAATCATGGGTTAAGAGGCTTTGTTAAGGTCAATGAAAGAATATTTACGTTATTAGCAAAAGTTAGATCTTGAAAGAACAAAATGATATACTTTTGCAACAAACATTTACAATTTCACGTCCTCATATGGCAAAGAAAACGTGCACTTTCCACCTTTATGATACGTTTCTAGAAAATCGTCGCTATTGATGCTCCGCTTCCGGCGAAGTCCGAATTTCACGATGTCCGGTTAGGTTTTCGTGTTGTGACTTTCGACTACTTTCTGTGCAGCAAAATTGCCAACAGGATTCCATATCGTTCAAACGTTGAAATAGTAAAGCAGATTTTTGTCTCACTAAGTTTTTACATGCAGAGTAATCGGTTCGCTAGAATAAAACCAAACAATTTGTAAAGAAATGGTCTACAGACCCACTTTTCATCCATGTAAGATGTCCATAAGTTTACATAGAACTTGACATAAGTGCTTAATTGTAATAATATTTTAAATTCGAACCGACGTGGATCAACTCGTTATATTTCAGAACCAGGACTCAGAACGTGTCTAAACTTTATTTCCGACCTATTTATAGCCACAAATAGTGAGGCCCTAAAATGTTCCTTTTTTGTCATTCCTTCACACGCTGATTGGCCGAAAATAGTAAAAATCAATAATAAAATGTCGGAAAAATAGCAAATTACTTAATATAGGGCTATTTATACATCTGGAACCTTAAATATTAATGCTTTTCAGCGGTGATATGTAGCTACGTTGACTTGGTACCATTTTGTTTAGGATTAGGTGCCCCTTTCATACATTTGCTCTGCAAACCGCCTCCAGCAAAATGTTTGCCAAAATCCAACTTTCTTGATCTAGTTTTCATCAATGGGAAAATTCTCAGCTTATCAAACTAATTCGGTAACGCAGAAATTTAATCCAAATTCGCCTTCACAGGGTACTTGCATATCTTGCTAGAATTTTTGTGTATCAAGTATCTTAATGTTAGTAGAACACCAACTTTGGCAGAAACTAGCACCAGCTGCTTATCCAACTATCCATGTCCTGAATATATGCATCGTAGTATGCAAAGAACATACGCACTTCGACGTAGCTGTCCAAATTTCACTTTAAAGTAAATACAAATTTACGTATTTCGTATGTATCTTACGTATATTGTCCAGCCCACGTAGCTGTCTGTTCTAAACATATCTTATAATGACTTCAAGTAAAAGGTATGTGTTTATGCCCTTAAAACTGTAATTCAAGTCTTATTGTTGTGCACATCTCACTATGATTGTGCTTTTTATAATGGCAAACACTTTTGTATTATTAAAATCTTTAATACACATTTTCGGGCTAGTATTTCTGCTTATTATTGCTCGTGAATTTTAAAGAAATTTCTTTCCTGCATTGCATGTTCATATGTAATAAATACAAGGTCATCGTTGTCAATGAGAAATTTATAAATTCTTATTAATAGGTTAACTGGTATCTTGTTTAAATCACAGCAATACATTTGGATATACAATAGAAACAAATTTAGGTTTAAATCACAAACTAGCGTTATGCAAAATATACTTGGATGCTAATTCTAGAAAATGAATACCTCTAGAATGGGACACTAAATTAAAGTCGATTAGCTTAACAGTTTTATGGAAACCGACTGTTGCAGCTCACGTCCAAAGTTATTGGATAAACTCATAGCTAATGTTACTGAAGTAAACTGTTTCAGTCCTGAAGTAAATGCATCTCTTTAAACTGCAGTAGTAAGAAAATTGATCACAATATAAGAAAGTAAAAAAGATGTAGGTATAATATGAAAGGTGGGAAGATGCTAAGGTATCGGAAAAAATAATTGAAAAAAAAACACTTAAATAAACAACATTGCTAAAGGTAAACAGATGTGATCGACACAAATGTATTGTAATCATAAAAATGATGAAGAACGACAGATAAAAGAATTAGAACAGCTAGAAAAGTAATGGTAAGCACTAAGAACCACATATGCCGAGTCATAAAGCATCTGAAAAATGTAGAACATCATGGAAAAATGGAATTTATAATGCGGTGATGCACTAGCGGAAAAGCTATTCAACTTGTTTCAGAAAGCACATTTAAAAAACCATGCAAATTATTGTCATAACTCTGCAAATTATTGTCATAACTCTATTCAAATTGATGATGAACAAGACACACTAACAGAATCATGACAAAAAATAACTACCAGCAGGAATTTAATTCTACAGATTATGAGTTTGTATTTAAACGTTTACAGATAAGTTGATCTCCAAAAATCACAGCAACTCTATTTAGTACAGAGCTGCGAAGAAAATCCTACATAAAGCTATCTCCGGGATCTCGAAAATTCACAAGTGAGGCGGTACAAAAAATAACACAGGAAAACCTTGACATTAGTTCAAATGCATCTCAAAATAAAATTTTAACGAAGCAACAAATGGTCATCTTATTGCCCATCTCTGTGAGATAGTACCAAGGCGAGAGTGGACGGTTGGTGATAAACACTATCCGGACCGATCAAAGCAGATATGCTTTTCTAATACACAAATCAGGCTTCATGGAGTCACCTTCCTTGTGTTGTGAATATGAAGCTGCAGAACAAAAAACAGCATACATTGTTTTTACTTATACTTAATAAAAGAGAAGAAACGATAGATAATTCGTTGTATTATGAAATAAAGCAAATGTACGAACACCCAGACAGAAATCAATATGCAAAACCTCATAAAGTAAGTTGAGTAACTAGAAAGCGTGGAAAATGAATGGACAATGAAAAGTTATTTCAAGCAGAAAGTGCAAAGATAGGAGGGCGACTAAGACATAAAAGAGAATACAAAACACTAATTTGAAGTGCACCACTACAAAGAGGGAGCCATGGAAACTGGTTTTTCAATATAACAAGTTGAATATTGATGTAGCGATATGTTTAATGACGATTATTGTATGTATCTATCAATATAATCTCTATCGATATATAGATGTGTAGGTTTTTCAAGACTTTGCTATCAATATATTCGATATTTCGAAATGTTTATATATTTGATGCTATAAATGCTTCGATATTTCATATCGAAACCGAATATACCAATATTTTTCTAATGACGCCTACTTCCACCAATTAGACGAAAATTGCAATCTAAATAAAATCATCTAAAATATCTCGCTTTCTGATTTTGTTCTTACTTCAATAGTAAAAGACTTACATAAAGTTAAAGGAACTGAGGCACTTCAGATATAAGCATCTAGAAGGCTTTTCTAAAAGAGATATCTTAAAATCGAGCTTAGAAAACCGCACCTCGTTTTTTCTCTATCCACTTTTCTATCTGCTATAGTTTCCGAGGTCCTGACAAGATCAACACAAAAGCTGTACCTACATTAAAACTTACCTTATGGTGGCAACCTTAATTTTGGGGTTGTTTGACCGTTGCAACGTCCGCAATTGGAGATACGGCAACGGTACTTGGGGAGGTTGAGACCGGAAGAATTGAGAGATCAAAGAGCTCCTCCAAATCGACGCTTGAGTGAGTGGAAGTAGTTGTTGGTGCAAAATACTGGTTGATCAACTCATCCACACTGCCTCGAGCACTAGCGCAGCTGAACACGAAAATCAGTACCAAAAATAGCCTAGGTCCCATTTTTCCGGTTAATCTGTAAAATCAATAATAGCATTAGATATGGTGTTTCAAAAATAGAAGGCAAAAGAGATAGCTGACATCAATTAAGTCAAAAATGTTAATAAAGTCGAGCTAGGTTTATTCTACCTTGTTTAGCAGACTCGTTTCCTTAGAGAGGCCTAACAAAAACTACGCCACCTAAATTTATAAATTTAACTTGTATAGACGTGTAACAACTAATATTAACAAGATACGAATGATATATGTATTAAGTAGGCAGGAAATGAACCAGCGTAATTCATTTAAAGATGCAGTCTTGGATTTTTATGCAATCTTTGCAAGCTGGCAGTAAGGTGCGCGCTATTTCTCGTGAGACCTGCACTATTTGCAAAGCTACAACAGTTCAACGTACTGCGTACTGGACAAAACGAAAAATTACGGGTACAGATCGAAAGTAGCCGATTAAATGAGCTAAGAACTTAGCTGAGAAGTAATGAGTTTTTCCATGGGAGGTCCAATTAAAATCCTCGGGGGTTCTCAGAATACGGACTTCTTTCCAAATGGCATATCAAAATGTGAAAAATATACCTTTGACTAATTTTAATTAAACTAAAAATTATGTGCTTGTGCTTCAGTCACCCTAGATGGAAGCCGTATACTAAATTGTAAACCTTTAAAATTATTAAACCGTTTTTTTAAATACTTTATTCAGCCGTTTTTCATTCTACTACAGAATGGTGTATCTATGCTGCACCGTTTAAATGATGAAGTGTTTAAAGTTTTAACGATTTAACTAACACTCCATGCCAATATACCTCAATATAAGGGAAATCCCGAAAATAATGTACTTGAACTAAATTTGCAGCTATAAGCTATTCAAAATGTATAAACTGTCGTTTTACCTTAAAAAAATTGGCTGCGGCTATTTATCTTGCCCAGCGGTTTAGGGTCATTAGACAAGTGTAAAACCAAAAAGCCGTTGGTCGCACAGAAGAAGTTATTAAACAAAAAATGTTGGAAATAAAATTCTACACGTTTTTGGTTGTTACCGCGATACCGACAAGTTGGCATTTCAAACAGTAGAAAACGACAAAGTTACGAAAAATCGGTTTCCGCCATTCTAACTCTGTAGGGGTGTTTTTTTCCGAAAATTGCAAATGTGAAGGTTGTAGTGCTTGAAAAAATATGCAGGAATCTCTTTTAATAATGGGATTGATTTATAATAGTTTCCGAGTGACAGCCCTTCAAAGACCGCGCAGCGTGGGAAATGTACGATATATTCCGGCGCAGCGAAGTAACCATTTATCTTTTGAGAGATAAAATCGCGACGTCACCAAGTAGTTTCAATGTGAATTGGTTTTCAGAACCTACAGAAATTCTACACATTTTGGTCATTGACGCTATAGGTAAAAAAATGATCATTTGGCTCAGATCCGTAAAGCTCTTAAATTTGCTGGTGTAATATTTATTATATAATACGATAATTGCAATTGTTTGTAAATTTTGCCACAGAAATGACTAAAATTCAACAAATTGGCAATAGCTTTACCACGTGCCATTTTTGCAAAAATAATACTGACACCCGTCTATATGTTATTAAGCAATAAACAGCTTGTTTCACTTCAACTAAAACATGCTACGGTGAACGAAATGATATTTTGATCGATTGGGTCAAATGAAATGAATCAGTAATTTATTTTAAAGTTAGTGTTTCCCGACTATTTTTTGTAATTTGTTATTGCTAAAGCTGTTATAATATTGCTAAACACGTCTACAATTATGATGTAAGAATATTGACCAAAAAGATTTTCTTTTGTTGGTACAAAATAAAGATACCTGAACAATCTTAAGTGGGCCAAATGATGTGATTCTGGGCTCGTATATTGAAAGTAATTTCTTTTTGCATAAACCCTAAGATATATTGTAGTTTACTTAGACATGTTTTCTTTTTTTTTTTGGAGCTGTTCCTTCATCTTAGTTCGGAGCTTTGAACACAACCGAGTCATTATCGACCACGATAGAAGTGTTGCTTGAACTTGTATTAAAAAAAGAGCGCAGAACTTGTTATAAACGCAATGTGAATAATTCTTGGAAAAAATCCGTAAATACGATTGCGAGTGCTGTTTTGTGATTGTATTCTGATTAAAAATGGATAATAGTAGAAACTACAACTTTCACATTCTCAATTTTCAGAAAAAAACCACCCCCACAGAGTTAGAATGGCAAAAACCGATTTTTGGTAACTTTGTCGCCCTCTACCGTTTGAAATACCAACTTTTCGGTATCGCGGTAAGAATAAAAAACGTGTATAATTTTATTTTCAACATATTTTGTTGAATAACTTTTTCTGTGTGACCAATGGATCGCGAGAAAAAACAAATTTTATTGTTTTCAAGATGGCGGCTGTTTGGCAGAGGGTGGGGTAACGGGTTTTTGGTTTTACACTTGTCTAATGACCCTAAACCACTGGGCAAGAGGAATAGCCGCGGCCAATTTTTTTAAGGTGACGGAGTGTTTTCCGACAGTTTGACTGTACTAGTACTTGTTAATGTAAGATACTAAACGGATTTTGTTCAGATTAGAAGCAAACATGAAGATTGAAGAGGAGTGGCAAGAGCTGCCGTCAATTTTAGCGTACAGTCAGGTAAGAAGTATTTCGGCGGAAAATTTAAATATTTGATAAAGTAGTGTTATTACATTTGAAATAAATACTTTTTCTACAACGCCTACTAAAAGTAGGTTTTTACCAGAGCTGTTCAAGATCATTTTGATTTAAATCTTTTTTTGATTTAAATACTTTTTTTGATTTAAATACTTTGATTTTAAATCTTTTTTCAGAAAATGATCTTTGATTTATGATTTAAATCTTTTTGAAAACTATCTTTGATTTAAATCTTTTCAAAATGATTTAAATCTCTAAAAATATTTAAATCTTTTTAAAACGATTTAAATCTTTCTAAAATGATTTAAATACCTGTATAAAAAATTTAAATCTTTTTACAGAGCCTGTCTATTCCTGTGAATTCGTGAATTTGCCTGCAACTGCTGCAACCGTGCATTGTATTTGCTTTGCATTTAACGCATTGTCGTCGAACTCGTCGCGTCGCATAGCAAGTATCAAGAAGTATTCCCCATAAACTTGGTTAGAATGGTTACATACATCATGCAACACTTTATACTCATACATCACACATTCATACACATACATACTTTATTATGGCAACTGTTGTTACTGATTTCTGCAACATGAAATGTAATCAGTCTGAAATCGACAAAGGAAACCCTAGCTAAAATGTTAAATATATTTTTTAGCTAGACTAATAACACTTTTAAGGAAAACTCAATTCAATAATAAAAAAAATACTGTAAACCCATTTACCATTTTTTTGTGGTTTTATTAAAAAGTATTTGTGGGCAGAACAATTTTAATTAACTTGTTAGTTTGGGTTTTAATGCTTTTTTTGTTTATTTCGTAGGTACTATACGATTTTTAAAACAGATTTATTGATAGTCATATTTTTGTTTTCTGAACACATAAATAAAAGTTTGATTGCTGATTTAAATACCTACCAGTATCTACTTTTTGATTGCAATCTGTAAAAGGATTTATACCTTTTAAAAAGATTTAAATCTTTAAAAACGATCTTTGATTTAAATCATTTGTAAAATGGAAAGTATCTATGATCTTTGATTTAAATCATTTGTCAAAATGAAAAGTATCTATGATCTTTGATTTAAATCTTTTTTAAAATGATCTTGAACAGCTCTGGTTTTTACCAATCGCTTGTCAAACTAAAAATGACAAATTATAAATCATTGTGCTAAAAGTAAACAGCTGATTTTGAATTTACTTATTTTAAACTAGAAGTGAGGTTATAAAGTTAATCTAGTTAGTTCTTTCGTCGCCGGGCTCCATAGCTCAGTGGTAAGCATTCTGGTTACTGATCTAAGGGTCGAGCGTTCGATCCCCGATCCCGGTAAGGTTTTTAAAAATAAAAAAAAATGCGGATGAAAACCTCTACAGAATTTCATCATTCGGAAGTGATGTAAAGCCGTGGGTCCCATGTTACTACAATGTGTAGCATGTAAAAGATCCCTTGCTAAGGTTGGAAGTTGGAAGTCTCGGCAAAATTCTAAGTAGGACTAAGGTACCTGGTACTCTGCATGCCTAGACCTTGTTCATGGGGTTGGCAAAAAAGGGGCTATAAAGGCCTACTTGCTAGACATAAGTCTCCCCAAAAATATTACTACTACTACTACTACTTCTTTCGTCAGAGGTAAAGTGTTTTTTAAATAATTAAAACATTAAGTATGTAATAAACAAAGTGTACTATTAAATTTACTTTCGAAAATTAACTTTGACAGCTACCGGTTGCAGAAACGATCACCTGTGCCACTATTTATCCACTGCCATCTTTTTACTATGATATAAATTATAATTATCAAGAATCTATTTTATGTAATTAATAACAGTAAATTTAATGTCGTAGAAAAATAGTGTATGCAAACTCGTGCTAAAAGTGTTATTGCACTTGACACGTTAATGTTATGACTTAGCCTACGGCTTCGTTTCATAATTTTCATGTCTCGTGCACTAAATATTCACTTTTAGCACTTGTATCATAAATATCTATTGGCTGTACGTCAAACAATGACATTACACTACAAAACTTTAACAGTGACTTTAAATAATTCTAACAAAATAAATAAAGATGCTCAATTTTGAGGGTAGATGCTGACTATAAAATAATAATATGGTGTTAATAAAAATATATGTTTATAATTCTACCTATTTTCACAAATAAAAATAACAAAATAGTTTTGGAAGCGACTGCTTTTAATAAATAAATTGCAATTTACATAATTTTCGACTTTCATGTTTACTTCGGTGCGCTGTATTTATATAAGATCTAGAATATCTACATTAATCACAGTGTGGCCAACTTGATCAACTTTCTGATTGGATGTTAAAACCGCCACTATCTTGAGTCGTTCGCGGGATTACACGTGGTCACGCTAAATTGTTTCTGGCACTTTTGCTATTAAGAATAGACCTAATATCAAATGCAATGAAATATTTCTCATAAAATTCTACTGTTTGCTGTATAAGCGAGTGCTGAAATTTTATTTGTGTAAGTGAATGTCAACAGGTTAAAGTAATATACTTTTTGAGAAAATTGTGCATCAGCCCAAATTACAAGCTTTAATTAACTATATAAATCAATCTATTAAATTAGACTGCTAAAAAGCGAAAATTAATTGGTGGTATATATACAACGGCTTGATTAATAATATAGAAAACTCAGTTTTTTTAGTGTCTGTACATAGTTTTTGTGTCTAAAAAAGTAAAATGTCGTCAATTTCCGTTTTCAATCTACAAAAATTTAAAAAAAAAATAAGATCGTGAAGGACGCATTGACTTAAATTTCAATATTAGACGTGCCGCCAACAATTCTTCATATTTTATATTATCTCTTGCGTTTGCATCCATTATTTTATATTGTTGAAATTTTTATTTTTTATCGTGAAGTGTGAGATGTAAGTAACCGTTTCTATCTTCTACATAACATCAGGTTTATTTTTAAAATAAAAAAAAATAAACTTTACATACAGTTTGAAGGTATGTTACTCATTTCTAAATATGTTTAGTTCAGTTTTTATTAGTATGGGTTCTAATTACCTGGGCTTTTAGCATTTTGGTCAGTGGACAATTTAGTATTTCGCACTTACTTGTTTATTGTAGTGACCTGCAGGTGGGAAAATGGCCAGAATATACAAGGGAAGATGTGGATAGTAAATCAAATACTCAAAAGAACCTTTATAAATTGCTATAAATTAAAAAAAATAGGACCATCACTTTGTATAATACTAGCAAAAAAATGCAATTTAACATGAATGCGAGACAGCGCTGTCCACTGGATCAAAGACCATAGAAAAATTAAGATGGGGTTCAAGTAGAAAGGTAGTAATAATAATAGTTGGTGACTATGTAAAGAGAAATAAAGCGCATTTTACAGACGGTCTTTAGTAACTTTCTATGTAAAAGCCCTAAAGTGTAGAATATGCTAGAAATATTTTAATATAGGTACTGAAAAATCTTTTGGACGAGTTAAATTTGCATGATCATCCAGAAAAAATACGTAATCTGACAAGTTTGAGAGACAAGTTTTCCTTTAGATCCTTGAAAGACCAAAGTTTGTTGGAAAAGAGGGGACCTTCTTTGAGAGCTTTTGGAGGCATAAGAGAAGAATTATCTCCTCTTATTCCTCACACGGTAATATTAACCGCACCCATGGCCTCCAATGCAGCCGGGGAGAAAGCACCTCCAATAGTAATCTTGAAAGAAAAATGTAGTTGGAGCGACTGGGTTGCA
Organism: Agriotes lineatus; assembly: GCA_940337035.1. Classification (NCBI taxonomy): domain Eukaryota; kingdom Metazoa; phylum Arthropoda; class Insecta; order Coleoptera; family Elateridae; genus Agriotes; species Agriotes lineatus. The sequence goes on along the minus strand of OW679201.1, from coordinate 60,297,267 downwards.
GCAGAAGGCCAGGATTTTGCAAATACCTTATATGCAGGAATATAAAACAGATGGATGGAGTACAAAGATATTTTTAGAAAGCTTTTTACAACACGTCTGATCGAGCTATTTTATTACTCTATGATGGCCACGTAACACGTGTTGACGAATTTTTGAATACTAACTGCAATAAAAGAGAATGTGGTAATTTTAAAACTTTCTCCTCATTCCACTACATCTTGCAACCCCTGGACTTAAGCGTATTTTGTTCTTTAAAATCCAAGTGGGGTAGTATGGTTGTGCAATGGTAAAGACCTAATCAGGAAAAACATTCTAAATATATTTTTTAATAAACTAATTCGAAAAATATGGAATAATACTAATCCTAAAACTACTAAAAGCGGGTTTCGAAAGATAATGTTCGATTTTTTCCGCACAATTCCAACGCAGTGCCAGTTTGTTCTTACAGCGTTCAAAAGATGGAAAGAATAGCAGATACGTATTCCAAGTTCAGCTCCAACTTCAGCTTTAAGTTTAACATCAAGTTTAGTTCCAACCACATTCGAAGATCTAAATCCACTTCCTATTACATCCACTATTAATTCAAATAAACTGTTGCACAGAGAATCGCTTGAGGAACTTTGACTGGCAGCAGTAAAGAGTTCAAGGAGGCGCAGATGTGATAACCACGAAAGAACTGATAAGAAAACAATAACCCGCAAAAAAAGCAAAACAGAGAATTTTCCAATGGGTAGTTGGTGTTGATGTAATTCCCCAATCTCGCAAGATGATATAATAACCAAGATATGATGAAAGTGATAATGATAATTTGAATAATATTTGACAAAATGCCCAAAACTATATTGGACAAGCTGTCTCTAATGTAGAAGACGATGACTATTTACTAAGAAAGTGCCAAAAGTTAATCAGGCATCTTCTTTCGTTTGAACAGATTCTGAAGATTTTACCACTGTGCTATTGGGGGAGTTTGATAGATTCAATGCACTAAATTACAGCTTGTAAAAATTTAAACTGTTTTTTTTAATTAAAATATTAATTTCTATAAATCTGGTTATTACATTCTCATTCGGCATATTCCACAATTTCCAATTGTCATTAGAAAAAAGGTTCATAAACGCATTTATTTTTTATGATAAATTAATTTTGCGAAAACCGCATTTATTGTTAAAGCAAACGTATATACCGTTGTCTCACACATTTGTCTAATAGTACTAAATTGTAAGAACCAGTTTAGTAATAAATTAATTAAATTTAGTTTAATACTTCATTAATTAGAAGACCACAAAGTTCATTTAGTGTCATTTTGAATCGCACTTACTCCACCTTACCTTATCCGATTAATATTGTTTTTAACTAACCTTTTGTTATTTGATGTTCTTTGAAAATTTTATGGAAAAATAATACCTTCAATTTAATAAAGCTTTTCGATATTGTTGTTCTCCTTGTACAGGATCAGTTGTTTTTATATACACGTCATATTATCACGGGCCGAAAGATGGATAACTTTTATTTTTCCCTTCTTGCTTCTAGTAAATTTTTGGCTATTAATGCCGATTTCCCAGTGTTTTCTTACTTATAAGAAATCGTGCTATCCAATAAGAGAATTTACAAACTACACCAGAAGACTTAAGCACCATTTAAAAACGCAAATGACGCCATTACTCAACAAAAACAGGTTGATCACAATTAAAGCTATCCCATTTGAAAGTAGATAAAGGTGGCGTGACTTTTACTCTCATTGTATGAGATACTCAGTGTACTATTAAGTAGTGAAACAAAATACAAACTCACCGTAATATTTCAATCAGCAATATAGACTAATTATAGAGGCACTGTCAGTTTGGCACTGAACCTGCAGAATGTTCAACCAGGTAGCTGTTTACGACGTCACAGACTCGTTGGGTATACCCAGATCTTCAGACAGAATTGTTACCTCTTAGCAACTCGTTATTTCCAAAATATCAGGCTATCACACATCTATGACGAAGGAATTCGTGCAAATCGAATGCACATAACCTGCTCCAAACTATTTCAAGTTCATATAAGTAGTTGAGGCTTATGGGAAAGTATTTCTCCACTTGACTGGGCAATTTGATGTTATTGTGGATATCCGGCCAATCTAGTAGTAGTAGTATTTGTGGGGAGACTGATGTCAAGCAAGTAGGCCTTCATAGGCCGTTTTTGCCAACCCCGTGGACAATGTCTAAGCATGCAGAGTACCAGGTACCTTAGTACTATTTAGAATTTTGCCGCGACTAAGGAGTTCCAACCTTAGCAAGGAAACTTTTACATGCTACACATCGTAGTCGGTGCCATTGTTTGTAGATATGAATAAAAAATACATATGTATATTGTAAACAAATATAATATTTTATAAGAGCAAGCGTAATGTGTGGTGAGGTAGTTACAAATATAAATTTTCATCAAATGAGGAATAATATATCAGTTGAAGTTGTTTCCTAAAATATTATATTAATAAAAAACTATTCAGTTATGCAACGCTGCTTAGCATTTTAATATTTATTAAAATACCTAGCACAAAGGTAGTAGAACGAAATGCGCAGATGCTAGGTGCATAAGAGGTTTAGGCCAAACGATTAAACCCATCTATTTTAATTGGTCATACGGCGACTATGCACCTTATAATAAACTTTTCCCAGTATCAGATAGTAATCACAGAAAATGTTAATTACACCATTGTAGAGCATAGCCAGTGTTTTTCCAAGATGTGTGTTTTGGTTATTTGCAGCACTACGATTTTCTGAAAAACAATTATTTGTGTTTTCCCAAAAAATTGTAAATTTTTTTAAATAGGTAAGTAATTAAATTACCTCTGAAGTTGTATTATGACGTTAGACATTTTCGAACTTTTATATAACGAGTTTTTCCACTGCTGGTGTAATTACAATTGTGGTGGCTTTGAAAATGAGAAAACTCAAACCTTAGTACATTTTAAAATTACTATTATGACCTAGTAATCGGTTATTTCATTGGTGACATAATATCTGAGCAATTTAAAATTATTTTAAGATCTATTAACACAGTATTTTATACCCTAGTGCCACCAAGGAGTTTTATAACGCTGGAAATATAAATAGAAGAGCTTTACGTGATCTTTTAATCTTTTAGAAATTTGAGGAAAAGAATATATTGAGTTTTTAGTATAGTATGGTCAAAAATTAATTTCATCTAGTATGGCTGGGGAAGTGCAAACCAACGCCTTTAAAATTGGCTTACATACTTATATTTAATTCAAACTGTCAAATTTTATTATTAAATATACTTTTCCTTTGATCGTATATTTATGGATTTCGTTAATGCATACAAAATCGTTCATTAATATGCCTTATTAATGCATGATTTCTGTTTATTTTTGAAAATCGTTCATTAATTGATGCTTTTCTATTAATAAACGATTTTAGTATAGGAAATCCAAGCTACCATGAATGTTAAAACTTTTAAGTGTCAAATTTTTGTGATGCAATCAAATAAAATTGTCTCCAATTTAATAAGATGCGATCACCGAAAAATTAGTGTAGCTAACTCGTGTGTTATTAGTGGTTAATAATCTCAACAATTAACGTATCTCGATTATTATTGGCTCTCATTAACACACTTGTTTGTTAATAGTTATTTATCTACGACAGTGTGTAAAATTGCCTTTTAGTTGGCAGTTTTAAGTTTGTAAAACGACTGTTTAATAACATGTTTTCATTAGTTTACGTCGTTAATAGCAACGTGCTTAAAAAATTTCATTAGGCACGTAGTTAGTAGCAACGTGTTTTAAAATTTTTAAAACACTCAAAATTAGAACCGGTTGCTAGTAATTCTAATTTACATGTAAAATATTTTTTATATTTACCGTATTTTTTAGATTCTATCGTAGATAAAATATTGTACGATACACATGCGTAAAGCATCTTTAGTCACTCGTGGGGCTTAAAACGCTCGCTCACTCGCGTTTTAACTCTACCCCACTCGTGCCTAAAGAGTAGCTTTACGCACTTGTATCGTAAATTACTATTAACACACTTGTTTACTACAACCTAATACAGTATACCCAATGAATATACAATTAATTTTAAAACACACTGAATTAGGTATTGATTCACAAATTGACAAATTCTTATTAGGGAAGCCAAATAAACATTACATCACAGTTTGGCTTCCTTTCTCCCATTGTTTGTCTTCGATGTTACATTGTTTTACATCGTTTCAAAGCCTAATCTGATTTCATTTTGTTCAAATCAAATTTAACACTATTTTTCATACTGTTTTTACAAATTATTATCAAAACCAATAATATTTTATACTATTTACAGGAAATAATCTAGCACATTTCTGGAAGATTTTATAAAATAATATTTGATATGCTTGAAATATTATTAATTGCTATAATAATCATAAAGGCTTAAAATGTGTTAATAGGAATATGTAACGTTAGCGTCCGCATCAAAATTATGTAAGGCATAAATAGTAGAAATTCGAGTGACGCTGAAGCCGTTACAATCTTCGCTCCCTTCTCCATGGGATGCGCAAACAGGTACACAAAGCAGTCCCTTCTCCAATCCTCTCTAAAAATGGCCCGATATCGAGGAGCGCGAAGAGTATAAAAGAAGAATCCGCAGCTTGTTAACTCACTTGAGATCTGACGTACTTAATTTTCTAATTTTATTTCTATTGTTCAAGCCATTATTATTATGCATGTTACCACAATAATTTTTACTAAAATATTGGTTGTAGAACTAATGACAATTTTAGCTTTTTTCCTCTTCATTGAGTAATTGGCACTCAATAAAATTAACTGTACAACATTTTAAAACTAGCTGCGACACAATTTTATGCTATTAATATTTCAAATGCTCAAGTAATTAATTCAGTATAACATAATTAAACAATACAAATGCATTGCCGCATTATGTGGATACAATAATCAGCAGTACCTTTAAATCTTTAATCCAATATTTAATAACGCTTGAATAAGGAAAACAAGATTCAGGTAATTTTTCATCTTGCAAGTCATGAAGCGATTTTAATGACCGAAGCGTCGCAATATTTTGTTCAATGTTAGTCCCAAAACGTCCGATAAAACACATTCATTTCGAACAAAAAATTTTTTTTAATGCGGTCTTTTCTATGAGCTCTGCAGACGACCTCTTGCAAAATATTTAAGAAAAATGAATATGTTGAAAAAGTTTGGATCTTTAGCTATCACCTGAGCGTATTATTTTTCTAAAAAACATTTACCCGTTTTTAAATTCACTTAATGGACCCTCCATATTTGAGTAAATTTCGTACTATTTGTATTCTACGAAATAGAGGACAGAAGAGGACAAAATTATTCGTAGTTCACATTATTGTTTAGGATTTTAGATAAACAAAAACACCTCATTGCTTTGCATCGGTTTGCCTTTGCACCCCTTACAACATAAAATGGGTGGTTGCTCCCGGTGTCTGTAGACTATTTTACCGCGGTGCAACATTGCTGGCTTAGCTTGAATCATTGTCGCTTGTTGCTTGCACTTTTAGTGGCTGTTTTGCTGTAATTTAATATTGTGTGTTATTGTGTAACTTTACTTTGTGTGTTTTGTGTATACAGGGTGATTCAGGAGGAATCTGCCAAACTTTAACAGTTTGTTCCTCCAACGATTTTAAACAAAAAAATGTATATGAACATAGGACCGATTCGAAAGAATAAAGAAGTTGTAGCCTACCAAAGAAAAAATCTAGGCTGTAGAAAATAACCGTTTTTACTTAAAACATTATAACAATTCTAGTGAGATAACTTTATTAAAACTACATTAACTGTTCAAAATGGCCACCTTCGTTTTCAATTCACCGTTGAGCTCGTCGTACTAGAGAATTAGTCGAATTTCGCAGTACTTGAGGTCCATCCCGGATGTAAGCGGCAGCATTAAAAACTCTTTGAATGAGTTCTTCTCGATTATTAATTCTTTCCGCATAGACCAGCTGCTGTAAATGCCCCCAAAAGTAATAATCTAGTGGATTTAGGTCTGGGGACCGTGCTGGCAACGCATGTGGACTTCCTCGACCAATCCAACGATCACGGTAGTTGGCATTGAGATAATCCAATACATAATGGTGGTAATGAGGAGGAGCTCCATCTAATTGCGTAAACATTCTGGCTCGAATTAATAATGGAACGACTTCTAAAAGTAGAGGTAGCTGTTTTTTTTAAAACTCACGATAAATAACTCCTGTGAGGCGTCCATTGAAAACGTAGGGTCCTATTAGATGGTCCCCAATCATGCCACACCACACATTTGCTGAAAACCTATGCTGAAAGTGGCTCTCGACAGTTGCATGAGGATGCTCACGAGCCCATACATGGGAGTTTCTGGTATTATTTATCCCATTACGAGTGAAAATAGCCTCGTCGGTAAATAATGTGTTTCCACAAAGGTCCGGGTTTGCAGTGATCCAATGGCAAAAAATCTGGAGTGATACACTCACACAACTTCCTTTTACAGTGATCTTATAATTAGTAAAAAATTTCATTTTTAATTTTTAACCATTTGTTAAAAATTTTCAAAAATTACAAATTCTACAAAAACGGTACAAAATCGAGTGTTAGTTGAAGAGACAAATTATCTTTAGAATTTTAAGGTGAATTCAAAAATGTAATAATATACCGGGTGTTTTATTTAAAATAGGAGTTAATAAAAAAAATAGAAAAAAAACAAAAGAAACCCACTTTAGAAGTATTCAACTGGAAAATCACCTATCTCACATCAATACACATTAAAAATGTAAGAAAAATGTAAAATTTAAAAAAAATCGTTAGAGCCGTTTTTGAAAAAATCGAAAAAAACTGAAAAATCACAAGAGTAAACACCTACTTCCGGTTATGCGATTTTCTTCAAAAGCTTGCTGTCTCATCTACATAGTACACAAAACTTATATATGAAGTTTCAATGCCATACCTCTTTTCGTTTTTGAGATATTCTGTTCACAGACACACAGACAGACACACAGACAGACAGACAGACCAATGAAAAAAAATATGTTTTTTGGGATCAGGGGACTCTAAAACGTGAAGATCTGTTGAAAACTCAATTTCGAATTTTTGGGGTGAATCCAATACTTCCTTTATAGTAGTAAAAGGAAGTAAAAATTAACCTTTGATTAAAATCTTGCGGGTGAAGGTGCTGCACTTTTAATAGATGGTAAGGATACAACTTGTCAGCATGTAATGTTCTCCATACCGTTTCCTGCGACACTCCAACACGTTTCGATACACTTCGTGTACTTAGTTGAGGACTGCGTTCAATCATTTGGCTTATGCCTATGCGTATCGATGAAAACTTGACGATTTGGAACAGGATTACGGTTTGGAAAACGTCGGCGGTATTCCTCCACAGCAGCTCAGGCATTACAATTACAAAAGCCGTAGATGAAATGCATATCGTCATATTCTTCGTTGGAAAACCGAACTGGCATTATTAATTATAAACTACACACCTGTGCACACGCGTAAGACTTACTAGGTGACAGATAATTCACGTTGTTTACTAAACAAAAGCGCACACAAATTATGCCATAGTCGACTAGATAAACTGCGCGGAGGAGATTTATAACAGCTATGCAATTTCCTTTGCTAGGCTAGAACTTTTCAATTTTTTCGAATCGGCCCTATGTTCATATACCTTTTTTTTGTTTAAAATCGTTGGAGGAACATACTGTTAAAGTTTGGCAGATTCCTCCTGAACCACCCTGTATTCTAACAATGGCGCATCGTCCAGTTACGCGTTTTTCTTTACACGAAAAGTTTATAGAAAATATCGAATTATCCATTGAAGTTCGAAAAAATTGTGTTATAGAGTATCTAAAAGATGTTTTTCATACAAACGGAAATTAGATTGCTACAAAGGCACTTATAATTTTCACTAAAACACATTTTTTCCTCCATATATCGGAAATTGGAAGAATGTTAAACGAAATAATGAACGGATTATACTGAAATTTGGCAAGTGGCTCGACGAAGAAATAAAATTCCAGGATATTGTTCTTCGTTGTGTACCTACTTTTATAAATTATCCGAAGAGGCACAAGAAGCAAAAAATAAATATTTGCGGCGATACAGAGAACACCACACCAGGAAAATTAGTGTCCTGAAGATAAATCGACGTTTTCCACAGATTAATTTTGAGTTCAGATTCCAAATTAAGTTCTTTTTTACAGGGCAAACAAAAACAGAAGATCACTGATGTTGATGTCCTCCAATTGATTATTATTTATGAAGAAGACAAGTATGATTCTGAAGAAGACGATGTCGAAGAAGATGATTTGTAAAAGCATTTCGCATGATATTGTATTCTAAGCTATTAAGTATTATTATATCATTTTACAATCTCAATATTTTAATTGATTTGTACTTCTATGATTTCTGAAGCTTTCACGGTCATTGTCATTAAGTAACAAACGACTTCCGGGATTGGACTGTGTCATGATTGAGATCGAAGAACTGAGTTCTATTCCTATAACTTAATTTTTTTGTAATTAAATTTAAAAATTGTGCAATTGTTTTCATTTAAACCCATTCAAATAATTTGTAAGTTGCAAAATCGCGAAAAACAAAATTATTTTCATTTTATTATTATTATTATCAGTGCATTGATTTTTTTATTTCTACATAATATTGAAACATATAAACGTCTTAAAATAATTTCTGTTGCAAAATCGCAAAAAAATATTTCGTTATGATTATTATTATTATTATTTGTTATTTTTTAATATTATTATTAACAAAGCATTAATCTGTATTTGTAGTCTTACACCAAAATATTTTAATTAAAAAATGCAATTCATTGATGAGATATGAATTTCGATCGACTTTTTTGATTTTGAACCACTGTGCCCCGTTTCAAAATCAAGAGAAGTCAATATTTAGTCAGGGTTGGAATTTTACCAGTTGTTCCTTAGATTTTAATAAATACGCTGAGTGAAATACATAAAATAGCGACCTACGATTCTCAGCTTCTTATTTGGTGCAAAACTGCTCATTGTTTTACTAGTAATTGCAATGCTGTGATTAACTTCGCAAAATTTTCCAGTACCTACCTATTACTTCCATTTGTTTATTACAGACTCAATGATGTATAAAGAACTACATGAATTAGTTTTGAGATAAAGGGTGTGCTTTAAATTTATTATCTACGACCACTACTAAAAGTAGGCCTTTTAGCGCTACCTTGTTTCACTAAAAGTGACGTTTTATAGTTTACCGTGTTTAAAGAAATCAGCTGTTTACTTTTATCACACGGGTTAAAAGTGAAGTGGGGTTATAAAACTACAATTTCGAACTGCAAGTGAAGTTGTAAAGCTATTCTAGTTGCTTCTTGAGTTACAGATAAAGCGTTTTTGAAATAATTAAAGCGTTATGTAATGAATACAGTCATATGTGGAGTATCAATAATTACATTTCGTAACTCACCTTGACAGCACGGAAGTGGCCAAACAATCGCCCGCGCGGCCTGGCCTACTGTTCATTATGACATAAATTAAAAGTGTAGCAGATGCGAACCTTTCTTAAATCGATATTTATGGATTAATAACGGTAATTTTTTTTTTGTTTATTTGAATATTAACAATCAGAACTAATTAATTATAATAAATTTGAGCTCTATGAGTTAATTATATGGCTATAATAACATGAAGGGAATCCATCCAGCGATGTTATCCCGTACTTTAGAGCTAACCTCATTTTAGATCAATCGGCCATTTTTTCATTTTTAGTCTTCTGGTGGGAGGATCATGTTGCAGGTTGGACGCGAGAATATTTGGATGAGCTTGTAAACGTAGGAAGTGACTGGTGCTTCTTTTAGTACATTTTTCTTGAACTGTTGGCATTCCGAGGTCCGTATGTAGTGTCAAATTACTAACATACCATGGGGCATTTGTGAGCAACCTTAGTGTTTTAGACTGTAGCCGTTGTATGATGTTGACATTAGATTTACATGAGCATCCCCAGAGTTCAATGCCATACGTCCATATGGGCTTAATTATTACCTTGTAGAGAAGGATCTTGTTTTCTAAAGATAAACATGAATTTCTACCGAGTACCCAGTACATCTTCTTGATTCGTAAGTCAGTCTCCTTTCTTTTCTTTAGTATATGACATTTCCATGTAAGTTTCTTATCCAGATGGAGTCCCAGATAGCGTGCTTCATTTGCTGGAGGAATTGCTATATTGTTTAGATACACTCCCGGGCAATCTTTCCTATTTAAAGTGAAGTTGAATTGAGCACTTTTCGTTTCATTCACTTTAATACGCCACTTAGCTAGCCAGGTTTCTAGGAGGGATAAGTGATTTTGTAGGTTTGTTGAGGCTACTTGAGGATCGGTATGATTTGATAGAAGGACAGTGTCATCAGCAAAAGTGCCTATATACGTGCCAGGTGTTGTAGGTATGTCTGCCGTATATAATATGTACAATAGGGGTCCCAGGACGCTTCCCTGGGGTACTCCGGAAGTAATTGGATGAATATCGGAATATTCTTGTCCATATTTTATCTGGAACTGCCGGTTAGTTAAATAAGACTTGATAAGAAGATAAAATTCACTTGGAAGGAGTGACTTGATCTTGTACAAGAGGCCATCGTGCCATACCTTATCAAATGCCTGCTTTATATCAATAAATACTGCTGGACAGTAGGACTTGGTTTCGAACGCTGTAGTAATTATATTTACAACACGATGACACTGTTGTATAGTAGAGTGATACTTCCTGAAACCGAATTGATGATCCGGGATGCAGTTTTCTAGTTGATCAGTTACATATAATCTTTTAATTAAAAGTTTTTCTAACAGTTTTGAGATTTGTGGCAATAAACTTATTGGGGGGTAGGATGCAACTTCTTCAGCCGGTTTTCCTGGTTTTAATATTACTATTATCTGTGCAAATTTTAGCGGTGATGGCCAATATTTAAGGCGTAATATGGAATTGAAGAGATTCCTTAAGAATAGTACCTATACCATTTCTTGGTAATTCTTATACTTACCTGGCGTAGGGATTACCGTGATCAACGGTAAAATTAAGGTCGTAGATAAAATATTGTATGCAACGCGTGCTAAAAGTCGTTTATGCGCGAGACATAAAAATTATGAAACGAAGCCGAAGGCTGAGTTTCATAATTTTCATGTCTCGCGCATAAAAGTCGACTTTTAGCATTTGTTGCATAAATAGCTATTAAGAGTTGACTATACTTATGGTGACAAATAGTTAAATATTATTACAAGTACAAGTACCTACCTTACTTAAATTTGTATAATTGCCTCGTCACACCGAAATTGAACGTTTATTCACATGATGAAAATATCTGTCTAAAAACACCTGCACAAGTATAGTACGCAGTATATTTTATTTATTCACCGGCCACTGTGGAAAGTCATAGCAATGGCAATTACAATACAACGATTTGTTCTAACGGCCATTTACTTGTCTGTTGAGCAACACTGCTTGCAAAAACTCACTCGAAGACCAGTAAACACTAACGAAGGCACTAAGTGACTTGTCTGATAAAAAAGCTCAATTATAATTTATAATTTCAAGAAACATACACTACAACATGTGCACACAGTTCAAGACAGCCACTTACTAATGGCCAAGTTGGAGAGGTTTTTTCGAGTCTTCCATATAAATTTTGTTTCATGATAATAGTTATCTATGACCCAATTTGCCCTTAGGCTGCGTAGGTGGCTATCCTTGCCCGTCAAAACTGAGAAAAAGTTCCCTTGTTAGGGGTTAACGACTACCGCAGGTGTTAGCGTGGCAGCCGGGGAGCGTACGATTTTTAAACTCTAGAGTCGCCAGGATCGAACCCGCGCCGGCCGCCTGATTGGCGAGCATTTGTTCGCTGGGACATCCGCTGACTTCCTCAGTTTCGACGGGCAAGGCTAGCCACCTTTCCGGTCTAAGGGCAAAGAGAGCTCATAGAACCACTTTGTGGTTAAAACAGGCCCCTGACCTATATTAAGAGGAAGAAGATATTAGTTTTGTCAAAGAAGAATATTCAGCGCAGCAGATAGCTTTGAAGATAAGTTGGATTTGGTTCGCATTAAGTTACTTACATAAAGTTAAAGGTTTCATTTGTCCAAACCTAACAACAGATCATTGAAAGTCATCATCTTTCCGGTGTAAGTCCAATTCGTATGGAGGGAAAATCCAAATTACCGAAGTTTTTGGAGGTGACCTCGGAAATTTGCTAGGACGTTGGGAACAAGTTAAGAAAATATATCGAGAGATAAAAAAAAACTGTTTCTCAGCGGGCTGTGGAAATTCAACGTATGAATAATATGTTGGTGACACTGTACGTCAGTGTCAAATTCGAGGTTATCAGGTTAGGTTTTCCGTCAGTTATGACACAAAATGACGCAAATCCTAACCTGCTAACCTCGAATTTGACATTGACGTACAGTGTCACCAACATATTATTCATACGTTGAATTTCCACAGCCCGCTGAGGAACAGTTTTTTTTGGATCTCTCGATATAAAGACTAGTGTCGAACTAGAAGAAAAGTTCCAATGGTTATTACAAGCAACAGTGAGTGGGTTAAAGTCCTAAGAATTAATAGAGAGTTACTTTGTCACTGTTAAAAATTAGCTATCTGAAAGCCATTGCAACCTGAAATCTTGATTTGAAATGTACTAATTCAAGGTTACGTAAGAAAAGTGTTGGAGTCCATTGTCAAGGCAAAACTAATATGAAAGCAGATTTTATTGCCACGGATTCACATTTGCATTCTGGAGAGGGATGACAAAGAGGACGGTCAAATTGTGCTTTCGTTATTTCAGATGTCGTTACCGAGTAAAGGATTGCAAATTGAAGGCCATCGTATGTGGTCACTAACATTTTTCCCTTATGTTTTGAAGTCAAATTTAAGTCAGCTAAAATCTCATTGACCAAACAAAGTTACACTCATGAATGTGTACTAGAAATATCAATTGTGAAGTTGAGGGAACATGTAAAGAGTAATCAGTCGGAGCGTTCATTAACAAAGGATTTCATTCCTTCTTTATTTTGAAGAAGTCTACAAAAGAGATGGGCTATAAGCAAATTGGCAAGGAGACTAAAAGTTATTTGGAGTAGTGGAAACAAGAACAAGTTCACAAGAGATATGAAATCACACTAAATATCCCAAAACTGGATTATTCGTGCATTATTTAAGCCTTGTAGTAGTCAGAAATTTGTGGAAACATACTAAGAGTTCAAGGGGGGGGGGGGTCACTAAGAATTAAAGCAGTAGAAGATTTGGATTTCGGAATTAGGTAAAAATTGTATAGAATAGAGGTTTTCATTGGAGTTGAAGTTGCGGACGAGCTTTTTGCAGTCTGCATCCATCAACGCAAATAAGATCTAGCGGCAATAGACCATTTTGGGAATAATGTGTGGAGTAAATTTTAATTGTCCTATTGACGCCATAGTCATAAATTCTTGAATATTAAAAATAAGTATCCACTAAAATTTCGAATCCTGCAGAATCAAGATCTTAGAAAGAAATGGAACTGGTCGCGTTTGGACATTTTATAAGAATAGTTGAAATTCCTACGTTCAGTACGAAGTGAATCTGTTACGGTCTAAGAATGAATATCAATGGAAAACTCTTGTGTCTAACCAGGTAAGAAAATTTCAAAAGTTAATTAAATCACTAAGATGGAATTACATTCCCACGTAATGTAGCTCGGTTAACGTTCCACCTTGAGGTTGTTCATTGAAGATCTCGCTAGAAAGTCAAGATTCCAGAGGAAGTAAGTGGGCAACAGCATATCTCAGACAAAAGGAAAGACTTTTCTTTTCCTAAGGCCAAGAGTTTATACGAAAAACGAAAGACGAGTTCAAGTTTCGGATAAGCTATTTTATTGTTACACTTTGATTCATGTATAAATTAATTCATAAATCAAAGATGGGAGAATGGAAATTTTGAACATATCTATATTTAAAAAAAAGGTTTTTCTTTCACAATCTGTTTTGAAACCTCAAGTAATTATCTTTTTAAATAAAAGTTGCGATCGTGTAGATTTGCAGAATGGTCTTAAATTGCAAATAAATAAATAATTGTTAAAAAAGCCATAATACTGTAGTGAGCTAATTATTGTAGCCGGCAATGCTGTAAAGTGAAACAAACAAGCTCTAGAAATCGGCCTACGGTGTTCTGTTGATTGTTGCCATGGACTACTGTACTAGCGATGAACCCAGAGCAGTAAATGTGTGCGTAAGATGTGCATTTGTACAATCAGTAAATCCGCTCTTACAGTTGTTCAAAATTTAAGTCAGTTTGTTGCCATTGCTGTATTTTCAATTAACAAATTCAAAACTTATTTTAATTAAAACGAGGCCATCTATGTGGTTGTTGGTAAACAAGAAACAAATAAATTGCGTTGACCTTGTTTTGTCAAATTAATTTTATGTAAAATTGCAAAATAGCAATGATAAATTATTTTTAAAATCGTTGGAGAATAAGAAAATATAAACTGTTTACTAATTTCTTCTTGTAGTTTATTCCTGTCTCACTTGTAGGTACCGTTATGCTCACATTTGAATCTAGTTACACAAAAGTACTTCATCTAGTACACACGGTTTCATAAAAGTATCCCAATATTTCTTAAATTTTGCATGTAACCATAATTTTACATTTTGAACAACTTTGCATGACGATACTGTCACATATTTGAAACAGAAATAGTACTTTACCTGAAAAAAATCATCTTTTCTATCTACCGCTCGTGAGGACTCATGAAGACCATGTTAGTATTAAAATTTTTTACTCAGAATTTTATGATTAACGTCGTCACGTGTAGTTTCCTCCACAATTGATTTACACCCTGTATGTATAGGTACATTTTCTAAAACCTTGTGTTGTGAGCTATTTCACGCAAGAAATCGAGGATATTTTCTTGATTATAATTTTAAATCAGCTGTACTATCCGTTCTACATAATCCCTCCATTTTTTTGTGGACTTGTGGACATGCTGTAATTACTACGATTTTTTCGGTATAATTAATAACTTAATTATCGTTAAAAAGAGATGACGAAATTCCTAAATTGCAAAATTTCGATGAATTTGCCCTTTGATGAATTGTTGATTCTATGAATTGCGTTTCGATTAATTGTATTCGATTAAATGTGTTTCGTTGAATTGTTTTCGATGTATTTACCTACACCCGGTTTTCTTTACTCTTTATATTAGTAAAGGTTCTTATGGAGAAATGTATCAAGTACAATTAGGCCTCCCTTGCTCATACTTGTAGACTTGCAAAAGGTCTTTGATTTAGTAGACCAGCGAAACCGCTAGAAGCTATAGCTAAATATCACTTTGACCATTACGCTGCAGTAACCAAGTGTATATATGAAAATGCCACAGCAATTTTTAAAACACCGGCAACTCAGTATATTGAGAAATTTAAAATCAGAAGAGACAGAGTGATGCACTCTCTCCAAAACCTTTGGTAACACTATTCATGCTGAATACAATAAAATCTGAACTTGTTACAGCATAAAAACTACATTACGACAAGGGCGCCAGTTTGTTACAATATAAACGGGACTTTTCGACATGACACTAATTAGCTAAATGAATAGACCGTAAAATGACTCATATTGGGAAAGAATTACACAGGACCGTTTCTCCAACCTGTAACAAAAAGGGGTGCCCAAGTCACTCAGCAGAGCTGGGGTGGTCGAATACCAGACTACACAGAGCAACGGCCTATTAAAATAAAAGCAGATGCTAGGGCGCCACCCCTATTTTAACAGGGGTAATACACAGGTGAGCCCATTGAGAAAAGTGGCAGCAAATGAGTACACCTTCTAGCTTCAACCTTGGCAGTGCTTGGTCGACAAGCCACGAACAATAGTGTTAAACTTACCTTGTGGGAAAACTCTTGTGCAGCTTTCTAATCTACTTTTACAAAAGGAAACACATACAAAATCGCATGCAAATTTAAACATCGGAAGGAAAAACACAGCTGAATGAAAATGGACTATATTAAAAATATGTAAATAAACATTGGTTGAGTAATTTAAATGTAACGAAAGGTTAGTAAGGGTTAAATTACGTAACGTTTAAACTAGCTATATGCGGTAAACTTGACAACACAAAAAATCGAAATAACTCGCAAACGGTAACAGCATTGAACTTTCAAGGAACTGAATCATAAACAATAAAACTTGACGGTAAAAAAATAAACGTGACTCAAATACGGTACATACTTTAATCGCCAAGCATTAGGTTAAGCAGAAACATTAAATCTGACGGTAAATGGTCGATTCAGCGTACTGACAACTACAATAGTATATTCTACATTGGCAGCCTCGTTACGCAAACTGCCCGACACTTCAATAAACCACTATGTGCACTGTAATGTATGGCACTGTAAAACTAATACCTACATAAATACGGTACCTTAATAAGGAGTCCACGTGGCTGCACTCGACGTTCGGCGAAACTGCAGGTGGCCGCTTCCAAGCAACTGCCCGAAGACACTTGCAGAACCTGCGCAAAAGCTCAGGGATGCTGTCGACGGGAGGAATCTGAATTATGCTAACATCCCCAAAGAGAGTAACACAAGGTCTGTGACAACATGGCAAGGATTCGAAACGATACACGCAACTTAATTATGCCAAATAATCCTCGCAGATGTTCTCACCTAAAAAAAATCCGCCAAACGGGGCGATACTCGAAGTTGCCCACTTCGCGATAGAACAGAAACCCTGGGCTTACAACGACATCCATAGACGGCACTTAACAATCACCCAAGCCCGACCATCAACAACCACGTGCAGTTCAAACACATATACGGGAAAAGTCACCTTTACTTTAAAAAAACCAATAATTGCAATCTCTAATCGACGGGAATTTAACCAGCGGCGCAAAGTTACGTTTTAAACATGCGGTACGCGCACAAAGGAAAACAACCGTCAGCCGGTAATTAAAACACATTAATTACGACACTGTAGCGGAACCAACCACCACTTGTTATCTCGTTCAATGTTGCGCGTAAGAATCCCTTTAGCAGCCCAAAGCCACGCGACCCAAACGGAAGGGAAAACTCATATTCGCACCAAAACTTGCACACATGTTATAACGAAGCCATACGAAGAAGGGGTAAAAACGTTCGCTCAATCTCATTCTTACTCACACAACGGACTCTTATTATAGCGAAATAATAGTTGGCTTACAGCGGGCGTCGCAACAAAATTGACATCTAAAAACGAATCGATAAAAGATACGCCCGTTAAGCTACCACCGTGATGTGCTTGTGAGCCGGCAGATGTTTAAAAAAGCTCATATACAAGTGGGATTTTAAATACAGAATCGAGAAAATTCAACAAGTTAGAACTGGGATCGCAAAATGAAAAAATGTTATTATAACCTCCCGATGATATCTTTGAAAACGAAATTTTTTAATCAATTTGCATTTTCATTATTTACATATAGAGCGAGTCCACTCAAAATTCTTACACGAAGATCAGGTGCACTAATTGATGTAGGAGCTGTTTTTCACTTAAAATGGAACTGGAGGGACATATTGCCAGGACGACAATAGACTGGTAAAGTCATAGGATGGCAACCAAGAAATGAAGCCTACAGGAGTAGAGGGAAATGACCCAGGCACTGGATGGACAACATAACTGGATGTAGGTGGCCTAAAACAGAAAGAAGTGGCAATAGTTAACGCTTCCGTTCAGCAGTGGACAGTATAAACTATTGGCTATGGCGACTTTATACTTGACAACCATATTTGACTATGCTATACGACACAACCATAAATTTTAACTTGTCAAATGGTGTTGGTACAACTCATGGACATTATAATCCTTCTACATTCGGGACCGCTCATTGTCTAGGAAATCAAGTAGGTATAAGCTTATCAAATTCCGAAGATACTAGACAATGAGCAGCACCGCATCAAAATTATTTGACACAATGGATCGCTCTTTTTCTTCATAGGCATTCGCGTGAGCTTTTACTATGGTTCTTTCGACACTTTTGTATTTGTAATCGTTTGAAATATAATTCAGTTTATTAATTTATTCACTTTCATTTATTTACGTGTGAGTAAACCAACAAGTTAAAAACTCTTCTTGGTGACTATACTTTGCAAAAAACAATTAGAAAACCACACAGATGGCAACAGGGCAGATATCTGGTCCCAAAAGACAATTGCAACACAAACAAGAAACGGTTTGTTCAAAAATAGTTAGAATGCAATTTTTTTGTTAAGGATTAATATGGTCGTATACAAACAGCAATAGAATTACAATTGCAAAAACAAATTATATGAGAACGGTTCTTACGAAACGAAATGTATCTTGAAGATTATAGGGGAGTTTCGGAAACGATTTGAAAGACAATGACTATATGTTCCTGAGACAATGCATTTTGGGTTCACTGTTTTATTCTCGAGACAAAACGACAAATTATACGAATTAGACAAAAGGACCTTCGACACTCAAAACAATGAAAAACCATGTCGTGGGCTAGAGAGGTGTGTATATAGGACAGGAAAATGTACACTAGGGCAGTACACCGATGTTGAAAACTTCTGATTTGGACTTGCTACAAAATTACTAGAAAGATGGCGTAATTGAATTAAGTTAGAATACGAAGAACCTTTAGCACTAATTGTTTAGTTAATAATATGTTACCACAAAAAAGTTTTATAAAAAAACTTCTGGTTATGAAGTAAAACTTAAGAATTGATTAAGACTATATTTGTAAAATAATAGGGCTAAGCTATAATCGAATTTAACTACCACTTAAAAAATTTGTGGGAATCCCCCACGTCTAGAAATCTATTGTTATTATAACAAATAGTAATTAATTTATAGTGGTGAAAATAATTTGTATGAAAATATAATTATATATAGGTATTTACAGCGCGAAAACAAAGTTGTCTTTTGCAAAACCTCTTCTGAAACATTTTTAAGAACTTAAACTTTACGCGTATAGTAACTTGTTAATTTACAATGGTATCCAAATAACATCTGGGAGTAGGGAGCACGTAACGTAAGGCTGTCGTCAACAACATCAGCACAATGTCGGAATTACAAATACTCCCGTTTACTTCATAAGTTAAGCTAAGCGATGTATCTACTCACTAATGAAGTAAACTTTACGCTGACTCAGAACGGGGAATTATTTACACAACAGCTAACATAAAAGTTAAGTATACGAACCACACACGACACCAATATCAAACAAAAAAAAATACTGAGTTGATCCTATATTGATCCATCGAAAGTATTCGAAGTCCTAAATGAATTAACGTTTCCTATAAGCTTCGATTAATTCGACCAAATAAGGGCTATGAAGTTGACTATTATTATTGCAATTGATAATACTACATAAAATTGCAGCGTCGAACAATCACCCGTCAACAGTAACAATTATCTAGATGCTAAGGAAGAAAAGCAGCACCGGGTAATTTTTACTGGTGGCTTAAGTCGACGAACTGTGAATTTTCCAGCAGGGACATGCAAAACGCATCGCTAAGAAGGTGAAATAAAAAAATCCTTACCTCAGTAATGCACATATCGCTGGTGTTCAGCTTGCTGGCAGCACGTGCAGCTACCTTGAACGGGAAATTCTAAGGCCTGGAGTAGAATCAAGAAATCTGCAAAAAAACCAAAGAAACAGAAGCGCAAGTGAAAACTAATAGCGAAAATGGCTTACCTTAAGGTATTGAGCGGCCTATGGTTATTTCGCTTCGAAACGGAAACTATCACATTACGAAACACTCGCCTGGGCAGAGAGTTTTGACGGATGATATTCCAGCATTGGAGGGCACGTCAAGCGCTTTTCTAAGCAAAAACTAGAAAGACAAGAATTTCGTAAGAAAGGAACGCGAACTAAGAAAATAACTTCCACCTCTGTTAGGTGTTATAAACAAATTGCATTTTTTATTCGACGCTTGCTAAATCCAATAGGCGACTCGAACGCTGCCCGAACATACGGAATTTTCTGATCTATAGCGAAAGCGGCGAAAAATTCACTCCGACCATTTTTGGATCGTAAGCTCAAAGTCGAAATTTTTCTGAAGACTTGAAAATCGTTCACTCTTATCTGCTGAAATACGTGCAGACAATTTTATTGCTTATTAAATTACAGCCTTAATTGTTTATTCATTAGTCTCAAATATAACAGCATACTTGCTATATAGAGTGGCAAATAAATCGTTATTACTCATACATAGGTACTCGTAATTAAATTTGATTTTAGTATTTTCATGGGCACTGTGTTTTATATCACAAAAAGAGTAGGTAACAATTGAATAAGCTGTTGGTATTTCATGCCATAAGTATATTTAACATTATTTTTAAACACACATTGTAAAAAACTAAAATTTATAATCAGATGTATCCATGCCATTATCGGTAAGTTGTTGGTCAATCCAATCAGAAAATAGTGCGACATTTGCATAAACTTCCGGTACATGGTGTTCTCCACAGTCTGTTCCCCAAGCGACAATTCCCGCTTGATAATATTTATCTTCGTGTCCAGCAATAGGGCAAACCAAAGGACTGCCGCCATCGCCCTTACACGTACCTTTACCAGGCTCGCCCCCAGCGCAAATAAAGCTATCGTGCAGATTGTATTTTGGTCCTACCCACGTTGTGCGAAGGCGATTTTGGCAATCGTCTCTTGGTACAATAGGCAACTCAATTCTTTTCATTATAGCCTGATTCCGTCCACTTTGTCCAAAAGCGTCTGCACCCCAGCCGGTGACGAAGCATTTTGACTGCCCTATCACCATGCCTTGCTTTGGCAAACACGTAATAGCGATGTTTGCAGTGAAGTTCAAGGGCGATTGCAGAATTAGAATCGCTACGTCGTTGTGAAACCCGCCGGAGTAGTACTTGGGGTGGATTATGACAGATTTGACATCGCGATCTTGGTGGGGAAGAAACTCTTTCATGGTTTCAGTGTCCCATTCACCTGCTCGAACTTTGAAGATCCTCTCTTTGCTGATAACACAATGGGCGGCTGTTAAAATAACTTGGGGGTGGATGATCGATCCTCCACATTTGTAACGGAGTGGTTTCTGCTTGTCTGTGGGTTGTTCGTAATAGATTGCCGCCATCCATGGAAACTCGCCGAACTGAGATTCGTTGTCATGTGCATCACCAATGCGAAAACCAATCCCGTCGGGGTTGCGAATGCCGCATTCATTCGTGTTTGTTCGGCTCGGCGATGATACGATGGTCTCGGACAGCAAATCTTGATTGGCACAGCATACCTCCAAGTAGTTACAAGGGCTGGCATCGTCAACTCTATTAAGGAGAGATCAAAACATTACTTATTTTAACCATGGGAATCCCAGAAACTATAGCAGCAGAGAAATTGGTATATAAGAAAGTGCAGTTTTATTAGATTAGTCTAACACTACTGCTGTTTTCATTAAACATTCACACGTATTACTATCCAACTTAAAAGAATGGGAAAGAGAACAGTTTTAGATAGTTTTGTGCAAAAAATAATCTCTGCAAAAACATTTCTTTGTCGTTGTAGATGTGATTGAACGGCTAAAACGTAATAATCCTAATTACATACCATAGAAATTAAGATAAAGAACAAAGTTAAAGTATAATTTAAATGTAGTAAACATATACTGCTATGGTTCCCCTCTAGCATTACTTATTTTAATTTATTGATCATTAAAATGCCCAGAAGAAAAACTGGTGGGTTTCCTGCAATTTTAAAAAAAACTGGGATACCACAACAAATTTCCATCTTGAAATCAATATTTAATGGGTTAGCATGAAGCTCCATACCAAAATTGTATCTCTGGGTTAGTCGTGAGTTAATCGGACCTTGTTAAGGTCAAAGAAAGAATTTACGTTATTAGCAAAATTCAGAATCTTGGAAAAACCAATTCATGTACTTTGGTAACAAACATTTACAATTTCACCTGCAAATATGGCAAAGAATGGTACGCCTCTAGAAAATTGCCGCTACTGATGATCCGCTCCCGTCGACGTGCGTATACCAAGATGCCCGGTGAAGTTTTCGTGTTGTAACTTCCGACTACTTTCTGTGCAGCAAAATCGCCAACAGGATTCCATATAGCCCAAGTAGCTTATAATGATTAACGTGGTTAAGTAGTTTTTGTTTTACTAAGTTTTTATACACAGAGTAAAGGGTTCGCCGGAATAAAAACAAAACGGTTTGAAAAAAAAATGGTCTACGGCCCACTTCTAATGCCTGTAAGACGTTCATAAGTTTATATAGAACTTGACATAAATGCTTAATTGTAATATTTTGAATGCGAAGCGACGTGGATTCAACACGTTACATTTCAGAATCAGCAAACACCTAAAATATATATCCGACCTATTTATAGCCACAAATAGTGACGCCCTAAAACGTTTCCTTTTTGTTATTATCACAGCTGCTGATTAGCCTAAAATTTGCGTTTTTTAGGATCTTCCATCATCTGGCTCTTCTAGAATACCTCTTTGAGGCGCCCCAGCAATGCTATCGAATGAGGAAAAAGAAAGTTCATCACGGGTGCCTTTGAAATTTTGAAGTCATGTGTATTATACACCAGACAATATGACACAGTCTTTTGACATTATTTGTTTCGAAGTGAGGTTATGATCTTCTTCTGCAAGCTTTGGAAATATTTGCGTTGTTTTATTTCGAGAAGTTTTCATCACGGTTATGGTTACGTTTGCGATATTAGCCACTGTCTATAAAATGTCAGTGACAAGGTGTTATACAACACATGACTTCAAAATTCCAAAGTCATATTTGATGAATTTTCTTTTTGTTTATAACCTACTATATTTGTTCTGAAAACCAACCCCACGGAGATGCTTGCCAAAATACAGATTCCTTAACCTAGTTTTCTTAGCTTGTCAAACTCGCATGACCTGCTGTTTTGATATATCAAATTTTATAATGTTTGTAAAACACTAAATGAACTTCGACAAGGGCTGGCACCAGCTGCTTATTCAACTCTCCATGCTCTGAATTCAACCATCAACCCAAAAAGGTGTTGTCGAACATCTCGCTTGGCTTGTATTACCTTCAGAGTTGTCGGAAGCTTCAACTATGTTTGGCGGGTGTTCGTCCCTTTGGAACATTGCCAAAGCTTGAAAACATTTTGACGTAGCTGTACAAATTTAACGTAACTTTTTGCCATCTGACGAAATACAAATTTACCTATTTCGTATGTTTCTTACGTAACTTTCGTGCTAGTGTTTCTGCTTACAATTGCTCTGGAATTTAAAAGAAATGCGCTTTCCTGCATTGTAAGTTTATGGGTACGAAAAATATAAGGTCATTTCCATGAGAAAATTATAAATTCATATTGATAGTTTAAATCACATTTGGATATACAATAGAAACAAATTTAGGTTTTGTTTGTTTGTTTGTTTGTTAATGGACAAGGTCTAGGCATGCAGAGTACAGGTACCTTAGACAACGACTGCTTTGGTCATATGGTCAAAGTCCAACTTAGATTTTTGCCGAGACTAAGGAGTTCCAACCCTGGCAAGGGATCTTTTACATGCTACACATCGTAGTGACATGGGACCCACGGCTTTACATCACTTCCGAATGATGGCATTCTGTAGAAGCTTTCATCTGCATTTTATTATTTTTGAAAAACTCACTGGGACCGGGAATCGAACTCGCTACCCTTAGATCAGTAGTCAGGATGCTTACTACTGAGCTACCGACCCCGGCAAATTTAGGTTTAGATCACAAGCTAGCGTTATGCAAAATATGCTTAAAAGCTAACCCTAGAAAACGAACACTTCTAGAATGGTGCACTACATTATAAGCGATATGGATCAACTCAGCAGTTTTATGGAAACCGACATCCAAAGTGATTGGATAAACTCATACATGTTACTGAAGAAGTAATAAAATTTATCACAATATAATGAAGTAATAAAGATATAGATATAATATGAAAGATGGGAAGATACGGAGGTCACGGAAAAATGATTAAGAAATACACTGAAATAAACAACATTACTAAAGGTAAACAGATGTGATGGATACAAATGTATTGTTATCATACGAATGACGAGGAACAACAAATAAAAGAAATAGAACAGCTAGGAAAGAAAATGTTAACCACCAAGGCCCACATATGCCGGGCCATAAAGCATTTAAAAAAAGTATAACATCCAGGGAAAATGGAATTCATAATGCGATGATGCACTAGAAGAACTATTCAACGTGTTTCAGAAAGCACCTTTGAAATGAGATGCAAGAAAGACCATGCAAATTATTGTCATAACTCTACTCAACTTGATGATAAACCTTCTCACTAGCATTTTGACAGAACACACTAACAGAATCATGGAAAAAATAAGTACCAGCAGGAATTAAGTTGCACAGATTACGAGTTTGTATTTAAACGTTTAGAACAATTGATAATAGGTTAATCTTCAATAACCACACCACTGTATTTAGTACAGATCTGCGAATAAAATTCTAAATAAACCTATCACTGCGATCTTGAAAATTGCCAAGTGAGACGGTCTAAAGATTAATACAGTAAAACCTTGACATTAGCCTCAAATGGTTCTTAAAATAACACATCAACCAAGCAACAAATGCTTATCTTATTGCCGATCCCTGTGAGAGAGGAGTACCTGACTCTCATCTCCCAAGGCGAGAGTGGCGCAACATAAACTCTATCCGGACCGATCAAAGCAGATATGCTTTCCTAATAGACAAATCAGGCTTCATGGAGTCATCTTGTGTTGCGAATGTGAAGCTGCAGAACAAATAATGGCACACATTGGTTATGTTTTTACATATACCCATTAAAAGAGGAAAGACGATAGATAATGCGATGTAAATGGAATAAATCAAATGTACGAACAGCCAGATAAATGAATATGCAAAACTTTAAAATAAAAAGCAGATTGATTAACAAGAAAGAGTGGAAAATGAATGGACACTGAAACGGTGTTTTAAGCAGAATCTACAACGATAGGAGGGCGACCGAGACATAAGGAAGTATACAAAACACGAATTCACACAGCACCACTACAAACAGAAGCCATGACAAGTGGTTTTTCAATATAATCTATACCAAAAAATCTGATGTGATACACGCACACAACTTCCTTTTACAGTGATCTTATAATTAGGCAAAAATTTGATTTTTAATTTTTAAGCAAAATTTTCAAAAATTACAAATTCTACAAAAACGGTACAAAATAGAGCGTTAGTTAAAGAGACAAATTTTCTCTAAAATTCTAAGCTGAATTAAAAAATGTAATAACATACCGGGTGTTCTATTTAAAATAGAAGTTAATAAAAAATGTAGAAAAAAACAAAAGAACCCCATTTTAGAAGTATTCAACTGGAAAATCCCCTATCTCACATCAATACACATAAAAAATGTAATAAAAATGTGAAGTTTGATAAAAATCGTTAGAGCCGTTTTTGAAAAAATCGAAAAAAACTGAAAAATCACAAGAGTAAACATCTACTTCTGGTTATAAGATTTTCTTCAAAAGCTTGCTGTCTCATCTACATGGTACACAAAACTTGCGTATGAAGTTTCAACGCCATAGCTCTTTTCGTTTTTGAGATATTCTGTTCACAGGCAGACAGACACATACACAGACAGACAGACACACAGACAGACAGACACATAGACAAACCAATAAAGAAAATGTTTTCTGGTCTCTTTCTTTGTATGTATGTATTGTGTTGGCTCCACGCCTATTTTAAATTATAATTATAATGTTATGCCCAACTATTACAATTTGCCCTACGTTGTTAGCGACATTTATGCTATAATTGACTACCCTAGCAGCACCAACTATACATATTATATTTCTGTAATGTAGATGTGATATCATTTGGCACTAAAGTAATGTGAAATATACCTAATGTATATTTGCATGATATTTTAAAATGGGATATGAGCAATACTTCAAAGATATATGCAAACAACATCGCTAGGATATTTAAAAATGTTTACATTTAAACCAAATATTAGGTGGATATTATAAAAGTAGATGTAGCGAGTATTGGATTCCGATTAATAATGGATATCTGCTGTATATTTCGAACTGAGTTGGTTGTGATATATGTTGCAAATATTAGAATGATATCACTGGTAGATTCATAAACAAATGTATTTATACAAGATTCAAGCAATATTTATAAGATAATTAATAAACGGTTTAAAAACAATGTTTAATTAGGATATTTACTGTATATAGCGGATTTATTAAAAAACTAGATATAACATCCGTTTAGTGGGATACATTACTATTGTATTACAACTTTTATCATCAAGATTTTATTAATCTTCAGAATATTATTTAAACAGTGCCTCGATAATTTGATACATCTTGTGTATTATTATACAGGGATGCAGTATACAGGGTGTAAATTAGTTGTGGAGCAAACTATACAACCCCTGTGAAGTTAGCACCACAACTTCAAAAAATGTTATTTTTTTTCAAGAGTTCCCGTTGCACCCCAAAGAGTTCTAGAGTTCCTTGCTATTTTATAAAAATAGTTCTATGTATTTAAGAGAAAAAAATATGGATCGAAGATTAGGGATGCTAACTTCACTTTTTCCTCGGACAAATTCCACTATAACTCCTTTTCGGTCATACTTATTGAAAAATGTCTAAATACTTTTCGATAGAACTCGTTGGGGTGCTACTAGAACTCGAACAAAAATAAAGATTTTCAAAAAAAAAATTATGAATGGAAAAAATTTTTTTTTTTAATTTTTTCAAGTTCCGGTAGTTCTAATGGGAGTTCTAGTAGCATCCCAACGAGTTCTATGGATAACTTTAATAAAAAAATTTGGTAGGACTTGAAGTAAAAAAGTTACGCGTATTTTTGTGTTAGCACTTTTACAAAACGACTGAAGTTCTGAAAGCAATTTTTTAAAGTTCCGGTAGTTCTAATAAGAGTTCTAGTAGCATCCCGACTCTAATAACATTTTCTGATAGGACTCGAAGTAAAAAAGTTACGCCTATTTTTATGTTAGTACTTTTACAAAACCACAAGTCCTGAAAGCAATTTTTTAAAAGTTCCGGTAGTTCTAATGGGAGTTCTAGTAGCATCCCAACGAGTTCTATGGATAACTTTAATAAAAAAATTTGGTAGGACTTGAAGTAAAAAAGTTACGCGTATTTTTGTGTTAGCACTTTTACAAAACGACTGAAGTTCTGAAAGCAATTTTTTAAAGTTCCGGTAGTTCTAATAAGAGTTCTAGTAGCATCCCGACTCTAATAACATTTTCTGATAGGACTCGAAGTAAAAAAGTTACGCCTATTTTTATGTTAGTACTTTTACAAAACCACAAGTCCTGAAAGCAATTTTTTAAAAGTTCCGGTAGTTCTAATGGGAGTTCTAGTAGCACCCCGGCGAGTTCTATCGATAACTCTAATAATATTTTTTGATAGGACTAGAAGTAAAAAAGTTAAACATATTGTTGTGTGAGCACTTTTACAAAAAGACCAATTCCTGAAAGCAATTTTTAAAAAGTTCCTGGAGTTCTAATGGGAGTTCTAGTAGCACCCCTGTGAGTCATATCGTTAATTGTAATAATTTTTTTTGATAAAACTTGAAGTAAAAAGTTACGCCTATTTTTGTCTTAGTATTTTCACAAAACGAACAAGTCCTGAAAGCAATTTTTTAAAAGTTCCGGTAGTTCTAATGAGAGTTCTAGTAGCACCCCATTACCCTTAATATCATTTTTGATAGTACCCAAAGTAAAAAAGCTACGCTCCTTTCTCTGTTTGTACTCTTGCAAAACGACGAAGTGTTGGCAGCAATTTTGCTACAAGATATTTGCGTTATTTTTGAAGAATAAGGAACTTACGTGGGATAATAATTTTATCGGATTTTAAAGGCTCTTTTCTTAGTTTCTCATTCATAGGTTCGCTAAAAACATGTTGAGTTATTTTCCACAGTGATGACCGGCTCTTTTAACTATATTCTTTGTTCAATGTCCAGCTCAGTCTCATTTTACAGTGAGCTCAGTTCGAAAACTTTATAATCTTCGTTCGAAAAGTTTCGTTTTTATAAAGCTTTTAAAGTTTGTGTGGAAATTTGGAGCATTTCTGTGTATTATACAGAAAATGTTAGATAACAGTTAACATATATATTTTCAAAAATACGTTAGTGATACCTACTCTATAATAATTTATATAATAATTAGTTTTTTCTATATTGCGATGGCGTGGTAGAAGCATTTTATAAAATTTATTTTTTCTATAGCACATGTTAAAGTGTGCTTTTATCAACTCAAAACAAAAGGTCAAGTTTTACTTTAACAGCAAGGGTAGATAAAGTAGCACTTTAACATCAAGGATAGATAAAGTAATTTCATTTTCTAACTTTTGTTTAAATTAAATATGACAGCTTCGTATTATCGTAGCAACCCAATCTAGCTACTGACATTTTGAAATGTGATTAACTGTCATTATTTTCTTTTGAAATTGTTAAAGTTCTTGCTATAGAAAAAAATATTGTATTATACACGACGATAAAGTTATTTCTATCCACTCTTGAATAATTAACGTCTCGACTTCGTCTCGACGTTAAACGATTCACTTGTGGATAAAATTTAACTTTATCGTCTTGTATAATAAATTACTATTTTTCGTTTGACCATTCAACGGAAGAGTAGAGTAATGTAGTGTGGGGGGGGGGGCAGAGAAGCTTGACATAACGGGGTCACCCAAAAAGGCGATTTCTTGGAAATTTCGATTTAAAGATGCTATATGTCGTAGTAACTTGCTTAGATTAGTTGCAGCCTTTGATTGTGTGTCTGTTGTAAGGATTCTTCATTACATGGAAACACAATATGCTGTGTAACTGTTTATAAGTAAGCAAGGGAAGGTGCCAAGTTAACCAGTCAAAAAGCCTATTCGCTGGGGTCCTATAGAGTCGAGATCATCGCCATTGTGTTAGCCACCCCCGAGAACCATCAACCTACTGCTTACCTGGATGTCCCTTATATATCCAACTTTCACCATCTTCCAGTTAACGAACACAATTCCCTATGTGCAAAAATATAATTATTAATAAAGTGTGTATTGGCTAAAAAGGTTTAATAAGTATGTATTTACTATTAATAGATTTTAAAATGAATTTGAACATGGTTAACGGTTGCCAACAAATTTTAAGTACGTAATAATTTTTTGTGACAATTTACTGTCATTATACAGTTTTAATATACAACCCACCTCACTCGCGAGCGTATTTTCGTCGACTTTTTACTTCGAGTTCTATCAAAAAATGTTATTAGAACTCCCATTGGAACTACCGGACCTTTAAAAAATTGCTTCCAGGAATTGATCATTTTGTAAAAGTACTAACACAAAAATATGTGTAACTGTTTTACTTCGAGTCCTATCAAAAAAAGTTTATTAGAGTTATCGATAGAACTCTTTCGAGTGCTACTAGAACTCCTATTAGAACTACCGGAACTTTACAAAATTGCTTCGAGCAATTGGTCGTTTTGTAAAAGTACCGACACAAAAATATGTGTAACTTTTTTACTTCGAGCCCTATCAAAAAATGTTATGGGAGTTATCGATAGAACTCGTCCGGGTGCTACAAGAATTCCCATTAAAACTACCAGAACTTTAAAAAATTGCTTCGAGCATTTGGTCGTTTTGTAAAAGTGCTAACACAAAAATACGCGTAACTTTTTTACTTCAAATTCTATCAAAAAATGTTATTAGAGTTATCGATAAAACTCGTCCGGGTGCTACCAGAACTTCCATTAAAACTACCGGAACTTAAAAAAAATCCTTCCAGGAATTGGTCGTTTTATAAAAGTGCTAACATAAAAGTACGCGTAACTTTTTTACTTCGAGTCCTATCAAAAAATGTTATTAGAGTTATCGATAGAACTAATCTGGGTGCTACCAGAACTCCTATTAGAACTACCGGAACTTTAAAAAAATCCTTCCAGGAATTGGTCGTTTTTCATTCATAATTTTTTTTTTTTGAAAATCGTTATTTTTTGTTAGAGTTCTAGTAGCACCCCGACGCGTTCTATCGAAAAGTATTCAAACCGAAAAAGAGTTATAGTGGCATTTGTCAGAGGAAAAAGTGTAGTTAGCGCCCCTAATATTCCATCCACATTTTTTTCTCTTAAATACATAGAACTATTTTGAAAAATAGCAAGGAACTCTAGAACTCTTTGGGGTGCCACAGGAACTCTTGAAAAACATAACATTTTTTGAAGTTGAACTTCACATGATTCGTGGCGATGTTAGTCATAAAATCTGAGTCAAAAATCTTAATACTAAAATGTTTAATTGGTCTTTATGAGACCTAACGAGGGGCAAATAAAATACATGATACCTTTTCTGTTTCAAATATGTGAAAGTATCGTTAAGTAAAGTTGTTCAAAATGTAAAATTATGGTCGCATGCAAAATTTAAGAAATATTGGCTTATTTTTATGAAACCGTGTGTACTAGATGAGTACTTTTGTGGTAACACGGTTTCATAAAAGTAGCCCGATATTTCTGAAATTTTGCATGTGACCATAATTTTATATTTTGAACAACTTTCACATATTTGAAACAGAAAAGGTACTTTACCTGAAAAAATCATGTTTTTTATCTAGCGCTCGGAGGGCTCATGAAGACCAATTCAACAATTTATTATTAAGATTTTTTGACTCAGAATTTTATGACTACCATCATCACGTGTAGTTTGCTCCACAATTAATTTACACCCTGTAAAGAATGTACATGAAAATATATATCGGTGGAATCTGCATCAGTGTACCCGGACCTTTTGTATCTGATTATTTTTAAGATTTAAATAGATTATGTGACACCAACATATTTTTCTCGTTGTATTGTTTCTCTAAGAACACTCTAGACAACCTTACTACAAAATGATGGTAGTGCAAAAGAGTAAGAATTTTCAGAAAACAAAGGGACACATTTAGTAAATAGCTCTGGAATGTGAAAATTTCTTAGTCACTAACGACGTCTTATGGACGTAATTCTTGCAATCCTTCTAGAAGAATTTGCCTGGTTGAAGATGATACTTTTAAAAGCTTATAGCTAATTAACATGACTTATACAAAACTGAAATATATGTATTTATTGTATAATACATTGATAAATAATCAATTGATACTCATCTTAAGTTTGATAATGTATCACCTGTCATTTACGTAAATTAGTATAAATCACTCTATTGTTTTCAATTTAGGATGCTTATTACGTAGTTCGCAAGCGAAATGGTTAAGTTAATAATTCGTGGGAACGTAGTTTTGAGTTAATTTGTTGTTTACAATAATTTTTGTTTTAAATAATTATGTGTTGTTATAATTACGGACTTGGCTGGGCAGTATTTGATAAAGCCATTAATTCTAATGGCCCATTTTTGCTTATTCATTCTTTAAGTCGAAGATCTATTTATTATATTTGCTTACTTTTACTGTTTCTTTTACCTTCAAATTTTAATCGAATTGTTTGTCATACGCGTACCATTAGATTTTCATAGATAAAAATAAGAAATGCAAATATTTGATTAATGAGAAATTTTTTCGAGTATCTAAATAACAATAAATATTTTATCCTTTATACATGTATATGCTACCTACAAGCAATAATACGTTTCTAAAACAAAGCTTTGAATGGTAAAATCAAAACAGTTGAAAAGTGCATTCAAATAATATTTTAACGGGTCATCCGAAATTTGTTCCCGTTTAAAGAGCACCCAGTTACAGAGTAAGAGAGAAAGTTACCTGCGTAAGCAACTTAAAACAGGTACTTCCTTAGGAGTTTCTCATAATGGAAGATGCATTACTTCGACACGAAGTGTAAGAAGTATTGAAATTCCCTCATATCGAAAACCACTCTGAGTCAAATATCTCTAAAATTCGTGCCAACCGACTAATGAACCTACTATACCAAATCTCCGTCTCGGCGGTGCGGATCTTTTGGTGAAGACCCCAGCCCACTAGATCCTTTTCTCGTATTGGGGGGTGCCTAAAAGTGCTGTGCGGGGTATGTATGTTCGTATGTGTATACGATTCCGGTCGCCAGGAACCTTACTGAAGTCTTGGATTGTTTTTATACGATAGGTCCTCCGAAAATGAAGGCAACATCAACTCTTGAGGTATGGTCGACGGCAAAAAAAATTTTTTTTTGTTTTTTTTTTGATAAATAAATTGTTCATAATATTCATTGTATTAGCGAAATGGAGTGATGCTGAGTGTCGAAGTATTCTTGAAAAGTACGAAAGGGCGCTTTTCTTGAGTGGGGGGTACCGTATATTTCCTTTTTAGTGTTCACTTTGGTTTCAGCAATTGCGTTGCAACTACCAATTTTTGTGGAAGTGCTCAAAAAGTGTTTTTTGTGATTAAGAAAACCAGTAGAGGTATGTTTAATTATTAAAAGTATTGATTACTCTGTTACCCCAACCATGTCGTCTAAATATAGGAAAGCAAAAATAAACGAACTATTGCAGGACAGGCTGAAGTTGTTCAGATTTCTACAAATATTACAGCAGTATTAAATCGAACTATTGATTAACAAGATTCTGCAATAAATTTAAGCACAATTATTAATAACTAGCGTTCTGCACCCAAATTGGGCGAGAAATAATTCATTTAATGCAATTTGTATGTGTGATCCATTTTGTGGGTCGAGTTAATTTTGAGGTTAGATTATCCACATAAAAAAGTAACTTATAAACATTTGAAAACCCTACTACTGGCTTACTTGCGTCGCCCTGAGTCGATTGACACCAAAATCAGCCAATTCGACCCACGGGTTCGCTCTCAAAGTGGCGTCAAACAAGCAAGCAAGCAATGAAAATTATTATGTCGGATAGACTACAAACATAAAAATTTAAAAATCAAGTACCTGCATAGGAGTATTCAAATTTACTTATCTTTTGTTTTAAGAACTTTACAGTTATAATTCTTTTTTGTGTTTCAGACTCAGCTATTATACCTAGTAGGTGGTGAAAGAACACACAAGTCGATCTACTTGCAAATGGGAAATCTGTTAACAGCAGAAGCGGCAATATTTTATTCTGGCCTGGGGAAAAAGAAAAAGTTGCCCTTTTGCAGTCTTTGCAGTTACTGTTGGTATGCGAAAAATAGAAAAGTTTCTATAAATATAGTTTTGAATGAATTGCAACATCCGGAAGATCTGAACGTTTGGAATTCTTCCACCTTTTGGAGGCATTAAATCAGAAAATTCTAAATTTATGTTTATTGGAACTTTTTTGTTGCTGTGATTTGTAAAACTTACCCCCAAAATTATTTTCACTTCTTAGGAAAACACCCAGACGTTCTTATAATTATAACGACTCGCAACAAAAGTTCTTTGTATGAAAAACCTGATTTTTAGGACAGATTGATGTGACCTTCCACATAAGACACTTAGGCGCACTTATTCAAACATAAATAAATATAATATGTTAAACGACTACCTAGTATAATTTTCCGCTAACCGTTGAGTCAGAGGGTTTCACTCCTAATAAAGCATTTTCGGAACTATATTTCGTAGTTAGTGGCATCAGAAACAAAGCCTATTTGATTTTATAATTAAATGTTATAACTTGCCAAGGCTGCTTCGGCAACAT
Source organism: Agriotes lineatus (assembly GCA_940337035.1). Taxonomy (NCBI): domain Eukaryota; kingdom Metazoa; phylum Arthropoda; class Insecta; order Coleoptera; family Elateridae; genus Agriotes; species Agriotes lineatus. The sequence goes on along the minus strand of OW679201.1, from coordinate 60,263,669 downwards.
TAACTTTTCCCATTTTTCTAATGAATTTCCGTTGCTTGTTTTATTTGATAGTATATTATAGTAACACAATGGTTGGTGTACGTGGAAAAATTTATAATTGTAAAATGAACGAAGTAAACTTCAAATTAATGCATATTAGGTATTTTTTCAGATGCTAGTAAGCAAAGATACCCCGCTGCTACTGATCTGGAAATCCGAAAATCCGTAGCTCTATATCTAGCAAATTCCAAAAATAGAACGCTAAGGCAAACTGCAATGTAATATATATGTGTACAAAAATTTAATAAATGTTGTTGACAATTAGTGTAACAATTTTAATGAAGAATATAACGTTATTATATTTCTTATACCTACATAATATAATATATTATTATGATACACGAGGTAATGTAATCAATCATAATAAAGAAATATTTAAAACTAATAAATTTGGAAGATTATTACAATTAAATTTTGAGGTGTGTAGATAAAAAATTGGGGGTTAAATTTAATATGAATCATGAAAGTTAATTGAGACAATGGGTGAGATAATTTAATAATGATTAGAAATTGTATATTCAAAATATTTATGGTTGCAGTATATGTTAAAAAAGTTCAAGCCAAGGTTACAATTGACAAATGTATTTGTTAGAAAGATAAGAATGAATAACCTGTAATAATAGACTATTTAAAATATAGTGTGCATTAAGAATGGTATCTAACAGGAATAAAAATTTTGTTTAGAAATTAGTTACTGAAACAACTCATGTAAAAGCAGACATGTATCTTGAAAATTACAAATTTTGATCAATAAAATACAGAAATTAACGCCTTAAATTTGTATTATTATTTGGTTTATACAAATTTAAAAGGGCCCTAAACAAATCTACGTGGTGTGTTATATGAAAATATTAAATGAAGTTATTGGAAGAATATAATCAGTCAAGAGATTATACAAATACAGTTAATTGGAAATAAAAAAAATACCTATGGTTACATTATTTGAAGATATTTGGATTTGTTCCTGCATACAGGAGACTATTGGAAGTGCTTACAAGTAACTATTTGATTTGGATAATTTGGAGGATATTACTAGAATCCTCGGACTATCTGTAAAAGGACCAAGGTTAGATTTGGAACATCGTAATATTGGAACTTACCAGGAGTTAATCGGTGTGGCGGTGACGTTTGAAAGGAAGAAGGATTGGATTCTAGGAGCAAAAGGGGTTGTTGACGAGACGGATGCAGTTCTAGGGTTCACGGATCAGCATAGGCGTTACCGTTTGAAGAGTGGGCAGTAGGTGTTGCAGACTGTCGACATCGGGATCCATTCTTGGTTGGATTTTGGCAGTAAAAAGCAAGAGAAGTTATTAAGGTTTGTGTAACAAGTTTATAAAAGTATTTTAAATAACAATCAGTAAAAGAAAATATCAAAATAGACTTGATATAGTGCTTACATAGGAGAATTGATTAATATGTGTATTATTGTAATATACAATTGTCAATGCCTGGCTTGATGAGTTTTGAAAATCGGTTTGACAGCAAATGTCATTAAATATAATATTAAAATTCAATTAATAGAGATCTTGATTTGGCAAACCACTCTGAGATAAGAGAACTAGATTTGAAAGAAATTATTATTTAATTAGAAAGGGCATTGCATTAATAAAGGGCAAGTTTTAAGTAAAATATCAAATACATAATAAATGTTATGCAGTAGTAAGAGGAGCTAGCATTATATAACATATGGGTCACCCAACGTGGTGCTTGCTTGTCATTTTAAGCCATAGCATTCTATAATAATATGTATATACAAAAGCAAATAGTATTAACGTTTTTTTAATACAACACCTAATAAAAAACATATAGTTGTTAGTGCAAAGAAACATAAACAGGATATTTAACAAAGCATGTTGTTTCGATATTCTGTTTCAGACAAGTCAAATAAATCAAAGTCATAACTATTGGCTATCGAGCGATTCTTTTTATCTAGCTCACTTCTGGGATATTTTGATAATGATGAGAAATTAGAAAAAAGTTGTATAATTTATGGCCTTTCCAAAATTCGGCTACGCATTTTTAACTTTTCACTAGTTTATGAAATATTGAAAATTGGGTTTTTTGTTTTCTTCAAACATTTAAAAAAACATGTTAATTATAAGAACACGATTTAGAGAATGAAATGTATAGCCTCACACATATTCTTTAAATATTGAAATATTTGAAAAAATAAAAATTGATTTTCAGTTGTTTTTCAAGATATTTCAGGATACTCAGTTTAGATGGTTTGGCAATATACGATGTACATCTTATTATAAATCAATTACCGATATTTGTAAGATATATATAGGAGATCTAGGCGACTAGCATCTAGAGAATATTCCTTGCTAATATTGTGTATACACATTTTACAAATATTAAGTTGATAATGGTGAGCTATATTCAAAAGATGTGCGCGGTTAACATCTATAGCATATTAGTTGCCAATATTTGCATGATATGTTCAGCAGATGTACGCGACCTATATCTGGCAAATACCAATTGGTAATATAGTGAATACATCCTTTAAAAATGTCTGAGGGATATTTATAAGATATATTCAACAGGCTAACATCTAGGTAAGATCGGCAACAGATATAGTATTGATGTATTTTTATATATATGGCCAATATTTAAAAGTGTGACATTAATTTATCCCATAGACATTACCAACTTATATCCTTGATACATAGTGTGCTGCTAGGGTATGTTATAATGGTCATTATATATTAAAATGGTTTTATGTTATAACAATAATGATTATACTTTAGCTATTACATCTGACTTTTTACTATACTTTACTTTATTTTTAATCAATTTTCTTTTAAAATTAAATTTTTAATAACTTATTTGCCATTTTATAATTATGAATTATCAATATAATTAAATCGCTAACTCCGGTAGAAACATTTTTACTCTTAACCGAAACCCAGGTCGGATTTTCTCATAATCTAGACTGCTTCGATTCCTGAAATTTTATTCTCTTATTTCATGACAACTTGTACGTCTGTCACCTGTCACTTTGAATTATGCAAGTGCAATATCAATTACAAATACTTTCTCGTTACATTATTTGTCATTCAAGAATTATCAAATAGTAAGTACTTCCCTCTTTAATATTACCTCACTTCACTCTTTCTATCTTTTTGTTTCAGTTTTTTATTTAAATACCTGTATTCCGTCACCTGTTCATGGATCTCGATACTCTGCTTTACCAAGCCAAACCCATCTAGCAACCTCATAAAGATCTCCCAACGTCCAAACAAATCCTAGTACGAACTCCGCCAAAACACCTGCATCCAAAGACTTCCTGGTCAAAGCACGACAAGACACCTACCAACTTTCTCCAGTAGTACTGTCAGCAGCAAACGCCATCCACGTCTTCCTACCAAAATCCTTAAGCCACCGACGACCTAGTATCACGAACCTCGACTAGATGCAAGCTATACGATGCCACTTCAATGACAAACTTGTCGAATTAGAACTCTATTAGATGAAATCCTCCTATTCACCCCATAAAACGCACACTCTGCTAACAATCTCGATGTAAACCACTTCCAGTAAAACCATTCCCTGTTATCCAGTTCATATGATGTAACGTAATTTGACAATAAACGCAGTTCGGCATCTCATTCCAGAAATTTGCTTTTGTAGATTATAATTGTATTACTTAGGTATTATCACTACATCCATTTTCTTCTTCCATATCGTGTTCAAATCTTTTAATCTTTTAACATTTACTTTTTTATTTTTACCACGCCAATTTTAGTTAATTCAGAACCCTTTTATATACCAAACGGCTTTTAACCTTTGTAAAGGGTTTATTTTCGTAATTTTAACCGCTTACAAATGTATTACATGTTTTTGTACAAAATTATTTTTACATACTTATAAATAAAAATATCTCCTTAGTGATTTAGTTTAACATATATTTTCTAGTCAACACACTATGGAAATTTTATCATATTTGTCTAATACCTACTATGTTGAATGGTATTTCTCGAATAATTATTTACCATTAATCATCCACTTCATTTCAGATAATAATTAAATTATGCTAGAATCTTGCTGTTTCTTATATGTATAGCCTCATTCAATTGAATTTAAAATTTTATTTCATTTCTTTACTAAATACATTTTAATAATTTCGATATCCTTCTCATACTTAAATTCATCTTTGTTATTTAATGCTGTATTTTTTTTACCATTTTAATCTGATATTAAACCCTTATACTAAAGACCATTACAGTATCTTTGTTCGCTATCTCCTCTGAAGATACAGGACCGATTAAATTGTATGATAGCTTAAAATTTTGCTAATTTTTATACTTAGATGGTAGGCCGGCAGAAGCCTTGTAAAATGTTCACCCATATTTTACCTAGTATTAGAAAAATACAGAAATTATTTGCTGTAATAATTTTTGGTTGCACTTTTAGGGTGGACTATGGTTTGGCGGCGACGGCCGATCACGCCGGAAATTTTCCATTGGAAAGTCCTCCCTACGAACATTCCAAAAGTGTATGTCTCCCCTCGCCGAAACGCCACTGTTAACAGTTATTTAATATAGAGTGAAGTTAAAACACGAGATTTTTAAAAAAATTTTATAATCTTGAAATGTTCTACCTACTTGTCTAGCAGAACAGAATTTAGATAGAGCACTTGAGTTTGAAACTCGTAATTCGATCACTCTTTAGTTTCTTACAGATTAAATGACGTTAAGTTTGGTTAAATCCAAATAGGTTAGGTTAAGTTATGTCTAGGTTAGGGTTAGGTTGGGGTTAGGTTAGGGTTATGTTAAGTTAAGTTAGGTTAGGTTAGGTTCTCTGATAAAATGTGATAGCTGTTGAGGCGATAGCTCGAGTGAGATGTGAGGGAAAAAAAGTGTCAGTCGCTAAAAATCCGATACTACCCAAACGACCGCGAAGCAAACGTAGAAGGCAACTATGAGAGGCCCCTTGCTCACAAAGTTCGGTGGATGAACACAACGCCAACCGTCTGAAGTGGTTCAAAGATGCTGTATGCCGATATAGTTCGTCTAGGTTAGCTCAACCTTTGGTAGTTTCTTTATTAATTTTCCGCACCTATATCGTCACGCACGTTTTCAATATGTAGATTTAAAAATTTATTAAGGCACATTTAAGTTTCGTAGTGACTACCATTCTCATGGTAGACGGTTGATGCTATATTCACGATTTGCATTGTGCCCACTCGGCGTTGGGTTCTATTCCCAAAATGTTCCATTTTAAACTGTCATATGTATTCAAATTAGTTTTTCGCGGAGAAAACTAAGAAATTTTGAAAAATGCACTATTTAGACTTTGCTCCGTTCGACGTGCAGAATGTTCTAGAATAATTTTTAATTTAAAATATATCTATACATTTTTTATGCTTTTTCATGTTAGCATCCAACTTCTGTAATCCGCATAGGCGTTTTCGAGCGAGGAGTGTATATTTTTGAAATGTTTTTAGAAAGACCTTTCCACTGTAAAAAATTCAGCGCAATCGGGCGTCGCCACTATACAATATATTTTCCCAATTTCCAGTAGGTATATGCATGGAAGATAATATATTATGATAGAGATGATAGTATATTATATTATTAGGAGTAAAAGTAATACTTTGTGTGGCCACACTGGACGCGTTTGACTGACGAGCGTAAGCGAGTGAGACCAGTCCGGGTGAGACACAAAAGATAATTTTTTTCCTCCGAATAGCATATACTGTTTTATTTTCAAACTCCCGAAATAGTATAAATAAATATTGTAATGGATTTGATATTATATTAAAGAAATTGATTAAAACATTTCACTATTAGATTTACACAGGTGAATTTGGGTATAATGAAAGGATATCAGAATTGTTAACATGTATTTTGTAAAATAACGGAATAATTTGAATTTAGTTGAACAATGAAAAATAAGAAACAGAAAGTTCTAAAATGATTTAAAAGTTACCTGAAATATAATGGGAGATTAATAGCAAATACTTATTTGAGAAATGTTATTCAATATAGCGGGTGTTACTAAACGTGATAACAAAATATAGAGTGTTGTACTGTAAAAAATACTACGCAAAATCGATCACTAAGGAGAAATTAATACTTTATGTACACAATAGAAATTTTTGAGAGAAAAACATGTAATAGTTTTTGTAAATTTTGAAAATAAACCCTTTTTCTAATGTGACTTTTAATCTATTTTAGTGTGAGAAAGGGTTTACTTATAATAAAAATAAGAGGAAAATACGTGAACAATTTAAAACTTGAAGAATGTAATAAAAATAATGAGAAGATATGTATGTAGAAAGAACATAATTTAAAAATGCTACAAACTATTGAAATAATTTCTGGAATTGGATATTGAACTTAGTTTATTGTCGAATTGTAACTTGGATAGCGTTAGCTGTATTTACTGGGAATAGGACACGGCAGGATTTTTGGAGTAAGAGTCTTGGGAATTGGAAGTGGTTTTTCATCTGATGGAGTTGAACTTGGCTCCACTTTTGTTGGAGTGACGTTTTTGAGATTGGCACTAGTTGAGGTGACGTCCTGTGGTTTCTGAGAGTTCGGGATTCGCATGATTTGAATTGTGACATCTTGTTTGGAAGGGAGAGTATAGCGTAGTTGTTGAGGTTTGTGTTGCTGTTGACAGTAGGCTGAGCTTGTACCGGGGTTACTCGGTAGTTGGTATATATATTTGAATCTCTGAAAAGGCGGATTAAGTTCTTTGGACGAACTGCAGTCACAGGTATTTATTGAGCAAATTAAAATAAACAGCAAGTGAGTGAAGTGTGGTAATTAATAAAAGGACTACTTACTATTTCAAGTTGATTGAATGACAGATAGTGTAACAAGGGGGTATTTGCAATTAATATTCCATGTAGGTACATAATTTGAAGTGACACTGACGTTAATTGGGGTTGTCACACAAATATGACATAAGTTTTCATTAAACAAATGATTTTTCAGAAATAATAAACAGTCTTGATATTGCGTGAACTGACTTGTTTTGAGAGTAATCATGTTCTACTGAGCTAGCAAGATTTAATAACTAAATAGTAACGATTCATAAATAATGGGCACAAGAAGTACTTGAATTCATCTTAATTGAGAATTTATTTTAAAACTAAAATAGAATTCGTACAGTAAAATGTGACGTATAAAGGACATCAAATAATTGTCGAAATGTAAAATATACGTATTGCAGTGTAGTCAATCAACGTATAATTAAACCCCGTAACGTAAGGCTTTAATAACATCATTAGGAGGTGTGACTATTGCAATATATATTTCAAAAGTTACGATTATCGATAATTGACGTCTATTCAAAAACTAACAAAATTTGCAGTATATTTAATTCGTCGACGTAAAAGTAACGCATATACCTTATCTGTCAAGTCACATAAGTTGTCACTTTTATGACGTTTGAAAATAAAAATTTTTTGTTGATTATTCTACTTGGACGCTCCTTAAAATTTTGCTCCAGAAGCTTCTGTTATAATACGCCACTGCATATCTATTATATGTATCTATCAATATCATCTCTATCGATACATTCGATATTGTATATAGATATATAGATGTGTAAATTTTTCAATAGTTTGCTATCAATATATTCGATATTTCGATATGTTTACATATTTGATACTATAAATGCTTGGATATTTTATATTGAATCGGAATATATCAATATTTTTCTAATAGTGCCCACTTCCAACAATTAGTCCAAAATTGCAATCTAAATAAAATCATCAAACATTTCTCGCTGTCCAATTTTGTTCTTACATCAATAGTAAACAATTTACATAAAATTAAAGCAGCGTAGGTACTTCAGATATAGGCATATGGTGCAGATATCTTTAAATCGCGCTTAAAAAACTACACCTTGTGCTCTGTTTAACCTCTTCTCTATCTGCTATTGTTTCCGAGATCCTGACAGGATCAACGCAAAAACTGTTGGTACATTAAAACTTACCTTATATTAACAACATTAACTTTGGTGTTGTTGCAACGATTAATGGGGACGCACTCGCATTCTGACTGGATGCCCGCAGTAGTTGGAGATACGGCAATGGTACTTGGAGAGGTTGGGGCCGTAAAAAGAGTATTAACGTACTTATCCAAATCTTCGCTTGATAGAGTGGAAGATGGTGGTACAAAATATTCTTTGATCAAGTCATCCACACTGCCTCGAACACTAGCGCAGCTTAATACAAAAAACAGCACCAACGATAGCCTAGGTTCCATTCTGGCGGTTAAGCTGTAAAATTACCAATGACATTAGATATGGTGTTTCAAAAATAGGATATGACGCCAATTAAGTCGAAAATGTTAAAAAGTCGAAGTGGGTCTATTCTACCTTGCCTAAGAGACTCGGCCTCTTAGAAAGGACTAACAAAAAACTGGACCACCTAGGTCCTTAGATTTAACTTGCATACACTTGTAGAAAATAACATTAACAAAATACGAATGATATACAGGGTGTCTCGCGAAGTGCTCCCGGCACTTAAGGAGCATGTTCTTGAGATCATTTCAAGCAAAAAAGTTCTATTCTCAGTATTTATTGAGCTATATACATTTCATACTAAATTAGTCTTAAATAATTTTTATTTTTATGACAAAAAGAACAAAATAAATGACTGCAGATTAAGATTAATTTAAAAGGACGTAGTCATAGATGTTCAAAAATTCCACCTCCTACTTCAATACATTTAGCCACACGCCTGTGAATACCACGCGTTGCTTTCATTACCTTAGCATGGCTTTTATTTGTGCTGCAGCGTTCAAAATTCGCTGGATTAAAGCCTCGCATGTTTCTACTTTCTCTTCGTACACCAACTCCTTCATCCAACCCCATATGTTGCAATCTAGGGGATTTAGGTATGGAGATCTGGACTGCCAATTGTGTGGCCCACAGCGACCAATCCAATACTGAGAATAGGACACATGTTTATATGAACTTTTTTGCTTGAAATGTTCTCAAGAACATGCTTCTTAAGTGCCGGGAGAACTTCGCGAGACACCCTGTATGTATTAAATAATTAATCCGTATAATTGAAACAATTTCTAAGCTGTAATCTCAAGTTTGCAACTGTCATAGAAACGTACTCAGCGCGAATAAGGAAATTGAAGCTTAAGTAGACAGGAAATGAACTAGTCGCGCATTTCATTCAAAGAAGCAGGTTTGCATTTCTTATGCAATCTTTGCAAGCTGGCAGTTAGGTGAGAGCTCTTGCTCGTGAGACCTGTAAAATTTGCAAATCCAAAAAAATCCGTGAACGGGTCGCAACTTCGGGCACGGGATTCTTTTCAAATTGCAAATTAAAATGTGAAAAATACACCTTTGCCTAGGTTTAATTAAACTAAAAATTATGTGCTTGTGCTTCAACTACCTTAGATGAAAGCCGTATCCTAAATTGTAAACTTTTGAAATTATTAAACCATTTTAAAAAATATTTTAGCCATCAGTTTTGCGTTCGTACTTAACATAATGGTGCACCTATGCTGCCTCGTTTGAACACCGAAAAGTTAGTTTTTAGTTTCTAGTTAACTTTTTGCTGGAGCCAGTTGAAGTAGACGACTAAGCAGAATATAAATGTTTGAGTGACTAGTTATTTGGCGGTCATCAAAAAGTCATTAACAAACCTACTGCATGAGACCTACAGTTTTAGAGAAGCTTTCTTTCTAGCAACTTTCTAAAACAACATCAGTTTGGTAGGTACCGTAGGAAAATGTATGTATTTATTAATTGCCAAATATGTTTATAAATAAACCAACTTAAAATGCATTAAAAGATTATTAAATTTCAAATAAACAAATTGTGTAAACTGTATACAAAGGGCACTCACCAGAAGAAAATTTCGGAATTGTAAAACGGAATAACCGACTAGTCAATGTAGGTACACCAAACTATCATTTAAAAAGTTGCACGTCTCCTTCGGTACTAAGCAATAATGGGAATGATGTCAGTGTAGCCCGAAAACGGCAAATTTAAGAGAAGTAGGTGGAGTTAATTTGGAATAACGACTGAAAGAGGCAAATAACTTTAACTGACAGTTCTGTATATCGACGAGTGGAATTTCTGGGATAACCAAATGGTGGGATATTATTAATGGAATCAAATTACGTGAAATTTTCTATAAAAATCTGGTGTGATACACGCACACAACTTCCTTTTACAGTGATCTTATAATTAGCCAAAAATTTGATTTAAAATTTTTAAGCATTTGTCAAAAATTTTCAAAAATTACAAATTTTACAAAAACGGTACAAAATAGAGTGTTTAAGAGACAAATTTTCTCTAGAATTTTAAGCTGAATTTAAAAATGTAATAATATACCGGATGTTCTATTTAAAATAGGAGTTAATAAAAAAAAATCTGGTGTGATACACTCACACAACTTCCTTTTACAGTGATCTTATAATTAGCCAAAAATTTGATTTTTAATTTTTAAGCATGTAAAAAATTTTCAAAAATTACAAATTCTGTAAAAACGATACAAAATAGAGCATTAGTTGATGAAGAGACAAATTCTCTCTAAAATTTTAAGCTGAATTAAAAAATGTAATAATACAGTGAAATCTCTCATAAGCGCACACCGTGGTGCCACGATTTTTGTCCGCTTAATGGAGGTGTCCTCTTAATAGAAATGCTTTAATTTTCAATTTTTACTTCCTTTTACAATAAAGGAAGTATTGGATTCACCTTAAAAATTCGAAATTGAGTTTTCAACAGATCTTCACGTTTTAGTCTGTCTGGGTGTCTGTCTGTGAACAGAATATCTCAAAAACGAAAAGAGGTATGGCGTTGAAACTTCATATATAAATTTTGTGTACTATGTAAATGCGACCGCAAGCTTTTGAAGAAAATCGCATAACCGGAAGTAGGTGTTTACTCTAGTGAGTTTTCAGTTTTTTTCGATTTTTTCAAAAACGGCTCTAACGATTTTTTTCAAACACTACACTTTTATTACATTTTGAATGTGTATTGATGTGATTTTACAGTTAAACACTTCTAAAATGGGTTTCTTTTGGTTTTTTTTTAAATTTTTTTAATTAACTCCTATTTTAAATAGAACACCCGGTACCTATATTATTACATTTTTGAATTCAGCTTAAAATTCTAGAGAAAATTTGTCTCTTCAACTAACACTCTATTTTGTACCGTTTTTGCAGAATTTGTAATTTTTGACAAGTGCTTAAAAATTAAAAATAAAATGTTTGGCTAATTATAAGATCACTGTCAAAGTTGGAAAAAGTTAGAACATTTGATTAAATAATTTGACAACATTTTTATTTTGATTTATTGTAATGTCAGACCAATTCTTCAAATACTAACTGATTGCGTAAGAAGATTTAATTGAATGTACAAAAGAGTATGATTGACCAAAGAAGTCAATTTGGTAATAATTTAATAACTCAGTCTTCAAAAATAAGAAGATTAATAAATTTAACATTAACCCATTCAGCTGAGGACGAAAGAGGGTCTCATTGCTTAATAACTGTCTAGCCGAAGTAATTTTTAAATAAGAATCACATGACATAATTTCAAATGTCATATTGTCATTATAGGCCAGTCGATAAGTCTTTTAAAATGGCTGTTAGCGGGAGTAATTCCGGACAAGCTGGAATACATTTTAATCTGTTCTATTGGGACTCAGAAAATATATATTAATTTTGCACCCCTTGACAGGCCCGGATTTAACCGCTATGCTTAAAAAAAGGTCTAAATTTTTATATTTTTCCTAATATTAGTGAATATCTCGATTAGTATCAACTTTTGAGCAAAATACGTAGTTATCAAAGTTAAAGAAGAGTAAATTCTCTACAAAAAATGTTCTATACATTTTTGTCATATATTCGCTTGTTTCGAATTCATAGGCGTCGAAATATATTTTTTTTCGAGCATTTGCTTGTTACTTTCTTTTACGATAAAAGAAGTATTGGATTCACCCTAAAAATTGGAAATTGAGTTTTCAACAGATCTTCACGTTTTAAAGTGCCCTGAACCCAAAAAACAAGTTTTTTTTCATTGCTCTGTCTGTGTGTCGGTCTGTTTGTGTGTCTGTTTGTGAACAGAATATCTCAAAACGAAAAGAGGTATGACGTTGAAACTTCATATATAAGTTTTGTGTACTATCTAGATGTGACAGCAAGCTTTTGAAGAAAATCGCATAACCGGAAGTAGGTGTTTACTCTTGTTATTTTTCAGTTTTTTTGGATTTTTTCAAAAACGGCTCTAACGATTTTTTTCAAACTTTACAATTTTAATAAAATTTTAATGTGTATTGATGTGAGCTAGGCAATTTTTCAGTCGAATACCTCTAAAATGGGTTTCTTTTGTTTTCTTTTCCAATTTTTTTTATTAACTCCTGTTTTAAATAGAACACCCAGTATATTATTACATTCTTGAATTCAGCTTAAAATTTTAGAGAAAATTTGTCTCTTGAACTAACGCTTTATTTTGTATGGTTTCTGTACAAATTGCAATTTTTGAAAATTTTTGACGAATGCTTGAATGTATGTACCTATGTATGTATGTATAATCCATAACCTCGTTTTACCTTGCGGTGTAGAGGCTGGTGCTTTATGTGCTTTTATCTGGCGCTACCATGATCAACTTGCCCCGGATTCGGGATACAAAGTTAAAGATTAAAAATCAAATTTTGGCTAATTATAAAATCACTATGAAAGGAAGTTGTGTGCGTGTATCACACCAGATTTTTTGTATTATTATTGACGTTCCACTATTCCAACTTTGCTAACTTCAAGTTTCTTTTGAAGTTGACTGCTTATCAAATTTTTTTTGCCTTTTTGATGTTGGTGGTTGTTCAATATCACTTTGACTTTCAACAATATCTGTCTCGTGTTCCGAATTTGCTTCATAATCTTGGGAATGTTCTATTGATTGTTCTAGTCTAGATCGATATGCAAGTCTTCGTCGTCGTCTTCGTTGTCTACTTCGATCACGTCCACAGTATTCAAACAAGATTTGCCCTGACAGAAACCACATATTACTGAGCAATGAAAACCTGCTTTGCGACAAGATACATTACAACCTTTGGCGCATTTACAAGAAATTAGTTTCAGTAATTCTTGGTGAGCTGCGTCTTGTACGGTGGGAATGGGCATTAATCCATTCTTTGAATTTCTCCATCCCCACTCGAAAGGTGATTTTTCGTTTCCATACCATAGCTGAATTTGGTTGTAAGTACGGAACGAGTGCAAGCGAGCTGCGTCTTTGGTTGGTGGTAATGAGGCTAGATTTGGTAAACTTCTGTTAATAGATTGTACGAAACACTGGTATCTATACCTGTTCAATGATACACAGTGTGTTGATCCATACAGAAGAAGAAGAAATTGTTCTCCCACTTTATCTATTTCCTCTGGGGACGCGTTTGGGTCTTTGAAAATTTGAACAGCCTTCTGTAAGTTTTTCTCTTTCTGTAAAAGTTTAACGAACTTCATTTTTCCCTGCCTGTATAGTGCGGAAACAGTATCGCAGCCACTAAATGCATGCAGAAATAAAATGTTGTCCTTAATTGAATCATCCGGAATTACTCCCGCTAACAGCCATTTCAAAAGACTTATCGACTGGCCTATTAGCCAAAATTTGATTTTTAATCTTTAACTTTGTATCCCGAATCCGGGGCAAGTTGAGCATTGTACCGCCAGATGCAAGCACACAAAGCAGCAGCTTCTACACCGCAAGTATTATACATACATACATACATACAAGCATTTGTCAAAAATTTTCAAAAATTGCAATTTGTACAGAAACCGTACACAATAGAGCGTTAGTTCAAGAGACACATTTTCTCTAAAATTTTAAACTGAATTCATGAATGTAATAATATACTGGGTGTTCTATTTAAAATAGGAGTTAATAAAAAAAATTGGAAAAGAAAACAAAAGAAACCCATTTTAGAGGTATTCGACTGAAAAATTGCCTAGCTCACATCAATAAACATTAAGAATTTAATAAAATTGTAAAGTTTGAAAAAAATCGTTACAGCCGTTTTTGAAAAAATCCAAAAAAACTGAAAAATCACAAGAGTAAACACCTACTTCCGGTTATGCGATTTTCTTCAAAAGCTTGGTGTCGCATCTAGATAGTACACAAAACTTATATATGAAGTTTCAACGTCATACCTCTTTTCGTTTTGAGATATTCTGTTAACAAACAGACACACAGACAGACCGACACACAGACAGAGCAATGAACAAAAACATGTTTTTTGGATTCAGGGCACTTTAAAACGTGAAGATCTGTTGAAAACTCAATTTCGAATTTTTAGGGTGAATCCAATACTTCTTTTATCGTAAAAGAAAGTAACAAGCAGATGCTCGAAAAAAAAATATTTCGACGCCTATGAATTCGAAACAAGCGAATATATGACAAAAATGTATAGAACATTTTTTGTAGAGAATTTACTCTTCTTTAATTTTGATAACTACGTATTTTGCTCAAAAGTTGATACTAATCGAGATATTCACTAATATTAGGAAAAATATAAAAATTTAGACCTTTTTTTAAGCATAGCGGTTAAATCCGGGCCTGTCAAGGGGTGCAAAATTAATATATATTTTCTGAGTCCCAACAGAACAGATTAAAATTTATTCCAGCTTGTCCGGAATTATTCCCGCTAAAATGTACTTGTCGACTGGCCTATTAGTGAGAAATGTCAATTGAAAATAATTCAATAAGTAGAAAGGTAAGTGTTTGATAAAATATTCTTGATTATGTATGACGTAGCTACAGAGATTGGAAAGAAAAAAGGGGAAGATCATGAGCGAACTGCAGTAAAGAAGAGAGCATTGAGGTGGGAGGAAATGAGGAAATGACTTGCAGGAGACAGAAAGAGATGTGGAATAGAAACCCAACAAACTCAACTGCTAACTAGCTTAACACCGAAAGTAAGAGACGTTTTTAGGATCAAGCAAGTGTTGATGTTCGTCTTCCCCTCTGCATTTTGACATTATAATATGCAGAAGTACATATAGTACCTAATCATGTAAAAACTAATAATAGAAATCTTTGAAGTCGAATTGTTGGGAACACATTGTCTATGAAAAATGTTTGTATGAACAAAATCTGCAGTCTAGATCCATATTTCTCGAATTTTATATTTGGTTTGATGATCGCCTCATTGATTTTTGAAATTTGAAAATCGGTCTGAAAATAAGGTGACCTGCAAGATATATTTTTGCAAAAATTATTTATACAATTCTACTGCATGGTTTGGCGACCGTAGTGAGTGTTTCAGGAAACTTTTAGTTTTGAAAATAAGGGCTCGACATTTTTAAATGATTACGATTAGTTGCATTTTTCATTGTCGCAACGACACTTTAGGGAACAAAATTAATCGTCTCGGTTTTTGTACTGCATTTATATGCTTAGTAAGGTACTGTGGTTTGCAGCTAAAGTAGATTTTTAATTATTCGAGAAATTACAAATAAGACAACGACCTTGAAATTCGAAGTAGTACGAAACTAAAACTGCTTTCATATATAAAGTGATTGATGGATGGGAGATGCATTAGAACCTCCCCAGTACTTCCTGAAGCTACAGCCTTATCCCAGCGCTGCTTCTGCTTCTCAAAGCAATTTTAATATTCTCCTTGCTCGGATCTATCTGCTCAAATCTTTTTCTCTTAAGCGACAATTTTTATTTTGGGAACAGGCATCGTAAAGTGTGAGATGACTTACTATCTTTTAACATCGGGTTTATTTTCAATGTTAAAATAATGAAACTTTGCATACAATTTAAAAATATTAATTCATCTCTAAATATATTTGGTTTAGTTTTCATTAGTATGGATTCCAGTTATCCCAATTTTTTGCATGATTTTGCAATTTAGATCAGTGGATAATTTATTATTTTAATTTTATTTTATTTTGTACTCAGCCAATAGCCGTTAGACCAATTATAGGCGTCGCTGTACATTTTATGGGGACTTCCAACCCCACTAACGACTGTCATGATGCTATTATGACATCCGGCACCAACTATTTCCGTGGCAGCCGTACCATGAGGCGTCGAGAGAAGCAGCCGTGAAACTCCCATCCAAGTTCTGACCAGAACGAGCGTTGTTTAACTCTTACTTATTTATTTATTGTAGTAACTTGCAGGTGGGAAAATAGTTAGAATATATAAGAGAAAAGTGGGACGTAAACAAAATACTCAAAAAATGTTTCGAAATTGCTGTAAATGATACTAGCAAAAATGCTAAATTTTAAAAATGACTTTTAGTACCCACGTTTAAGGTTTAGAAGGTAAAGTTAACACGGCTATAGTTATTCAATGTGAAGACGACAGAGCGCTGGCCACTGTATTAAAAACCTTGGTAAATGGGGATGGCGTTTAAGTAGGAAGAGAGCAATATTAATAATTGTTGGTGACTATGTAAAGAGAAAAAACATTAAAGCACATTTTACAGTTGATCTTTTTGTGAAGATTGGGTCTTGAGTTTTCTCGGCTTCAGAAACTTTCTATAAAAAAAACCCAAAGTGTATAATATGCTGGGAAGTTTTATTCTTTATGGATGTTTTAATATATTTAAATATATTTTGCACGAGTTAGATCTGCATGATGTAATCAGGATGAGACAAGTCTTTCTTTAGATGTTTAGAAGACCAAAGTTGTTGGAAACAAGGGGCACCTTCCTCAAGAACTGTTGGGGGAATAAGAAGAGAAAATATTACCGCACTTATGACCTCCAATGTAGCCGGAGAGAAAGAACTTCCAATTGAAATTTTTAAAGAAAAATGTAGTTGTGGTGACTAGGTTGCAACAGAAGGTCAAGGTTTGCAAATACCGTATTTTTAAAATATTTTTAGAATGCTTTTTTACAACCCAAGGGATGTTTTATTAATCTACGATGGTCACGTAACACATGTTGATGAACGTCTAAAACTAACTGCAATAAAAGAGAATGTGGCAATTTTAAAATTCTTCCTCATTCCACCACATCTTGTAGCCCCTGTACTTAAACGTATTTCGTTCTTTAAAATACAAGTGGTATAGTATGGCTGTGGAATGGCAAAGACCTAATCAGGGAAGATATTCTTAAACAATTTTTTAATAGATAAAGCTAAGAAATATGTACTAAAAGTGATCTTGAAATTATTAAAAGCGGGTTTAGAAACGGTAAGGTGGGATTTTGTTCGTATAATTCCAACGCAGTGCCAGTTTGTTCCTAAGGCGTACAAAAAATGGGAAGAATCGCAGATACTTACTCCAAGTTCAGCTGTTGATTCAGATCCAAGTTTAGCTTCAAGTTCAGCTACAAGTTCAGCTTCAAGTTCAATCCCAACTTTAATTTCAATCACATCCGAAGATCTAAGTCCAGTTCCCAGTATATTCACTATTAATTCAAATATACTGTCGCAGAGAACATCATTTGACAACTTTTACTGGCAACAGTAAAGCAAACCAAACTTAGAGAAAAAAAGTCGTAAGAAAATTGAAAGAAGTGCAGAAGTGATAACCACACAACAAACGATAAGTTGTTTGCAAGAAAACAAGAACCTGTACAAACAGCAAAATATCAGAGAATTTTCCAGTGGGTAATGAGGTTGACGTAGGATCTCAATCCTGGCAAGATGATAACAACCAAGATGTGATCTATTATGAAAGTAATAATTATGTGACAAGATGGTCAATTAGATGAATTGGAGAAAATCGGACAGAGATGTATCTGACATTAAAGAAGAAAACTGGGTACTCGTTCAATTTGTTAAAAAAACCGCCAACACTATGTTGGACAAGCTGTTCCTAGTGTGGAAAAAGGTGACTTAGAAGTAAAATTTACTAAGAAAGTGCCAAGGGTTAACCAGTCATCTTCTTTCGTTTGGGCAGATCTTGAAAATATTTTCACCCTGCCATTGGAGGATATTATTATGGTATTACCAGAGCCTACGATTACTGGAAGTAGAAAATTTTAAGGTTGGGTGTGTTATTTGATAACTTTAATGTTGGTACACTAAAATACAGTTTTTAAACATTTCTATAACTGTTTGTAATTGTTTTTTAAACTAAAATTTTAATTTATATAAACTTAATAATTACATTTTCATTTAGCACATTCCATCATTCGCAATTCGCATACGATTCATAAACTTATTTACTTTTATGATAAATGATTTTTTGCAGAATCTGCATTTCTTGTTAAAACAAACTTACACGTTTTGCCCTACCATTTGTCTAATAGTAATAACTCAAAAGTTAGTGGTAAGTACACACTTACCCCAAAATACTTTTAAAAAATTAGGTACCCATTACGTTTAAAACTATAAATATATATTTTTGGCAACATAACCACTAATTGGAATCATTGTAAGGATCAGTTTAGTAATAAAGTAATTAAATTTAGGTCAATACTTCATTAATTACAAGAGCACAAAATTCATCTAATGAAATTTTGGATCGCACTTAGCCTACTTTACCTTATCCGATTAATTTTGTTTTTAACGAACCTTTTGTTATTTGAAAATACTAGGCAAAAACTTGTACCCTCAATTTGAAATAATAGTTTCAATATTGTATTGCTATCCTTGTCAGTTGTTTTTATTTGCATGTCATTATCAAGCGCCGAAAGATGTGTAGCTTTTATGTTTTACTTTCCTACTGCCAGTAAATGTTTGGTTATTATTTACTTGCCGATTCCTCGGAGATAGTATTTTATAACTTATACGAAATCGTGCAAACCAATAAGATGATTACAAACTGCACCAGAAGAGTGAGGCACCATTTAAACACGCAAATCAAGCAATTACTCAACAAAAACAGGTTGATCGCAATGAAAGCTATCCCGTTTGAAAGTAAAAGTGACGAGATTTTTACTCTCGTATGAGATGCCCAGTGTACCATTAAGTAGTGAAACGAAATACAAACTCACCGTAATATTTCAACCAGCAATATGAGCTAATTATAGGCGCACTGTCAGTTTTGCACTAAACCTGAAGAATCTTGAACCAGGTAGCTGTTTACGACGTCACAAACTAGTTGGGTATACCCAGATCTTCTGACAGAATGGTTACCATTTAGCAACTCGTTATTTCCCAACATATATTATCTATGACGAAGGAATTCGTGTAAATGGAATGAAGGTAAATTGCTACAAAATATTTCAAGTTCAAATAAGTACTTTGCACAGACGAGAAGTATTGCTACACTTGACTGGACGATTTGATGTTATTGTGGATATCCGGTCAAGCAGTGTTAACGGATATCAAATCAGTACGATTGTTTGCACTGTTTGCACTGTTTGCAGGCATAAATAAGTGCATAAAAAAGAAGGCTGCTTAAATTGTGAGCGTTAACTAGAAGTAAACAAATGGCCACCTCACATGTGAACAACACATTCATACACAGTTGACGTCCACCGTAACTACGATTTTGCAGTGTTTCTACGTATCCCGGTGCGGTAAAATCACTAGAAATTATGTAGTTTTCAGAGACCCTTATTAAAAAATGGTTTTAAAAAAATAATAATGGGCATTTGCAGAAACTCTAGTTACGTAATTACGCTTTCAGTTGAGTTTTGGAGAAATAAAGAAATGCATGACTTCGATTTTTGACGTTTCAAAGTGTCAACTATAAAATTTACTGAAGTGAGCTTGCTTGATGCATCGGTGTATTGCATATATATTCGAAAGCTAAATTTCACATCTATACCAAATGTTAAAAAATATAATACAATACTCGGGGCGTTAAGCATTTTACAGCGCTCTATTTTTTAAAGCACTCCGCTTCGCGTCGTGCTTCAAAAATTAAAACCTCGCGCTGTAAAATGCAACCTACCGCACTTGTAATATAAATAGCTATTTCGGAAAGAATATTGAAGCGTCATGTGTGGTGAGCTAAGTGCAAATTATTAACTATTTGTCATATTTTCAAGTTTGCTTCCTGAAGAATTATAGGATTACCAAAAACGCTGCTTAACATTTTAATATTTATTAAAACTGCACAAAATTAGTGCAACAGAGTGGATAGTGTGCAGAGCTACAGGCCAAATAATTAAACCCATTTATTTCTATTTTTTTGTTGAACGTAGGATTACTATTTTTTAAATAAACTTTTTGCCGGTTCCAGATAATTATCACACCAAATGTTAATTACATTACTAGCGAATTTTACCAAAATATTTAGTTTTGCTCATTTCTAGCACTATGATTTTGTGAAGAACAATTATTTCTGTTTTTCCAATAAATTCACTCAGATATACTTATGCAGGGGCGTCTCTAGCTTGGTGTCGGCCTACTTGCGCCCGGCCCATTTGGGCGCCAGAAGAATGTCAACTGTAATTAAGGTCTCATTTGCGTCCATGTTACCAACTCATTAGTCATCAGGACACCGGAACTTGGCCGACTAGTGCGGCGGTCTCCTACCTGCAAATTAGTTATTACAAAAACACTAAATTTAACAATTTTTCACTTAGCTAACTTCTATGAATTTGTTTATTTGAGACTTATTTTAAAATTTTAGTAAAAGTTGTTACTCTGGTGTAAAATTTATTGATTAATAATTCACATTATTGTACAGGGTGTCCCATTTTCGATGATATTACAGGGTATCTCACTTACGAGTAAAGATAGAGAGTTGCGGTTTTCGCAATACTTTGCTACTTTTTTGTGAAAACAAAGATGGTCTAAACAAAATTTTCATACCCCGCTTCGTTTTTGAGATACAGGGCGAAATTGAAAATATAGCATTTTGGGACCCTCTCGTATCTCCTTTATCCTTTAACATATCGCAAAGCTAAAAACTGACTCTTATACAGTTTTTTACGTAGAATCCAGTGCCGTAGTCAGATTTTTGCTGTGAGCCGTCAATTTTTAGTTATAAATTAAACTTATGTTTTTTTAACGAAACACTCTGTATATATTTTTGTAAAGCTTATAAAATTTCCA
The DNA here is from genome assembly GCA_940337035.1 of Agriotes lineatus. Taxonomy (NCBI): domain Eukaryota; kingdom Metazoa; phylum Arthropoda; class Insecta; order Coleoptera; family Elateridae; genus Agriotes; species Agriotes lineatus. Next base: position 60,242,739 of record OW679201.1, on the reverse strand, counting down.
ATCAAATGAAAGAAAAATATACAGGGTGTCCCGTTTAAAAAAACATATGTTTGATTTATAGCTAAAAATTGACAGCTCACAGCAAAAATCTGACTACGCCACTGGATTCTACGTAAAAAACTGTATGAGAGCCAGTTTTTAGCTTTAATATATGTTAAAAGATAACGGAGATACGAGGGGGGTCCCAAAATGCAATATTTTCAATTTCGCCCTGTATCTCAGAAACGAAGCGGTGTATGAAAATTTTGTTTATACCATCTTTATTTTCACAAAAAAGTAGCACAGTATTGCGAAAACCGCAACTCTCGATCTTTACTCGTAAGTGAGATACCCCGTAATATCATCGAAAATGGGACACCCTGTACAGATTAGCGCATTTTATCAGCGTGTCAGTAACACTTAGTTTTTAAACATACTGTTATAGAAATTAAACAATATATGTACCTACTAACTTTTTACTCGTATTTTATACAGGGTCGCTAAAAAGTATGGATACAGCTAACTATTTTTAGAACGGTTTAGCAGAGCTCGTTGAAATTTAGCACACAGTTAGAAGTGTTTAAATTCTATCATCTGAGATTTTTTTCCACATAAATTTACTTATCTGTGATAACATCATGAAGGAAATTGCACATTTTCAGTTTTAGCTAAATTTAGAAACATGTCTATACAACAGTACTTTTTGGTTATCATTATCAAAATGGTCGTCATAAAATTTAAGCATACCTATACTGTAATAGTAGTCTCACTTAAAAATAATAAGATTTATAAAATATAAAATTTCTAATTATGGCAAAGGTACTACACTTTATAAATTGTTGTTTCAATTCAGAATTGCCTGTCAAAGAATGTAATATTTATTACAAAAAATAAATGTATTATTGCCCTTTCCTTATTTTATTTATTTGCAATAAACTAGGGCTTAGCTCCGGTGACAATTTTTAACTCAAGGGGTCGGTTCATAAAATAAGTAGAAAACTTTGTATGACAAATAATTCCTTGTATGACAACTACTCTCAATTATTAGAGCAAATGCACCATTCCCAAATGACAGTTCAATAACCTCTAAATTTAGTGAAATCCACAAATGATCCGTCAATGCCAAAATAGCAAAATGGCAATAATGCATCTGGTAAATACGATTAATTCAGTGACGTAGCAACCGCTAACCTCGTTTTGTTTCAGGATGACGTCAAAACCCACGCTCAGATGTGCTTTTGTCCTATTTCCGGCAAAAAACTGCAAATTTCGCGTCAACTCGCACTTTATAGGAACGCCATCTAAATTATTCGAAACTGGATGGAGCTAGTACATTGGAAACACATTGAGCTTTTCAGCAAAGGTCTATTCTTAACGAACCCCAGTTTCTGCGTGGCTTTACGAAGTTTTACCTTTTTGAAGAGGTGCTCCGCTGTTGGTTGGCACACTGGCAGGACGCCACGGCAAATACTAGCTTGGGAATGGGTTTCTGGTCCTAATTATTTTACCCAATGGCTGCTAAAGCTTTTCTCTCCATGTAGCACCAAAAAGATCTGCTTTCCGATGTCTGGAGCTGCCTCAAAATCGGCACCGAAGTTGGATCGCACTCAACGCTGCACCAAGTGGAAACTTGCTGGCATAATTGCACTATATATGAAACATACTAATGATGTACCTTCTGCTACATTGATAAATATTTCAGTAGACAAATTGTGTAACATAGTTTCAATTACCAGACAAAATCAGATACAAATTAAATAATATACACAAACATAAGCGTAAACTATATTGCCATATAAATCAAAGAAATCGGCAAACCCTTCTAAAACCTGCCTTATCTCATGCTAACTTTTATCCCTCAAATGATTAGTTACTGCTGCTCACATCAACTGCACGTATTAATGTAAAATACTGATTATCTTGTTTCCATGTTTACTAAGTGTTCAATCGTTGAAAATTTAAAACAATTCATTAGGCCTCGCCACAGACTGCTGAATTGTGTGACAAATGTCACTTTATACGGCCTAGACATTTCTTTGAAATCCATTGTTGTTTTCATTTTTGAGAAAACGCCCATTTTGGCCGTTTGGCGTCACATACCCACGATGGCATTTAAATGACAACGGCTGTCAAGACTAATTCGTGTTGTGGATTTTTTAAATGCAGTATCAGTGGGATAAGGACCTATTGTTTTGAATTTAATGTAAATATGAATAGTGTAATATATTTAGTGTCTTGTAAGTACCTTAGAAGTCTATAGTTTAATATTTTTCTTGAGAGAGGTGTGGAACTCCAAGAGGTAAATTCATGATAAGATCTTTCCCAATTGGTATATTTGCAAGTTGTAGAACCGCTTTCTATTTTAACAATACCAAACGAAATCATAAGCAATAATATCGAATAAATTAATCAACAAATTATACTGTGAACGTAAATAATGTAAATGAGAAAATACACGAAAAACTAGCAGGAAACTGATCAAAAAACACAATAGAAAATCGAAGTAAAAAATACACGGGAGGGTTATATTATTGTAAAATTTTAAGAAACGTCATAAAATTTCAACAAATATTTGCATTGTAGTCAACGTTATAACTGATGTTACATTGCAAATTTGAAATTCCCGCTCGTGGGTATACAGCGCTCTGCGGAGAATCGCGAAACTTCACATATGCCCAGGCCTTATACAGTGACGTTTGTCAAACAATTCAGCAGGTCGTGGGCCTCACAAAGCGTCTATTATTTCACAAAACTAGCAGTCCAGTGAGACAAATGTCTCATTTAATAAAACAAAAAAGACCGTTTTGCAAATAGAACGCGTGTTCACCACACGTACGTATATGACGTCATTGTTGGTAGCAAACTACCAGTCGCATTCGCCTTGATAAAATTTGCCTAGAATCTAACCTAAAAAGTTAGGATTATAATTAAGATAATAATTAGTGTCACGTGACTGAAATTCGGTTCCTGACCTGACATGATCATTCCAAACATATAACTTTAATAACTTTTTTCTCTATCTCTTACGGTTTGGCTGCTGAAACAGCGTCCCGGACGGACACGTCTATTAGATAAAGGATATTTTGATGTAATAGTCATACGAAGATTTTCATCTAAACTATCCTAAATGCGACACAGTAATTTAAGCGCGCTCGGAAATGTTGGTTCTTCCAAATTCAATTTCTTAGAATTTGTCTTATATTTTTCCCTTAAATCTTAATAACCATTCTCTTTAATTTTGTGGTTTAGACAGAAATATGCAGAAAAAAGTTTCGATTTTATGATTAAGTCTTAGTTGAAATCATATTGGTTTAGGTTTCCCATATTAGTAGGTAGCCTCTTCAGAACTTAAAAACTTTGTTACATTTTGTAAATATGCTATTTGAGGTTAATAGGTTGTTAATGATCAAAATATGTGCGTTTTTGAAGTTGTTCGTTTATATATTAGATGTTAGTTCTAATGATTTTGCCCATTTAAAAAAAATAAGTTGAAAAATATGCAACCAAAAATCTTTAAAAGTTAATTAACTACTAAATCCGCCAACGTAAGCGTATTAGGCAGAATTATTAACTGTCATTGAATTAAGATTTAATAGTTTTTGGTTGCATAAAAAATTCATTTTAGATGAAATAACAGTTTTCAAGTATATCATTTAAAAAAGTGGTCGAGCATTATTACATCAATGAGCTAAATTCACATATAATATTATGTAAAAGAACTTTGACCTTAATAATGACACGGTCCAATCCCAGAAGTCGTTTGCTACATACTGACAATGGCTGCGAATTTTTCAAAAAAACTTTTTACGTCAATAATTTGTGCTTGTCTAAAAACCTATTTAGCCTCTACTTGGTTAGAAAATGGAGTTTGTCGAAATCCAAACCTGCTATTTTTCGGAAATTAATTTCAATGAGATTTTTTTAGAGTGTTTTATTTTTAGCTAACTGAACAATCTCAAGGTCAAAAAACACCTATTTTTTTACTTTAGTTAAAAATGTATTTTTCAATTTTTAAATATTTTTCAAAATTTCACATGCAAACCATAATATTAAAATTCAAATCTTTTTATATGAACACTCCAAAGATTTATAATTTAAAAAAATAATATAAAATGTTAATTACTTCTTTAGATTTTTTATTATTTACCGAAAAGTGCATAATTTTTACGTTTTTTATGCAAGGCGCTTTTTAGGAGAAATATTTTTCAATTCTAATTAAAATCTATTTAAGTAGCTTGAATGAACTCTACTCTAGCCCTGTTAATAAATTACTGTTTTTCAAAAATCCTGTAAATGTTCTTTTACAGGCCTTCAGATTGTTCAGTTAGCTAAGAATAACACACTCTAAAAAATTCTCATTGAAATCTTACTTAATATCCGAAAAATAGCACTTTTCGGATTTTGACAATTTATAACAACTCCACTCTCGAAATAAGTAAAAATCACTCGGTATATATGATAAAGGCTTAATAAGTTTTTAAAAAAGCACAAATTATTGACGTAAAAACGTTTCCTGAAAATTTCAAAACTAGGCGGACACTATATGTGACTATTCCCCTCAGATAATATAAACCAATCCCATCAATCAATTTTCAAATTTAAACCAATCAGAGTCGAATACAGCGAATATTTTGCACTAGTGCAATACCCGGGTATTTGCACAAGTGCAATATCGGGTATTTGCGGGAAGAAGAGCAAACCAGCTAGTACACAAGCAATTTTAGAAAGAAATCTGAAAACTCTTTAAAAATGAATAGTGTGGTATACAAAGGAAGACATTTCTTCGAGGAATAGTCTTGCAATATTCCCCGCGTGCATTCTGTATAATTCGAGTATTTCTCTCGAACGCTTCGCGTTCTTGAGAAATACTCGAATATACAGAATGCACTAGGGATATAACTACTGAAAACACAACCGCAAAAAAATAAATATATTTCAATAATTAACAACCCATTAACTTCAAGTATCATATTTAAAAAATCTAATAACATTTTAATATTAATAAGTTCTGAAGAAGCTACTTGTAGCGAAATATAAATCAAGATCAATTTAAACCAAATTTATCATAAAACAAAAACTTGGCTGCATATTTATTCCTCAACCAAGAACATACAATTCTGTGCCGCAAAAAACAATAATTTAATTATTCTCTCAAAACGACTTTTATAATAGCTGTCACTCCAGCTATTTTTTTTAACGCGCTTCGAAAATTGATTGTAGTTTTTTGAAGCTCTGTATTTAGTAGCTCTATTTTTATAAATATAAGAATTGTTGCGTTTAATAAAGACAGTTTCATACTAAGGCAGATGCAATAAAAATCCTTCGGTTTTTGCACCTATTTCGTTTACTTCTATAAGTAAAAATTGGAAGTATCTGAAACATGCGTATATATTCGTGTTACATTTGGAATAAAGACAATAAAGCAATCACATTAGGTCGAGAAATCTGGTAACAATAATAAATCCGATAAGCAGTAGAGATTAATAAATTTTATTGTATCTGTCTCCAAGGCAATTAATAACTAAATTAATTCTACCTAAACGGAAAGCGTAAGACTCGATAATACCCACGCAAATTAGAAGTTCGTATAGGGACTTACCTTGTGGGAGGGACATACAGGATGGCTCATATATGGGGTGGCACGTCGATTGACCCGAGACTCCAGGAGCACAATACGATAAACACGATCGATTACACAGTTGACCGACCGTTCACCAACTCGTTTTAAGTTCATCTCTCTCCAATGTGGGCCACCGACCCAACACTTAGGGGTGGCAGGAGAGGGGACAGCAAGCCACATAACTCGACGTTCCACCAATAGTGAGTAAACTTACCGTTAGGTAGAATTACAAACTACACTAAATTTATGTACAGCTATTTACTTGTATTAAGAATTACTAATGAAATAAACTAAACTAATATGATTAAAAGCTAAATACCAAACATCTATAATAGGTTTTTATTTTTTTTTAAACTGTCAGGGGGTGGACAGCACCCCTTAGATCAACCTAACCGGGGCACGTGTCCTTTTGGTTTACGCTCCTACTCTCTAAAAATAAAAATTTCACTGAAAAAATGTAGAAGACTAACATTATGTCAAATAAAGATGATGCAACCCCGATCGAGATTGAGGAACAGATGTCTGTGAAGTTGGCCAAACCCAGACATAGATTTAGTAATAGATTAGGAAATCGTTTGTCTATCGTTTGTTTCCGTTTGTTTAGCTATTTTCAGCTTTTGTTTACACCTATGTATGTATACTATAACTAGCACCCCCATTTGGGTAGGGTCAACTTGATGGCAGCCAAACCCAAAATGATAAATTGACAATTTCTTGGTGGGAATCGTTTGTTTACCGTTTGTTTACGTTTGTTTAGTTATTTTCAGTGTTTCTTTACACCTCTGTATACTATAACTAGCACCTGAATTTGGATCGGATCAACTTCATGACAGCCAAACCCAAATCTATAAATTGACAATTTTTGGCGAGGATCGTTTGTTTAGCTATTTTTAGCGTTTTTTTACACCTCTGTATACTATAACTAGCAACCCCATTTGGGTCGGGCCAACTTCACGGCAGCCAAACCCAAAATGATAAATTGACAATTTCTTCGTGAAAATCGTTTGTTTATCGTTTGTTTACGTTTGTTTAGTTCTTTTCAGTGTTTGTTTACACATTTGTATACTATAATTAGCACCCCTATTTGGGTCGAATCAACTTCATGACAGCCAAACCAAAAATGATAAATTGACTGTTTCTTAGTGTGAATCGTCTGTTTACCTATTATCAGCGTTTGGTTACACCATGACCACCCCCGGTTTGGGCCAGTGCAACTTCACGACAGCTGAACGTGTTTAACTAACTATACTTGGTGGTCATCTTTTCATAGTTTGTTCAGCTGAGTTCTACGTGTCTACACCTTTACGTATTATAACTAGAGTTCCATACCGTCATATTTTTGCAACAATTTTCTAAGCACATGAAGGTCGATTAAAACAAATCAGGTATTTCTGAAAGCGGCATGAAAGCTTTTACGTTCCTATCCTATTTAAGGCAGGGTAGTAGTCCATATCCTAACTAGTCAGAAAAATTATCTACCCGGCTCAAATAAATAAGTATAAAATTAAATTAGCTCATGATTTATTCTTAGTAGTAATATTAATATAGGTTAAATTATTATGAACCTATCAATACGATTCTTGCCAAAAATTTAAACATCTTGAATCATTTGTGATTAATGAGTAATGATTTGTTTTTCTAAACGGTTTAAAAAATAGTGTACATAATACGCCAGGAAAGTGTCTTTACTGGCTTGTTATATAATACACTATTAAAACCTTATTAAAAAGTCCACACCTAAACGGAAATATAAAATAAGACTTCTAAATAATCAGGAGTTAAGAACAATAAATTCAATCATAGTTTGTGCACTCAAAGATATAGTTAAACGAAATAAACTATCTGGAATGACCTTGCCGATCTAAATGTGAAGAGCTACATTCTATTTGCGATTGTAAAATACCAAAAAAATTAGTTCCGATTTTTTTATTACTGAAAAATAATAAATTTTATGCGTGCATTGCATTTACAAGCTTATTTTAAAATATTCCTCAATGATTTTTAAATCAATGGAAAGCTTATTCTTTTTTAATTTAGATGATGTCTAATTACTCACGAAGTTAATTTTAACAAATGCTACAGAAATTGTTTAAATAACGCGAACCGAGAATGCACGGAGTACATTCTAGCATCGAGGTGTATTGGAAACTATTGCACATAATGCAAAACTTTTCGAGTGTGAAATGTGTAGAAAAGAATGGAGAAATTTTGAGTGGAAGAATTATCTTCATTGATTTATTGTTGTAAAAATACGATATATTTTCCCTGAGTGTTTTGAGTTTTATGAGTGACGCGCTTTGCCGATCACTGCTTTACACCTCGATACAAAGATACTGTGCTTACAAATCATTTGTATGTATTATACTTACTCATAATTATATTATGCTGTTCGTTTATACGTGAATAATGTCATTTGTAATCATTAAAAAACAGAAACTTAAAGATTAATTTACTTGCGAATAAAACTATTAAAGGTAGGTACTTCATGTTCTTAATCTATTTATTATAACTTACGGGCGAAAATATATAAATACGAGGCTTGTACCGTAAGTGATGGATTGTGCAGTTATAAATTTTTAAATACCGAATGATTTCTTTGAGTATAGTATAGTACCATTACAGTAGTATCACTTAAGGATTAGTATATTACGTTACAAAACCGGTAAATGACTTAGAACAGGCCGAAAAGATTCAGAAGAGCGAGGACCGAAGAGCCGAGCTTTGCTATATTTCGAGGACTGTTACTGTAAGGCACTTAACGATTGAGTCTCGTATAACATTTTTTGCGCTATCAACTAAGAAAAATAAAAATTCCATTGAATATGACAAATAATGTTTGCCTAAATAAAGTGGGTGCGTGATTGTTGTTTCTATAGTAACTAAATTAAAGTATAATCGTTAAGCAATAATGATCAAGTGTACTGCTAAAGAATACTCTCGTATGAATTATTATTATTATTAAATGCAGAAACAGATGGCCAAGTGTTCTATGAAATACGTTAAAAGCAAAATAAACGTGTGTATGTGTACCAGTTTGATTTAAAATAACTATCGGATGTTGTCAAGGAAGTCGTTAAATGTTATCGGCCTAGGCTATAAAAACATATCTATCGGACTCGTTGCTAAGCTGGTAGACAGTTGTTACTAGACCAGCTTTTGAAATTGAAAAATTTATTAATTCAACTTTTGACAAATCTTGAATCTGATGTTTTCAAAAAATTACTGGTAACATTTGAAGTGGATTACACTGAACATCATAGGAATAACATAGGAATAAACACATACGGCAATACGGCATATCTGACAGCATTCGGGAAATTTGGCCAGTTGTTATAAATAAAAATATTGTAGCAGATAACTGTATACTATTATAGTGTTATAATGGGTCCCGAGTGGTGTAGCTTGAACAAGCGTCCACGTTCGATCAGCAGAGTTAAGCAACGCTGTCTCTGGTCAGAACTTGGATGGGAGTTCCACGGCTGCATCTCTCGGCGCCTCGTGGTACGGCTATCACGGAAAAAAGTTGGTCCCGGCGGTCATACAACATCATGACAGTCGTTAGTGGGGTTGGAGGTCCTCATAACTGCACAGCGACGCCTGTAATTGGCCTAACGGCTGTTGGCTGAGTGCAAATTAAATAAATAAATAAATAAATAAATAAATAACTGTTAGTATACTATTAGAATATACCTACTTATAAATTAGTGTAGCCATGTAAAACACGTCTATTTGGGAAGACAACATTTATTCATTGTTTACAAAACTTGTTCATATTTACAAACAATAGCTAGGTAGGAAAGCTAGTATAACTCCATATAATTACATCAGAATTATACTTATCTATAAAACCATCCCTAAATCTATTAACAATGAAATATAACATAAAACGGGTTATAGAACACAAACGAGAAAAGAAGATCAACCTGGGCTAGTTGGGGTGAAGATTATGGGAAGGTGCAGTTTGCTGGAATCTGATGCAGGCTGAAAAGAAAAAATAACAGCAAGCATGTGCACAACAAATTAAGAAGCAACAAACAAATAAATACACTAATTGTGGAAATAGAGTGATTTAAAGCGGTTGACGCTTACAACCCTGGGAATGCCTTCCAAGATCATGCATTTATTTGTATGTGGCAGAATTTGATGTGGGCCTAAATAATCCTGTTTATAACCCTTGGTGTAGGTGTGTTATTCCGAAGGTACCTACTTCTTCTTTTATCAAAACCTAGCCGATAGCTCGGGTACTTATGCTGGGCAGATAGCTAACCTCATCCATCAATAGGAGAGATCCTGAAGTGTTAATAATGATTGTCAAATTGTCAATAGTAGGTATAGTATAACGACCTGGACGGACAGCTTTACATGTCCTCTGAAAATGGGCAAACTGTGCAAGGCAGTTGCCTAGGCTACATAAGCCACACTTGAAATTTTAAAATGTATACTATTATAGCTATTTATGGTACAAGTGTGTTAAATTACAAATAATCCAGGAGTGTTAAGATGAGCCCTCAACACCATCAGGCCGAGAGGAGTCTTTTCTCAGTTTTATCGAGTATATTATTTGTAATAACACACATGTGCCATACAAAAGTGTATCCAACAACTTAATAAATACCAAAAAAGCATCAATTTTTTATTGACAGTTGTGAAAAGTCAAAGTTACAAACTAACTGAAAGTGAGTTAAATTATTTGTAAGCCATGGGAGTGAGTCACGTGTGGGTTATTTATTATAACCCACGGTGTTCAGAGTAACGTGGGTTATAATGAAAACAGGCTAAATAATCCACGGTGTCGAGAACGGTATGATATAAACTAGCTAGCAATAGCCCAGTTTACTTGTTTAAAACCAACTAGTAAAAGATGATATTACTAGTGAGTGTTGGATAAAATTAGTTATTATTTTAAGCCGTGGGTCCCATGTTACTACGATGTGTAGCATGTAAAAGATCCCTTGCTAAGGTTGGAACTCCTTAGTCTCGGCAAAATTCTAAGTAGGACAAAGGTACCTGGTACTCTGCATGCCTAGACCTTGTTCATGGGGTTGGCAAAAAGGGCCTATAAAGGCCTACTTGCTAGACTCGCTAGAGTCTCCCCAAAAATAACACTAACTAACTAACATATAAAATAAAATTATTAGGTTTTACAAAATCCTTGTTGGTCATCGTATTTCCGTTTTCTTTGTGCTTCTATAATGTAGTCAGCATCAACACATTTAATTCCTCGTTTGAAATTTCCTCTAACTAATTCTGGTAATATACAAAACTTATGTTATCAATTTTTCCAACCTGATTTCATTCCAAAATGCTTCGTCCCTTTCAAATTCCTCTATAAACAAAGGCTGATTTTCGTTTATAAGAACACAAAATAACATAGTAGTCCAGTGAATAGAAGGGGGTTACATTACACAAGGTCCGGTAGTTCTAAATTTTTGATATGTTGTCTAGGATGGTTAGTAAGTGTTTAAAATGCAAAATGCACAATTCCCCCTCCTCCGCGCCGCCGTCGTCTTAAAAAAAACCGAAAAAAATCGGCACTTTATTCAGATTTTCGCTTATATCTTCTTTTTGATGCATTTTAGCTAGAAAAAAGTTCTACTCAATGTTGTAGAAAATACAATTTCCTACATTTTTCGTCTTAAATTTTGTTTCTAGGACTGATAGTTACGGAGATATTAAAAAATTTTGAAAATTGCATTTTTCCGAAATTTGTCAAACTTCCAACTTTAGGACTCTGTAATTAAGATATGGCCTATTCTAGGGAAAGTATTCGAATAAAATTTGTAGGAAATTTAATTACCTACAAAACGCATGTATATTTTTTTAAACCAACTCTACGAAGTGAGGGGTAAAAAAATCAAAAACAAAAAAATATTGCTTATTTTGAGATTGTGGCCCATACTGTATCAAAAAAAAATCACTAATTACTTTCCAGTTTTGAGTTTCTTACATGTTACAGCGCATTGCTCATGAGGCAGGTACTATTTCACTTGAATGCCTACTGGTGAGAGGGGATCTTCAATTTCAAATAATACACCAACACAGCAGATACATTTTTAAAGATGCATTTATTTAAACAAAGTAAGAACAAAAGACAGTAATAATCATACAAAAATCGGTAGTAACTGAACTAAAAACTGAAAAGAAAACAAATTTACATGCGCTTCGCTCGTTTCGTAGGGGGTGAGTTAATAAAGTCGGGGTCTTCATTTTCGTCAAATAGCGAAGTTTAATAACCGTCGTCGAAGATCACCTCATTCCTGTTATCACATTCTTGGACAGCACAGAATTTGCAAAGGGCGGAACAATTGAGGCTCGCCTTTCTACAGCCACACGCCCCCATACAGCTAGTTGTGCATCTGCATGAGATGGTCTTGAGCAGGTTTGGGGGAGCAGCGTCTCTACTCATCCTGATGGGTTCCAGTCCTCGAGGTCTTCTACACCAGCCCTACTCGATCGGGTCTTTGATAATCCCCATCCATTATATGGCCTGGAGGTATGTCCTCAGGAAGTGGAAATGTGTTGCGTCACTGGTCGGAGGTGGTTTAGCCAGATTGAGCTTGGTGATACTGGTCTTGAATTTGCTGTGGTGAAGAGAGCTCAACGACTATTCTCTACTGCCACCATACAGGGATACCAAGATTTTCTCCCATGCTGCTGAAATTTCTTGGGGAGTGGCAGCAGGGTCCCCGAACCTCTCCACCTGCTCCAGAAATGATGGGTCTTTCCTAAAAAGTTGGCAGAATGTATTCCTTCCAAACCCAAAAATGTTTGAAGTGGTTTCGCAGCCCGATATTGCGTGCGGGAGCAAGATACAGCCTTTGGAGTTGTACTTGTAGGAGGAGGCGGAGTAGATTGCGTCTGGTTGTTTTCCTCTCGCTGGTTTTTTGAGGTAGACATTGTTGACCGCAAGTGTTGTGCCAGTCAGCAGGACGAGTAGGTTAATGTCTTCTCCGACAATGACAACGGCGTCGTACGTGAGGGAGAGGCATTTAGCTGTGGCAACTATCAACCTGACGCTTGGTCTGTGGCGATGTTTGACGCTTGCATTTCAGTGGAGAGCCGCTTCATGAATCGGTCCTTGTTCCCCTTATTGGCCAGGAACTTATCCTGAGGTGTGGTGTTGACAATTGCTTTGTCAAACACCACGTCTGGTGATGAGTTTTCCTTGTACCTTCTTGCTCGTTCAGCACTCTTGGTCTCTTGCTGAGAAGGATCGGTAGTGTAGCCATCAAAAATCACCATCACATCGGTGTCATAGTGACGCTGAACGTACTTGATGTAATCCTGGAAAATCCCTCCACAGGTCGAGCTTCTGTTCCATACAACCTTGTGGATAAAGTATCCAGCATCAATAACGACCATGGAACGTTGAGGGAGTTGGAAGTCTTGTGGAAGTGGTGAGAAAGCTGCGTATAATGATGATTTTGTCCTTTTACGCATACCGTCCTCATTAAACAAACACATGGGGAATGGTGTTAGTTCGTACGACAGGTAATCTTGCAAATCTCCTTGCGATTGTTTCGCTATACACATTCGATGGAACAGAGTGAGTTGATCAACACATAGCTTCTTGTCTCCCAACTTCATTGAGTTTACATCAAACATCAGTGTAATCACGTTGTCTCTTTTCTTGAAAGAAACCTCTCCGAAGGTTATTATAGCAAAATAATATTCCGTTGTTTTTAATATTTTACCCTCCACTTCGTACGATTGGTTAAAAAACTATGTATACGTTTTGTAGGTAATTAAATTTCTTACAAATTTTATTCTGATACTTGTTTCTCTAGAATTGGCCATAACTGAATTACAGCGTCCCAAAGTTAGAAGTTTGACAAATTTCCGGAAAGTGCAATTTTTTAAATTTTTTAAATGTATAAAGAATTTTTACAGTTGTCACTGTTTTCCTTCTCTTAACCTTCCCCTCCAATCTTCTCGGTTGTTCCATTCACCTTTTTGAAGCCCTCGGTTCTCCATTGCTTCATCTACTTCGTTGCACTATGATCTCCGTGGCCTTCCTCATTTCCGTCTTCTCATAGGACTCCATTCTGTCATCTTTTTTATCCATCTGTGCTCTTCCGCCCTTCTAACGTGTCCATCCCACAACAATCGTTTTTCTTCTATGCATATGTTGGCGTCTTTTTCCCTTCCCATTTCTCTCCGTATCTCTTCATAGCAGCAACGGAAATGGAGTTTTGGAGAAGATGCTGCAGGCAAACCAGACTGTACAGAGTAAATTTCTAAAAAAAGTTCATATCTTCCTAACTATCGGTCCTAGAAACAAAATTTAAAACCTAAATTGTAGGAAATTTTATTCTCTATAACATTGGGTAGAAATCTTTTCTAGCTAAAATGCACAAAAAAAAATACAAGCAAAAATCTGAAGAAAGTGCCGATTTTTTTCTGTTTTTTTAAGAATGCGGTGGGTGCGAAGGGGGTGGAATTGTGCATTTTGCATTTTAACCACTTACTAACCATCCTAGACAACATATCAAAAATTTAGAACTACCGGACCCTTTGTAAGGTAACCCCTCCCCCCTCTTTTGGTCTCTATTTACTGGACTATAGCTCCTTTTTATAAATGAAAGCTTGTTTGGCCCAAGGCAAAGGCTGTAATGTGTGTTGCCTGTATGCATTGCGTAAAATGGCTGCTGGCCCTACATTTGTGACAATTGTAATTTTGTGCATGATGTACACCTAGCTTTTATTGATTTGAAAAGAGCATACGATTCAAAACCTCCAACGATTTTTATAGGGATGCTTTACTTCACCAACCTTACTTAAAATATTCCTGGGCGCTGAAATATTGAAAAAGAAAATGCAAAGACATAAGGGTAGGGTACTGGTACACAATGAAACCTACCTTTATGCACTGACTTTTTTGGCGGATGACCAGATGGTCATCGCACAAGATGCAGAAAACTTGAGTTTTACGTTATAAAAACAAAGCGAGGGACTTGAAATAAACTTTAGTAAAACAGAATATCTAACAACAAAAAAAGGAGACACAATAAATTTAGAAATAGAGGATAAGATGAGTGGGTAAATTCAAATACTTAGGATGCATTATTCGAACAAAGTAACAACAGACGATGAAATAAAAAAGAAACTTCAACAAAGCCGAACATTCATAAAACAATTAAGTTCAACTCCTTGGGACAAAAATATTATAGAAATAGAAAAACAAGAATTTATAACGCTATGGTCTAGAACTCTAGAGCATGATGATATATGGAGCAGAAAATTAAGCACTAAACAAGAAGAATAGAAGTAAAATCAAGGCAATGTTATGGAGTTTTGGAGAAGATTTTGCTGTGTCACAAGATTTGATAGAACCAAAAACAAAGAAATCACAAGAAGAATATATGTCAAGAAAAAGACATCGAGTTACATATAAGAGAAACGACAAGGTGGTATGGGCATGTCCAAATAACAAACCAGAATAGATGGATATAAAGAGTCACTGAATGGAGTTCAATGGGAAGAAGAAGAGAAATGTCGGGAAGATCATAAAAGAATGAAGCGCGCAGAGAAATGGAGAAAAGAGGCGTAGAATATGGAGAATAGGGAGACCGAGATAGATAGAGAATCTGTTTGAAGGAAGGATGAAAGGTAGCAGCACCTGTTAAATCCTAACGTATATATACTTAGTAGTTAAAACAAAACTAGTATATTAATTGTCTACGAATTTTTATTGCTACGGTACAACTAGAGCACAATAACCTTATTGTCCAGCAAATGGAAGATAGCTGCGAATGAGTTCTAATCCAAGCACATAGTAGGTAAAGTAATTGTGGAAAGCGTTCCTTTTAAGAAACATATTTTGAGGTATAAAAAATTATGGAGAGTAGTAAAAGTGAAATTGAATTATCACCTCTCCAATATTGTGGAAGCTGGGAATATTAACTGTTCCAATTTGATATCAACAACATTCAAGATAAGGCATAGGTACAACTGCATGTAATTTGTTCATGGATTGGTATAAGGAGCAACAAACCAACTCATATTTCAAAAATGTTCTATTGGCCTATTTTGACGTGTTCTTAAAGGAACTTGAAACAACTTTTTGAACATAATATTCCATGTTAAGAACGACTCCCAACATCAACAATAGTACGGATATAGGTGCACAAAATTATAAACTTTTATGAAGTAAAAATTAGATGGAAAACGACCAAAAACTCTGAAATTGTCAACAGGAAAATAACAAATTTATTAAAGAATATCGAAACAATGAATACAAAGTGTTATAAATAAAACATAAATCAAATGATTTTTTGTAAGTCGTGTTAATTATGGCAGTTATGATCGTTTACCACAAAGATGACCTGTATAAAAAAATGAAAATACTTACTTCTGTTGGCCGGGAGAGACTTAACCTCCCGCACAATGTTTTTCCATCATTCTCTATTTTCAACTGTTTCCTGTCAATTATCTGCTGCTTGAATTTTCTTTAAGTCGTTTACTATAATATCTAGTATTCACAGGAGTGGTCTTCCTTTTGGTCCTTCTCCTATCGGCTACGCTTTAAAGAGCCGTTTAATATCTCTACTATTGTCTGCTCTAATGACATGCCGCTGTAATATTCTTC
The DNA here is from genome assembly GCA_940337035.1 of Agriotes lineatus. Lineage (NCBI taxonomy): Eukaryota > Metazoa > Arthropoda > Insecta > Coleoptera > Elateridae > Agriotes > Agriotes lineatus. The sequence goes on along the minus strand of OW679201.1, from coordinate 60,226,552 downwards.
CTCTTACGATACTTATTATTAACGGTTGATTTGTTAAAGTTCGTATTTCAAAATTTGTTCTAATTCACCAATAATCATTACCTTCATCTTTTACAAGACATAATATTTACTAGGTACAAAAAATTGACATTCTGAAAAAAAGCAATAAACTTGAGGAAACAAAACATTAGTTAATTCACGATTTCACAAAAAATTAATGGAAGACAAAAAATTATCTAAATTAAAAAAAAAGCAAATAAAAAAGGCCAAAAAGTAAACTTAAACTACAATAAACTAATAATAAATGGTGAAGTCTATCAAGTAGACGAGTTAAAGGATCACCAACAAGACCGCAGCGAAGTTGGAAACTCCAATAAAGATTCTGAAAATGGCAACACAAATAAAACAATAAGTGAAAGATTACCTGAATCACCGCATAATAAAGTACCTAAAAAGACAAAAAAAGACGTGAGTTAAAACAAAAATTGACACACAAAGGTTATTAGGATTCTCGATTAATAAAGAAGAGTCAAAAATAGAGAACCTGGCAACGCAATAATACGAAGACGACACTAGCACGACTCAGATCAACGAAATTGAAACTAATAAATCAACAAATAAGAAACAACTTCCTAGCAATTTGGTCAATATGGAAGTTTCAAGCCACACACCCAAGAAAGTAAAAATAATACAAAACAAGAACTATTGATTTGCACATTTAACACAAGAACATTAAGAAGTGATGAGAAGCGGTTAGAATTACAGGAAGCATTAAAACAAATCAAATACGATATTTTAGGTTTAGCAGAAGATATAACACTCGGAGAATAGTTGGAACAACATAAAGATTGAAATCTACTCTATTACTATTGAACTAAAAAAGGACAAGCAGGAGTAGGTTTTTATATAAATCAAAGAAAAGAACCCTTTGTACCGGAAGTAAAAAGCAAGTCAGATAGGTTAGCCATTTTAAGGTTAATTTTAAATAAAAAACGTATAGTGGTAATACAAGTATAAAGCCCAACTTAAAATGCTGCAGCTGCAGATATTGGACTTATTTGAAGCAACAACAGAATAACACCGACAAACGGACATACTAACTATTATTGGTGATTTTAATGACAAAATAGGAAAGATGGAAAATAGAGAAGAAAGTATCAGGGGACTTTCCAGCTACAGCTGCAGAAACGAGCGAGGAACCAGATTTTGATGCAAGCACAAATATGTTTATTACCAATACATGCTTCAAAAGAAGAAAATGTCGAAAATGGACATGAGTATCACCTAATGGCCACTATAAAAATGAAATTGATTTCATTCTATTAAGTAATAAAAATATAGTCAGAAACCAAGAAGTTCTCAACAAATTTATATTTACATGAGATCATAGACTATAGTACAAGCATGTTTGAAAGTAACATAGAAAACTAACAAACTGAACAAGGTTACCATCGACAAATCAGCAAAAATGGATAAAAAATATATACATGTAGAACTACAAAGATGAAGTATCAACCCAGACACATTACATCCCAATGTACAAGAAAAGTGTAATGCATTGAAACACAAAATACAAAAGTCAATTAAAACACTGAACAAAAAATGCGTAGTTTCGAAATCAACAACGAAATTTTCACAAGAAACGTGCACACTTGTCCAACAAAGAGAAAGTCTGAAAGTTAGCAGGAATTCGTTCTTAGCAAATAAAATTGAATGGAAGGAGGAACAAAACAAATCAAGAAAACTAGATAATAGAAAAAATCTTATCGGAATTCAACTAGGTGAGAGAACTACACGACGAACTCAGCAACAGTAACAAAACAAGGATTCATAAAATGAAAGATATAAATAATAACAAGAAGATATTAACTAATAAAACGACATAAATAATACAACCTTCTACAAGAACTTATAATGCATCAAATGTAAAACAAATAAAGAAATATGAACAAAGTGGCGTGAAAGCAGATATTCCTAAAAAACAAACGTCAGAAATAAGACGTCGAAAACTTCTATGAACACGTTTCCAGTGTTCTACTGGACAAAAAAGCACACTATGCGATGTTTACTGACAACTTTAATGTTAAAATTAAAAATAATGCGGATAAAGTTGAAATCGCGACGGGCCAGCATGGACTAGAAGACCAAAATGAAATCCCCCAACAGAAATTGGATTCCGGTAATACCAGATAGCAGAACAAAAACTCAATAGATTTTATAATTGACACTAGAGAAAACATAGTCCAATATGTGAATGTCTTATATAGATTATCAATGGGTAGTGACTATCGTACTGTAAGAAAAGAAGTGAAACTAAAGACAACAAAGATCAAACCGATATGATTCTTAAAAGAAACACAAGAAAGGGACAAATCCAGAGAAGATGGATTCTTACGAAAATGGGATATGAAGAGGGCATGTCATTAGACAACTTATTGGATAACATAAAGAAGTGTGACAAATTCTAGAGAAAAAATGTGTGAAAGAAAAAACAGAAGCTGAATCAACGAACAAATCTTCTAATAAAACAATGGATATAGATGGTATACACGAAGAATATAGCAAGGGAGATATCTAAGGCAATTAGAAAACAGAAGGCAATAGAATATGGAACACATTAAAAACCCAACAGAAAAGAATAGAAGTCTACAAATCTTAAGAAGGAGAAGTACAGGAGGGAGTAGAGATAAACATAAGGTCAAAGATGCGCATGGTAATATGGTTACACCTAAACAAGAGTTTTTAAAAGCCATCGAGTTTTTTACCAAAGACTGTATACATTATAAAGTCACAGAATTGAAATTGACATTAGAAAGTTTTAAACAAAAGGTCTGAACAATTTCCAATGATAAGGTAGGAAGAAATTACATCATCGCTAGCGGACGATCCTGTGACAGAGGCAACCAAAGAAGAGCGGCGAAAAATTACTAAAGCCCTTCAAGTTTTATTTAGTAAACGTGACGTGGCTCAATCGCAATGGAATGATTTAATGATTGCCATCATGCATAGAAATGAGATGCCATAAACCTCGCAAACTGTAGACCGGTTAGCCATGTCAGTCATGTATGTAAATTATTTACCAAAATGCAAATACAAATACACTTGATTTCACCTTTCACCCTTTCAAAAGAACGGGTAGGTTTTCTTTACTCTTTATAATAATACAATATAAAATATCAAATACAATAATTAAGCTTCTCTTGTTCATACTTGTAGACTTGCAAAAGGCGTTTGGTTTATTAGACCAGCAAAACCGTTAGAAGCTATAGTCAAATCTCACATAGACGCAGTAATCAAGTGCATATATGAAAATGCCACCGCAACTTATTGAACACGGGCAAATCAGAATCTCAAAAACTTTTCGTAACACTATTCATGCTAAATATAATAAAATTCTGATTTTGTACCGCCCTACACGAAGCGGTTAACAGTGTAAGGATCAGGCTAAGAAATGCTCCGGGCTTTTCAATGTATCAGAAGGATAGATACAAATTGGGCGCCTTGTCGTTACTTACAATATATAAAACAAAACTAGCTACTTAAAATTACGCCACCTACGGTTGGTGTGCCACCGCTACCCAGATTACTCGTTCAGCTAGAGGAGTTGCAGAAAAAAACACAAACAAATAATAGCAATAGGGGTATTTATTTAATCCTAAAAATCGCTGTAACACATAAATTACATGCATTTACCGTCAGGTCATGTGACAACAAATAAAGTAGTAGGACTATAGCCTATCAAATGGAATAATAAATCATATATTGTTATGATACATGATATGGGCAGAAATCATAATAAAGGAATGTTGAAAATTGAACGAATAAATTTGGACAGTTACAGAAATTGAGTCTTAATAGATATAAAATTTTAAAATTAATTGATGAAAAACAACTCTGGTTGCGTTATTCATTGGGATTCATAAAATACTGGTAGGCTGATTTGAATGCATTGAAATTAATAATTAAGGAAAATAAATTCAAACTAAGGTTACATCGACAATTGTGTTTGTTAAGCAAATGATGTATTGTTATTATTTAAATTAATTAAATACTGTGCATAAATAATGGTTACTAGCAGATAAGAAAAATTTGTTTATAAAACAGTTACCTAAACAGTACTTACAAAAGCAGATGTAATAAAATTTCTGGAAAATTTAATATTGAAAATCGTACGACACTCATTAAGACCAATAGAAAAATTAGTTCACGAGCCATAACCAAGACAACAACAAAATTTCTTGGAAATTTTTTGTAGGTAGACATTACTTCTTTTTAGGGTTTGTGTCGTTGCGATTTTCTTACCGAATCTGCATTCGAGCATTAATTCATATCCGGAAATTATTTTTCGTGCATTCCAACAACGTCCTAATTTGCTCTCGCATCCCGCTCGGGCAAATTAATACGACATTGTTGGAACGCACTCAAAAAATTTCCGGAAAGAATTAATGCTCTTATGAGATTATATGTGAAAATAAATTGAATTTCTGCATAAATTGTTTAAATATAATATGGTATTGTGAATAGTATCACAAGAAGCAAAGATAAACAGTTATCGTAATAGTGGTTTACAAAAATGAATAATCATCGATAGATAATGGATTTATTGTATTAAACTATAAATAAGAAGAAGTAATTTCATATTGGTTGTTTGTGGAATTGGATAGATACTTGGTGCATGGAGTTTGAGCCGTCAGCGTACCTGAAATAAATGGGACAAAGTTAATATTTGAAAATAAATAGAAGGAGAGTAACTTACCAGGACAATAGTTCGTGTGAAGAGCAGATCTAGGGGTTGCCAGTACCAGATAGCAGGACTGTGGACTGCAGCAGCGACCAGGACGAGGTTTTGAAAGCAGATAAGTTGTTTGGACGTGAACGAGCAAGTAGGACATTGCTAAGATTTGGATTGATGGTGCAGACATACAAGAGGAGCCAATAGCTGTGATGGTTGTACCAGAAAGAGCAGTAGCAGCTAGGAGAACTGTTCTTTTTCAGTAAATCGCAGGGCTCAACGTAGGAGCTTGTTGTGACATCGGAGACTAGCAGAACAGGAATTTGGAGCCAACATCAGTTGACAGGACCAAGGAAGGGTTAGCTGTTTGGTGTTTTGGACGTTGCAATCTGTTCGAGAAAGGCTTTAGTGGTGAGTGTTGTTCGTGGTAAGGACATAAGCAATAAAAAACAGGTTTGTTAGATTAAGTTGACATCGAAGTCTTGAATAACTGTCAATTTTGAAAGCAAGTAACAAAAACTGAAGCAATAATTATCTAGTAGAGTCAATTAATAGTAAACGTCAAATGTAAAAGCACAATTGTCAGTACACCTTGGTGTAGTAAATTTGAAAAGTAAAATTTGACATTTAAACATTAAATTAATTCAAAGAATTTGAGGTTATAAAGTTTCATTGCTACAGTAAATAGCATACTAGATTTGATGAACCCAGCCCGAAGAGATAAGAGGTCTTGATTATAGTAGATATCATTGTGATATTAAAAAAAATACATTGAAGGAATAGTTTCCATAATAGGGGCTATATAGCAATATATTAAATTATAGCTTAATTTGCAACTCCAGAACAACACCTGTGCTATCGCAATTGGCATAAATGCACAACGCCTAAAGCGCGGCTCATGAGTTACAATGCACATGCTTATTTCAGCAATTTTGAATTATTTAAATTCTCACCCATTAGCATAATAAAAAATTGCTCCTACAGGTTGATTAAACTCGTTCAGTTTAATTTGGGGATTGACATAATTAGGGCGAATACCTTTATCGAAAAAACAGAGCTGATAATGACATGTACTTACAGTTTAACTTGATGTTGAAGTCCAGTTATCGGCAAGTAGAACTATCCTGTTGTGTTGCATTTATTCATAAAGGCGCTAAGCCGGATTTGGCTGCTAAATTCTGAGACCCCAAGGTCGCCACTGTTAGAAGTCAGCTAACCACAAAAGGTAGTGGCACATGTCGGAAATTCTTTACCCATGCGGAAGCAGAATCGGTAAACTGGCCTTCGTTTCGGCCAATTTAGCCCATACAAGACCACAGCCCACACTAAACGATAATATCTCATTCTAGCCCGTAGCTGCTAAATTTTAGCCAGTAACTACTGGCCTAAATATTTAAAATTAGAAAGGGAAAATAGGCTCGCAGAAACATTCTTACCGAACGGTGTTCACGGCCTAATTATTGCAGAAGACGCATCGCAGCTATTTTAATCATTGGCAGGTAAGGGAACCTAGCCTAAATATAAAGATCAGTATGCAAATAATACAATAAGATGAGCTTTCCTACTTACGCAGAATGCGCTTTACGAAAACAACGCCTAGTGGCTTTGCCTGTTTAGCAACAAAAACGGCTTCAGTTTAGCCCAGCAATTCATATCCGCGAAATCGTGTCTCTCGAAAAATCAATACTCTGTCAGCTATTCGGCTGTTTGAGCGGCCTACTAGAATCGAAATGCCAAACAAGTCCATCGGGAAAACCGCAGGTGTTTATCACTTCGCACACACGCCTGCTGCGATAAACTTGAATGCTTTTGCTGCAATAATTAGATATAAGGTGGTTCGAAATAAGGTGCCAAATGCATCAACGCGCTATAAAAATAAAACTGAAACGCGGCGTTACAAACTCCCGAAATCTTTGAAAAGGAAATTATTAAATCAATGTACATTCCCTTTACTTAAGTATAGAGAGGGTCCACTCACAATTATCAAAATAAATATAAGTAAAAGTAGTGTACCTAGAGGGATTCTGGCTCACATTTGACCTTGAACTTTTTTCAAGGTCACGGGCCTAGTCGGGGTCATTGACCTCGGCCGCTTCCGAGAATTTTTTCTAGGTCACGGATCTAGCCTAGGTCAAGGTCGGAGTCATTGGCCTAGTCGGGGTCATTGACCTCGATCACTTCCGGGAATTTTTTGGGTTAAAAGTGTAGTTTTTGAAATTTTCCCACGCTCGAGCGTCTGGGATGCAGACATGTCTATTCATGCAGGATGTTATCAGTAAATCAGAAGCTATTGTTACCCTTATCAAAATTTTCTCAGGCTCGACCGGATGTGAGTCATCGTTTGACAGACATGTTTATTCTTGCAGGATGTTGTTGAACAATGACATCCATTGTTTTAAAATCAGCACGATAATTGGACAATGAAGCTATTGTTGTCTGGAGGAATTTTTGCTGACAGCCACTATAATATAGGTAAGAAAGAGGGGTTGGGCTGCTATTCAACTAGCCTATTTCAACTACCTGTTTGAGAAAATGTGCAAGGTTGCTAAAAAATAAACCGAATTAATTGTGGTCTAATAGTATATATCGAATTATTTCTAGCTAAAAAGATGCAATATAAAAATCCAAACCATTTTAAATAACTTGTTAGGTTTTTGTTTTATTACGCTTTCGACGAGATGTATGTCTGGATATTTAACTCGAATAGGCCGATTGGAAGCATCTTTTAGTAGATAGGTAATGTGTTCGATCCCACTGGAGGACTGTTTAAGCGGTAGACAGTATATAACATAATACAAAAGTGTTGCGGTCTTAGAGACATTGGGAAATCTGCAACATTGTTTGTAAGCAAAGTAAATATTAAGTGTTTTTTCCAGTACTTTATTAAATACACAGTCTCGAGCCGATAGTTATATATTTCGCTTGGATTTATGTACAGCACCCCATCGCTTTAGAAATAAGCAAGTTCTTAAAGAATTATTATGATGCTGTAGAGATTTACACGTTACAGGTGTGTATAAAAATTACGTATTTATTAAATATTACTGTTAACAAAGCTGTTAAACGTATGATAAAGGCAGTTATTAATTAGAGTGGTGGTTTAACGGTTTCTTACAACGGTATTTGTAAATCATTCGTAAGTAGTCCACCGATACACATTTATTTACGTTATGCATGTGCAGACTTGCTTGTTATGCAAGGTCGTTGACTTATCGTATGCAGTGTAGGAAATGTTATCATATGACTTTGTCAGCACGCCATAAAAGTTGGTTTTTGTAGTATAAGACATCCGCAAGCTAATTCGGTAAAGAGGTGGAAAAATACTTAAAGAAAATATACATTTGAAAAATCTGCACGACTAATACTCAACATTATTACAATTACATGCTAAAGACTGCAGACAAAAAGTAAGATATCAAAATTTTAAAATAAAACCCAGAGAATAAGAATTAAATAAAGCCAAGTCAAAGCTATTAGATCACGGCAATATATTAGTAAAAAACCAAGTTCCTAAAGAAATATTATTATGGTGTAGATATTTACAGGTTACAGTTCGGTGTATAAAAATTACGTATTTATTAAATATTACTGTTAACAAAGCTGTTAAACGTATGATACAGGCAGTTATTAATTACTTAATAAAACAATTGTCCTATATCCGGTATTCATGGTTTATGTCTTAATCTGATTTTAATAGTCGATTGGAGTTGAATAACTAAGGTTATTACAATGCTAAAGACTGTGCGCAAAATGTAAGATTAAAATCAAAAATTTTAAAATAAAACCCAGAGAATAAGAATTAAATAAAATAAAGCTATTAGATCACTGCAATCACTACAATAATAAGGATGCTATACTCAATGGTGAGGGACAGTTTCATTTTTGCTGGAGAAAAACATCTAGATTGGTTAAAAATCAGATGTATAAGAGAAAATCTCAAACTTGTTTAAAAACATTTTGTAACTAAACAATCACATTTAAAATTGTGTAAATAAAGCTAAAATTAGAAGGAGACGCAGACTATAGAAAATACGTGTCAATACTTGTGGATGTGAGCGTCTAGGGAATGTGCAAGGTTGCTAAAAATAAACCGGATGTGAGTCATTGTCTGTAAATGCCAAACTTGTCAGAACCTGCCTGCCTGTCTGCTGCGTAATTAAACAACGAAGCCATTGTTTGAGAAATGTGCAAGGTTGCAAAAATAAACCGGTTGTCTGGAGTTTCTGCACAGGTCAGCGCGGGAGTCTGCGCGGGAGTCTGCGCGATGGTTTGGCGGGAAATTCAAAATTCTGCGTAGGTTTTGGCGGTAAATTTAAATTACACTCAGGTTTTGACGGTAAATTTAAATTATGATCAGGGTTTTGGCGGGAAATTTAAATTTTGCGTGTTGTCTGGGGTTTCTGCACAGGTCAGCGTGAGCGTCTGCGCGAGGGTGTTTATGCGCATGCTTGGCGGTAAAATCAAATTCTGTGCAGGTTTGGCGGGGAAATTTAAATTCTGCGTAGGTTTTGGCGGGAAATTCAAATTATGCTCAGGTCTTACAGGTAAACAGATAGGTAGACAGGCAAACAGTCAGACAGGCAGTATGGTTTATGTCTTAATCTGATTTTAATAGTCGATTAGCGTCGAATAACTAAGGTTATTACAGTGCTAACAACTGTGCGCAAAAATTTTAAAATAAAACCCAGAGAATAAGAATTAAATTAAATAAATCCGAGTAAAAGCTATTAGATCACTGCAATATTCTAATTAATAAGGATGGTGAGGGACAGTATAATTTTGAACTTATCTAGATTGGTTAAAAATCAGATGTATAAGAGAAAATCTCAAACAAAAACATTTTGTCAGACCTGTCCAGACCGGCGGATGTGAGTCATCGTCTGGGAATGTGCAAGGTTGCTAAAACTAAACCGGTTGTTTGAGGTTTCTGCGTAGGTCTGCGCGAGGGTTTTTGCTCATGCTTGGCGGTAAATTCAAATTCTGTGCAGGTTTGGCGGAAAATTCAAATTCTGCGCATGCTTGGCGGTAAATTCAAATTCTACACATAATTTTTGGTGGGAAATTCAAATTATAGTCAGTGGAAAAATCTGGGAATGTACAAGGTTACTAAAATGTATGGGGTCTTTACACCAGATGTAGTTAATGACCTCCATTATCAGTGTCTATAAATTTGGTAGACCGACAGGCAGGCAGACCGACAGACAGACAGACAGACAGACAGACAGACAGACAGACAGGCAAACAGACAGACAGACAGACAGACAGACAGACAGACAGACAGGCAGACAGACAGACAGACAGACAGACAGACAGACAGACAGACAGACAGACAGACAGACAGACAGACAGACAGACAGGTAGGCAGACAGACAGACAGACAGACAGGCAGATAGACAGACAGACAGACAGACAGACAGACAGATAGACAGACAGACAGACAGACAGACAGACGGGTAGGCAGACAGACAGATAGACAGGTAGGCAGACAGACAGACAGACAGACAGACAGACAGACAGGCAGACAGGCAGGCAGACAAACAGACAGATAGACAGGCAGGTAGGCGGACAGGCGAGCAGGCACGCAGGTAGGCAGGCAGACAGGCAGGTAGGCAGGCAGACAGACAGACAGACAGACAGGCAGACGGACAGGCAGGCATTCTTAACACCATTTATTGTACAGATTGTGAGCAGTAATAGAAATAGGTGTGAGAGAGATACCTGTACCAGTTAAGTATAAGTGTCCAAAATGTAAAGGGGAAACCGATCAAGAAGGACGAAAATGTATTGCTTATATTGCACGAACATATGAAAGAAAACAGTGGTGGTAAACATTATCCTCAATCATATTTCAGACAATTCTAGCGAATAACTGAACTCAGCTTGGTGGACGCTATCGTCATGAATTTGATTCTTATATATACATCTAACAATTCTGATATCTATCATTTGATAAGAAACTGTTGACGTGTGAACTAGTTTGAATCTGTCAGTCTGTCTAACTGGCTGTCTACCTGTCTAGCTGTCTACCTGTCTACCTGTCTAGCTGTCTACCTGTCTACCTGTCTAGCTGACTACCTGTCTAGCTGTCTACCTGTCTACCTGTCTAGCTGTCTACCTGTCTAGCTGTCTACCTGTCTAGCTGTCTACCTGTCTAGCTGTCTAACTGTCTACCTATCCAGCTGTTTACCTGTCTGTCTGTCTGGCTTTCTACCGCTTACATACTTGTGACAATAATGAAAACGAATGTAGCGACAGAACTTATTAAAACTAAAAATATTATAAGACAGAAAGTTTGAGCTCTTAAGGAGGGTAAGTTGGTGCAACAACAGCTCCTCGGTAAATTTTTTAAACCTGTTACCGAACAAATACAAAGTGTTGCAAAAGAAATCAATACAAAAGAGAATCCTCCATCACAATTTAAGCCTTTCAAATTGAAAAAGAAAGAGAAAGTTAAATACAATTATGATGATGATCTTAAAAGAAAAACTAAATACGATTATGACGCGGATGATGACGATGATGAATATATCAATATATCAAATCCTCCAAAACTAGAATTATTTACACCAATACCGGCTGATGAAGTATTGTGTGAATCCACCGAAGATGAACCTAATACAACTATAACAAACAAATTTCAACCGCAAGCTATAAGTTCTTTCTTAGAACAGTATGACGAACTTCCTAGAAAATATGTAAGCAATTATCTTATAGAAAGACCAAATCTAGGGAGGTATGGAATTAGATATGATTTTGATAAAAACCAATTTTATTTTGGTGGAGATGAGCTAGATATAAAGGGATCAGATATAATTGTAAAAAATGTTCGCTATGAAGGTACGCCTGGTTTGTACGAATTACTATTTAAAAACGATCCTCAAATAACTCCAACGTCGACAGATAGAGCAAATTATAATGATATCATAAACAGAACAGGTGCGGCGCATAGAAATTTTGATAAAAATGATCAGAAGGTAGGTTTCAACCAAGCGAAATACAAGAAATTTATAAAATCTAACCTGTCATCATCACCCTCGCCATCATCGATATCGTTAAGGACTACAAAGCTTACTGGTAAAGGTATGCAGCAAGTTAGCAATAAACCGTTGGATTATGTTTACTGGGATGATCCGAACGAATTAGTTGATCGATTAAAGTTACTGTATGCCTCTCAAGCATCTGGCCATACAAATCATAGAAATGAAATTGTTAGTATAATAGAAGAGTTAAAAGAGGCAGGAATAATTGAATAAATCCAGTTCGGAAACAGCACGAGGAGATCCTTCAGACAGAGATGACAACAACACCTCTACCACAATAATTGACTAGTGTATAATATATTTGTAATAATTTTATACATGTACATTAGACAAATAAAATACAATTATATTTACAATTGCCGTTTTATTACACCGTCGTGCCCATAAAACCGTTACAGGAACAGCTGTCTGTCTGTCTGTCTGCCTGTCTGTCTGTCTGTCTGCCTACCTGTCTGTCTGTCTGTCTGTCTGTCTGTCTGTCTGTTTGCCTGTCTGTCTGTCTGTCTGTCTGTCTGTCTGTCTGTCTGTCGGTCTGCCTGCCTGTCGGTCTGCCTGCCTGTCGGTCTACCAAATTTATAGACACTGATAATGGAGGTCATTAACTACATCTGGTGTAAAGACCCCATACATTTTAGTAACCTTGTACATTCCCAGATTTTTCCACTGACTATAATTTGAATTTCCCACCAAAAATTATGTGTAGAATTTGAATTTACCGCCAAGCATGCGCAGAATTTGAATTTTCCGCCAAACCTGCACAGAATTTGAATTTACCGCCAAGCATGAGCAAAAACCCTCGCGCAGACCTACGCAGAAACCTCAAACAACCGGTTTAGTTTTAGCAACCTTGCACATTCCCAGACGATGACTCACATCCGCCGGTCTGGACAGGTCTGACAAAATGTTTTTGTTTGAGATTTTCTCTTATACATCTGATTTTTAACCAATCTAGATAAGTTCAAAATTATACTGTCCCTCACCATCCTTATTAATTAGAATATTGCAGTGATCTAATAGCTTTTACTCGGATTTATTTAATTTAATTCTTATTCTCTGGGTTTTATTTTAAAATTTTTGCGCACAGTTGTTAGCACTGTAATAACCTTAGTTATTCGACGCTAATCGACTATTAAAATCAGATTAAGACATAAACCATACTGCCTGTCTGACTGTTTGCCTGTCTACCTATCTGTTTACCTGTAAGACCTGAGCATAATTTGAATTTCCCGCCAAAACCTACGCAGAATTTAAATTTCCCCGCCAAACCTGCACAGAATTTGATTTTACCGCCAAGCATGCGCATAAACACCCTCGCGCAGACGCTCACGCTGACCTGTGCAGAAACCCCAGACAACACGCAGAATTTAAATTTCCCGCCAAAACCCTGATCATAATTTAAATTTACCGTCAAAACCTGAGTGTAATTTAAATTTACCGCCAAAACCTACGCAGAATTTTGAATTTCCCGCCAAACCATCGCGCAGACTCCCGCGCAGACTCCCGCGCTGACCTGTGCAGAAACTCCAGACAACCGGTTTATTTTTGCAACCTTGCACATTTCTCAAACAATGGCTTCGTTGTTTAATTACGCAGCAGACAGGCAGGCAGGTTCTGACAAGTTTGGCATTTACAGACAATGACTCACATCCGGTTTATTTTTAGCAACCTTGCACATTCCCTAGACGCTCACATCCACAAGTATTGACACGTATTTTCTATAGTCTGCGTCTCCTTCTAATTTTAGCGTTATTTACACAATTTTAAATGTGATTGTTTAGTTACAAAATGTTTTAAAACAAGTTTGAGATTTTCTCTTATACATCTGATTTTTAACCAATCTAGATAAGTTCAAAATGAAACTGTCCCTCACCATTGAGTATAGCATCCTTATTATTGTAGTGATTGCAGTGATCTAATGGCTTTATTTTATTTAATTCCTATTCTCTGGGTTTTATTTTAAATTTTGATATCTTACATTTTGCGCACAGTCTTTAGCATTGTAATAACCTTAGTTATTCAACTCTAATCGACTATTAAAATCAGATTAAGACATAAACCATGAATACCGGATATAGGACAATTGTTTTATTAAGTAATTAATAACTGCCTGTATCATACGTTGTCTGCAGTCTTTAGCATGTAATTGTAATAATGTTGAGTATTAGTCGTGCAGATTTTTCAAATGTATTATCTGCTAATATTTTCTTTAAGTATTTTTCCACCTCTTTACCGAATTAGCTTGCGGATGTCTTATACTACAAAAACCAACTTTTATGGCGTGCTGACAAAGTCATATGATAACATTTCCTACACTGCATACGATAAGTCAACGACCTTGCATAACAAGCAAGTCTGCACATGCATAACGTAAATAAATGTGTATCGGTGGACTACTTACGAATGATTTACAAATACCGTTGTAAGAAACCGAAATTCCAATAATAAAATTAAACCACCACTCTAATTAATAACTGCCTGTATCATACGTTTAACAGCTTTGTTAACAGTAATATTTAATAAATACGTAATTTTTATACACACCTGTAACGTGTAAATCTCTACAGCATCATAATATTTCTTTAGGAACTTGCTTATTTCTAAAGCGAGGGGGTGCTGTACATAAATCCAACAGCAAAAGTAAAATATATAACTATCGGCTCGAGACTGTGTATTTAATAAAGTACTGGAAAAAACACGTAATATTTACTTTGCTTACAAAAACAATGTCTCTAAGACCGCAACACTTTGTTATATACTGTCTACCGCTTAAACAGTCCTCCAGTGGGATCGAACACATTACCTATCTACTAAAAGATGCTTCCAATCGGCCTATTCGAGTTAAATATCCAGACATACATCTCGTCGAAAGCGTAATAAAACAAAAACCTAACAAGTTATTTAAAATAGTTTAGATTTTCATATTGCATCTTTTTAGCTGGAAATAATTCGATATATACTATTAGACCACAATTAATTCGGTTTATTTTTTGCAACCTTGCACATTTCTCAAACAATGGCTTCATTGTTTAATTGCGCAGAAGATAAACAGACAGGCAGGCAGGTTTTGACAACTCTGACATTTCCAGACAATGACTCACATCCGGTATAGGAATCTTGTAAACATTAGACTCTTAACCTCAAAAATTCATCGTGGGAATCTTGTAAAAATTAGACTTCTACCTCCAAAATGTATCGTGAGAATCTTGTAAAAATTTCAAAATTAGACTTTTAACAGGGTCAGCAAAAAATTTTCAAACAGAGACAGCATTCACTTTAGCAGTTGTGCTGATTTTTTCTCAAACAATGGCTTTCATTGTTGAATTTTTAACAGCTTTGCACATTTTAATCTCCAGACAACAATGGCTTCATTGTCCAATTATCGTGCAGATTTCTCAAACAATGGCTTTTATTGTTCTATTTTTACCAGCTTTGCACATTTTAATCTCCAGACAACAATGGCTTCATTGTTCTCGAATTTCGTCTCGACTTTAAAACAATAGACGCCATTGTTCAATAACATCCTGCATCTACAAGTCTCAACTAGTTTTGCATTGCCAGACGATAACTCACATCCTGTAGAGCCTGAGAAAATTTTGATAGCTTCTGATTTACTGATAACATCCTGCAAGAATGAACATGTCTGCATCCCAGACGCTCGAGCGTGGGAAAATTTCAAAAACTACACTTTTAACCCAAAAAATTCCCGGAAGTGGCCGAGGTCAATGATCCCGACTAGGCCAATGACTCCGACCTTGACCTAGGCTAGATCCGTGACCTAGAAAAAATTCTCGGAAGCGGCCGAGGTCAATGACCCCGACTAGGCCTGTGACCTTGACCTCGGCTAGGCCCGTGACCTTGAAAAAAGTTCAAGGTCAAATGTGAGCCAGAATCCCTCTAGCTACACTACTAGTAAAATATATACAATGCGGCGGATAATAGATCACTGTTGATACTCATTCCTAGCGGTAGAATTCCAAATCAAACTACCACACGTAGAACAGGTGCACGAGTTGTTGTGGAAGCTGTTTTACACCTAAAATGGTACTAGCGGGACATATTGCTAGAAATGATGAACGAACAATGGACTAGGCAACTCATACAATGGAAACCAAGAAATGAAGCTTACAGGAGTAGAGGGTGATGGCCCAGCTACAGGATGGACAACAAAACTAGATGTAGGTGGCCCAAAACAGAAAGACATGGCAAAAGTTAACGCTTCCGTTCAGTAGTGGACAGTATAAGCTATTAGCTTTGGCGATTTTATACTTGACAACCATGTTTGACTTTGTCACACTACCCAACCCTAAATCTGAACTTGTCGAAAAGTTTTGGTACAACTCATGGGCATTATGCGAAAGCAAGCAGCTTAAATATACTAGAAAATTCACAAACAGCAGTTTCTTTAGAACCGAGACTGATATTAGGCTTTCTCGTTTACTAGCTGCATAAGATTATCCAATTCTGAAGATGCGAGACAATGGGCACCACGACATAGAAATTATTTGAGACAAGGGATCGCCCTCTTTCTTCATATGTGATCGCGTAAGTTTCGGAAACGATTTGAAAGAAAATTACTATATTTTCTTGAGACAATTCATTTTGGGTACATTATTTTATTCACGAGATAAAACGACAACTAATAGGAATTAGACAAAAGTAACTTCGACACTCAAATCAAACAAAAACCAATCCGGACGCTGGAAAGGTGTGTATAAAGGACAAAACAAATGTACACTAGGACAGTACACCGATGTTGAAGACTTCTGTTTTGGACTTAACAGTAATTATTTATTTTATAATACTTTGTCACAACTGCTGGTTATAAAGTAGAAATGTATGAATTTGTTTAGATTTTCATTGTAAAATAATAGGGCTAAGCAATAATCGGATTTAGCTTTCACTTAAAAAAACTTGGGAATGCCCTAAGTGTAAGAATTATCTTTTCGTCTGTAAATTATCTATTGTTACGATTACAAGTAGTAATTAATTTACAGCTGTGAAAATGGAATCTTTATGAAAATAAAATTAGGCAATTATAGATCAAAGAGGTGAAACATTTTTTAGAACTATTATGTCATAAACTTTACACGTATAATAATTTGTTATTTTACAATGGTATCCAAATAACATCTATGCCAAAATTATAGATACTTCCGTTTACGCTATAAGTTAAGTTAAGCGATGGTCTACTCACGAATGAATTACACTTTACGCTGACTCAAAACCAAGAATTATTTACACAGCCGCTAACATGAAAGTTAAGTGTAACAACAACATATAACAACAATATTAAAAATAACACTTATCTGATCTCTTATCGACCCAGCGAAGGTCCTAAATAGATTAAAGTTTCTTATAAGCGTCGATTAATTGGATCAAATAGAGGCTATGAAGTTTGGCCATTCACTATTCTTATTGCAATTGAGAATATTACATAAAATTGAAGCGTCGAACAATCGCCTGTCAACAATAAAGTTTATCCAGAATCAATATAAAGGAATGTCCAAAGCCGCACCGGGCAATTTTTACTGATGGTAAGTCGACGAACTGTGGAATTTCTAGCAGGGACATGCAAAGTGCATCGGTTAGCAGTTAAAATCGAAAAATATTTACCTCAGTAATGTACATATCGCTGATGTTCAATTTGCTACCCAGCACGTGCAGCTACCTTGAACGGGAAATTTCACGGCCTAGAGGAGAATCAAGAAAGCTGCAAAAAAAAGAACTGAAACGAAAAAAAAGGGAAGAAAAAGAAAATTGGTTGCTTACTTTGAGGTATCCAGATATCGACTAGTGATATTCCCGCATAGGGTGGGCATGTCAAGCGGCTTTCGAAGCAAAAACTAGAAATACGTAAATTCCTTAAGACAGGACAGAAGACTAAGCAAATAATTTCCACCTCTATTAGGTGTTAAAAACCAATTGCATTTTTGTTTCAACGCTTGCTAAATTAAATAGGCGGCCCAAAAAGTGCTGAAGCGTACGGAATTTTCTAATTTATAATGAAAGCGGTGAAAAAGTCACGCCGACCGATTTCGGATCGTAACAGGGTATTTAGCAGTATAGAATTTTGAAGAACGTGTTTTGTACTGACCTTCGCACGACAGTCATGAGCCAATAAATTCAAGATCGACATTTTTCTGAGAGGTTGAGAATCATTCACTTTCATATGCTCAAATACGTGCACATAATTTTATTGCTTATAAAATTACAGTCTTAATTATTTATTTATTAGTCTTAAATATAACAGCATAGTTGCTATTTAGAGTGCCAAGTAGATCGTTTATTACTCGTACATACTCGTAATTATATTTGATTTTAGTATTTTCATGAGCACTGTCTGTTATATCACTGAAAGCATAGGTAACAATTGAATAAGGCCCTGGTATTTTATGCGATAGGTATATTTAACATTATTCTTAAGCACATATTGTAAGAAGCTAAAATTTATAATCAGATGTATCCATGCCATTATCAGTAAGTTGTTGGTCAATCCAATCAGAAAACATTGCGACATTTGCATAAACTTCCGGTACATTTTGTTCTCCACAGTCTGTTCCCCAAGCGACAATTCCCGCTTGATAATATTTGTTTTGGTGCCCAGCAATAGGGCAAACTAACGGACTGCCACCATCGCCCTTGCACGTACTTTTACCAGGCTCGCCCCCAGCGCAAATAAAGCTATCGTGCAGATTGAATTTTGGCCCTACCCACGTTGTGCGAAGGCGATTTTGGCAAACGTCTCTTGGTACGATAGGCAACTCAATGCTTTTCAATATAGCCTGATTCCGTCCACTTTGTCCAAAAGCGTCTGTACCCCAGCCTGTGACGAAGCATGTCGACTGCTCTATCATCATGCCTTGTTTTGGCAAACATGTAATAGCGATGCTTCGAGCGAGTTCAAAGGGCGATTGCAGAATTAAAATCGCTACGTCATTGTGAAACCCGCCGGAGTAGTAGTTGGGGTGGATTATGACAGATTTGACATCGCGATCTTGATGTGGAATGACTTCTTCCGTCGATTCAGTGTCCCATTCACCTGCTCGAACTTTGAAGATCCTCCCTTTGCTGACAACACAATGGGCGGAAGTTAAAATAGCTTGGGGGTGTATGATCGAGCCTCCACATTTGTAACGGAGTGGTTTCTGCTTGTCTGTGGATTGTTCGTAATAGATTGCCACCATCCATGGAAACTCGCCGAACTGAGCTTCGTTGTCATGTTCATTGCCAAAGCGAAGACGAATCCCTTCCGGTTTGCGAATGCCGCATTCCTTCGTGTTTGTTCGGCTCGGCGATGATACGTTGGACGTGGTCAGCAAATCTTGCTTTTGACAGCATACCATCATGTCGCTACAAGGGCTGCCATCGTCGATTCTATTAAGGAGAGATCAAAACATTATTCTTTATTTTAACTGCAGCTTTATGAGATTAGTGTAATATTACTGCTGTTTTTCATTAGACACATTATTATCCAACTTAAAGAAATGGAAAAGAAAACAGTTTTAGATAATTTTGAGTATAAAAATAATCTCTGTAGAATATATTTCTTTTTCGTTGTAGATGTGACTAAACGGTTAAAACATGACAATTCTAAATTACATATAATAGAAGTTAAGATAAAGAACAAAGCTAAAGGATTACCTAAATGTAATAATAAACATATACTGCTATGACGCCCCGTGTTGTGACTTACGACTATCTTCTGTGCAGCAAAATCGCGAACAGGATTCCATATAGCTTATAATGATTGAAATGGTTAAGTAGATTTTTGTCTCACTGTGTTTTTACACGAAGAGTAAACGGTTTGTCGGAATAAAAATCAACAATTTGTAAAAAATGGTCTACTGACCCAATTTTAATACATGTAAGATGTTTATAAGTTTACGTAGAACTTGGCATAAGTGCTTAATTGTATTATTTTTAATGCCAACCGACGTGGATTGAAAGCGTTACCTTTCAGAATCAGCAAGCACCTAAATCTATTCCAGACCGCAAATAGTGAAGCCCTAAAACGTTCCTATTTTGTTATTATCACAGCTGCAGTTTGTTATAAATAAAATAGTACAGCATACTCACGTCATACAGAAAATGGTAAAATAAATAAACAAATAGCGGGAAAATAAGAAATTAATTAATTTATTGCTAATTACAGCATTACTAAAGGTGAACAAATGTGATAACAAAAATGTCTTGTAGTCATAAAAATTACGAGGAAGAACAGATAGAAGAATTAGAACGGCGAGAAAAGGAAATGGTAACCACCAATGCCCACATATGCCGAGCAATAAAGCATTTAAAAGAAAGTAAAACATCCAGGAAAAGTGGAATTCATAATGCGGTGATACACTGGAGTACTTGGCTCTCATCTCTTAAAGCGAGAGTGGAGTACCATAAATACTATCCGGACAGATCAAAGCAGATTATGCTTTCCTAATATACAAATGAAGCTTCATGAAGTCACCTTGTATGTTGAATGTGAAGCTGCAGAACAAATAATACCACACACTGGATATGTTTTTACATATACTCATTAAAAGAAGAAAGGCGATAAATAATTCGATGTAATATAAAATAAAGCAAATGTACGAACAACCAGACAACTAAGTTGGGTAACTAGAAAACGTTGAAAATTAATGAACACTGAAAAGGTGTTTCGAGCAGAAGAATGAGAATACAAAACACTAATTCAAAGTGCACCACTACCAAGAGAAGCCATGACAACTGGTTCTTCAATACAACAACTTACATATTGATATATCGATATGTTGGAAGACCATAAAGTTTCTCAAACTATTGATGTGTACAATGGCGTATTAACCATGCTTGCCGCCAGAAGCCCTGTAAACTTTGCTCCCATATTTTACTTAGTATTAGAAAAATACAGACATTTTTTACTGTAATCATCTTTGGTTGCACTTTCCGGGTGGACTATGGTTTGACGGCGACGCCTGATCACGCTGAAAATGTTTCATTGAAAAACCCTCTATACCAACATTTCAAAAGTATATATCCTCCTGCGTGGAATCGCCACTGTTCGTAGTCACTTAACAAGAAATGAAGTTAAAACTTTCGATTTTTTAAAGTTTTATAATTTTGAAATATTCTACTTGGTTAGCAAGGAGAAGAAGATTTAAACAGAACATTTTTCAAAATTCTGTATTGTTTAATCAATTTGAATAGTTTTTCGTTTTTGAGTTTGAAAATCGTAATTCGTAAGTCTTTAGTTTGTTACAGATTAAATGACGTTAAGTTAAGTTAAGTCAGGATAGGTTAGGTGAGATTAGGTTAGTCAGTACCTGGTTAACACTATTGAGAGCTACCTGTGCGGAAGGACTGGTGAAGTTAGGGGACACGGAAGCATCGGTACTTCGGCTGGGGTGCCGCAAGGCTCAGTTCTTGGGCCAATTCTATGGAATGTATTGCATGACCACGTGGTGAGAATTGATCGGCCCGAAAAATTTAAAGCAATTGCATATGTCGACGATCTCGCTCTTATGGCCGAAGCAGACAACGGAGAGGAACTGTGTCATGTTGCAGATATGGCGGCCATCATGATATACAGATGGATGGAGGAAAACCAATTGACCTTGGCTCCAAATAAAACGGAGGCAGTAGTTATTAAGGGCCCTAGAAAGAGCGAGAATATACAGTTCAGAGTAGAAGACACGTAAAATACTTGGAAATCTGGATTGACGATAAGCTAAGGTTTAATGAACATGTCAGAAAGGTTACAGGGAAATGAGATAGAGTGTAGAAAAGCTGAAGGTATTGGCAGGTGCTGCCCAGTCTATATACTGTTGTATGGTGCACGAGTGTGGGCACAGGTCATGAAAATAAAGAGATATAAAGAAATGATGCAGAGGACACAGAGGAGGGCTTTGGTGAGGGTTGTATCCGCATATCGGATCACATCAACAAAGGATTTGCAAGTGCTGGTCTGCGTAATACCAATAGATCTATTAGCTAAAGAAAGAGCCGCAGTATACAATTATATAGAACAAGGCCTGAAAAAGGCAAATAGGTTAGCCAGAGTAAGGTCAACGGGAGAGTGGCAAAAAAGGTGGAATAATACAGCCGACGCGACGTGGCGGCCTGGACCAAAGATCTTATTCCCAATATTGAGTCTAGACGGAATACGGACACAGGGTCCTGGAGTATCACTTGGCTCAGTTTATGACTGGTCACGGGTCGTACAGAACATATACGTTCTCAATAGGCAAATCGACAGATGCCAATTGCATATATTGCGGAAAAATAGACACCCCAGACCACACGATGTTCGAATGTGAGAGGTGGTACAGAGAAAGGATAACCTTTTCAATGGAATATGAAGGCATGGTAAACAGCCAGAACATCAAAAGAAACGATTGCCAGCAAGGAGAAGTGAACAATAATACATGAATACATCAGAAAAATTATGACAGTTCCGCGGTGCCAGCGGAGTTAGAGAGAGGGTTTAGTGGGTAGGTCAGCCTTGCACAAAACGGCTGGAGTCTCACACGATCGCACGGTGAGCATGAGCTTTTCCCCCACCAAACAAAAGGTAAGGTTAGGTTAGGATAACTTGGGTTAGGGTTAGATTAGAGTTAGGTTGACTTAAGTTAGGTTCTCTGATCAAATGTGATAGCGGTTTCTGAGTAGGATGTGGGAAAGACAGCAGTTTTAATCGGTAAAAATCCGACATCACCCTAAGAGGGTGTTTTTTGAACATTTCTTTTTCTGAAAAATGTTAAGTTTGGCTAAAAAAGACGAAACATAACGACCGCGGAACAAACGTCGAGGACAACTATGAGAAGCCCCTTGCTCACAAACTTCGGTGGATAAACCATCTGCTGTTGACACTATGCCGATCATGGACACAACGCCAACCGTCTGATGTGGTTCAAACATGCTGTATGTCGTTCTAGTTTGTTTAGGTTAGCTCAGCATTTTGTCGTTTTTTTTAATTTTTCGCACCTATTTCGTCACGCATGTTTTGAATATTAGTCCAGTCAAATTAGAAAAAATTACGGCAAACTTTCGGAATAATTCATAGTGAGCTGAATTTTTGTGTACACCTTTATTTGGTGTTTTCAAACAACATCCGAAAAGTACCGTTGATTTGACCTTGAGCTTCATGAGTTATAGGGTGCAGATGTGGGAAAAGTTTGGTTTTGGGCTTATATCTTCTTTTCTATTGCCTTTAGGTATATGACATTGTACAAAGAAATTGAAGGGCACAAAATTCTGTACAAAAAAGAACTTGGTAGTTTTTTCTGTAGGACGGACCGTTTCTGCGAAAACTCGCCATGAACGTTCATCTGAAGCATAACAATACTGAAATCCCGAGTTCCACAACTAATCTGAGGTCTGAAATGTAAAAATACAGCATCAGCTAAATCGAAGGGTCTTTTTCGTACAATATTAAGACAACAGTGTTCCCAAAATAAAATAATTCAAGGAAATCGCAACTTTGAACATCTCGACCTGATTTTGAAAATGCAACTTATATAATTGACGGCGGCTTTCTCTTACACAGAGTGGTATGGCATCAAAATGATTCTTTTAATTCCATTTGTACAACTTATGTACATTATGTACAGCAACATTTTGGTCCAAATACAATTATAGTCTTCCATGGATATTCAAACAGCAGCAATAGTGTGAAAAGTATGGAACAACTTCGTAGATCTTCTAAATTGTCATCGGTCGAAATCTTGTTCGATGAAACAATGAACGCAATGGTAAGCCAAGATACATTTCCTGCTAATAACAGCAATAAAACCAGATTGATTTCCATGTTGGCTAAGCATTTTGAGGTCCATAATATCCGCGTCAAGCAATCTGAAGATGATGCCGATGTTTCAATAACAGCACTTGAAGAATCGCCTCAAAATAAAACTGTTGTTGTCGGGGAAGATGCAGATCTCTTGGTACTCCTGACAGATCGTACCCTAGTTGATGGAGAAATTTATTTTATGAAGCCAGGCAGAGGAAAAGTTCCACAAAGAATTTACTCATCCCAAAGTTGTTACCAATATAAATCCAGTAAACATCATCTTCTATTTTTACATGCTGTCTCCGGGTGTGACACAACGTCAGCTTTTTTTAGTAAAGGTAAAACGACAGCTTTGAAGCTGTTAGAAATCTGCCAATATTTGCAAGCTGCGGCTCAAGTTTTCAGGAAAATAGATTCTGCACACGAATTGATTTCTTTCAATGGGATTAAAATTGTACTGGCATTATATAGTGCTCTAATTCAAGAAGTTTCCATTGATTAATATCGTTACATGCGTTTCACGAAATTAATACGTAAAGTAAGCCCTTGAAATTAAATTTATTACCGCCAACGTATGGTGCAGCTAAAGAGCACCTTTACATAGTCTATTTTCAAATACAAAAGTGGCTGAGGAATGAATTAAACCCTATTGAGTGCCGATGGACATTGAGAAACGATGTATTGGAACCAAAGAAAACAATGGAAGCTCCCGCTCCGGATTTTCTTTAGAACCTGATCTTCTGTAATTGCACCAAAGGTTGTGGGCCATAGTGTGGATGTAGAAAGTTGGGGATTAAATGCTCGTCAATTTGTGGTCATTGCAACGGACAATCGTGTTTAAATGCCAATGCAATTGAAGACATCTTAGAAAACCAAGTTGATGAAGGAGAGAATGAAAACCGATTAGATATATTTTCTACGGATTATCTGGAACAACGCGACATAGAAGGAGGGAAAAAGAGAATGAATAAGATTAACATAACTCTATTTTGACTGTTTTAAGAATAGAGAGGATATTTTGAACGACTGCGACCGTGGATGAGTCCTGAAAGGGGATGCCACATTAAAAAAAAAACGCGTCTCGTACTCAACCTCAAACGTGGTCTGGAATAGGGTACTTTGTCTTGGACTCATAGCTTCAACGCTATACTACGCGAAAACGGTCGGTCGTACAAAAAAAAACACCCAGTACTTTTTTGTACAGAATTTTGTGCTCTTCAATTTCTCTGTACAATTTCATATACCTAAAGTCAATAGAAAAGAAGATATAAGCGAAAAACCAAATTCTTCCCACATCTGCATCCTATAACTCGCGAAGCTCAAGGTCAAATCAAGGGTACTTTTAGGAGGTTGTTTGAAAACACTAAATAAAGGTATCCACAAAAATTCAGCTCACTTTGAATTATTCCGATCAAGAATCCTTATTTGATTGGACTATATATAAATTTAAATTGATTAAGGCACATTTAAGTTTCATAGTGACTAAAATTCTCAAGAATAAGTGGTGAGTATCCGTGGTAGACGGTTGATGTTGTGTCCACAGTTGGCGTTGTGTCCAGTCAGCGTTGGGTTCTATTCCCAAACTGTTCCATTCTAACCCCACATTGGTAATCAAATTGGTTTTTCGCCGGAAAAAATAAGAAATTTTGAAAAGTGCTCCATTTTAACTTGGTTACCTCCGACGAGCACAACGTTCTAGGAATTTTATATTTAAAAGAATCGAAATTTTTTACGCTTTTATGTTAACATCTAACTTCCGTAATCCGCATAGGCGTTTCCGCGCGGGGAGCGTATATTTTTGGAACGATCTTAGAGAAGCTTTTCCACTGTAAAGTTTCAGCGCAATCGGGCGTCACCACTACACTATAAATCTTCCCCAATTTCCAGTGGGTATATACCTGGAAGTTAATATTTCATAATAGAGATAATAGTATATATAATAGTGTACACCTCGGCACTGAAGTTCCTTTTTATCGATCATGTGGTTTATTTACCTTGGCCCTGCGGGTCTCGGCAACTAAATCCACATTCGTGATAAAAAGTTATACTTCAGTGCCTTGATATACAAACTACTATTTTATACCAAGGCACTGAAGTTTAGCTTTTTATCACGAATGTGGAATTAGTTACCGAGGTCCGTAGGGGTAAGGCAAATAAACCACATGAGGGATGAAAAAGGACTTCAGTGCCGAGGAGTACATTATGTTTTATTTGAAATCGAGAAATCGTAAAATTACAACATTTTAACCAACATTTGTAGGTTGTGTTAACGTTGGTTGACGTTTATCTGTCGCCTCGCCACCTAAAAAAAAGTCGTAAAACGATGCATTACTTTACTGTCTATTTATCGTATTTTAATGACGATTTCGAGGTACTTTAATGCCGATTTCAAATAATTTTTTTATGATTATTACATTTTGACGCCCCCTAAAATTTTGCGCCAGAAGCTGCTTCTGCTATAATACTCCACTGGATGTGTATTATATATATCTATCAATATAATCTATATCGATATATTTTACCTATACATATATAGTGTTTAAGTGTTGCAATAATTTGCTATCAATATATTCGATATTTCGGTATGTTTATATATTTGATGCTATAAATGCTTCGATATTTCATATCGAAACCGAATCTATCAATATTTTTCTAGTGGTACCGAATTTCACCAATTAGTCGAAAATTGCAATCTAAATAAAATCATCTAAAATGTCTCGTTTTCCATTTCTTTCTTACGTCTATAGTAAAAGACTTACAGAAAGTTGAAGCAACTTAGATACTTCAGATATAAGCGTCTAGAAGGCTCTTATAAGATGTATCTTTAAATCGAGCTAAGAAAGCTGCATCTTGTTCTCTGCTTAACCTCTTCTCTATCTGCTATAGTTTCCGAGGTCCTGACAGGATCAATGCAAAAACGGTTGCTGCATTAAAACTTACCTTGGGATAATAACATTAATGTTGGTGTTGTTGCAACGATTCGTGGGGACGCACTTGCAAGATTCAGACTGGACGTCTGTAGAAGTTGGCGCTACGGCAACGGCAACGGCACTTGGGGGCGTAAAAATGTTACTAATGAGCTCATCAATAGGGGCGCTTGATTGAGTGGTTGTTGGTGCAAAATACTCGCTGACCAACTCAGTCACACTGCTTCGAGCACTAGTGCAGCTTAACACAGAAAACAGCACCAAATATAGCCTAGGTCCCATTCTGGCGGTTAAGCTGTAAAATTAACAATGGCATTAGATATGGTATTTCAAAAAGAGCGAAAGGGGTAGATAGCGTTAATTAAGTCAAAAACGTTAATAATCTGTGGGTCTATTTTCCCTTGTTTGGGAAGCTCGGACTCTTAGAAAGGCCTAAGGTCTAACAAAAACTGGGCCACCTAGGCCTTTAGATTTAATTTGCATACTCGTGTAACAAATAATATTAACAGAATACGAATAATATATGTATGGAATAGTTAATCCGTATAATTGAAATAATTTATAGGTAAAGCTGTAATCTCAAGTTTGATATAAAACTGCAACCGTTACAAAAACGCACTCAGAGCGCGCAAAGAAATTGAAGCACAAGTAGACATGAAATAAACCAGGGCATTTCATTTAAAGAAGCAGGTTTGGATTTCTTAAACAATCTTTGGAAGCTGGCACCAAGGTGTACGCTTTTTTTTCGTGAGACCTGCAAAATTTGTAAAGCTGCAACAATCCAACGTACTGTGTACGGGACAAAACGAAAAATTACGACTACAGATCGAAGGTACAAATATGACCCCTTTAATCTACTTACGTTTGCTTTTCGTTCTCAGTTAAATCTGCCCATAGCTCATGGCTTCTTCAATCCATTAAAGATTTTCTTGTTACAAGTTTACCAAAAATATATAGTATTAATATTATTTAAATAATTTTATATAAACCAGTGTTACTACACTTAGAATAAATACTTTTTTCTACGACGCTTAGTAATACATATTTATGAACAGTAAATTTAAGGTCGTAGACAAAATACTGTATGCAAATTTGTCCTAAAAGTGTTATTATATACTAAACCCCCACTTTTAGCATTTGTACCATAAATAGCTATTATCTGCTGCAGTGGGATAAGTAGTTTATGACGTCATTTATCTGACACTATTTCAGTTAGGTAATGAAGCTTATTACATTACTAGTGGTGTAATGAACTTCCACTACACCACTAGTGAAGTAAATATTTTGAAAATGACAAATCGGACTTTTTTCTTAATGTACCTACTTATTCTGGGCAGTTGTAGATAAAAAAAATTTCTATACATGTGTGATAATGCATCATTAATATACTTGTGTGCTTACACACACGTATATTAATGATGCCCAAAACTTCTGTTGCAATGTTTTTTATGCTTTTTATAATTAGAAAATAATGTTATATTCTGATGGTCAACTTTAGTTGTCTGCAAAAACATAATTATGTTCATTCACGGTGTCACTTTGGATTAAAATTTGAGCATTATTTTTTTCTTAGGCCTTGTCACTAACTGATAGATTGAAAATTGAACAAGCCCTGCCAATCCTTACAGCTTATTACCGTCATTTTTTACTTCGGCCCCACTTGTCAAAGTATTACTTTCGATCTTGACCATTTTTACAAACTTATGTCGTAACCCCTCAATCAATCGCGGCTAACCTGAAATTACATTAAAGTTAAGAATTGTGAAGACGGCTTTGGCATTAAACGAAAGCCGGATAATCAGTAACAGCGAAGTAGGGCACGCCAGATGGATGTAAACATCCTAACTAGAGAACTACATAATCTATCATAATGATCTCTGCGCTAGTTTGAGTGGAATATTAATGCAAACAACTGAAATTGTACGTATTTGTCGCATTACCAGTAATAGAAGTCAAGCGGTCGCGTAATTAGGCTGTCAGAGTGGTTTCGTGAAACACCCGTGGACTACCGAGGCCGAAGTTGCGAGTTCCAACTCGGTTCGGGCCCGATTTTTCTAAGAGGTGCAAGGTACATCAGTAGGATAGGTTTTTGAAGCTAAACAGGTAGGAAAGCAGCATAGGGAAAAATCATAAGCAACCTAGGAAAAAAAAGTACGAACTGTAGCAAAGAAGAAAGGAGTGAGGTGGGAGGAGATACAATAACTTGCAGGAAACAGAAAGCGTACAAGGAAAATCCAACAAGCTCAACTCCAAACTAGCTTAACACGGAAAGGTAGAAAAGCTTTTAGGATTAAGTAAGTATTGGTTATTGAGACTGATGACTGAAGTTTTTTGTCATCATTTTAACTTTGACATTATCATATGCCGAAGTAACTATGGTAATCATGTAAAAACTAAAAATCTGTAAAGGGTTTTACTCAAAACTTCACTCGCAAGTGGATGCGAAAGAGTCTGCGAATGCGATTTCAACGTTTGGCCGAACGCTCATCGCATGCGGCTACGCTGAACACCTCAGATATGTGCGACGAGGCTGCATTAAACCTAACGCACTTATTCGTTGCTTCTTTGTGTAGTTTGTACATTTAGCCTGTATCTGTTGGGTCAAATTTTTGTCAAGGGCAAAGCCTGAGCTATGTGCAAAGTATTACTTTTAGCTGTGTCTTAGTTAAAAAAAAATTAAGGTGCTCACTCTGTATATGTTGGCTCCAAGATATACCACTTTTCGTTAAAGGAAAAACCTCAGCTGTTTGCAAAATATTACTTTTATTTAAGTAATAGTTCTTGAGGTACAGAAAAAATAGGAAAAATTATTTTTTTAGTTCTTACCCTGAATATATTCTTCCGAAATTTCATTGGTTTCGTGTCAGGAAGGCATATAATTCAAAATATCGTCCTGCTTCAACAAATAGTTTTGAGTTATACTGGCAACAGGCAGACGGAATTGAGAAAATCTGTTTTTCATTATCTAGGCACCCTGGAACGTGAAGAACTGAAGAAGTCTCGGAGGATAATTTTTTTGCGATTACAATCCTTCCTTCGTCTTTTAGACGAGAGAAGTACAAATAGAAATGTTTGAAGTTAAAGTGTTTAGAACACATTTTCTATGAAAAATGTGCGCGATATTTTTAAAGAAAGTACAATTAGTTAAATCTTTTATTATCAGACGCTGCAGACAAAAATATTTACGAGGTTTCTACTGCAATTAATAAATAGCTGCTCTCAAACAACGGTGCATCAGTAGTTCCTCAGTACTTCCGTTGGGAAGCTACAGCCTTATCCTAGCGCTGCTTCTGCTTCTCGAAGCAATTTTCATATTCTTCTTGATATGCTCAAATCTTTTTTTTTCTTTAAACGACGATTTTAATTTTGGGAACAGTCAAAAATTGCAGAAACTAAAAATTGTGCAGAGCTTGACGGACAATGATGCCAATTGTTGAGGTTTTTGAGACACCTATGTTTTGCAGTCTTAATCGTAGGTCGTGTCCTTGATGGCGTCCTTGTGGACCATGTGTTAACATGTGTGTACCCTGTCTTTCCTGTGTTGGTAAAATTTAATAATTAACATAACCTTTTTTGTAGTGAAGTGTGATATGTAAGTAAACGTTTTTATATTTAGATTAGGTTTATTTTTAAAGTTAAAAAAATGAAACTTTACACTGTGACGTTTCGCGTGCATCCAAATTGTCTTAGAACGTTTTAATTGACGTTATCAATTTATAGGCGCTATCACAGTAATAAGAATGCGTGACGCGCGAACATTTGTAGCACACGGAGAGTAAGAAAAACCGAAAGAATTCCTTCAAGAGATCCTGCTGATTGTCCGATGGAACACAGGTGTGAAACCGGCGACTTGCGAAAGCTTCACCGCGGACGAGCTCTGCGCATCCCTACTTTCTCTCAGTACCGAAGTATCACGTTTAGATTTTTCTAAGTAAACGAAGTGAAAGGAGATCACGAAGCATACAAAAGAGCGACGCCCTGGGCCCAAGAGGCTCCACCAATCACTTCCAGTCCAGATACATGTCTGTTAAAACCAGAATCTTGTCCCGAACTACCTGTCCTTTCCAGTTCATGTAAGTTCTATTCCCGGCTTATACCTGAGAAGTTGAACTGCTTGAGTCACCCTTAAACCTGACTGGAAACTCCCCTTGCCTGGGTTAATCTAACTGCCTTAAAGCGATCCTGCATACATAAAACTCTGTTAATCTTAAAACGCATTGGAACGACATCGTGCTGCTCAAATTAGCCTCAGACCTACCCTATCCTGTTAACCTTCGAGCGCATTGGAACAACAACGGGCTACTCAGATTTGTTTATCTTTCCGGTCCAGTAGCCCGTGAAACTACCCTGCTAATAAATAATTTCTTCCGACAACTCGCTACGAATGCCCACCAGACCGAAGTCCTAACGGCCTAAATTCAGTTCAAATTCTCGAGCCACGCTTAATATTTGAATTGCAAATCGAGAGCGCACAGTTTAAGCTCCAATATTGACGACGATTCTTAATGAAAAGCCCGGCCTGAAGACAGTTCACGGGCTTTGAAATATCTAAATTAATTTAGCTAGTGCGGCGAGTGGTCACGTTTGCTAGGCTTAGGATAGCTGTTAATTGCCCCAGAAATCGGCTTTTGTCTTATCAATCCTAAAATTTTGAAAATCCCTGGACCGACGAGCTGAAACGAAATTATTTAATTTTGGTCTGTTTATAGCCATTCGAATGTCAGGACAGAGGAGACCGTCCGTATTCGACACCAGTAAATGCTGCCCCGCTCGCAACGGCGGGGGCACCCAGAAAAAAATGTTTAGATTTATTGTAACTAGTTTACATATAAATCCAGAGCGAATCTTATCACACCAGCTACTAAACGTTACAGCATACAGTTTAAAAATATTAAGTAGTTACGATATAATCAAAATTTTACTTATCTTTTAATATGTTTAGTTTAGCTTTTATGAGTATAGATTCTACTTACTTCGGTTTTTTGCATGATTTTGCGTTTTAGGTCAGTGGACAATTTACTATTTCCCACTTATCTATATGTTTATTCTAGCGACCTGCAGGTGGGAAAATGGTCAGCATATACAAGAGAAAAGGTGAAAGGTAAACTAAACACTTATAAGAATCTTTAGAAATCGCTGTAAATGAAATTAGAAAATGGACCATCTCTTAGTATGATACTAGCAAAAAATGCAATATTTTCAAAATGAGGCTTACTGCCCACGTTTAAGGTTTAAGACGTAAAGTTAGACCGAGTATGGGTAAGGCTACAGTTATTTAACGTAAAAACGAAACAGCCCTTGTTACTGGATCCAAAACCATAAAAAAATGGGGATGGGGTTCAAGTAAGAAGGTAGTAATAATAATTGTTGGTGACTATGTGAAGAGAAATAACATGAAAGCACATATTAAAAGAGGATCTTCTGCAACTTTCTATAAACACGCTCCAAAGTGTAGAATATGCTAGGAAGTTTAATTTTTTATGAATATTTTAATATTGTAATGATATACAGATGGGTGTTAGAATCAATTTTAAAAAGAATTAAAAGAGTACAGTGGTTGAAAATAAACTAGATCTATTTAAATATAAATTGGGAATGTGAATAATTATTATGCAATTACAAAGTAAAAGAGAATTTATAATCGAGTTGAAAATGGCTATTTGAGAAACAAATTGTATCAATTTTAAAAATTAAGGTTTGAAGGGAATGACAAATACTAAATTGTAATAAAATTATAAAATTAGTAGGTGTAAATCAAATATTATTATGAGATAAGTAGGATTAATCTACAAATGTGAATAACTGGAGAAGAATAATAAGCCAAGTTTATTGGAAAAGTGTATTTGACATAATACATTAATGGAATTGGATTACGTTAAGCTGTTTGGTGATAAGGGGGAGTTCCAGAGGGAGACTATAAGTTAAGAAGGCAAGTTCCAGGAAGTTGACAGAGGCAGTATTGGAAGTAGGTGTCTGCAGATTTGGTCTGTTGGCTGCATGCTGTAGGGAAGGTTTGAGTTGATTCTGGACAGTTGGGACGCCTTGTCTGTCATTGGGGCTTTTCATTGCAGGAATGTGTGTGAGAGGTTGGATCAGTAGGCGGAGAGGAGCAGGTTAGTTGACATCTTGAACATTGTTGAGACCAATTGAAAGGTGAGTGATTTGAATAGTTAAGGTAATTACTAGAAAAGGAAATAAAAACTATAAAAGTGAATTAGTTATTAAAGAATTACTTACTGTTTTTAATATTGTTGTATACTAGAGAAACAATCTGGTATTTGTTATTTGAATTTCAAATCTGTTTGACATATAGTTGACATAAGTTATTTTGACTTATGGGAATGATATTAAAAAATTTAGAACATCAACTTTCAGAAATAAGCAATCTAGATAAAGGAATCCACCCCTGATTTTTCAGGAGCTAGCACAAATGATAATTGTTGATATTCTGAACATAGGGCAATTTTAATTTGACAAAATAAAAATATAATTTAAAGACATGTTATAATGTTAAATGTATAATAAATGTATAATAATAAATGTAATAATAAAACATCACAAAGGAATACAATTTTAAATCTAATCAAAAAATGGAAGTGCTCCGTTTTTCGTGCCGGTGAGTGTATTAATATCCCTATATCTGAAGGTACATATCACAACGTGGATCTTAGCAATATATTGAAAAATATTTTGCACGAGTTAGATTTGCATGATCGTCCAGAAAAAATATGTAATCTGGATGAGACAAGTTTTCTTTTAGATCCTTGGAAGACCAAAGTTGTTTGACAAGAGCTGTTGGGGGAATATTACCGTACCTAAGAGGCTGTCCCACGAGTGAAGAGACAAAAGTTGGGCAATAATTTATTCTTAATTATTTAACATCTGAAAGTTGTTGCAACTATAAACAATTAACATAATATCATAAATTGTAATTACAGCAAATTAGCTTCCGTGCTTCCTTTAAATTCAATCTTCCCCAAATTTGCTGCAGCCCTGCGCAGTACTGCTGTTCCAGACCTCTCAGCAACACGTATACTGATTCAAGACCAACTGTGTTTAAATTATGGCAAAGTTTTGGGTTTTTAAAATTGTTTTCTGTATTCTCATTTACGGAGAGACCAACATTTTTCAATGCCACGAGCTTGTGGTATATTCGGTGCATTATCCTTCTTCTCTATGAACTCTATATTTTTAGACCTTAGAAATTCCGTAACTTGCCGAGTGTAGTGACACGTTGCCATGTCAGGCAAGAAAATTATATTGTCCGTATTATGATGCTTATTAATGAACGGTATTAATCACTTCTTCACACATTCTCTTAAATACAATTTTGAGTTCATTGATCCTTCACAAACAAACGCCTTAGAAATATTGCCAAATTCGTCAATTGCCTGCCAGACGAGGTAGTTTTTGAAAAATTTAGCTTTAGGCTTAACACTATCTCTATATTTTACATCATTACATTTCCTCTTATGAAAATATTGCTTACCAGGTGAACATAAAACTCATCATCTATTATTAAAAAAAAAATCAAAGTTTTTTCATAAATTTTATGACAATTTGTTTTTGAGCGTATTTCTTGCCTGTTAATATATTTACGTGCAGATAAGTTTACAAAAGCTTTCATACCTAGGTTCTTAACGTTTAATTCTGGATAATGTGGACTTACTCAGATATACCTTCCAGGCTATGCTTTTGCCAGAAGATTTATTTTAAACTTCTTTTCGACACGTTTGATGATCCTTGGAAGCGTTAGGAAACGAGACTGACCAGGTATTTTCTCGAACCGGTCAATAGTACGATAAACAAAAGTCTTTCGCATACATACCTTCTACAATGAAATGTTTGACTGCTGCCAATTTTCCATATATTAGGTTATACTGAATAACTCGTTTAGCAATATGTCTCGTTTAAATCGCTTCATCGTAAAATATTTGAAAATTTTCTAAATATTCACTGTAAACTGACAGACAAAAACAGTGTTTGTTGGCGTAGCGTTGGCATTTATTTCGTCTATACACATATGTACTCAGTAACTTCAATTGAGTTTTGTATCTTCACTTTTGGGACAGCCCCTTATGACCTCGTATACAGCTTGGGAGAAAGCACCTCCAACAGTAATTTTGAAAGAAAAATGTAGTTGGGGTGACTGGATTGCAGCAGACAGATAGATCAAGTCCGAAGTACTTTTAAGATATTTTTAGAAGGCTTTTTGCTACTCATTGGATGGACAAGGACTGTTTTATTAATCTTTGTTGGCACGTAACACATGTTGAACGATCAATACTAACTGCAATAAAAGGGAATGTGGTAGTTTAAAATTTTCTCTTAGTTCCACCACATTCTGCAGACCTGTCAGGGATCAATCCTAAATATAGACTAAAACTGATCCTAAAACTATTAAAAGCGTGTTTCGAAAGGTAAGGTGCAATTTTTCCGTACAATTCCAACTCTGTCTGTATCAGTTTGTTCTTACGGCGTTCAAAAGATGGAAAGAATCGCAGATACTTATTCCAAGTTCAGCTTCAGATTCAAATCAAGTTTAGCTTCATGTTCAGCTACAAGTTCAGTTTAAGTTCAACCCCGAGTTTAATTTCAACTATATCCGAAGATCTAAATCTAGTTCCCAGTACATCCACTATTAATTCAAATATACTGTTGCACAGAACATCACATGAAGAACTTTTACTGGCAACAGCAAAGCAAACCAAACCTATTGAGGAAAAAGTCGTAAGAGAGTCGAAGGAGACGCAGAGGTGATAACCACGCAAGAACTGATAAGTGATTTGCAAGAAAACAAGAACCTGCAGAAACAAAGAAAAAAGCATAACATCAGAGGATTTTTCAATGGGTAGTTGGTGTTTATATAATTAATCAATGCTCGCAAAATGAACTACCAAGACGTAATCTATTATGAAAGTGATAATGATTATTTGAATAATATTTGACAAAATTCCCAATTAGATGAATTGGAGAAAAGCGGAAAAGACTGAGTACTCGTTCAACTCGTTACAAAAGAAAACCGCCAAAACTATATCGGACAAGTTCTCTAATGTAGAAGATGGTGACTTAGAAGTAAAATTTTCTAAGAAAGTGCCAAGAGTTAACTAGTCATCTTCTTTCGTTTGGGCAGATCCATGAGATCTTTCCACTGTGCCACTGTAGAAGTTTAATAATTTCACTGCACTAAAACACAGCATGTAAAAATTAAACTGTTTTTAACTATTGTTTTAATTTTTTACATTATTACATTTTCCTTCGGCATATTCCACCATTTGCAGCTGTCATCAAAAAAGTTCATAAACTTTTTTATTTTTTATGATAAATGAATTTTGCAAAAAACGCATTTCTTGTTAAAGCAAAGGTGTACACAGTTGCCCCAAACATTTGTCTAATATTAATAACTCAGAGGCAGATATAATTTTACTCATAAACCCCGGCCAAATGTGTATCATGGAAATACTTTTAAATAATGATGCATTGCGATTAAAAATATAAATATATATTTTTAGCAACTTAATCACTAATTGGGAACATCGTAAGAATTAGTTTGGTAATAAAGTAATTAAATTTAGTTCAATATTAATTACAATAGCACAAAATTCATCTACTGAAATGTTCGATCCAACTTACTCCACCTTAGCTTATCCGATTAATTTTTGTTTTAACGAACGTTTTGTTATTTGATGTTCTTTGAAAATTTTACGAAAAAATAACACCTTCAATGTAAAATAATAACGTTTCGATATTGTTGTCCTTCTTGTAGATGATCAGTTGTTTTCATTTACATGTCATATTATCACGAGTCGAAAGTATATGGGTTGCTTTTATTCCTTACTTTCCTACTTCTAATAACTTTTTGGCTATTAATTGCCGATTTCCCAGAGGCTGTATTTTATAACTTATAAGAAATTGTGCAAATCAATAAGAGAAGTTACAGAAGAGTGAAGCACCATTTCAAAACGCCAATGACGCAATTACTCAACAAAAACAAAATACAGAAAACAGGTTGATCGCAATTAGAGCTATCCCATCTAAAAATAGCTAAAAGTAACGTGACTTACTCTCGCTGTATAAGATAATCAGTGTACTATCAAGTGGTGAAATGAAATACAAACTCACCCTAATATTTAAACCAGCAATATGAGCTAATTGTAGACGCACTGTCACTTTGGCACTGAAGCTGCAGAATCTTGAAACAGGTAGCTGTTTATGACGTCACAGACTAGTTGGATATACCCAGATCTTCAGACTGAATGGTTACCTAATAGCAAGTTGTTATTTTTTAAATATCACATATTTATGATGAAGGAATTCGTGCAAATGGAATGTAGATAAACTGCTGCAAAATATTTCAAGTTCACTTTACCCATATGGGAAGGTATTTCTCCACTTGACTGGGAGATTTGATGTTATTGTGAATATCCGGCCAATCTAAGTTTTTGTGTTAACAGAAATCAAACCAGTGCGATTGTTTGCAGACATAAATGGTAAATATGTGCATACAAGATGAGGCTGATTTATAGTGAGCGTAACCTACAAGTAAATAAATATAATATTTCATAAGAACAAACGTAATGTGTGGTGAGGTAGTTACAAATGTAAATTTTCATCAAATGGGGAATAATATTATATGTGAAGTTGTTTCCTGGATTATACCATTCTTAATGCACACAATCCCTATTCAAGCCATGTATTAATAAGTGAAAATACCGTATTGTTATCATTTTGGTGTTTTCAATTTTAAGCTGCCAGCTGTCAATGTCATGCCATTTCCAACACGTTTTCTAGGATAATGAAAGTAGTTTTTTATGTAACTATAAATTGTATAAAAAATATTTAAATATTACAATTTATATATCTTTTTCAGTATGCAGTTATACGAGGGTTATTTTTTTTCAAACTCCGATTCAGTAGGAATAAAAAACACGAACGAAAACAAAACATACAGTGTGTTCCCGGATAGGTGAAACGATTTAAAGGGTATTTGAAAATTTCCAAGGCATACTTGATTTTTCAAAATTGAAATTATGTTAGAAATTAGTCTTTAACCAAGCAGGGCTGAGCCCCAAAAAAATTGAAATTTAAATCTCAAATTTTTTACCTTTTACAACCTTCAACAACCCAAATGCAGACCCAGATGCAGTAGCTGATGCTGGAAACCATTTCTTCCTTTCGACATTTGCATCAACAAATGCAGATAATTTGGATGCCCTGCGTGATCAATGTTACTTGTAGACCATCGCAAAGGAGCCTGTACACACAAATTTCAGGTTGGCTAAACTTTCTTTTAAATTTTTTATTTTGGGGGCAACAGCTGTTACGCCAATTATAGGCGTCTCCGTACATTTTATGGAAACTTCCAACCCCACTAACGACTGTCATAATGTTATTATGACATCAGGGACCAACTATTTCCGTGGCAGCCGTACCACGAGGCGCCGGGAGAAGCAGCCGTGAAACTCCCATCCGAAAGAGCTTTGCTTAACTCTACTGATCGTACGTGGACCGTTGTTCAAGCTATACTACCCGGGAACCCCCCTCCCCCCACTTCAGCAGCTGCACAACAATACTCTTATAGAGTTTACCATCAAGTGCAGCAATGGCTCAGTGTCAATAAAGGTTCACTAAAATGAGGTTGGAAAAGGATTGGTGGTTATTGGCGTCCAGTTGCAGCCACAAAAGCAGCTGATCCTAAAAGATTGCTCTCCCTCATTGTTTGTTGTAATGCGGGGTGTGTCGCAAAATGTGAGCATCGACAGGGTGGCTTGAAATGCTCAAACATGTGCAAGAATTGCTCCGGACATAAGTGCACCAACAGAGATGCATTAATTATTGACGACGGCATCGATGAAGATAATCTTTGACATGAAAAGGAGCTTGAAGATTTTTAGGTTACTGATTGCTGTTATTTATTATTTTGTAACGAACTTGTACGTTGTACATACCACTTTTCATTGAAGAACATTGAATTTACTGAAAAGCATGTACTGTGAAGAAAGACAATTTCCATTATTTTTTGTATTAATGCTTATTAGATAAAGTTTGTAGTTAACCTTGTTTTAATGCTATCAACATGATTTTATCTTTTTAGGAACATATGACAAAAGATGGAGGTAATTTACGAGTAAGTAGGTATAATTATAAAAGCACAAATGGCAAAGAGGAAAACGATATGATGAATCATTCAAAAGGAAAAATAGGCAAAATGAAGATAAAAGCGACAAAGGAGGGGAGCAATGTAGATATATTATCAGATGCATGCACATAGACGTACAGGGTTATTCATTATAAATTACCCACCCCTTATCATCGTTATTATTGCCTATAGAAAAAAAAGTTTTAAATAAAAGTTATGTGGTTATAACTGAATTTTGTTAAAATGCTATCAAAAGTACAGTGGTGTGCATAATTAAGGGGATACAAAAAAGTAATATATTTTTTTAAATAGAACACCCTGTATATTATTAAATTTTTGGAATGATCTTTCTTTCCTGATTTCAAAAATATACCATATGTTACCCTTACCTTATACCGTTTTTGAGTTATTAAACGTCAAATATCTTAGTTAAACTAGTTAACATTATTAAATATAACAAAGTTTTATTCAGGAAATTTAAATATAAATAAATGATAACTAATTTTTATTATTTCATTAAAGAAATGTCACTTATCAAACAAAATAGTTGCATTTTCATAGCTTACTTTAATAATTCCTATTTACAGTAACTAGTTTAACTAAGATATTCAACGTTTAATAACTCAAAAACGGTATAAGGTAAAGGTAACACATGGTATATTTTTGAAATCAGGAAAAAAAGGTCGTTCCAAAAATTTAATAATATACAGGGTGTTCTATTTAAAAAAATATATTACTTTTTTGTATCCCCTTAATTATGCACGCCACTGTACTTTTGATAGCATTTTAACAAAATTCAGTTATAACCACATAACTTTTATTTAAAACTTTTTTTTCTATAGGCAAGAATAACGATGATAAGGGGTGGGTAATTTATAATGAATAACCCTGTACATACATACATACATACATACATACACACATACAAATGTTCCTATGTTATTGATGCGTCACTAAATACTTTTTATAACGAAATATAGTCTTTATAACGAAACATACTCATTTTCAAGTGAGTACGATGAATCCCAAGCTAACTGGAAAATAATGACATCATTACCCTCTCCGTATCTCCGTAACTCTTGTCTGGAAGTCAAAATTGAATAAGACCATTTTTATTGTAAATTAAATGTAGATTAATTTTGCATAAGGTAAAGTTTGCGCTGAACCTCATAATTAACGAGATATTTGCGAAAAACTGTTGAAAACGACCATTTTACAACCTTTCCACCCTCCTCCCGCCTAAACTCGACTTGCAAAGTTGTGCAACTTTTTACCACTTACTAAAAACAGTTTGCTGCTGGGTAGCACTTTTTTTTATGTTTGCTTTAAACCCTATTTTCATTGTACTAAAACTTGGAACCAAGAATGGCCATATTTGTGACGTCATACCTCCTCACTCCACAGGCTGAGAAAGCGACAACATAATTTTTCATACTCAAGAAACACCACCGAATAAGATGGTACCACTTGTCGGTATAAAGCTACTTAGTCCCTCAAAAATCGTTATTTGACGAGTTAATTTGATTTGGCCTCTCTACTATAACACCTGAGGGATTTTTAAATTATTTCAAGAGCTATTAACAGGCAGCACAGTATTTTATACCCCGGTACCACTAAGGACCTTGATAACGCTTGAACTAAAAATAGAAGACCTTCACGTGACCTGTTAATGTCTTTTAGAACAAAAAAAATAATATGTTGAGTTTTTGATAGACTTATACAAGAGGTATTTGAGTATGTTGGTTTACATTATGGTGTGCTATCA
The DNA here is from genome assembly GCA_940337035.1 of Agriotes lineatus. Taxonomy (NCBI): domain Eukaryota; kingdom Metazoa; phylum Arthropoda; class Insecta; order Coleoptera; family Elateridae; genus Agriotes; species Agriotes lineatus. The sequence continues at coordinate 60,186,212 of OW679201.1, read as the reverse complement.
AGGTTTACTTGCAAAACATTTAAAAATTACGCAATTACAAAATTCAGAACTTTTCCAATTCTAAGACTCAAAAATAATTCCCAATAGTTTTGCATGCACTTCAAGCCTTTAGTCTACTAGTGTACTATATTATACTTTTAAAAATTCGTTTTACCTTAGTTTCATTGATTTAATGACATATACCTTTTTATTACACCAACCAGATACCTTATCTTTCAATTAAAGGGTTTTTTATTCTTCAAAATGTTGTTTTAATTGAAAGATATGTTACATATTTGGAAAAAATATCGTTGTTATCTTACTTTATACAATATGTTTCATTATTAATCTACCAGTTATAATTAATTTAGTTTAATATGATGTTAAACTTATAAACTTGATATTATTTCATACTTAATTTTCAGATAATCATTTGGATTTGGTTTTCACTTTATTTTCCAATTTTAAGTTAATACAGCTTAAGATATAAACTCTGATATTGTCAAACCCCCATTCCAACAAAATCAACTTATGCTTGACCCTTTTTAATAAATTATTCACAATTTAACAGCAACTGTCTTTTCATCATTCTTCAGAAGCTAGCATAACAATATATTGATGATTATAAACACATGTAAACACTCCACGCCTATAGAAGTTATCCGAAGTTTGGCCTTCTGTGCTGACGTCACACCGGAGAACTAGGGCCATGTATTTAAGAGGTACTGGTTTTACGATATTAATTTATTAACAGCTTTTACATTTACCAATAGTATGTTTGCCGTTTATGTATATCGGTGGTGCTGTGTAGCCTTGTCCTTGATTTATGTTGATCCCTTTTATATTTTTTGATAGTGCTCACATCCCCTATAGTTCGCGGGGTGGTTGCCTCCTCATAGTGCACATTTGGCTGGGGTCCCTCTTGTTTTAGAACATGTTGTGGAATTATGTTTGCCTCCACATTTCACACATAAATATGGTTTATTGCAGTACGATTTTGAGTGTCCGTACTGTTGGCACCTAGTACATTGTATTATGTTGTTTTTATTTGTATGGGGTGGTTCTATTTGTAGGTACTATCCTGTTTTGAAGACCTTTTATATTGTAGATATTTTTGTTGTTTGGGGCGGGTTCTAAATCTACAAAAAATAGATTGAGAGGTTGTTTTGTAATTCTGTGCTGTGCATTAATTATATTTCTGATTTTATGTCCTAGCTCAAGAAGTTATTTTTTTATGTTTTCGAGGTTTGTGGAATGGTGTAAGTATCTTATAACTATTCTGTAGGCTCTCTCTTCTTTCATTTGGAAAGTGGGGTGGTATATGTTTTGTTCTTTGAATTCTCGTATCAGTGTCCTATATGTTTCAGGGATTTGACAATTTATTTTGACAACGTTATTGGCTAAAGTCTTTGTCAGATATTGTTCGTCGTTTGCGACGTTTTGAATCCGTTTTATCAATTCAGCGTATTGTTTTACGCCATGTACAAATATTGGAAGAGGTCTTGGTGTTTTTGAAGCTTCGGTGTTCTCTTTGTTTGCTTCTGTATCTTGTGACAACAGATCATAGCGATTATTCGTTTCTAACTCATTTGTAGTAGTGCTTGGTTTTATTTTTTGATTTTTTTTCCTTTTTGCACTTCTTATTTCTTGCCAGTCATGGTTGCTGTTTATTTGTTTTTCTTCTTCTTCTTCTTCTCCTTCACTGGTCAACGTCATTCTTTGTATTTGATGTCCTCTGTTTGCACTACTAGTAGGTGTATTTTCCACAGCGGATATATTTTGTTTTTGTGTAGATGGGTTAAAGTAGCCTGAAGCCGTTTCTTGTCAAGGTGTTGCATATGTTTGTTGTGATAATGCTGGTGAGTTTTATTAAAAGGCCGCCGAAACGACTTTTTAAAAAACGTTTATTTTTATTTTACAATGAAATATAACATTGGAAGCACACAGATTAGCTGCCAGACAATTTCTTACATCTAGCTACGAACTAACTGGAACTTATCTTAGAGGTGCAAGCTACTTGTATATATACTATGTCTAATCAACTGAGATAAGCGTTATCTCTAAAAGCGAGCGCGAGACAGGAAGCCACGTGCGTTCAAGGTTGCAGACTTGCAATTCATACAAAGAAGCTATTTATCGTTCAAAGTTGCAAGCTTGCAGTTTTACACAGGGGGCCATTGTCTAGTCATAACATAACAGGTGGTATGTTTATGTATGGAGGTGTGTTCATTGTAGACTGCCATTGCATGTTTTGTTGTTGATAAACTTGTTGATTGTTCGTAATATTATTGTATTCTGGGTTAATTCCGTGAGAATATATAATATTTTATTGCTTACATAGCTATCGTACCTGTTTATATGTTAATTGTGTCTCTATCACTAGAACTAGTTTCTAAATGTCATTCTACGCTATTGATGATAACCAGCCGCGGCTGCGTTATCGGGCGATGCACTTGAACTTTCACTTGAACTCCCGGCGCGTATATCGTCGATGTTTACGCTTCAGAGTTCAATCGAAAACTCAGTGAATTATGAAAATTGAATTTTATGATTGGCTGCAAACCGTGAATTATGAATCATAATTCATGGCCATTATACAGTAGGAGTAAATAATATACTATTTTCTACTCATGACATTGAAATCAGTCAGTTTGACATTGATTCCGATGGTTAAAATCGCATTTCAACCACTAGAGATTGAAATGTTCGGACTACTGGGATTACAAACTGTTTGACATTCAATTGATACAGACTGACGCAAAACCTAAACTGCTCACCTAGAATTTGATATAGACTTACAATGGTTTATTAACGTTTATTTAAAAAAATCGTAGAAAAAATAGTATATGCAACTCGTGGCTGATAAAATGTTAACGCCTCGAGTTACTCTATTCAACTCGCTTCGCTCGTTGAAAAAACCGCTCTCAACGTTGAAATTTTATTTCAACCACTTGTCCCATAATGTACTATTTTGTAACTTTATGAACTGCCTTGTCAAAATAATTGTTAATGTCAAATATATCTCAAACAAACAAAACTTAGTGTGTCTTGGAATGGCCTAGCACACAATTTGGCAATAGAGCCAGTGTCATTGCCTAGAAAAATATAGACCACCTTGTTTTTACTCGTATATAATCGTAATTAAATTTGCGATTAGCGACCAAAAGACTGCCGCCATCGCCCTTGCACGTACTTTTACCAGGCTCGCCCCCAGCGTATAAGGAGAACGGGAGCCACGAGTTTTGATAATCAGGGCTGAAACAAAGTTTCTCAGCAACCCTATTTAGAAATATGAAATCCAGGGAGTTTGTGGTACTTCAGCGCTCCTGAGAGACGGCCCTAGCTGTTTCGAAACTTACCTTGGTTGGTTTTCTTTGCTCTCGCCGGATCACCTTACATAAATCATCGAACACATAAAATTGCCACTAAACAGATGCAGATATCATAAAAGAAACAATTAAAAACTTGAATGAGCCTACTAAATATGAAGTAGGCAAATATATCCACAACAGTAATAAACAAAGTGGGTTAGTATGGTTAAATGGTAACTCAAATAGATAACCAAATATAACCCAACTAAAGCTTGTCTGTGTTGGTGACCGGACCAAACGCTAAAATGGCGTGGGGTTCTAAATGGACCACGCTGTTCTAATTATAAACCCAACAACGCAAATTTAGGCCACTGAGACTTGGATTGAATTAAATTATTACCATAGATGCGTCACGTCACACAATATCAAAAGGCGTAGTACTGTATAATTTGGCAAGTCACGATACTAAAGCTAGTTTACAATACCTGTTTGCTGGTCGTGGGAGCCTTTATTCGGAGCAGCTGGAAGGTGCCTCGCACGAAATGCCAAAAGTGGTTAAGAAGAGTGGGCAGCATTGGTTGCTGGCAGCGGAAATAACGAACAACCTCTCTCAAGGGCGTTTACGACAAGGGGAATGGCCCCTTTAGCGATGGCGGGTACAGCAAAATGGATTCTCGGGCGCCGCGAGTAGTGGAGATGGCGTTTCGACGATTACGTACACGACACCTCCTCGAAACTTGGCACTTTAGCAAAACCTATCCCGTAGTCGAATCCGTGAAGACGGTGATTGCTTCGATACGATCGAGTAGGTTATTAACACTGTTTATGCTGCCAGAGACCAGCAGAGACGTATCCCCTGGATTTAGAAAAGGAAGGACGACACAACCACGAAGTGCTTATTCGAGAAAACTCTGAAGAAGAGTCTTTTACGACGAACGACGGCACACAACAAAGCGGCTATGGGAGCCCCAAAACACTGGGCACGTAATTCAGCAATTAGATTAATTCCAACGAGACCAACAAGAGCTGGCTCCCAGTCGCCGAAGCGTCGAGGACAGAATAATCGTTTTACTCCCCTAGAATGCCTGAAATGAACTGTCTCGAAAAATGAAGACACGCTACTGGGATCGAGGTCAAAGACGCACGGACGTTACACTTATACGATACGCAACTCAATGCTTTTCATTATAACCTGATTCCGTCCACTTTGTCCAAAAGCGATGGTTTGAGTGAGTTCCAAGGGCGATTGCAAAATTAAAATCGCTACGTCGTTATGAAACCCCCCGGAGTAGTACTTGGGGTGGATTATGACAGATTTGACACCGCGATCTTGCTGGGGAATTATCTCTTCTTTCGATTGAGTGTCCCAGTCACCCGCTCGAACTTTCAAGATCCTCCCTTTGCTGACAACACAATGGGCGGCCTTTCGAATGGCTTGGGGGTGGATGATCGATCATCCACATTTGTAACGGAGTGCCTTCTGCTTGTCTGTGGATTGTTCTAATAGATTTCCACCATCCATGGAAACTCGCCGAACTGAGCTTCGTTGTCATGTTCATTGCCAAAGCGAAGACGAATCCCTTCCGGGTTGCGAATGCCGCATTGCTTCATGTTTGTTCGGCTCGGAGGTGATACGTTGGACGTGGTCAGCAAATCTTGTTTGTGACAGCATACCATCATGTCGCTACAAGGGCTGCTTGTTCGCTTGTAAAACTGACAGTTAACTTGTATAGTATTTTATTTCATACTGTCCGGAAAATATGACTTTGCGTCATTAATTTGAGTCCGGAAAGTGGAACATTACATCACAAGGCCGGAAAGTCTCAGGCTTCGATCCTCTCCAAAAAGCCCTCTCCAATGGGAGACCTCGGGGCTCCGCCCTTTTACAAGGGGCCCTCGGGACTCCACTCCTCTCCAAGGGGGCTCTCTCAACTAGAGACATCGCGTCTGAAATTTTCGTGACGGACACACATCTGGATCGTTCTCCTTTATTATATAGAGGATTAAAGTCATTAGGACGATTATACCACTCCCTCCAACATCAACCAATGGAAAACGGCAAAATGCATAGTTACGCATGTACTAACTTTTGATAATGTACAAAGCAACTGACAATCACATACCTTCCTGATTAATAGGTGATAATCACACGCCATCGCAAACATCACGTTACCTGCTGTCAGTACAATTGTCATAAGAACCACATTAACTGTACTTTTAATATTTAAAATACACTATTCAAACGTTTTTTATTGACTCGTGATATAATCTAGCCGAATGCAACTCGTGTGTTCTTGATTATCAAATCATTTCTGTTTCCACTCGATATATTGTTTTAGGCAATCACGCTCGTCCTTGTGTAAACAGAAATGATTATTTGATAATCAAGAACCCACTGGTTGCATTATATATGATAATATAAAGCAGTATGAAATAAAACATTGTACGATACACGGTCGTAAAATATTATTAAAATACTCGTTTAGAAATTCCAGACTCGGGTCGTTCCTCGCCTCGTCCGTAAACATCTAAACTCGTATTTTAATAAGTCATTTTCCGGCCTCATAACGTAAATTACTATTACAGTAGAAGTCCTTTAGGATAGCCTTTACGGCCGAGCCAGAGAGTTTGTGAGAAGAGCTCAAAGAATGAGTCGAATAATACTGGCGAGGCAGTAAAATCCCTAACGGACGTGTATTGTACAGTAGTTTTTGTAATACCTACATACAATTCGGCATACCTACCTTTTTCAATTTATTTTCATCAAAACGCTAGATTTGTGTAATAACGTTTTAGAATGATTGAGAGTGCGTATGACGTTGCAACTGTTATTTATAAATGTCATTTATTTCCAATTTTGTGTATGGCTGTAAGCAAGTGACAAACGTCACTTTGACGTCTGGCACAGAAATTAGCTTTCCGTGGTCTTTACGGACACTTTTTACGGCCAGGCCGTAAAGATGTTGCTTACGTAGTAGTAAACAGTCCTTAAAGAAATATTTACAAGTTAGTAACTTGTTAAAATACACTTTCTTGATTAATACAGTAACTTGATAAATTAATGTTTACAAGTGAGGAACAAATAATAGCTATTTATGCAGCAAGTGCTAAAAGTCGACGTTTATGCACGCGTTGCATACAATATTTTATCTACGGCCTTAATTTTACTGTCATTAATCCATAAATATCGATTTAACAAAGGTTTGCATCTACGACACTTCTAATCTATGTCATAATAAACAGTAGACCATGCCGCGCGGGCGAATGTTTGCGAAGCCAATACTGTCAAGGTCAGTTACGAAATGTAATTATTAATACTCCACATCTGACTGTATTCCTTACATAACGCTTTAATTATTTCAAAAACACTTTACCTGTAACGCAAGAAGTAACTAGAATAACTTTACAACTTCACTTCCAGTTCGAAATTGTAGTTTTATAACCTCACTTCACTTTTAGCACATGAACTAAAAGTAAACAGCTGATTTCTTTAAACACGCTAAATTATAAAACGTTACTTTTAGTGAAACAAGCTAGCGCTAAAAGGCCTACTTTTAGTAGTGGTCGTAGATAAAATCTATTCCAGACCTATTTATAGCCGCAAATAGCGACGCTCTAAAACGTTCCTTGTTTGTTATTATCACAGCTGCAGTTTGTTATAAATAAAACACTGCAGCATAGTCACGTCATACAGACAATGAATAAAAAAATAGCGGAAAAATACATTTATTAATTTAGGGCTAATTACAGCATTACTAAAGGTGAACAGATGTGATGAACACAAATGTATTGTAGTCAAGAAAATTACCAGGAACAAGAGTTAAAAGAGATAGAACAACGAAAAATGAAAATCGTAACCGCCAAGGCTCACATATGCCGAGCAATAAAGCATTTAAAGCATAGTAAAACATCAAGGAAAAGTAGAATTTATAATGCGGTGATGCACTAGAAGAAGAACTATCCACTTTGTTCAGAAAGCACTTTTGAAAAGAGTTGCAAGAAAGACAATGCAAATTATTGTCAGGACTCTACTCAATGTGTTGTTAAACCTTCTCACTAGTATTTTGACAAAACACACTAAGGGCCTGTTCTACAATGCAAGTCTCATCTCATCAGCCTTTATCTTCAGTCCATTTGTGGACATAGGCCTCCCTCATTCATCGCCACTGGTCTCTATCTTGCGCCTCTCGGATCCACGTTAGTCCAGCAGAGATTTTTACATCATCCGTCCATCGCATTGGGGGCCGTCCTCTAGATCTCTTCCCCAAGTAGGGCCTCCATTTTAGGATTGTATTGGTCCACCTTTAGTCCTTATATCTAGTCACATGGCCGGCGTAGTTCCATTTTAACTCTGCCACTGTTTCGGCAACGTCTTTTATTTTTGTTATGCCTCTTATCCACGTGTTTTTTCTGTGATCTTTCAGCGTTATGCCCAACATTTGGCGCTCCATTGCTCTCTGTGTCACCCTTTATTTGTTCATCGACAGTTCTGTTAGAGTCCACGTTTGAGCTCCGTATGTCAAAACGAGTAGGACACATTGATCAAATACTCTAGAACGCAGATGCATAGGAATATTGTTATTTTTTAAAGTCTTACTTAGTTTTCCGAATGCAGCCCAGACCAATCTTCTTCTTCTGTAAATCTCTATTTTTTATTTTCCCTTCCAAGCTTTATCAAATGTCTTAAATAAACATAATTGTCCACTTCTGCCAATTCTTGTTTTTTAATTTTTATTTTTTGGTCTAGGGATCTACTACACATAATTTTTGTTTTTGTTAGATTCATGTTTAGACCGATTTCATTTGATGCTTTGTCCAACTCTGTTAACATAGTCTGGAGTTTTTCAGGGGTTTCTGCGATAAGAACGATGTCATCAGCGAATCTGAGGTTATTGAGTATTTTTCCATTTATTAGGATGCCTTTATTATCTTCCCAGTGCAGTTTTTTGAAAACATCTTCTAAGGCATTCGTAAATAATTTTGGTGAGAGAGTATCGCCTTGTCTTATACCTCGTTTTATACTAATCGGTTTGGTGTTCTCATACAGATGTATAGTGGATGTAGCGTTCTTATATATGTTTTCAAGTAACATTATATGTATATCGGTGGTCTACTTTGGCGTTTCTTAAAGACTTCATAATTGCCCAATGTTCTACTGTGTCGAAAGCTTTTTGAAAGTCGACAAATGCTAAGTTTAGTTCGAAATTCTACAACTGATTTTTCAATTAGCATTCTCATTGTTAGTAGGTGTTCACTTGTTCTATAATCTCTTCTAAAGCCAGCTTGTTCCATTGGTTGATAATCTTCAAGTTTTTTAGTTAAGCCATTTGTGATAACTTTAGTGAATGTTTTATATAGCTGGGATAAAAGGCTTATTGGTCTATAGTTTTCGAGGTTCGCTTGATCACCCTTCTTATGTAGTAATATCATATTTGCAGTATTCCAGGTCTTAGGAATCTCTCCTATTGATAGGCATAGGTTAAAAAGATCGCGTATTTTTGTTACAATCTCTTCTTCTCCCTCTTTTATCATTTCAATCACTATTCCATCTTCTCAATGCAAGTATATACTTAGAATAAGCTATCCCAAGTATAATTGTCATAGTTTCCTTTGTTACAGCTATCGTTTCTAGGGTACTTATTCCTCGGAAAGTTAAAGACGTGTATTTTAAAAGGTTTACAAGTAGGTATTGCATTTTATACACAGCGCGATCAAAGCCACACAGAGCTCATAAAAGCCACACTTTAAAGCCTGTACACTCATTGCTGAGATATCTTCACATTTATCTTTTCAAGATCTTACTGCAAATAGAGCAACATTTTGGCTATTGATGGTAGTAGGAAAGTTAAGCTTCATCACTTTTATGTATTGATAAGCTTTGTTCTTTGTATGAAAAATGCTAAGCAGTCTGGTAATTTTTTCATTAACTTATGTTTAGATGCTTGCTTTATTATTTTTTTATGACGAGAGACCTAAAAGGTAAAGATGTTACCACATTTGTACATTAGTATTCGCTTTCCAGTTTTCCTTGATTTTCATAATTGCTTCTTTCAAGATTTAACTAGCTACATCGAACACATTTCTACTGTTTCTGGTGAATGCCTCTTATTTGTCATCACGTGATACTTCAGGTACCCCAGAGTAGAGGGTGAGCAAGAGTATAAGTACTTGCAGTTTACTTACTCTGTTAAAAATATTATCGTATGCTATTTCATGTTGTATGTTATGTCCTAGTTTTAACCAATAAAATGTACAAATATTAATAAACATTACATCTTGAAGAAACACAAAAGTGAGAGAAATAAGGTTATACGTTCCATATTATTTCTATGCTGCTTTTACATCACATTAAATGCTTCTTCACTTTGTTAACAATTCATAAATGGTGGCACACATTTGGTTTACGAAATCATGTGTTTATAATCATCAATATATACAGGGTGATTCAGGAGGAATCTGCCAAACTTTAACAGTATGTTCCTCCAACGATTTTAAACAAAAAAAGGTATATGAACATAGGGCCGATTCGAAAAATTTTTGATTTGTTCCTCACTTGCAAACATCAATTTATCAAGTCACTGTATTAATCAAGAAAGTTTATTTTAACAAGTTACTAACTTGGAAAATCCTTACAAGTTAACTGTCGGTTTTACAAGCGTGCTCATAGATAAATGATAGCGTGCAAAGCAAGAGTTGTCTTCCTTGGTACTTGTCATATTGATGAATTTAGTTGCTTGTCAGTTTGACATTTTGAATAAATGGTAAATTTCTAGTTATTTACAAGTGAGGAACAAATAAAATATTCTACCGGGTGTCTTAAAATGAAATACATCTAGTATGCTTTGAATTTTCCTATAATGCAATCTAAAATTTTACTTGAAATTGGCAAGACTGTAAGTATATGTCAAATTCGAGGTAAGTAGGTTAGGTTTTGCGTTAGTCTGTGTCAAAACTGACGCAAAACCTAACATACTAACCTCGAATTTGAAAAAAGACACCCGGTACAATACACGCTAGGTAACAGGTTTAACTGGCTCAAGAAGGTGACTGGCCGGGCTGCGGCTCGCCAGTCATATCCTTCTATTCGCCAGTAAAAACCCTCTTACCAAGCTAGTAATCTTATAGTATTTAACATTACAAGCCAGGTAAAACAAGTTTTACTGGCGATAGGATTGGGATGACTGGCGAGCCGTTAGGCGAGCCTGTCATATCCTTGAGCCAGTAAAAATAGTTACCTGGTGTGTATTGTTGAATATTTTATTTGTTCCTCACTTGTAAATAACTAGAAATTTGCCATTTATTCAAAATGTCAAACTGACAAGCAACTAAATTAATCAATATGACACATACTAAGGAAGACAACTCTGGCTTTGCACGCTATCATTTATCTATGAGCACGCTTGTAAAATATAACTGGCTAGCCAGTAAAAAATTTACTGGCTAGCCAGTTAAGAAACATTTTCAAGGTGAATACAGTGACTTGCTAAATTGATGTTTGCAAGTGAGGAACAAATAAAATACTATTAATGCTGCCGCTCACATCCGGGATAGACCTCAAGTACTGCGAAATTCGACGAATTCTTTAGTACGACGAGCTCAACGGTGCATTGAAAACGAAGGTGAGCATTTTGAACAGTTAGTGTAGTTTTAATAAAGTTATCTCACTAGAATTGTTATTATTTTTTTAAGTAAAAACAGTTATTTTCTACATCCATCAATTTTTCTCTAGTAGGCCAGAACTTCTTTATTCTTTCGAATCGGTCCTATGTTCACACATCTTTTTTTGTTTAAAATCGTTGGAGGAACATACTGTTAAAGTTTGGCAGATTCCTCCTGAATCACTCTGTATATAAAATCCACTTGTGTCTGTCGCAAAAAAGGTGTACGACTTATTTTTGCACTTCCCGATTACTTACAAACCGTAAAGGCTTGAGACCCAAGGTTGATGCGAAAAATCCCAAATCCTGAAAATTCAATATGGCGCATGTAATATGGCGGCCTTAGGAAAATTCAGCTTTTCACGCTTCGACCTCTTCCAAAAGACCTAGAAACTTGAAATTTATATAGGAGTTAGTCCGTACCATATGAAAAGCCTTTAAAGTAAAAAATTCCCTAAATTGAAGACGGACATCAAATACATTGGACTACATCTGGACCACAAGCTAACCTGGAGCACACACATAAAAGCCAAACGGAAACAAATAGATATCAAAATTAAGCAAATGATTTGGCTCATCGGTAGACGCTCCCAACTCTCACTTTCGAACAAACTACTGCTGTATTATCAAACCCATCTGGACATATGGGATCCAACTATGGGGCTGCGTTAAAGCATTCCACACCAAAATCCTGCAGCTATGCCAGTCAAAAATTCTTCGCGCTGTAACCAACGCTCCTTGGTACGTCACCAATGAAACTCTTCATAGCGACCTAAGAATGCCGTACGTAGATACTTGCCCGAACATATACATACAGCCTGCCAGGACATGGCAATGAACTCATACAACAGCTCTCTAATCAGCAGACCATCACCAGACGACTAAAACGACAATGACCACAAGACCTACCTGTGAAACCATCCAGACCACTTAGTGATTAGCTTACGGGGAGAAGGGCGTTGGCCGAATCCCTTACTACTGACATGCCAAACCACATAAGATTTACTTATTACTCTCGTATAAGTAGATTGTAAATAGGGAACTTTAATAAAAAAAAGTGTAGATGCGGGTTGAATTATACGGGATGAAATGAAGTAGTGGTCGTTGCGCAAACATTTTTTCACTCAGCGGGGAACTTTTTCTCATCACCGTCATCTATGGTTTTTATTGCCTCAACGATCTCCCTAAGGTCCAAATTTACTTTTAAAATGCAACACGAATAAAGTCATGGTGGAGGTTTTGGAAATACGGCTTTTATAAGTAGACGTTTGAAATCAATATATTGTTATGTACTGACTACACTATTTTTAATTGAATTGTAACTTCTCTGTTATTCAAAAGTTTCAAATTATAAAAATGATAAAACTTGAGACTCTTTCAAGGTTTTGGGTTCAATTATCTAGTTGGTTTGTTATGAAAGTTTGACTTGCAAATATTTTTTAACTGTGCATTGAAATTAATTGCCACCTCTAATGTCAAATCAAATGCCAACAGTTAATCCCAAATGAAATATGAAAAATGCTCAATCTAACTGTACACCACAACTCTATCTCATACGGTAAGTAGATCTTTCTAATTAATTGAACTTTCTAATTTGGTTTTATTTACTTTAGGGTTGGTAGGAGAAACTTATTACCCACCTTGTATTGTTCTAATTCTACCTCCAAGACAGCAATCTTTCTGTAGTCAGCAGCTTAGCCCCTTCCTAGTACCTGCTGTAATGTACCGCTCTCAAACACCGACAGCTAACCCTCACTGACCAACAGCTGGTGACTGACTAACTCCCGGCAGCTATTAGCACAAACTGCGCCTTACTCTGCTCGCGTATCTGCTACCTTCCAAAATGGACCTTCTTTAAACAGCTCTCTGTCAAGCAGCTGTCACAAACGATCTCCCAATGTCACACCTCTTTCAACGCTCCAAAATTCAAACAACCTCGCAGTCAGCAGCCTACAGAACACATCAGATACGGTCCTGCCTCTGCTATCCCCTGTGGAATGGATACTCTTGCTTCCTTGATTTATCCACGAACCCTTTAGTCAGCAACACTCAAACCGATGTAATTACTTGTCAATTGTATTCCTAAAAATAAAGATATTTCAATACAAATATTTAATTCTTCACTTCTTAAAAACTCTTCTTGTATCTATTTAGTTTTACCATCTACCAATTAGCTTCTGTAACTTATTCTTCAGTTCTCATACTAATTTTTTGATATTTTACTTATATATTGACCACGTAGATTTAGTTATTACCCTTTTAAAATATCCAAACATTTACATTAAAACAGGGTTAAAATTCCATACTTTTAATGAGACCAAAATTGAAAATTACATGTTTTGCGAGTTGTTTTTTTACTTATTATTATCAGAACAAAATTTTATATAACTACCATATATTTCATTATTAATGCCTTCTACTTTATAATATTATTTGATCTTTATATACTTTAATATACTTTTTATATTCCAAAACACCTGTAACTGTTCAAAAACTATCGTTTCATTAATATTTTGCTCTAATTAGTTAATAAACTTTTTAGAAATATTGTTAACCTTTAGGATGGGTCAAAATAGATTGTATTAATATCTCAAATTTCTTTTATAGATTCCAAATTTAGCCAAAACCAACACATAGTGTATCATAACGTATGTATCTGCATAATAGCCATAATTTAAATTAAAGGATATTATTGATTAATTGTTATACGAGCCCTAACCACTATATATTCGGCCATTCCAATAATTTTACTTCCTTCACGTAAAAACAGAGTTTTATGATTGAACAAAAAACAATTAAGGTACAACATTTTCTTTTCGTTAAAACATGATAAGAGATCTTCGAAATCCTTAATCCTTAATCCGCGAATGCGGTGCCTTAATTGTTCTCCGTCCACTCATAAAATCCTGTTTTACGTTAGTAGAGTAAAATTATTGAAATGGCCGAATATATAGTGGTTAGGGCTCGTATATGTTGACAATAATACAATAGATGGCAAAACCAGGCCTATATTAGGCTGCCACATAAAAACTGGAAAAATATCAATCGCATCTTCTTTCTACATGACTCAGAACAGACCATGACTACACATTTTTATAAAAGTGTAAATAAAACTGTAGTTACAAATCAGGTTATGATATTGGTTATAAATGAAGTTAGCAAGGTATCATTTTTTATTATTTTCAACATTTTTTGTCATTAAACTTGCGAAAGCTTTGTCAACTTTTTGGCATGTTGAAGGTATATTTTACAAAACCTTGTAATTACTATTGCAGTGGTAAAATATCTGTTAAAAGTGACGTTAGTGATATTTTTAAGGTTATGTCAGTACACTGTAAAATATATAAGAAGTCACAGCCTCCTCTAAGTGATGTTGAAAAAAGACTTTATATAGAGTCATAATTTTCAATCCGGGGCACAGGGTATAGTTTATGTTACATACGAGGGGCGTTCAAAGTGTGTTGCAATTTGGGGGTATCTAGTAAAGTTTAGATTTTCCTGCAAATTTTGTTTGATACATTAGATCTATTACCCTTGCTTGCAAAAATTGGTTGTCCTATCTGCTTTTGTTTTCCTTCTGTCAGTTGTGAAATATGGCTGAGTGTAGTTTAAAGAAGTTAGAGTATCGAAGCGTCATCAAGTTTTTGTGTAAAGAGGGTGTAAATGCAAAAGGAAATTTTTGATCGCTTATCGAAAGTGTACAGATCGGTACACGGCCGTCAGAGCATTGAAGATGATCCAAAGTGCGGAGGACCAAAAACTGCAACCGATGATGAACATGTGTCTCGGGTTGAGTCACTGGTACTCGCAAATAGGCGTATAAAGGTATCAGAAATTGCCCAAGAGATTGGTATTTCACAAGGGAGTGTTCACAACATCATCCATGCCACTCTGCACATGTCGAAAGTGTCAGCCAGGTGGGTGCCCAAAAATCTTTCTATTCAGGATAAGCACTGCAGAATGGAAGCATCACGCGAGCTCCTCGACCTCTTTAATTCCAATCCAGATGACTTTATGGCTCGACTTGTGACTGGAGATGAAACATGGCTTCACCACTGGGACCCCGAAACGAAGCAAGAGTCGATGCAATGGAAGCATGCGGAATCTCCAGCTCCGAAAAAATTCAAGACACAGGCCTCTGCTGGGAAGATCATGGCGTCTGTTTTTTTGAAATTGCCAAGGGCTGCTCTTAATAGATTATATGCCACACAAAACTACAATTAATGCAGAATATTATGCACAACTTTTGAAAAAATTGCGCAGCGTAATTAAAGAAAAGAGACGTGGAAAACTGTCCAAATAAATTTTTCTACTGCATGACAATGCTCCAGTCCACAAGGCCAGAGTTGCACAGGCTGCCCTGAAGGACTGCGGGTTCGAACAACTTAACCACCCACCTTACAGTCCGGACCTGGCTCCTAGCGACTTTTACTTATTCCGAAACCTCAAGAAATATCTTCGGGGGCGCCGGTTTTCAGACGACGAAAGCCTTAAAGAGGAGACGGAAGCGTGGTTTGCAGGACACGAGGAAACTCTTTTTTTCGGGGGATTGCGTCGCTAAAGGAGAAGTGGGGCAAATGTATTGAACTTACAGGGGACTACACTGAGAAGTAATAAATGAATTTAATTGCTATTAGTCGTTTCAATGCCCGAGTTGCAATACACTTTGAACGCCCCTCGTAAGTAGGGCTAAAAGTGTTGCCTAGCAGGATATACTTTTTGTACCAGTAAGAGAAACGTAAACTTCAATGACATATATTGGTCTTGAAAGTAATGGCAGTAAAAAGTAATTTTTGCAAACGTGTGTACAAATTTTCTGCGCAATTGCAATAATAATAATAATAACAAAGGGCTTTATTAGCCCTGATAATATTACATTAATATTTACATCTACATTAAAACAAACATGTACATAATGGTAAAATACTAGAGATACATCACAAGATTAAATTATGAGGACTAAATGGAGCGCATTCAGAAAGGCACTAAGTGCCCCTGTTCTTCCTCGCGAACCGGTATTCCAGTGGATGATATGAAAATAAAACAAAGTAGCAATTTAGCACATGCCAAACACAGGTAATAGCAGATTACACTTTATTTACTGTTCTGTCTGCAACAGATGCCTTAACTTAGTTTTAAAGGCTTGTAACGAAGTTGCTTCAATGCTGTGGAGCATAGTTTTTTTGGTGCAAAACTTCTTTTTAAACATTTTAAGAACTATTATGTCATAAACCTTACACGTATAATAATGTGTTAATTTACAATAATATCCAAATAACATCCGGGAGTAAAGAGGGCGTGACGTAAGGCTGTCGCCAACATCAGTACCATGCCAGAATTACAGATGATCCAGTTTACGCTATAAGTTAAGCTAACAGATGTATCTAATCATCTAATCACAAATGAATTACTCTTTACGCTGATCCAGAAGGAAGAATTATTTACGCAGCCGTCAACATGAAAGTTAAGTGTAACAACACATGACACCAATATTAAAATAAAATACTTAGCTGACTCGTTATCAATCCAGAGAGGGTATTCGAAGTCCTAAATGAATTAACGTTTCCTATAAGCTTCGATTATTTTCCCAAATAGAGGCTATGAAGTTTGGCCGTTCACTATTCTTATTGCAACTGATAATATTACATAAAATTGAAGCGCCGAGCAATCGCCTGCCAACAATAAAAGTTATCCAGACACAAGATGAAGGAATGTTCAAAGCCGCACCGGAGAATTTTTACTGGTGGCGTAAGTTCGACGAATTGTGGAATTTCTAGCAGGGTGTTGCAAAACGCATCGCTAAGCAGCAAAACCCGAAAAATCTTTACCTTAGTAATATACATATCTCTGGTGGTCTACTTCGCTAGTTAGCACGTACACCTACCTTGAACGGGAAATTCCAAGGCTTAGAGGAGAATCAAGATGGCTGCCAACAAATGAAAAAAAAAAGAAGCGAACGGAAAGAAAAAGCGGAGAAAAGAAAAGGCCTGTAAATGAAACACATGTGGAAACTAATCGGAAAATTGCTTACCTTGAGGTATTGAGCGGCCTATGGTGATTTCGCTGTGGAGGCCATGTTAAGCGGCTTTCGAAGCAAAAACTAGGAAGATGTGAATTACTTAAAAAAGGAACGCGAACTACGATAATTACTTCCACCTCTATTAATTGTCAAAAACAAATTGCATCTTTGATTCAACGCTTGCTAAATCCAATAGGCGGCTTGGAAAGTGCTTGAGCGTACAACATTTTCTGATCTATAGCGAAAGCGGCGAAAAATTGACACCGACCGATTATGGATCGTAACGGGATATGCAGCGGTATACAGTATGTGATTCCATAATTCTTGTTTTTTTCCAAGGAAATATTTTGTAGTGAGCTTCGAACGACAGTCATGAACCAATAAGTTCAAGGTCGACATTTTCCTGAAAAGTTGAGAATCGTTCCAACAACGTGCAGACATTTTTATTGCTTATTAAATTACAGCCTTAACTATTAATTCATTAGTCTTAAACATAACATCAAATTTGCAATTAAGAGTGGCAAGTAAATCGTTATGACTCGTAATACTCCTAATTAAATTTGCTTTTAGCGACTCTTAATATGAGAAATTTCAGACGATCTGCTGTTAATATTTACATGAGCACTGTGTGTTATGTCACTAAAAATGTAGGTAGCAATTGAATAAGTCTTGGTATTTTATGCGACAGGTATATTTAACATTAATCTTAAACACATATTGTAAGAAACTAAAGCTTATAATTAGATGTATTTATGCCATTATCAGTAAGTTGTTGGTCAATCCAATCAGAAAATTGTGCGACATTTGCATAAACTTCCGGTACATTTTGTTCTCCACAGTCTGTTCCCCAAGCGACAATTCCCGCTTGATAATATTTGTTTTGGTGTCCAGCAACAGGGCAAACCAAAGGACTCCCACCATCGCCCTTGCACGTACTTCGACCAGGCTCGCCCCCAGCGCAAATAAAGCTATCGTGTAGATTGAATTTTGACCCCACCCATGTTGTGCGAAGGCGAGTTTGGCAAACGTCTCTTGATACGATAGGCAACTCAATGCTTTTCATTATACCCTGATTCCGTCCACTTTGTCCAAAAGCGTCTGTACCCCAGCCGGTGACGATGCATGTCGAGTGCCCTATCACCATGCCTTGTTTTGGCAAACATGTAATAGCGACGCTTTCAGTGAGGTTCAAGGGCGATTGCAGAATTAAAATCGCTACGTCATTGTGAAACCCGCCGGAGTAGTACTTGGGGTGGATTATAACAGATTTGACATCGAGATCTTGGTGGGGAATGAGCTCGTCCGTCCTTTCCGTGTCCCATTCACCTGCTCGAACTTTGAAGATCCTTCCTTTGCCGACAACACAATGGGCGGCCGTTAAAATAGCTTGGGGGTGGATGATCGATCCTCCACATTTGTAACGGAGTGCTTTTTGCTTGTCTGTGGATTGTTCGTAATAGATTGCCGCCATCCATGGAAACTCGCCGAACTGAGATTCGTTGTCACCTGCATTGTTAATCCGGAAACCAAGTCCTTCCGGGTTGCGAATGCCGCATTCATTCGTGTTTGTTCGGCTCGGCGATGATACGTTGGACGTGGACAGCAAATCTTGTTTGTTACAGCATACCATCATATCGCTACAAGAGCTGTCATCGTCGATTCTATTAAGGAGAGATCAAAACATTATTCTTTATTTTAAACATGGAAATCCCAGAAACTATAGCAGTTAGAGAAGTTGGTGTATAAGAAGAAAGTGCAATTTTATGAGATTAGTTTAACACAGAGAACAGTTTTAGATAACTTTATACATAAAAATAATCTCTGCATAATACATTTCTTTGTCATTGTAGATGTGACTGAACAGCTAAGACGTGACAATCTTAAATTACATATAACATAAATGTAATAAATATCGTTATGTGAGTGTATGAGTCGATATTATTATTAGATTTTTATTTAAATAAATGCCTATCATCTCAAATGGTTGGGTTTTCTATATTATAGCAAATATAATTGAATGTGTAGTTGTAGGTAGTATGCTATTAAGATAATAATCGTGGTTTTTATGATCTTTAAAAGTAATCGCTTTAGCCATCGCTTGTTTATCCAATGGGACCGCTACAAAATTAGATATTTCAACTGATGGGAACAACTTTACAAACATAGCGCCCCAATCTCAAAATTTATTAAGACACGTTGGCTTTGTATTAATAATTACGTTAGTGATTATGTAAGAGTGCATTTACTACGTGATTTAACAAACGTAATTAAATCGACGCCACAACAAAACACTCACAATCAGCCTTATCCGAAAATGTGAAAAAACCGACGCCACTTTAAAAATTTCACGAAATTATATTTTTAGGATAACTTTCTAACTTTATTTGGTTTTTATGATGCAAATTAGTACACAAGGCGTCCCTACGGTAAGTCCCACGACAAGGCTCCTCTTTCTCTCCGTTGGCCTGCTGTAATAAGCCAGATACCTCTTCGAACGTCGCCTTCAGCTTGCACCAAAAAACCATATCATATATTTTTGCAACAAACATTTACATTTTCACGTGCTAATATGACGAAGAATAGTGATGCTCCGGTCCCGTCGCCGTGAGTATTCCAAGATTTCCGGTGGGGTTTTCGTGTTGTGACTTCCAACTACTTTCTGTGCAGCAAAATCGTCAACAGGATTACATAGCAAACAGCTTATAATGGTTGAAATAATTAAGTAGATGTTTGTCTCACTAAGTTTTTGCACACAAAGTAAGGGGTTCGCCGAAATAAAAACAAATAATTTGCAGAAACATGTTCTATAGACCAACTTTTATTGCATGTAAGATATTCATGAGTTTACATAGAACTTGACATAGGTGCATAATTATAATATTTCTAATGCGAAGCGACGTGATTCAACGCGTCACGTTTCAGAATCAACAGCTGCTGATTGGCCGAAAATGTATCACCAGAATATTATCTGGTGTTATAATACACATGGCTTCAAAATTTCGAAGGCATCTTTGCGGTTTTTGCTCATACATTTGCTGTTCAAACCTCCCCCACTGAAATACTTGCCAAAATACATATTCATTGACATAGTTTTCATCAATTGAAAAATTCTCAGCTTGACAACTCTTGCTCAAAGGGTACTTGCATGCCCTGCTCTAATTCTTATATATCAAGTAAAACACCAAATAAACTTCGACAAAGGCTAGCACCAGCTGCTTATTCAACTATCCATGCTACTTGTTACACAAATAGGTGTTATCGAACATTCCGTTTGAATTGTATTACCTTGGGAGATGTCTCGCTGGCTTCAACTGTGCTTGGCTGGTCCGTTCGGAACATTGCCATAATTTGAAAACATACCGTTGCACTCAAAGAACGCACGCACTTGGACGTAGCAGTATACATTTCACTTTAACGTAACCTTTTACTAACTGACGCAATACAAATTTGCCTATTTCGTATGTCTCTTCCGTATTGTTTTCCGTTTAAGATCCCAGCCCAACAATATTTAGTTCAGAGCTGCGCAGAAAATCCCAAATAAAACTATCTCTGCGATCTAGAAAATTCCCAAGTGAGGCATTAATACAGAAAAAAAATGACATTAGCCTCAAATTGTTTTCAAAATAAAATTTCAACCAAGCAACAAATGCTCATCTTATTGCCGATCCTTGTGAGAGAGTACCTGGCTCTCATGTCTCAAAACGAGAGTGGTCCACCATAAACACTATCAGGACCGATCAAAGCAGATATGCTTTCATAATACACAAATCAGATAATAAACAATTCGATGTTAATTTGGAATAAAGCAAATGTACGAACAACTAGACAAAGATGAATATGAAAAACTACAAAATATAAAGCAGGTTGAGCAACTAGAAAGAGTGGAAAATAAATGGACACTGAAAATGTTTTTCAAGCAAAAGGTGCAACGATAGGAGGACGATCAAGATATAAAGGAGAATACAAAACACTAATTCAAAGTGCACCACTACAAAGAAAAGCCAAGGCAACTAATTTTTCAATATAACAACCTAAATATTGATGTATCGACATCTCGCGAGTCCATTGAGTTTCTCAAACTATTAATGTGTACAATGGCGTATTATTCATGCTTTCCGCCAGAAGCCCTATAAATTTTGCGCCCATAGTTTACTTAGTATTAAAAAAATCCAGAAATGATTTGCTGTAATCAGTTTTGGTTGCAATTTCAGGGTGCACCATGGTTTGGCGGTAGAAGCTTAAAACTACTTGAGTGTAGTTTTCAATAAAAATTAAAGCAACTGGGCATAATTATGCCGAATAAAAGATGCCCCCAAACAGCGAGAAGAGAAAACTTCTGGCGGCAGTCGTTTATTCATCCTACTATACGCCGCACCCATATGGGGCAAGATTGTCGAAAAGAAGAAGTGGCGAAATAAGCTCGAAGGCATTCAAAGAACGATGATGCTAAGGGTGAGCTGCACATACAGAACGGTCTCCACAATGGCACTGCAAGTGATCACGGGGACGCCCCCAATCGATCTCATGATCCAAGAACGTATTCACCGACACGATGAGGATGAAAGAATGAGATCCAAAAAGGATATAAGGGAGGAGATGGTGAATTAATGGCAAGCAAAATGGAGACAGCTAGAGGTGAAAGCAACGTGGACTAAGAAGTTAATAAAGGTTATTCCTAAATGGACAACTAGGATATATGGTAGTCTGGATTACTCTGTGAGAGGACAAAATGTTGATATTGCAGGGAAACGGACGGTAGCGCGCATGCAATGTTCGGGTGCCCGAAATAGGTAAGAGGAAGAACTACTTTAGAGCTCGAAATAGGTGAAGCTATCTCCCAGGATAATACGATAGATCTAATGGTAGAAAATGAAAGTAACTGGAACAAAATCACACACTTTCTAAGACGTGCCATGGAGCAAAAGGAACAAGATGACAACAATCGTCAAACACAATCTGAAGTAATACATTCGTGGGTCCAGGTTAGAGTTGTTCGCAGGGGTCACTTGTGAGGTTAGTCTTGGCGCCTCCTACATCCCAAAAAAGGTGATGTTAGGTTAGGTTAAACTATGTCTATATTAGGATTAGGCTAGGGTTAGGTTAAGTTAGGTTAGGTTATCTGATAAAATGTGATAGCGGTCCCCGAGTAGGATGTGGGGAAGAGAGGAGTTATAGTCGGTAAATTTCCGACACTACCGAAAGAGGGTGTTTTTTTGAACATTTATTTCTCTGAAATATGTTAGGTTATGCTAAAAAATAAAAAAATATATAACGACCGCGAAACAAACGTAGAATGAAACTATGAGAGGTCCCTCACAAAGTTTCATGGATGAACAGGACTCTGACCATCTGCTGTGGACACTATGCCGACCATGGGCATAACGCCAACCGTCTGATGTGGTTCAAAGATGCTGTATGTCGTTCTAGGTTTTCTAGGTTAGCTCAGCCTTTGGTCGTTTGTGTTTTTAATTTTTCGCACCTATTTCGTCACGCATGTTAAATATGTGAATTTCAATTTAAGACACATTTAAGTTTCGTAATGACCAACATTCTCAAAAATAAGTGGTGGGAATCCATGGTGAACAGTTGTTCCCTTCGACAAGCACAACGTTTTAAAAAAATAACATTTTAAACGCTATTCCATGTTAACGTCCAACTTCCGTAATCCGCATAGGCTTTTCCGGGCGGGGAGCGTTTTTAGGGAAGTCTTTCCACTGTAAAGTTTCAGCGCCAGCGGGCGTTGCCGCTACACAATATATTTTTCCAATTTCCAGTGGGTATATATAGAGATAATAGTATATTATGTTATTAGGGGTAAAAGTGGTACTTTGTGTAGCAAGACCGGAAGAGGTTGCCTGACGAGCACCAGCGTGGGTCACAAAGTCACTTTTACTCCTAATAACATATATTATTTTATTTTCAAACGCCTGAGCTAATATAACTACAAAATGTATTTAAAAAATTATGATTATCGAAAATTGACGACCATGTCAGTTTTCGACAATAAACGGTCCATGCCAAAAATATTCGAAAGTTGTCACTTTTATGGCGTTTGAAAATAAAGTATTTTTTGTCCACTTTGACGCCCCCTAGAATTTTGCCCCAGAAACCCGAATTTCTTGGGCTTCTGCTATAATACACCACTGGATGTGTATTATATGTAACTATCATGAAAATCTATCAATATATTCCATATATAGATGTGTAGGTTTTTCAATAGTTTGGCTATAAATGTATTAGATATGACGATATGTTTATATATTTGATAATATAAATGCTTCAATATTGCATATCCAAACCGAATATATCAATATTTTTCTAATGATAGTACGCAATTCCACCAATTAGTCGAAAATTGCAATCTAAATAAAATCATCTAAAATTTTTCGCTTTCCAATTTTGATCTTACGTTAATAGTAAAAGACATACAGAAAGTTAAAGCAATTTAGGTACTTCAGATATAAGAGTCTAGTAAGCTCTTAGGTAAGAGATATCTTTAAATCGAGCATAGAAAACTGCACCTTGTTTTCTGTTTAACCGCTTCTATCTGCTATAATTTCCGAGATTCTGACAGGATCAACGCAATAGTTATTTCTACAACTAGTTTTGAAAGTCATACTTTTTTTTATGAATTTGCAGTTTGATTAACGAGGGGGGGGGGGAATTTCAAAACGTGTCGTACACGAAGCTTTTTGCATAGAAATTCTCTGTAATTCGAAAGTTAGTCAAAAATGACTTCGGAATTCACAACTGTCAAATTGGCAATTCACAATTTCAATAAAATAGTTAAAAAAGTGTACTTTTCATTACGATTTTTCGTGATCACTATGCAAAAAAACTTTTGATACATCAAACCTTACCTTGGGATAATAACATTAATATTGGTGTTTTTGCAACGATTCATGAGGACGCACTCGCAAGATTCTGACTGGACGCCTGCAGAAGTTGGAGATACGGCAACGGTGCTATTGGAGGCTGGGGGCGGCAATATTTCATCAATGAACTGATCAAAATCGACGGTTGATTGATTGGAAGTATTTGCTGGTGCAAAATAACCTGTGACTACCACATCCACACTGCCTCGAGCACTAGTGCAGCTTAACACAAAAAACAGCACTAAAGATAGCCTAGGTTCCATTCTGGCGGTTAACCTGTAAAATTAACAATGGCATTAGATATGGTGTTTCAAAAAGAGTATGCGAAAGGGGTCTAGGTGGGTCTATTCTCCCTTGTTTTATAGACTCGGTCTGTTAGAAAAATTTTCCGAAGTCAGTGCTTTCCGCATTTTTGAGCCCAAATATTAGCATTTACAAATTCAAATTCACAAGTTTAGTGATGTAATCAAACCTTAACTACATGTGATATTTATTTCCCCTTAGTTTATATGCTAACGCTTTGCAGCTTATTTATATTCGACGATATTCAATTCTAAATGGGGCTTTGTTTCTGCATGCTATGTTGCAGTTTAGCTTATTGGATTCTCAGAATTTTTGTTGTTCAGACAGTCCTAAAACTTTTCCACAGCTTCAGGCAGAACCGCTTAGTCAGATTGCGTCAGCGCAACGCCCTTCCCATGGTTTTGTATAAGCTAAAGAGAGAAAGTAGATAAGTCGCGTCTGTGTGGTCTCATTCCGTTTCCGCACGTACCAGTAGAACGAAGACCCGATACCGTACCGCCGTCTGATTGTTTGTTCTGGGTTCGTTCAATTCAACCCTCATATTGGGAAAGTTATACCGCTCGCATTCGCTCGATTATGGCCCCTTTCATGTGGTTTCCAATAGTTTCCTGTCGTTTCCGTTCTGTTTGTGGTATTGGCTTAGGAGGCGATTTGTAGTTGGAACTGATCTAATACGTACCGTCTGGATTTCCTCAAATCAACGTATTTGTCTATTTAATAGTGTTTGTACAGCCCAAAAATTTACAGTGAAGTGTTCCGTCAAGATATGCTTTTGTTGTTTAAAGTGTAAGATGACAAACAGACACTACCGTTTTAAAGCGAATCCTTAGTCTTACTGTCAAATTTTATTGTTGATAAATTGTGTTGAGGTAACGTAGTTCTTTTCTACCAAATTGAGAGGTAATACTGTTTTGGGTGTAGCTATGTCAATTTTTATCGTTTTTGTCATTTGTTTGTAGTTTAAACGTTACCACCTTTTGCCGATTATTTTTAATTGTAACCAGTAAACATTTTCGTGTTCATTGTTGTACATATTTTTATTGTTTCAATAGAGTTCATTGTTAATTATCTACGTTTTTCACTGGTGGTTGCATGTCTTTTGTGTTTTGTTTTTAATGTACAGGGAATCAGATGGGTGTAAGTAAATGTAACGAAAGGTAGGTTTAATTCAGCTGTGCAATCGCTACCTCAAGCTGTGCCAAGGTAGAAGAGGAAACGTGAATCACTTACTTCCACGTTCAAGAGTGCGTTTACCTGTGCTGTTGCTGTTGTTTTTCCCCGATCTAGTACGAATGTGGTGCCGCACAGTCCTAACTCAAAGGTCGACCTTCTCGACTGAGTTCTTCTAGCCGGAAAACCTTTTGTTATCGCCATCGTAACAGAGTTAGGGCCGCGTATTCTAGGTAGATTTCCCGTTTATGTCGTTAAATCGTGTTTGTGCGGTAACAGTCCTCTTAGAAAGGCCTAACAAAAACTGGACCACATAGGTCCATACATTGAACTTGCATACACGTGTAACAAACATTAACAAAATACGAATAATATATGTATGGAATAATTAATCAGTATCATTAAAATAATTTCCAAGTAAAGCTGTAATCTCAAGTTTGAGATAAAACTGCAACCGTCACAGAAACGTACGCAGCACGCGTAAAGAAATTGAAGCATGAGTAGACAGAAAATGAAAATGGGCATTCCATTCAAAGAAGCGGGTTTGGATTTCTTATGTAATCTTTGCAAGCTGGCAGTAAGGTGTGCGCTTTTTCCCGTGAAACCTGCAAAATTTGCAAAGATGCAACAGTCCAACGTACTGCATACTGGACAAAACGGAAAAAACGGTGGTAACAACTTAGCTAAAATAATGAGTTTTTTCACGGAAAATCCGATTTAAATTCGCGAACTGGCCGCCACTTCGGACTTCAAATGGCAATTCAAAATATAGAAAATACACCTTTGACTAACTTTAATTAAACAAAAAATTATGTGCTTGTGCTTCAGCCACATTACATGAAAGCAGTATAGTAAATTGTATACCTTCGAAATAATTAAACCATTTTTTAAATTATTTTGACCATCAGTTTTGTGTTCGTTCTCAATCCTTGCGTCCAAGCGAAATTTGTCATACGCTAGTCTATGTCATCGGAGCAAAAAGAAGAGTATTTGAGGCAGCTGCTTAACGAGTCCAACGCAGAGAGTGACGGAAGTAATGAATTCGGTGAACCTGACGAAGAATACGTCCAGAAAACCAAGCTGGTGATGCATCATATATTGATAACATTTTAGCAGATGTCAATCATCATATCGAATTGAATTATGAAGATCTAAAGAGTGATGAGGGTACCGGTAAACTTCAAGGTGAAAGTAATTCTACTGATAACCGGCACATTTTTTAGTTAACTTTTTGTTGGGGCCAGTTGCGGTAAATGACTAAGCTGGATTTAAGTGTTTGAGTGACCAGTTATTTGGCGATTATCAAAACGCCATTAACAGAATACGAATGTAACGGCTTTCGCATTACAATTTAAAATAAATCGGTACTGCAGTTATTTACTTTTCAAAATGTCCATAATGTGTGTAGTCTATATGGCTACGGTTATATATAGTAACATTACTGCAAAGTTATTTATACATTTGCAAAAAAATTATATTATGTTAAAGCGTATTGCCACAAATGTACCCGTCCATTTGTCAACAGTAACACCGTTTTACACACTTAACGAAACTTTAATTTATTGGAATAAGATACATAAAACTATTTAAAATAGATAAAATATATTAAACGCTATCAAAATACACATAAATATGCTGAAGTTAGAAAAAACAAACAGCTATTTAATCTGCGTCCTCAGCGTCATCACAAAGGATACAGTAAAAATAGTCTTTTATTAATTTGTGTGCACATTCTTTGTGTGCCGACTTCTTGCAGCTGTGACACTGGTTCCATGTCAAACCTTATGTAGTTGCAACACATTTTTGTGAGAACATTTTTTATTTTTACGATATTAGTTCTAATTTGTTGTGGTTTCTCGTTTCTGAATTTGAAATCGCGCTTGTAAAGAAGCACTTCGAACCATGTGCCTGTTTGCAGCTGCTTTAGTAGCACATGTTTCGTCTCATCGATCCGTTTTTGGAGGTAATATTTGGCGCTAGAAGGAATCGATCGCTGTGAGTGCAAGCGAGACAGAAGAACACGTGTTTCAGCGGTTGTTTCGAAGCGGCATATGTTTGATCGCATCTTTCGATTTAAGTCAACAGTTATTTCGGTATAGAACTAGTCGTTGTATGAGTAAAAATGAGAGAAGACGAACAGTTTTTCCCCGTTTGTCTGGCCTTGTGCTAACATGTGTGCAAGCTTCGGGCTTCTCGCAGGAAATTCTTGGTCCGTCCTCCCGATAAGCAACAGGTGTTTTGACAAGCTGTTTTCCGCCCCGGTGCGGCCTTTGGGCCGGCGCCGGGGTCGAGAGTGTGTTTGTTTGTGTTCTAATTAACGGTTGTTATTTGTATGTGTGCGTACCCCATTGTTTAAATGCTCGGATATTTGAATTCCCGTTGATTAGAGATAGCAAGTACTGGTGTAAAAGTTACTTTAGCCGTATTAACTGCACGTGTTTGTTGAAGGTCGGTCTTGGAGTTTAATTAAGTGTCATTTGTGAATGTCGTCGTAAGCCGAGAGCTCCTGGGTATCGCGAAGCGGGCAATTTCGATTTACACCGTTTGGGCGGATTATTTCTGTGGGACTCTCTGTGTCGACTTACTTTTCATCACGAAGTGTCGTTTATCGGTTAGAACTCATGTCGTCATGGACTTCGTATTTACCCTTGATTGGGGATGTTAGACCCTCTGTCGGCAGCATCCCGTTGCTATTGTGCACCCTCTTCAAACGCCTTCGGGCAGTTTGTCTGGAAGCGACCAGCTGCAGCTTCGTTGGACGTCGTATGCAGCCACATAAGCTCCTTAAGATACCGCCTTTATTGTACTAGTTGTATAGTGCCTAGATTAGATTGCATGTAATACGTAGGACAATTTTCGCCTAACGTTGCTGTCCGTGTAGTATTTACCTACTGTTTGAACCATTGTAGTTGTCATGTCGAATCAATTAATTACCGTCAGATTTCATGTTCCTGCTTAACCTAACGTTGTGACGATTATATTATGTGTTCTAAAAAAACTCATTTAGGGTAGGCCTTAGAAAGAAAGATAGAAAATCTAGTCATGTCTTAACTTAAGTTTGTAGGTGAATGTCAGATTGGATATTGTTTATGAAAACATCTGTTACTGTGACAGGAAAACGTTTACACTGCATTAAGTTTACTTGTATCAAGCAAAAAGGAAAATAAGATGATATTTGCACAACAACCAGTCTATTAATCGTAACAGTCTATAGCAATTGTTTTTATTTAGTGTTTTATAAATTTTTAGAAAAATAGTTCAAGATAAAGATGTAATTTAGTTCTTTCTGGCTTATGGTAGTTCATTTGCTTCAATGGATATCTATCAAGTTATGGTAAACTTCAATTTGATCATGGTATGCTGCGAATGAGTTTTTTTTTAAACACACTATAATATGTACCACATTTGAGCCACGTTTGTTTGTTTACCGTTAAGTATTATTATTTATAAGTCAGTGCTTTGATTATTTAATGTTGCTACCGCTTGCGAGTCATTTAGTCCATGTGTTGTCAAGTTTACCGCATATAGCTAGTTTAAAACGCTACGTAATATTATTTAACCCTTACTAACCCATTTCGCTACATTTATATGCTGAACCATTGTTCATTAACATATTATTGTTCATACAGTCCGTTTTCACTTAACTGTGGTTTTCTTTTTTGATTTTTACGTTATTTACATGTGATTTTGTGTTTTCTTTTGTACAAGAAGTTTAGAAAGCTGCACAAGATGAGTTTTCCCGCGAGGTAGGTCCAACTATGTTGTTCGTGGCTCGTTGACCAAACACTGCCAAGGTTGAAGTTAGAAGGTGTACCGTTTGCTTCCACTTTTCTCAGTGGGCTCACCTATGCATCTATGCTGGAATGTGGTGGCACCTTAGAGTTTAAGATCTGCTTTTTTTATAATAGGCCATTGCCCTGTATAGTCTCGTATTGAACCACCCCTAGCTCCACTGACCGACGCCGGCACCCCTTTTGCTACGGGCTGAGGCAGCGGTCCTATGTAATTCTTTTCCGATATGAGTCATTTTACGAGCTAGTCGTTTAGCTAATTAGTATCATTGTCGTAAAGTCCTGTTTATGCGGTAACAAACTGGCGTCTTTTCGAAAAGCAGTGTTTTATGCTGTAACAAAGTATTACTAATTAGAGCCTTGTCCAAATAAGATATTTAGCCTGTAACAAAGTTGCCTTAGGTATTTTGGTCATAAACTAGATTTTAGCCTGTATTTCAAACTATCTGTCTTTCCTTTCTTTGAAGTTAAATTTCTTTTCACACTCTCTGCTTTCGTTTTGTTATTTTTCTGTTTCTCCATGTGATTTTTCCTATGTGTCTGTTAATAATGCGCTCTGCTTCTTTCCTCTTTTATTAGCTTTCCGTTTTAAAAACGAGCTTTTTGGATATGGTCAAATTTGCTGAAGTATTTCGAATGACTTGTAGTAATCATTGCCGGTACCTATCTGTGGGTCTCGTAGTTTCATCATCATCTGCATTTGAGTTTTCCGCTTCTGTTCTATAACTATGCGCAACATTGGTCTCAGCTTCGGGATTTTTTGCTACTGAACTCAGTGGCTTGTCCTTTACGAAGGATGGTGTAAACACACATCTCGAAAAATATATTCATTAAAAGGCCAAATACCACCCATTCTAGAGGTGGTAGCCCTGGGAAATGCTTCAGCAACTGTTTCTGGTATATAAAATGTACAGCGACGCCTATAACTGGCCTAACGGCTGTTGGCTGAGTACCAAAATAAATAAATAAATTGTATTTTTCTGATCGAAATGGCTTTTTATCCAATTACCCATGGCACTGTTTACAAATGTTTTAAATGGTCCATACACACTGCGGCCAAGCAGTTGTAACTTGTGGGACGTGTGTGGAGAAAATGATAGCAAGATTATTTCATCTTCTTTGCAGACGTTTATAGTTGGCAGGTGCAAATGTGAGTCATGGTTATCTAATCCTTTCCCGTGTGGGTTTTGCGAATTGGCACAAATGTTTAATAAAATTTAGAAAATTATCTTCCTGCATCCAACCAGATCAGTTTGCTTCTCCTATACAACCAGGCGGTCCATCAAGAATAAAATCTGGCTGATTTTTTTATGGGGAAATACAAATAAAGGAGGTATTGCATTTCCTATTGCATTTATCGCGGTTGAAACCGTGTCTAACGTTCTTCTATCCGGCGATGTTATTGTTTCAACCTGTTTTGAGCATTTAATAGCAACTATTTTACTTGACTTTTGGACAATGGTAACTCCCGTTTCATTTACATTACATATACCAGAAGCTTCAAATTTGTATTTTTCTAGTAGATTCTCTAAATTATTAAAGAATTGATTAACTTTTTCTCTGTTGAAAGCAACAACACGCGCATGGCCCGTTGCTTCTAGAATTCTAATAGATAACGTAAGGTTTCTATGAATAAAATTAGTAAACCAGCTTCTTCCAGCATGCCCAGTCGCCCGCCACTCATAGGAAATTTTTATCTTTCTTTCTACACAAAACTGATACACCTGCAGTAATATATTACATAGTAATTATAAAAAAATACTTTACCAACTGTTTACAAAGTTTACCTATTTATTTTCAAAATGTTTTTAAATTAATCAAGAGTCAAAAGGGCGCCAACGACTCTTTACCAAGTAACGTCAAGTGTATCCAGGCAAAGAGAATTCGTAAACGCAGGTAGCACAAAATATTCTGAAAGAGAAGCTCAACTCAAGTACAGGTAGTAGTAATAAAATCAAAACCAAAAGGCTGGTATCACAGTTTAATTGTCGTTAATTTATTAAACATTCATCACAAATTTCAGGTACTTAGCAGAATATATTTAAAATCAACTGTATATCGCAGCCAGTGTCCGAAACTCTGGTTGAATTCGATAGCAAAATGGGCGAAGCCTTTCGCACCGAGACACGGCTTACAGCGCTTTGTAGCTTTATTTACATGAGAGGTACCTAATACGTGATTATCGATTTCTTCTAGTCGATCTCCTTCTGCACGTTATATATATGAAAGAAGGCCTAGATAAACGAAACAGCGCACTTTCCGAGCATCCACAGACCGGTAACTTGCAGGTGTCGGCTCATTACCGACGCGCTCGTTGGCAAAGCTCAAGTTTGCACGGGGGAATGGAAAACGTCCATAATCGGAGCTCCGGACTAATTGCTAACAATTAGAAAACCCAAGGTAAAATTAGGATCGCTTTTGCTAGGGCAAAGAGCGAACAGCGTCAAATAGCTCACCCCAGATGGTATTGGGCCACTTGAAAAATAACATCGGCAAAGCGCTTCCAATCCGCCCAAAACGGCAAGAGAACCAATATCTCACTAAAACTGCAAGTGCTACTGCTCTGCAACATCAGGCAAAGGCCGGAAACCAATTACAAAACTGGCATGCCCTCAAAAACTACTCGACAAGTTTTACAACGCTAGACCGACAATATCATACTGCATCATAAGGAGAATAGACGCCATCAGGCCAAGCTACGATTCGAAAACGCTGTCTAAACTGACAGAATCGCGAGAGGCGGGCCCGCACGAAAATACAAAATCGGAGCAATAAACATCGAATATAATAGATGCGCAAACGAAGTATAGCAACGTAACAGTATTAATAACAAAAATGTGGTGTATCAATCACCAATGTGTAAACTTAAGGTTTCTTAAAAGTGGCAGCTAATTTTATAACTATTCGAGTGCGAACTTTAGCATGCTACGGTCGGCCTAGAATGATCTTATTGTATTGTTGACGCTCTTGAATAATTAAAGAGTTTTATAAAGTGTTGCGTTTGATTATTACTTTGACTAAAAGAACCAACAAGCATAACAGTGGCGACGAGGAGAAAGCTAAAATAAAATACGTGTATACAGTGATATTTAGTGAAGATAACTACACAGACAGTTAAAATTGCTTTAGTTGGAGCTTTGGAACGGTTTACCCAGATGTGGACGATTGGGTGGTTTACCATGAACAATTGGAACAGTATTTCGACGCTAATGAAATTACGAATAATAATGAAGTAAAAAAGCGCGCCGCGATCTAAAATAAGCTTACTTGATAGTGAAATCTATAAATTGTTGGGCGATTTGCATATTCCGGAACTGCGGAAAACAAAAGATTTGAAATTGTGTAGACGATTGGTGACCCATCTTAGACCAAAGGTATCCATATATTGCCAACGAATAAAATTTTATGCGGCTATCGAAACAAAAAGCAAAAGCGTAGGTTATTGGCCCATAAGGATTAAAAAAAATTCTGTCGATTGTAAGTTCGGTAACATCTTGGACAAAATGTTAAGTGATAAATTGCGGGTATGTGTTCAGGGTCCGTTTTGGATAAAATTGATGACGACGATTTTTCGGAAGCTGAAATATTAAACGATCTGTTAAAAACCGCGCTAAAAATGGAAGCTTGCAGGCCAGCAAGGGCCTCTACAACAATAGAAAATGCGGGTAGTTTAATTTAAGCTGCAACTGGACTCCCAAGATATGCGACAAAGGGACAAGGCAAATGGGGATCAACGACCATGGCTAGGGAAAGCTAAACAACCGTACGAATCAGGTAGCTGGCCTAGCACGAGATCATCTACGGCCTAAGGCTACCTACAGTTGTCAGCATTGCGGGAAACGACACCAGGCAGGACAAGTTTTTAAATTTAAAACTGCAAAGCGTTTTAATTTCGCATATGTGTACTAATAAACCAAAACCGCAGCGTCAGAATAATTACTAGACGTAGAAGGCGATGTGGAGCTATCTATTTGAAATTTTAGTGCGTGAGAAATTAAAAGAATAAATCATATAATAGTTAATGTTTTATACAAGATAAGACTATTGAAATCTAGGTAGATAGTGGCACAGCGATAAGTGTAATTTCCAAGCAATTGTATGACACTCACTTCCAAAATAACTTGTTAAAACCTAGTGAATTAGTTTTAAAAAAAATTACTGCTACCAAAAGTAATCGTTTAGGTTATTTTACAGCAGAAGTAAAATATTAACCTGAATGTAAAGAAGTAGACATTTACGTACTTGAGAAAGGATGTGCCGCGTTACTTGGTAGAACTTTGTTAGCAGCTTTTAGTTTAGGCTTAGCTAAATTAGAACATCAAATGTCAGAAAATATGTAGTGCAGGTGGAATCAATGGATATGTGAGTGGCAGAGTTTTCAACGTTGTTTGACGAAAGGTAGGGTTATGCAAATATGACAAGCTGACTTTAAACCTTAAACCAAATGCATTGTTGGTGTTTAGTAAACCGCGTCCGATTCATTTAGCATACAGGCTACAGGTAGAGAACGAGTTAGAACAACTTCAGCGAGAGGGTATTACGGATAACACCCGTAGAAAGCAGTTTATGGGGGACGCCACTCGTTTCAATCATGAAATCAGACGGTGCAATTAGGGTTTGTGCGGATTATAAAACCACACGAAATAAATATTTAAAAGAGATAAAGTAATCATTTCTAAAATTCTGCTAAAATTGCCACATGGAGTACCCATATGGATTATTTCAGGTGAACAGATTGCCTTACGGTATTACACCAGCAGCGGCTTGAGTTCAAAGACGTTTAGAGCAACTACTGCAGTGGGTCCCTGGAGTGTGTAACATTTTGGATGATTTCATGGTCACAGGAAGGGACCGGCTAGACTAGTAAAGTAACCTAAGGTAAGTTTCCCAGCGTTTGACCGATGCAAATTTAAAAGTTAAACTTGAAAAGTGCGCTTTTAAAAATAAATTTGTTACTTGGGAGGGACGTATCATCAGGAAAGACGGTATTACCACAAGCAAATATAAGGTGCAAGTGATTTTGGAGACCCCAGCACCAAGTAGTATCACAAAAGTAATAGCTATTCACATAACTAAGAATGTTATGAGTATCATAAGTAACCAGTAATTCAGGAAAAGGTAACTTTTTCAGAAGGCGAATCGGTAATGGTAAAGGATATACGTCAAATAAATATAAAAAGCTCCAGCGGTAACTAAAAAGAAATTGGGAAAAGTCACTTTTTGTGTGAACTGGAAGGAAGCAAGCAGGTTTGGAAACGGCATGCTAATCAAATCTTTTCGTATCAGAAACTACCTGATGCTACACGAATCGGCCACTGGAAAGCATATAGTAACAAGATTAGTGATGGAATAAGTGTAGACAATTTATTAGACTATAGGACCGAGGTTCAGGAGGTACCTATAGTAAGGAGGAGTGCTAGGTAAAAAAAGGAAAGTTGTAAGATTTGGAGGGAGAATTAGATTATAAGTAAATATGTGAAGTAATCTATTCTGGTCTAATTAATTGTAGATATTTTATGAATAGTTTGTTCTAACAGTGGAGGTGTGGTGGATCAATAACCACTGCGTAAACTTAAGCTTTCTTAAGAGTAGACAGTTATAGTCTGTTTCATCTTTATTTGGACCAAAGTTAGCTAAGAATTTATAACATGATTCACCAGGCATAATCATATTTTACATTTGAAGAATTTTAGGTTATAAATTTCTATGACAGAAGAAAACAATGATGCCAAATCAACTTTGAATATTTGCGAAGAAGAAGAAATAACAGGACGAGTATTTTGACCTTTATTTTTATTCAGTATAAATTTATGTGGTGCTTAAAGTGACATGAAGAAAATAGATTACCTATGTATTACAGATTCTCGTCAGAAATTAACTTACACTTCAATTCCATAACTTCTTCAGAAGAATACTCACTGTCAGCTTCGCCCAAAGAAATAATAAAAAAAGAATGTTGTCAATTGAAGTGTTTTCCATGTATTTTGTTCAGTAATCACGTATAAGTTGGCCAGTATGTCTGCAGTAGTTTAACCACAATTTTTGTCAAAATTAGAGAGCGTCCCAAGCTACCTTATTTTTAGAAGATGGGCACTCAAGCACGTAACAATGAAGTCATTTTTACATTCAAGAAACTTTTAGATGATAAACGGGTAAATATACGTATTTCATAAAATTACTGTCAACGTTTGACAATAAATTGCTCAAGCTGCTTTCAAGATTTTACTTCAAATTTAAAAATTTTATTAACATTTTTAATAATACGTAGTTTGGGTCACTATGCACTGTTCTTTACAAACCGTAAATAGAATTTGATGTTTAATCATAAGAGAAGCCAATATTCGAATGCCTCGTAATTAGCATGGGGGTTTTGTATGTTTCGTCCGTCAACGCAACACCCTATATAACGTAAAAAAGTAATGTTAAATGAGGCGGGCAGAATTATAAGAAAGTCAATATTTTTACAAGACAATATTCTAGATTTGTAATAATAATCGAAGTTAATATGCTGCAGCAGACCGTAAACAATTTTTCATAGCAGCAAACTTATGCACTAGTTGCCAATATCAAAAGCAGCATATGAGCATTACAAGGTAAGAAAGCGACAAAGAATGGATAATTTAGAAAGTGTTAAATGCAAGAATGCAGTAAAAGCCGCATAAAATATAACAACGCAGTAAAAAATAAACTTATGTCGCGTTTTTAAATTGTATTAGTTTCATACCCCATATCGCATTTTTGAGTCAAGCAGGCAAGGATTTTCGCAATTAGGTACATTTTAATGAAATGTCTTATGCTTGTTATCGCATTTTGGCCGTTTAGTTCAATTTCTCACTCAAAAACTTAATTTTCTGGACTAACGCTATTAGCTGTAAGCTATATAAGCTATGAGCTATTTATCAATTATTATAGAAAAAATTATATTATATTTTTACCGTAGTTATTGTAATCTCTAATCTACTTACTGCAAATATATTTTTAGCGTTTTACACAATTAATATTAGCTACACGTACACTATTACAATCTGCCCATTGTTCGCTTTGCTCGTGCAGACGTTGTTAAATGCGAATGTTGTACTAAACTAGCTGTTATACGACTCGTCGGCGAAAATTATAACTTATGCTTTAATGAACCGGGAACACCCTATTCTGATTTTCTTAATATGTCACTTAATACAACCTTATCTTAATTTTTACGATGTGGAGATTCAGCACCCAATAGAGGTCAGTAATTCAGTAATTAAATTATCACAAAGTAATTCAATTACCTCGAGTAATTTCAATTACTATAAGTAATTCAAATACTTGTAAAGTAATTTCAATACTTTAAAGTAATTTAATTACGCAAAAGTAATCGAGTAATTGAATGTAGGGATTAATTACTTTCAAAAAGTAATTGTCAAGTACTTTTTAACAAAAATAACATTTACCAATTACAATTACCGAAAAGTAATTCAATTCCAAGGTAAGTAAACGAAAATAAATTTAATTACAAAGTAATTAACTACTGTCCAGCTCTGTTTGTGTTCAGTTTTAAATATTCTACCTAAGTTATGTGATTCCCTTAAAAGTGTATAGGTTATTAAGTACTTTTACTCATCACTGCCAACATAAATTAAATTTAATGAAAATATACAGCCCTCTAGGTGATACAAGTTTTCGATCCTACAATTATTGTCACAACAAAATTTGCAAAATAGTCTTGGAAAAGACTGCTTTTAATAGACAGGGGTAATGCAGAATACCGGAAAATCAACATAACATCGATAACTTTATATCTCTGAATATCTAGAGCCAGTATTCTTGAGCATGGGTGGTTGAATATCTTGCCCTTAAAAATATCCAAATTTCCGACTTTCATGTTTGTTTCAGTGCGCTGTACTTATACAAGATCTACAATGACTACTTTAATAGGAGTTTGGCCTATTTTGATTAACTTTCTGATTGGATGTTGAAATATCCGCCATCTTGACGCGTTCGCGGGATTACACATGGTCACGTTAAATTGTTTCTAGCACATTTACTATTAAGAATAGACCTAATATCAAACGCAATGAAATATTTCTCATAAAATTCTACAGTTTTCTGTATCAGCTTGTGCCGAATTTTCATTTCAGTAAGTAAATGTCAAAGTAAAATACTTTTTGCAAAAATTTTGCATTAGCCCAAATTACAAGCTCTACAGACTATACAGATATAACTCTTCATATCAAATTAAACAGGCATTTATAAACTGCTAAATAGTGAAAATTCGGTTGATTACTAATATCGAAAACTCAATTTTTGGGTTTTTGTAGCTAGTTTTTTGTGCCTAAAAACGTAAAATATCGTTAATTTTCGTTTTTTATCTACAAAACACAAAGAATAAGATACTGAAGGGGGCATTGACTTATATTTCTGTATTAGACGTGCGGCCGACGATTCTTTGCATTTTATATTGTCTCTTGTCGTTTATTCAACCATCGTCAGCGATTATTTAATATTGTTGACATTTTCATGTAAAAATCAATATTTCTTTTGATAAAGATGACTAATTTGTAGATAAACACTTGTTAAAGTTGAATAGCGTCTTCGCCGGTAATATGGAGGTTTATCCTGAATGGCAGCTTACATTATTGAATTTACTCTTTGACTCTGATGATGCAAGCTGCAATGTCTTGCGAAACGTT
Source organism: Agriotes lineatus (assembly GCA_940337035.1). Taxonomy (NCBI): domain Eukaryota; kingdom Metazoa; phylum Arthropoda; class Insecta; order Coleoptera; family Elateridae; genus Agriotes; species Agriotes lineatus. The sequence continues at coordinate 60,148,437 of OW679201.1, read as the reverse complement.
AGTTTATATGAGTGCACAAACAGTAAAAAGGCCAAATATGCCTAAGTATTCTCGTTCACAAGGTACCGTAAAGTGGGGTTACTTTGCTAACAGGAGGTAACTTTGCTCAAGAGGCAGGAAAGTTGGTAATACATAATTTTTTCAAAGTTGGTAGCAATTAGGACCCGAGAGTGAGCTTGAACTGGTTTCCACTCAGCCAGTCTACTGCGTAAAGTGGCGCGAGTTAGTTGCAGCATCTCCTGTAGGCTCCAAGACACATGTAAGTAAACGGCGGGATTTTATGATATTTTCATAACCTTGCAACTAAGGTCTGTGGAGTAACAATGATGAATTCTACGACATTGTGGTTGCTTTTCTCCAAGAGAGCAATCTTTTTTGTTGACTATGTAGTTTTTTCAGACAGGTTTAACAATATTGGCTTTTTTTATGAATTTTAATTCAAAACGATGTACATTTCACTTAAGATTTGGGGTTACTTTGCTCAAGCATTAAATTAAATGTTTATCAGGATTTAATTGCAATATAGACATATCTAATGCCACTTTTTCAGGAAAAAAATGGTAAGATGCTACAAGAGAGCTTTGGGTAGTCGCTGCTATCGCAACTATACAGATGAGCAGCTTCGTGCCGCAGTACGTGCCGTGAAATTTAGGGGCTTGTCCACTCACGCTGCAGCCGATGTCTTCGGGATCCCGCAAAGAACAATATACAACAAAGTTAAAAACTTACACCAACAGGACGTTGGGGGTCCAACGGCGTTAACCCTCGCCGAGGAGAGGCACTTTGTAGACTTGCTAATAGTGGCTGCGGAATATGGATCTCCCCTCACCCTTTTGGACCTTAGAGTCATCGTAAAGAACTATCTTAATGCTTCCGGCAAGACCGTCTCAAAATTTGATGATAACATGCCAGGAAAAGAGTGGTGCTTCTTGTTTCTAAAGCGCCATAGAAGACTGTTGTCGCAGAGATCATGCCAAAATATTAAGGTGTCTAGAGCAATGACCACAGAAGAAGCTATCGATGATTATATTCAACGATTAACCAGAAACCTGGAAGGTGTTCCTCGAGACAATATACTAAACTACGATGAAACCAATCTTACCGATGATCCCGGGCGATCAAAATGCATCTTCAAACGGGGAACCAAGTATCCCGAAAGGATCATGAATTACACAAAATCATCCATTTCAGTTATGTTCGCTGGAACAGCTGCGGGTGAGCTTTTTCCCCCTTATGTAGTCTATAAGGCCGAAAGGTTGTATGACCAATGGTGCATTGGAGGACCCCCAAACACACGATATAATCGAACCAAATCCGGTTGGTTTGATGCTGCAACATTTTCCGACTGGTTTGAGAAAATGGTTATACCATGGGCGAAAAAGCTGGAGGGTCCAAAGGTTTTAATCGGCGACAATTTATCCAGTCATTTAAGTGTAGACATTTTACGACATTGCCAAAGACTGGGAATAAAATTCATATTCTTACCCCCCCAATACTACCCACATCACACAACCACTTGACGTGGGATTCTTCCGCTCACTAAAAGGGAATTGGCGAGCTTTACTGACAGAATATATATATAACAGCACTACAGGCCAGAAGGCCTATGGCTTAGTGTTCCTATTATTTTTCTCCACTCCTTCTTTTCCCTAGTTTTCTTCTCCCATTCTTTAATGTTGTAGTTCTTCAAATCTTCTTTTACGCAGTCCCACCAGGTCTTTTTAGGTCTACCACGTTTATTTTTACCACCTGTTTCACTTTTGAGCACTCTTTTAACCGGGTCTGTGTCATTCATCCTCTCCACATGTCCTAGCCACCTTAACCTATTCTGTTTTACTATGGTTCCTATTGGTGTATCTTTATAGCACTCCTCTAGTTCTTTGTTTGTTCTACGTCTCCAGACCCCATTTTCGCACACCCCTCCGAAGATCCTGCGCAGCACTCTTCTCTCCCAACTATCTATCTTCTTCTCACTCTGTGATGTGGTGGCCCATACTTCACTTGCGAAGGTCACTGTGGGACGTATAATCGTTTTATATACTCTTAATTTAGTTTTTCTAGTGGTAATTTTGTTATTAAGTACTCCCCTCCAATACCCTATGCTTTTAGATCCTGCCAGGACTCTTTTATTAATTGACAGAATATAAAACTAAAAATCCTAAAGAGAGCGCTGTTAATAAGACTAGCTTTCCAGCTTTACTCAAAAGACTATTGGAAAGAATCGATCACAAAAACAAATCGATATTAAGAAATGCTTTCAAAGCAGCTGGAATCTATCCAGTGGATGGAACACAACTCACCAAGAAATTACCGAAAACAAAAGTCGAAAACCTTATGAACTCGACAGGAAGACAAATTGATGAAGCAGTCTTACACTATTTAGAACAGAAGAGAGGCAGTTTGTCTGGACCTTTGCAAAAGAAAAAGAAGAAAATGCTTCAAGTTCCTCCTGGAGAATCCATATCACATGAAGACTTGCTTGATACCAACGAGGCCGGCCTTAGCAATGTTAAACAGTCTCATTCAAAAAAGAAACGAACATCAGAAACACCAGAGCTTGACTCCCATGAAGAAGGTTTGCCAACACGACAACATGAAAGTGACGAAGACGAAGGAGATATTGTAGCTTATGAGGAAATTGGGGATGAGGAAGTTGCAAGTGACGATGAATATGATGAATCGCAGATGGAAAAATATGGAATTCCAGCTCCTTCAATAAGTGTCGGTGATTTTATAGTGGTGCAGTTTGCTACTAAAAAGACCCTGAAGCACTTCATAGGGTTAGTGCTGGAAACAAAGCCTGACGTTTACGAAATCAAATTTCTAAGAAAGAGGAGATCAAACCTGTTTGTGTTTCCCGATGTTGAGGACATATCTGCCGTCATTGAGACTGACATAAAAAAAGTGCTGACGCCTCCAAAAATCGTTCGCGGTATTCACGAGTTTCAGGATGACCTAAGTATTTTCAATTTGTAAGAATTTGTGACCCCTACCTGATTTACTTGTGTGCCATACATCTTAGGCTGTGCTAGAATAAGAGTTTTTTTTTGTTCTTCGGAGATTCCAGATCTGTTTTTTTAAGAATGCTGCTATTTTAAGTTTTATGCCTAGGTAGGTTTTTGTAAGTCTGAAAAGGTCACCTCTGCATTTATTTTTTTTTCCAAGTTTTTTCTTTCCAGTTTAAAATTTTCAAGAAAAAAGGGTGTTGTTTATTTTTTCATTAGATAGGTACTTACCAAAGTGAATATTTATTTTTAGAATTTTATATTTTGTTTTTCTAAGCCAAAGAAAGTTTTGGATTATTTTTTTTTATATTTTATTACATGTTCACAGTATTTTTATACAATTTATATAATAAATAAATAAAAGTTTCTGAAAATGTATCATGCCTTTTTATAATACCCCTAAAATAGGTTAATATTCGTTCAAACTAGGACTTCATATATATCAATTTGTTGGAAACGACTTTCTTGAGCAAAGTAAGCCATCACCAAAGCGATATATGCTAACGTAACGATTTTATTAGCGATGGCAAAGTTGCCCCATTTGTGAGGTGAGTTTGCTCAGTCATTAAATTAAAAAAATATGTGGTGTCACTAAAAAAAGGCTACACTACTGCATGAAATCGATAGAGTAAATGTAATTACACCACATAGTTCTTTCCCCAATTTTTAGACCTAACAGCTACAAATTGAAGTTGAAAAAACTGCAAAATCTAAGCAAAGTAACCCCACTTTACGGTACTCTAATAACATGGACCAAATCATGGGTAGCTTGTAAGAGTTCACGAACCACCAAAGAACATAATCGTTGCACAAACCCTTGCTTAAGTTCATAAGGTGTTAGGCACATTAAGCCAACAAATGCTAGGTGTTTAGCTACAAAGACGACGCGCTCTAAGCCGAAATTTAATTCTAACAATGACTAAATCGTAGCCGATTGAAAACCCCAGGTACTGTTTTTAAATATTTAAAATTTATATCGTAACCTCTCAATCAATCGCGACCAACCTAAAAGTATATTAAAGGCCTTATGCATAATTTTTATAAAGACAGCAACCGTCGGAAAGTTTAGCGAACTGAGTCACGCTGGATGAATGCGTACCCCTAAATACAGAACGACATAATATGTCATAATGAGTGGAATACTACTGCAAAAAACTGAAAAGTTTTAGGGCGAAATTGATATATTTACCATTGTATGTATTCGCGTTACCAGCACTAGACGTTAAGCGGTCATGTGGCTAAGCTGTCAGAGTGGTGTAGTGGAACACTTGTGGACTACCAAGGCCAAAGTCGCGAACTACAACTCTGTTCGGGCAGGATTTTTTTAAAGTTATGCAAGAAGGTAGATCAGTAAGACATGTTTTTAAAGCTGAACAGATATGAAAGAAAAAAAGGAGATCATGAGCGAACTGCGGCAAAGAAGAGAGCAGTGAGTTGGGGAAAAATAAAATGACTTGCAGAAGACAGAAAGAGATGTGGAAGAAAATCCTAAAACACACAACTGCAAACGAGCTTAACACCGAAAAGAAGAACAGTTTTTAGGATCGAGCAAGTATTGATTTTTGTTTTACCATCCTCACTTTGACATTATAATATGCAGAAGCACATTTGGTAATCATGTAAAATCTAAAATTAGAAATGTTTGAAGTCGAATTGTTGCTATTTTTCATATTTTAGGTTTGATGATCGCCTCGTTGCTTTTTTGAATTTGAAGTTCGATCTGAAAATAACAACGTGCTCCATTCGCTACATATTACGTTGAAACGACAGTTTAGGGAATACAATTAATGGTATCGGTCTTTATACTCCATTTATCTGTTTAGTAAAAAACTGTGGTTTACAGTATTTGTAGCTACTTATTAAAGTAGATTTTTAATTATTCGAAGAATTACAAAAAAGACAACCACCTTGAAATTCAACGTAGTACGATGCTGAAACTGGTTTCATATACAAAGTGATTGATGGATGGGAAATACCTTGATTAAGATATCTAAAGGAAAATATGAAAAAGGGCTATCAATCTGTATTAAAAACATGCAGACATAAGCAATAATAAAGAAAAAAACTGGGTACTTGCTCAATTTGTTTTTAAAAAAACCCAAAATTATGTCGTACACGCTATTTCTAGTGTAGAAGACGGTGACTTAGAAGTATAATTTACTAAGAAAGAGCCAAGGGTTAACAAGCCATCTTCTTTCGTTTGGGCAGATCCTGAAGATTTTATCACTGTGCTATTGGAGGACATTGTTATGGTATTACCAAAGTCTACAATTACTGCAAGTAGAAAATTTTTACGGTTCGGTGTGTTGTTTGATAGCTTTAAAGCTGGTACACTAAAATACAGCTTGTAAACATTTCTATAACTGTTTGTAATTGTTTTTTGAACTAAAATTTTAATTTATATAAACCCGGTAATTACAGTCTCATTTAACACATTCCATAATTTGCAATTGTTATGGCAAAAATATTCATAAACTTATTTATTATTTATGATAATTTAATTTCGCAAACACCGCCTTGTTTGTTAACACAAACCACACTTGCCCTACACATTTATTTAATAGGAATAATTCAAAGTTTAGAGGTAGGTACACACTTACCCCAAAACCTGGCAAAAATGTGTATCATCAAAATATTTCTAAAAAATTATCCATTATGATTAAAAATATAAATATACAGGGTGGATTTAAAATGGCGCATTATCTTCAGGTAGAGCGATTCTTTGATTAATTCTGAGTCGAAAATCTTAATACTAAAATGTTGGATTGGTTTTCATAAGCCCTCACGAACGGTAGATAAAAAATATTTTTTTCTCAGGTAAAGTACTTCTTTTGTTCTAAATACGTCAAAATGTCATCAAGGAAAGTTATTCAAAATGTAAAATTCTGGTCCCATGTAAAATTTCAGCACCATTTAAAACCGCAAATGACGCAGTTACTCAACAAAAACAAAACACTGAAAAATATGTGGTAGTAAAAGTGACGTGATTTTACTCTCGTTGTATGGGATCACTAGTGTACTAAGTATACTATTAAGTAGTGAAACGAAATACAAACTCACCGTAATATTTCAACCAGCAATATGAGCTAATTATAGATGCACATTTAGTTTGGCACTGAACTTGCAGAATGTTCAACCAGGTAGCTGTTTACGACGTCACAGACTAGTGGGGTATACCCAAATCTTCAGACAGCATGGTTACCTAATAGCAACTCGTTATTTACCCAAATATCGCGCTATCACAATTCTCACATATCTAGGAATTTGTGCAACTGGAATAAAAGCAAACTGCTGCAAAATATTTCAAGTTCAAATAAGTACTTTACACAGATGAGAAAGTATTTCTACACTTGACCATCGATTTGATGTTATTGTGGATGTCAAGCGAAGCATAGTTTTTTATGTTAACGGATATCAAACCACTACGATTGTTTGCAGACATAAATACTAAATAAGTGCATAAAAAAGAAGGCTGCTTTAACGTGAGCATTAACTAGAAGTAAACAATTATAATATTTTTGGCCACTGACATGTACAGATATTCCTGCACAGTTGATGTGCACCGTAACTACGATTTTACAGTTTCTGGGCATCTCAGTGCGGTAAAACGATTCGATTTTTTTAGCTTTCAGAGACCCTTAAACAACAAAATCGTTTTGTAATAATAATGGGTATTTTCAGAAACGCTAGTTACATAATTACTAATATTACTACTATTGATAAATAAAGAAACTTGATATTTACGACTTCTATTTTGACGTTTCAAAGCATGAACTACAAAAGTCACTGAAGTGGGCTTGATTGGTGGCAACGCTAGTTTTGATATTCGAAAGAAAATCACATTTTAAAAAATAATGTCTGCCAAAAAAATTTATACAATTCGGATTTATTAATGCACTCAGCTTTGCGTAGTGCTTCAAAACCTAAACCTCGCGCTGTAAAATACAACCTACCGCACTTGTATTGTAAATAACTATTCCGAAAAAAATATCTGAGCGTCATGTGTGGTGAGCTAAGTGCAAATTTTTAACTATTTGTGATATTTTCAAGTTTGCTTCCTGAAGAAATATAGGATTACCAAAAACGCGGCTTAACATTGTAATATTTATTAAAATAGCACAAAATTAGTAAAATATGGTGAGTAGCGCGCAGAGCTACAGGCGAAATGATTTAACCCATTTATTTTGATTTTTAGTTGGACGTACGACTATCTCATTTGAAATACAGTTTTTTGTCGGTATCAGCTAATTACCACAACAAATGATAATTACTCAAAATATTTAGTTTTGGTCATTTGCCGCACTACGATTTTCCGAAGAACAATTATTTCCGTTTTCCAACAAATTCACTCCGATTTATTTACAGGGCGTCTCTATCTTACCCGCCACTGGGGTGCAAAGTCGCATTTGGCGCCCCCTCTGAATATGGGTTGGGAGTTAAGTGGTTAGGGAAGGCGAGTGATTGAGTTGAGTCAAGCTAAATAGAGAAACATTCTTAATATGAACCAAACATTTCTATTAATTATTAATCTCTCAGTCTGATAACATCAAAATATCAATTACAATATTGAAAGTACCATTTGTTACCTTTCAGCAACTGAAATCAGCTTTTATTCATCTTCCTACTGCAAATTCTTCTACAGCATCATTTATATCAATGTCACTGTTGTTTTTTAGATTTTATAGAATTTCTGGTGCCATACAGGTAATGTTAATTTGTGCCGACCTTCAACAAGAGGTGTTTACAACCCGGACTAGCTCAAAACTCTCGGATTTGTTGTCATGAGTATGAATCAGGTAGTGGTTCTTAAGGTTAATAACTGAAAATAGGTACAGCAAGTTACAAAAGGGAGCCAGTCGTCAGGTACGAGTACAACCAAAACCAGTCTCACTCACAGTATAAATAAAACACACTTATCGTGTACAAACTCAAGCTTACAACCAACCTATACTCTAAAAATGAGTAGGTATAGGTAGGTCATATCAAACATATACCAGCAGTAGGGAACAATAACGAGGCTTTAATTACTAAACTGTGTATGGAGAGTTGCATAAAATATATGAAAGTATATAGCGTCCTAGACGCTTTGTTACGGTCTTAAACGGTCTTTACGACACCGCACCGGCACATCCAACAACTACACGGCCGGCGCGGTCGATATTAGACAAAATCGGTACGAAAGATTCCCCTAGGCGCTGCCCATGCCGCAACAAGATAATGCCGGCTGAGCATCAGTGGAGCAAGGAAAGGTCGTTTACGGGATCACCGGGCAACGGCCAGAGGGGCGGTAAATAACAATAAAATTAAAAGGACGCCACCCGGTTTAATAGACATACGAAAACATAAGGATAGACCCAGAGAAAAACCGGGAAATCAGGTGGGCCTACCTTCTAACTGACACTTGGCAGTAATCTGGACAGCAGGCCGGTTCAGCAACTATAGACCTACCTTTTTGAAGATCCACTTGGAAACCGGCCAAACTCCTCTTACAACTGTAACTCACACACAGAGCGCATGCACAATAACAAGAAAACCACATTTAAAATGACATGACATGTATTGACAAAAAATTTTAGAAACTGTATACAAAAAGGCACATGTAAATCCAAAGTGTAAATACATGGTCGCGCAACGTCTTAAACTAATATCAGAAAGTAACCTAAAAACTGTACAACAACAATAATTTCGTGAAGCGGTATAAATAATACATTCTATGCAAATAAGCTGTCTTAACTGACAGTAAAAGAACACAACTGTTCGCTAAGCAACAATAATTTCGTGTAACGGTATGAATAATACGTTCTATGCAAATAAGCTATCTTACTGACAGTAAAAGAACACAACTGTTCGCTAATGCAGTGTGGTTGTTTACACGAAGTAAAAAGTACCTTGAAAATAATAATCTACGTTAAAATAATCACGTTAAAGGGCTAGATTTCCTTTAATTGTGAAAGTAATAATTGTATATTTGATACGTAATAGCAAGACAACCTTCTTTACAATCAAATTTGACGAAAAGTAACAACTATTATTCACATTAGAACTTCAAGATTGTATGAAGCCATTTGAAGTGGCAATTTTTGCTTCAACCAGTAAAAGGTGCAAGTGTTTGTGTTTGTGGCATGATGTGCTACGATATATCTAGTTCTTAAGGAGCTACAACGAGCTATTTTGGTCGTGAACAACCCAAAAGAGGTGTTTACAGTGAAACGATAAAGAAGCTGACCTGCGGTTAATTAATTAAAATTAAGCAATGGTAGTAAGAAAATTCGCAGATCAACCCCCCTACAGTTTGTAGAACACGAAAGCTTTAAAAAATCTTCATTTACCGCGATGGCCGAGCTAACTCAATTTCGGCGATATGGTCGTGTATTCCAATCATCAGCTGTGTTCCTTACAATATCTTAAAAAAAAGGAAATGGGCGCTCTAATCAAATGATTTTAAAGAAACATAAACTACAAGTGCCTAGCGTTTATTAAATAATTACTGAATAGTTTTGTAGTGTCAATAGTAGATAATCAGAATAATTAGAATGCAAATAATGTCATAACAAAACTGTGTACCTCAAATGAAGGCTGCGACACGCACAAAGATCAAACACCCCTTTCGGGTTATTCTATTAACTGCAACTTTAAAATCAATCGTGATATGAATACCTCAGTCATTTGATAAATCATTTCTGTTTAGGCCATTGAAATAAAAAAAGCGTGAATGCTCCTTTTACAAAGGGTCAATACACACCAAAATCGTAGCTTTAAATATTAATCATAATTAAATATAAACATAAAAGGTTAAATATAAAAAACAAAAGCATGTATGGAATTGAGCTTTACAGGTTAATAATAACGGTAAACGTATATGTAAATTTTATCTAAAGATAGTTTTAGAATAAAAGTTCCAGGTATTTTTTCAATACCTACCCCCAATTTAGTACAACGTAATATTGAAATAGCCGGTCCAAATTTAGCTTTTAACACTAACCTCCACTTTCCAGCACCCATTACTTGCTGACAGGAAAAAAAAGTGTCAGGGGTTGCTACACCACGTGGTTAGAAACACCTAAGATGCGCCCGTAATTGGAGCAGAACCATGTTTCCAGTTGCAGAAGTTAGGATTAGCCGGTGTTGAGAATTATAATAGGACGGCGGCCTTGCTTTCCAGATTAAATTGTCGGATAAAACCGTCAATCCAAGAGCTAAGAGAATGCAATTAATACGAGAAAAGCAAACAGAAAAACGCCATCGTACCTAATTATAGTCAGCCCTTGGAAACACAATGCTCATAAAAATTGGTTGAGCGCACGTAATTTGACTTAATTAAAATCAAACCTCAGCCGCGGCAAACAAGACGAGCAAGGCGAGAAGAATAGGTGCCTCGGACGAAAAATTCGTTTCCAAAGGAAAGCTCGCATTACAACGGCCTGCGATAATTAATAACGCGGGTCAAAAGAGCATCGCGCGAACGAAAGGAACTCGATCCAGGTACAAAATGCGCTGCTTTGGAAAAATTAAGAATTAGAAATGCAAAGGATTATAATTCAAATAAAAGTATACAGGTTAGGCCTGAAATAAATTGGTAACAGCCATTCAGTTAAAAGCTGATAGAAAATACACTCAGGTACAAGTGATACTTCAAGAAGGTTAGTGCGTATTTAGTTTGGTACGGCAAAATTAGTGAAAATATTTGTAATTTATATTTAGAGAGTAATTTAGAATATTTATTTTTCTAAATTTACATTGATTCGGGTACTTGACGTTTCTCGGAAATTATAATTAGAAATTGACATATTTTGGTTTAGGGTATCTTAATTAATTTTAACATCAAAGTTGGAAAAAGTTAGAACATTTGATTAAATAATTTGACATTTTTATTGTGATATTTTCATTAGTGAGAAATGTCAATTGAAAATAATTCAATATGTAGAAAGGTAAGTGTTTGAGAAAATATTCTTGATACTACTTCTTCTTAATAAGCAAGAGGGTGGATATCCATTTAATATTTGTTATATAATAATTTTGGCACCTCAATTGGAGCTGTGGCCAAAGATATATGACAATTTTGGCACCTTAAGTGGGGCTAAGAAAATTATATAACAAGGGTCAATGGTACAATCAATTTAAAATGGGCGCACAAGTGCTAAACTGGGTCCCTAAATTCAAGATGGCCCAGAAAGTTACATGTTAATATATACAAAAGCTGCGTTAGGCAAACGGAAATAATTAAACAGAGTTCAATAGTCGATAGGACTTCGGAAAAATAAAACAGTATTATTAAAATAATATCTAGCCGCTCTTCGCTGGCTGCCTTAGTCATTCCTTAATATGTAACTTAATAAGACCTTATCTTATTTTTTGTGTTGTGGAGATTTAGCACTAATCGAGGTCAGTAATTCACTAATTCAATTACCACAAAGTAAATCAATGACCGCGGGGAATTTCAATTACCACAAGTAATTCAAATACTAGTAAAGTAATTTAAATACTTTAGAGTATTTTAATTACTCAAAAGTAATTGAGTAATTGAATGTAGACAAAGAAAGAAATAGTTTTAGCGGTTTACGATCTACAAGCCGTCTTACCAGTGCCAATGGGATAAACATCAACTTTTTTTATAAATCCAGGCTTAATTGCTGTAATTTTACTGTGACTATTTAATAAACTGGTAGGTATATTCGAACCTTTGATTTCCTATTACCTCCTTTTACAATAAAGGGAGTATTGGATTTACCCCAAAAATTCGAAATTGAGTTTTCAACAGATCTTCACGGTTTAGTGACCCCTGACCCAAAAAATATGTTTTTGTTCATTGGGTTGTCTGTCAGTCAGTGTGTGAACAGAATATCTCAAAAACGGAAAGAGATATGACATTGAAATTTCGTATATAAGTTTTGTGTACTATCTAGATGTGACACAAATCTCAAACCGGAAGTATGGTGTTTTCTTTTGTGATTTTCAGCTTTTTTCGATTTTCACAAAAGCGGCTATAACGTTACATTTTTAATGTGTATTGATGTGAAGTAGGTGATTTTCCAGATTCCGCCTCTGGAATAAATAATTTAAATATAAGTGCCCCAAAACATGATCCCTAATAGTATCAGTAAACCTTCAAAGTTTCACTAAAATCGACTAAGGGGTTTTGATATATTAAAGCATTTTAGTTTTTGTCTTAACAGGTTTAGGACGTGCAAAAATATGGGCTTTATTTTTTTTTCATAAAAACGAAGTGAGATACGAAAAAACTCGAAAGACAAAAAAGTTTCATTGTTAGTTGCATTATTAAGGAAAAATATTAAAATTGCAAAAAACCTGCTAAGCGTTATTTTTTTTGTGAAAAAGCCTAATAGACATACCCCGTGGGCACGCCCAGAATAACCGGATCAACTGTAGTAACTCCAAAAGGTACCCCATAAAGTTATAAACTAACTAAAAATTTCATCAAAATCGCAAGAAGCGTTTTTAGGTAACAATAAAAAATGGATTTTTTAAACTTTAACACCCTGTATTTCGGAAACGAAGCGTTTTCCGACCCATCCCTATTAGGATTTTTTGTTTGCATTACTGATATCTATAAGTGGGCACTTCATTCAATGTAGGAACATGACCTGAGACAAGAGTAAAATGAAGTAGAGAAACTAAAAACACATTTTTTACTAATTATAAGATCACTATAAAAGGAAGTGTGCGTGTATCACACCAGTTTTTTTTCAGATTTCAGAAATTAGACAAGCCGATCTCTATGCTATTTTTGGGATAAACGTCTAGGAAACAGATGAGCTATAGAAATCGAATCATGCGTTTGCATGTTTCTTCAGGAATTGGTTGAAATGTACCCTGGTAGTGATGTCGTATTCAATACTGATAATTGTGAAAGTCAGCAAAAACTAGGTAGGTAAGTATAAGACGTAAAATTTTAATCACATAATTTGTAACTAGATTTTAATTTCTTTTAAACCACAGATTTATGTTTGGAATGTATGTGTATACCGTAGAACATTTAAATATAAATTCCATAACTCACAAATATTTCATTCGTGGGAATACCCAGAATGGAGGAGGTGTAGTCAACAGTATTATTGAGAAATCATTGAAAAAAGCGAAAAAGTCTGGACCAGTGTACGTACGTGTTTGATCAGTACGTATCTTTAATTAGAAACGTCAAGAAAACTGGAAATCCACTAACTGTAATAGCTATTAACATATCTAGGAATGTTATGAGTATCATAACTGCCGCAGATGTTTTGAAATCCGAGCTCCTAGAGCGAGGATTTTAAAACTTCTAAGGCAGTTATGATTCATAACATCCGTGATTTGTTCAATAGTTTATCGGTTGCTATATGGTTATGGTTGCCATGTAGGGTAATATTCTTTAACCCTACAGATAAGTTATGATCTAGTTACCAGCCTACTTTTGTATATGTAAACAAAGGCTTAATATCCTGAAACCGATAAAAGAACTTACTTATGATGTTTTTGTAGATTTAAAAGCATTGATTGATGAAATAGCCTTGAACTACGCAAAAAATGTAAACAGAATTGACATTAAAATATCCCAAATAAAAATGTTTCGAGTTGAAAAATAAAGTGATTTTGGTATAAAACCAGTTACAAACACCGTCTGGGAACGTGCAGAGACTAAACGCAAGAAGAGACGTTGGGTAGAAACAAAACCAATACAAGATATAATGACAAAAAAGCTTATACTGCAAAACTGCAAATATCCGACAGTAAAAAAGAAGGTTTGATGAGGAAGAATCTGATAAAGAAGTTCAATCATAATTTTTATCTACGACCACTACTAAAAGTAGGCCTTTTAGCGCTAGCATGTTTTACTAAAAGTGATGTTTTATAGTTTAGCGTGTTTAAAGAAATCAGCTGTTTACTTTTAGCGCGAGTGTGAGATAAAGTGAAGTGAGGTTATAAACTACAATTTCGAACTGGAAGTGAACTTGTAAAATTATTCTAGTTACTTCTTGCGTTACAGGTAAAGTGTTTTTGAAATAATTAAAGCGTTATGTAATGAATACAGTCAGAGCTGTAGTATTAATACTTACCTTTCGTAACTGACCTTGACAGTACTAGCTGCGCAAACATGCGCCCGCGCGCCAAGGTCTACTGTTTATTATGACATAAATTATAAGTGTCGTAGTTGCAAACCTTTGGTAAATCGATATTTATGGATTAATAACAGTAAAATTAGGGTCTTAGATAAAATATTGTATGCAACGCGTGCTAAAAGTCGTTTATGCACGAGACATGTTATGAAACTCTGCCTTCGGCTTCGTTTCATAATTTTCATGTCTCGTGCATAAACGTCAACTTTTATCACTTGTTGCATAAATAGCTATTATGACTCCCTTTTGTAAGCTCTCATTTAATATGGCATTAGGAATTATTTATTCTAATTTTGAAGAATCACAATAAACGTTTTGGCGTATTTGTTTCTTTATTTTTTCTGTATCTATTTAGTAGTTCTTTCAGTCAAATGTGAAAAAGATAATAACCATTAATGTTCCAAAATTTCAGAGCAATAATGACACAAATACAAAATTAGGCCAAAATCTTAGAAAAATGAAAACACGATTAATGCTATTCAAAAGCATTATAAATATGCTAATGTTTCTGCTTTAATTAACCAATGATTTATATATAAGATGTAATTAAAATGAATTATGAAGCACTATCTTCATTTGCATTTACTAAGAAGTTATAGTAATAGCATTTACGTCATTGTTCTGCTAGAACAGCGATATATCACGTTCGCGGCTTGCGTAGGAAAACACATTCATTTCTTCAAAACTATAAGCTAATAACAATTATGATATTATCGCCATGACACAAACGGGTTTACATGCAGATATCTATGATGTTGAATTATTTGATACGCGATTTACCGTATACAGATCTGATCGCAACGAATGTAGTTTCAAAAACACTCACGGCGGTGGAGTCTCAATTGCGGGTAATAACAAATACAGAATGTTTTCTAACGTAAGGAGGGGACTGAAAAAGTAGCCAGAGAGGACCAAAATAAAGTTAGTTTCTTAATAAACTTCTGACCAAAACCCAACACCAAGAAAGTTACAGCAAGTTAAAGTTGAATAAATTAACGAGCATTCTTTACAAACTGAGGTAGTAATTTACGTTGTCAGTTGAAGCAGGGGATATTTGAGGGTTAACCAAATAATGCTGAGTTAAAACAAATTAATAAAAAAATAAATAAATAAAGATTATTTAAATTTTTCTCTTAAACAATTAACAATTTGGTGTGCACTAATGGAGAACCGCTGACTATTTAAAAAAAATGTGAAGGCCCAGCGCCCACGGTGGGACTGTTTTGAGACAAACGTTGCAAATCAGTTGATCTTGCAACTCTTTTGTAACCTCGGCAACGTGTAGTAGTGTGGAACCGCACACGAGTCGATTCGAATGAAACTAGTTTGCAATCAGTCAAAATCGGTTGTACGAGACCATTGTTCCGCGGTCGCAGTTGCGTTGCACTTAGAAGTTGTCCCGTTTTCAAGCTGTTAACCACGTGGTTACTATATATTTGTGAAAATGGGTGGTCAACAACTTAATTTAAAATTTGTCGGAGAGGTAGAGAAACACGAAGAACTATACAATTATAAACTTCCTGAGTACTCAAGAAAAGACGTGACAGAGAAAGCATGGCAACAAGTGGCTATCAAAATGAATATGTCAGGTATGTAAACTTGTGTAATTTATTATTGCATTTTATAATACATTAGAATGTTATTCCGTATTCTCCCCTGGTACTGCGAATTTCCACTGCTATGGTAGACATGCACGAGGAGAAAGAAAATAGTTTGCCAAATAATTTCTCAAATTAGTCGCTGAAGAATCTTCTTGTATTACCAAGTCTCGTATTTCTATGTTGTTGGGTAATCCCACTGTCTCATTTATTTCTCCTTGAGGATTGTACTGTATTCCCTCTCGTTTTCGTACGAAGTTGTGAAGAACGCAAGAAGCTCTAATTATATTATTAACTGTTGCTGGATCACGACATCGTATGGGTCCATTAAACACCGCAAACTTTTCTGCTGCCATTCCAAACACACATTCAATCGGCTCAATCTGTAATTAAATATCCTCTTGACATTGTCGAGGGTTCTGCTTGAATAGGGCCTCAATAAATTGCGTGACAACGGGAACGCTTCATCTGCGACAAGGTAGTAAGTAAACGGAGAGTTTGTTGCGTCATATCGCAATGGAGAAGACAAAGGGATGTCAAAACCGCCGTGGGTTAGCCAGTAGTTCATTGCAGAGGCTTTGAAAATACCCCCATCACTATTACGTTCAGCGAAACCTGGTTCTACCATGGTGAATAGACCATCATTTGTTGATTCGGATATGTTTTCCATCCAGGGCTCCAATGCAATTAGGAAGGTTCCATAACAGCTCAAAACGATCAGCAATATGTTTAAATTGTTCTCGTGTAGGTACAGGCATATAAATGTCCTTCAATGCGTCCCAGATAACCTCTGTAGTTTCTTTGATGATTCTTCTCACTGTGCTCTCACCTCTTGCAAAATATATGAAAGTGACACGAATGTTTCATTAGTAGCCAAATACCTGTAACAAAGGAAATATTATTTTAAATAAACCGAAATTAAAAATTATAAATTATATTTCTACTGGTGCTATTGTTTATATTGTTTGATTTCAGCTGTTAAGTGCAAAGAGAAGTGGCGCAATCTGCGGACCGTTTTCATGCGGAAAATGAAGCCGCCACCAAGTGGATCCGGAACAAAGAAAAAGGCATACTATTTGGAAACAGCCATGCAATTTTGTTTGCCATTTATAAAAACATTGGCTTCTCCCTCATCTGGAAATTTGCCGCCAGTACCACTTTCCTCAACCGATGATGATGTTGGAGCTGTTGAAAACACAGAAGTATCTTGTGCTAGTGGCTCCATGATGGATATCCCACGCCCGGTCCAATCCTCACAAGCATCACCTACACGACCATCATCTTGCAACTCCACAGTCCTTTCACAATCTCAACATAGTAGTTCAGAGCAACAAAAAAATGACTCATCGGTACAGTTTTCACCGTGTACTCGAGCAAAGAAAAACTTCACACCGAGAAATAAATCAGCAGCAGCAGACGCAGATCAATTCGTCGCCGAATATTTTAGAGCTAAAAAAGCAAAAATACAACAGACCGAGGGAGAAACTAGATGTCAGAAAATTGACAGGCAAGAGGGTCTCAAAATGTTCCTACTTAGTATGATACCGGAACTGGAAGAACTTAATGATTCGCAAATCAAATATTTTAAACGCCGAGTCTTATCTCTTATTGATGAGATATCAACTCCACTCCAGAACCAGCAGCTGACAACATTGCATTCAATGCTCTCACTACAGTCTGATTCTTCGTCAACTCCATCCCAGCACTAGCACCAGATGTCAACCTCTCACTCAATGCCCTCAGAAACATCGCATGAGTCGCAAATGTCGGAAGTGACGCATGCAACAGACTATTACAACACTTTTTCACGGAATTTTTATTCAGATAACTGAATAGATATTGATTTATATTTTTAAATAAAGAAAAATTATGTTTTTAATAATGTTCTATTTAAAAAAAAATCATTTAGTTACTTTTTTGAAATATGTTACTTATTACTAGAAAAATGTAAATAAATAAGACAAAAATTACCTCAGGGTGATCAATATTCTTTCTTCTGCAATCACACATTCCCTCATATTTGTGTCCATCTTCTCTATGAGTGGGCTAATCATCCACTATAACATTATACATCAATAATATAACTAGATGTATTTTGATACTTAAACCGTCTTCAGTAACAAAACTACATTTGATAAATTATAAAATGTCAATGTTTTATTTTGACATTAGTAACTTTTTGTAACTAAACATTCTGTACACTGTTAAAAATGGCAATACCTTGGAAAACTAATGACCGATTTTACGTTCATCTAATAGAAAACCTGACCACTGTAAGGCTACACGTGATTATAAAGTCACTGTGGGGTAGAAACCCCAGTTTTGGCCATCGTAAGCGATTTTCTATGTTTGCGCGTTCATAATATATACTATAATTTAACTTTACGGCTGTGTGTTGTGTTCACTGTATTCCTTGAAGTTTCTACTTGAATGCGACTTTAATAGATCATACGCGAAAAAAGGATAGAATGATTGACTTTTTCTACAATAGTTGTAACATCATTTTATAACAATTTCTCTAGTTTTGGTCACATTTACCCCAGTAGTGGCGAGCAATAAATTTAGTTTTGGACATGTTCCTAGATATAGTAAGAAAAGGCAGACAATTCGCAAAAATACATTTATTTTTCGTCAAAATAGGTACCTACATGAAGAAACAAAATAATATATAGGTAGGTACTTACTTACCTATTTCTATAAATAACACTAAAATAATATAAAAACTAAATATTGTCCTAGTTATGGTTGAATAATAAGAAAGCGGTTAAGCAGACTATCTCAAAAAAATTTTACTTCTTGGTATTTTTCCATTTCAGGGACCATAAATGCACCCCGTGTATTTTTTTCTCTTGAAATTCTAATAATTTCCCTAATGTCTTTCATGTTATACAGAAGCTAGCCCTTCTCGCCCGATCACTTCCAATCTCGCATTTCACTTCTAGTGATAGCAGACACCAAGAAATTTCCTTTGCTTTCCCTTTGTACGAGTTTTCCTGCTAATATAGATGAAATAGCAGATAAAATTACAAAAGACATCGACACAGCTATCAGACAAATTTGCAGCAAAATAAAAAGTCCAAAGGAAAGCACATTGAAACCAGCCACAAAAGAGCTAATACAGAAAAAAAGAAAAACGAACAGGGAAGATCTAGAGTAAAAAATATAAATATAACCGTAAAAAGAAAATAAGAGGGGCATACCGGAGTTTAAAACAAAGGAAATTCTGGAAACAACAGAAAAGAACAAAAACATGAGAGTACTAAGATCAAAACTAGCGAAGAGGAAGCAAATGATTGTGAAAATAAGAGATCAACAAGAAAACATAGTATCAGAGAAAACAAAAATCATTGACCAAAAACTGTATAAAACGACATTACGGAACCCTAGAGGCGTCCCAAAAAATATTCTAAACGTAAGATCCAAAGATCTGCCTAAGATAACTGCTGCCGAACTCAGATACGCTCTCCAGCAAATGAAAAATGGAAAGACCCCGGGTGAAGACGCAATAACGGTGGAAATGCTTAAGATGTGAGGTATCAGTCTCGAAGAACACTCCTGTTAAACAAATGTCTGACCGAAGCAAATTGACTATAAAATCATTTTAAAAAAGTTATCACCTTCTTGATATAAGTAGAAAATAAGTAATCTGAACTGAACTGCAATACTGTTTTATAATTGTTTATAATTTTAGTTAAGGTATTATGTACTTATACAGGGATTCCCCAGCAATGTAATTGGGATTGATACCGTATTGTTGTGCTTATAAATAAATAAATAAATAATTTGCAATTAAGAACATAAACATACAAATCTTGTTTGGTACATGAGGTTAAAAGTGAAAAAAATACTTAAAGTAGTGTGATTATATCACATTTAATGGATTCATTAATTACAAATAACATGTGAGCAAATGAAAACGAAATCAGGCTTGGCTTCATTTTCGTTTGTTCACATGTTAGATTAATACAGTTTAGATACACAAAGATGGAATACCCCTAAGACCGATAGTTGTTTCCTTAAATTCACCATGCCATTCTCTATGAAAGTTCCTGTTAACAATAATATCTCCACTAGCGGCCAAAACAACATCCGCCGTGAAAAATACTGAACACTTTGTAGAAACATCAAACAAACTTACATAGCTCCAAATGACATCATGGTTAGCTTTGACATAGTAAGCCTCTTCACAAATGTGCCGACAGATGACGCACTGGAATTGGATGACACATTCGCCGAACACACAGATCTACAGGTAGATACAATAATGGAGCTGTTAACGATTTGCATTAAGACTTCATACCTCCAAGCAGACGAGCAGTTCTACCAACAAGAGTTTTGAGTGGCCATGGGATCTCCACTATCTCCAGTAGTCAGTAATATCTACATGCAAGACTTTGAAGAACGAGCTATATCTCAATATGAGAACAAGCTTAGTCTATGGCTGCGATACGCAGATGATATGTTTGTAATATGGCCCTGTGGAAGAGAGACCATGAGTGGCTTCCTAGAACATCTCAATAATCAAACCCAATCAATTAAGTTCACAATGAACCGGAAAACAAACTCCCATTACTAGACATACTAGTCCAGAAGAATGGTGACAAGGTACAAACAAAGGTATATCAAAAACCAACCCATACGGGGAGATACCTACTTTATGATTCTAACCAAGAAGCCGTGTGGCGCAGTTGGGTAAGCACCAGGCTTGCGTTAAGCAAGTCCTCGGTACGAATCCCGAGGGAGTCAAAATTTTTCCGTAGCCTTGGCGATTAGAATCGGTGAGACCATTCACAGTTGGGCATCAAATTAACTGTGATCTACTCAGAACCACGGACCTAAGAGATAAATTAACAAACTCAACACATCACCAAGACCCACACCTCACACAATGGTTACAGCGCAAGCACCAAAGGCGCTCCAACTCTGTATCCCGAATCCGGGGCAAGTTGAGCATTGTACGACCAGATGACAGAGCATAAAGCACCAGCCTCTACACTGCAAGGTAAATGAGGTTACAGATAATACATACATTCAATACATGATTCTAACCACCTCACTAGCGTGAAACGTAGCGTTGCGAGATGCCTATATAGCCGAGCCAAGACCATATGCTAGGAGGAAGACGACCTTAAACGGGAAATTGAGATAATTACAGATATGCTGCAAGCTAACAGCTACCCAAAAAGAACTCTGAACCAAATGCTAAAAGAGATGGATAGAAATACAACACCGGCAGAGGTTGAGAAAATGGAACTGACAACCATGGCCGTAATACCATACATCCCAGAAGTTTCTGACAAACTGAGAAGAATCGGAAACAGATTCAACATAAGAGCTGCTTTCAAGTCCACGACAACTCTGAGAGAGATAATGACGTATAACAAGCCTCAGAACGGAGATCAGAGTTCAAAGAACTGTATCTACAGTGTACCATGCGAGTGTGGAAGACAATATGTAAGGGAAACAAAACTACCCCTACGAGTGAGATTACCGGAATATCGCAATGATACAAATCCGAGATCGCAGAACACGTCTGGAATGAAGAGCACCACATACAATGGGATAACGCATCTCTTGTAGATAAAGAAAAAAGAAGTTCCGTAGGAAGCTGAAAGAAGCTACATACATAGCGCTGGCAGAAGAACCAATTAGCCAGGCTTGCGCAGAAATAAAGCCCATTTGGATGCCATTACTACACAGAGAATTACAAAAGCCTACTGCACATACAGCGGTAACATATTGTAGTGTAGCTCCACTTTGATTAGATATTACTTATGCAATGACTCAATGCTTAATATGCCTATTTTATTTAGTATTTGCCCTATTATTTTTGTTCAAATCAATTTTAATTTTAACTAAATATCAATATTGAGACACTCAGGGTCGTGTTTGCCAATCTAGTTATCTATTAATTGAAATTCAACTCTGAATTGTGCTAAATGACATTAACTGTCAGCTTGACTTTCAAATTCAATTAAACCAAGAATTGACAACTATCCTTTACAATGACACTTCGATTAATCAATTCACCAAAGTAAGTACTGTATTCTGTTTATTTACTCTTTCTTTTTATTGTTTGTTATTCAACCTTAATTAACTAAAACAAACCTGACCACTTCTCAAGTTGTCACTGCAATTATCCAAATATGACATTTCCAAATATCCACAGCTCCAAATGCTCACAGTCAGCAACTACGACAGCTCACTCCTCCAACAGCCAAAACCACATCGCTCCGTCACCCCTCAAACCACATCCAACCTGTCAAAACTCCAACTGTCCGTAGAATCTGATCCTGCCCCTTTCATTAATATTACTGCGACGCCAATAGACTTCTGGTAAGTTTCAGTGTTGTAGATGATTCCAAACTAATCCTCTTTATTCTTCAGCTAGTACTTTTAGATCCAGCACTACCCACAGAAACTGTCCAAATCAAGTAAATACTCCCATCAACTTCCCGCTAAACGATCGGTCCGTCTTCCAAACAACCACCAATGTCACCTATGAACACCAATTATATTTTACATGAACCATCAACTCCAAATCCATCCAATTCTTCTTGTGTTTTGTATTTCATTAACTGTATTGCACAATCTCTTCACCGATTGTAATTTCAATGTTATATTTTCATGTTTTACCAAACAATTATAGAAAACTAGCAACCAGTGAGACAAATGTCTCATTTAATAAAACAAAAAAGACCGTTTTTCAAATAGAACGCGTATTAAATAAAAACAATAATATTTTTTAAAATCACGTGATTGAATTTCAGTTCCTAACCTGACATGACCATTCCAAACATATAAATTTAATAACTTTTTTCTCTATTTCTTACGGTTTGGCTGCTGAAACAGCGTCCAGGACGGACCAGCGTCCAGGACGGACCAGCATCCCGGACGGACGGAAATCACGTGATATCTCAAAAACCGGAAGTGTCACGTGACTGAAATTCGTTTCCTGACCTGACATGACTATTCCAGACATATAACTTTAATAACTTTTTTCTCTATCTCTTACGGTTTGGCTGCTGAAACAGCGTCCAGGACGGACCAGCGTCCCGGACGGACCAGCGTCCCGGACGGACGGAAATCACGTGATTTCTCGAAAACCGGAAGTGTCACTGTTACCGCTAATTACCGATACTCTAGTGGAAAGGGGGGGGGGGCGATAAGCAAGAGCGGCCGGCTTCTCAGCCAGAGGAGGACGTGGGTTAAAATCAGAGACTCAAAGCTTCAGCTGAAAATAAAATAAATGGGCGCCAGGTAGCAGATAACCCAGCTCTTTGCTAATCGCACATATAGGCATACGATAAGATGCGCTACCAAACACTTCCTGAAAAAGAGGTACGGCAAGGGAGCATAAATAAAATTCACTGGCCTAGTAACGATTCAGTATAATAAGCAAATAGTAAATGGGAATCCACAAGTATTTTACACAACAATTACTACGGAATATTCCACACAATATCTCAATAAGGAGACCATATCACAGTTCAATAAATATCAAGGGTGGCTTGAGGCTAAACTCACCACAGTACAGCCAGTTACATATACAAGGGCATCAAGCGAAGTTAGCGGGC
Organism: Agriotes lineatus; assembly: GCA_940337035.1. Taxonomy (NCBI): domain Eukaryota; kingdom Metazoa; phylum Arthropoda; class Insecta; order Coleoptera; family Elateridae; genus Agriotes; species Agriotes lineatus. The sequence goes on along the minus strand of OW679201.1, from coordinate 60,125,146 downwards.
GGGACAAGAATTAATATAATATCACACAGTATGTATATAGTGCTAATTAACAGTATTAAAAAAGATTACAAGATTGATATTAAATTTGGCCAAATGCATTACTAAATAAGCACTAAAGAAGAGTTCGGAAA
>OW679201.1:59938841-60124915 GCA_940337035.1 Agriotes lineatus | reverse complement strand
CCTAGGTTCTTAACGTTTAATTCTGGATACTGTGGACTTACTCTGATATACCTTCCAGGCTATGCTTTTGACAGAAGATTTGTTTTAAAGTCCTATTCGACACGTTTGATGTTCCTTGGAAACGCTTGGAAACGAGGCTGATCAGTAATTTTCTTAAAATTTATACTTCCTTCAATCTCGAACCGGTCAATAGTACGATAAACAAAAGTCTTTCGCATACCTTCTACAATGAAATGTTTGGCTGCTGCCAAATTTCCATATATTCGGTGATACTGAATAACTCGTTTAGCAATATGTTCTCGTTTAAATCGCTTCATCGTAAAAGATTTGCAAATTTTCAAAAGATTTGCTGTAAACTGTCAGACAAAAACAGTGTTTGTTGACGTAGCGTTAGCATTTATTTCGTCTATACATAGATGTAATCAGTAACTTCAATTGAATTTTGTCTCTTCACTTTTGGGACAGCCCCTTATGACCTCGAATACGGCTTGGAAAAAAGCACCACCAACAGTAATTTTGAAAGAAAAAAATTTGGGTGACTGGATTGCAGCAGAAGGCCGGGGTTCTGCAGATACCGTGTATACAGCAATATCAAACAGATGGATCAAGTCCGATATATTTTTAAGATATTTTTAGAAGGATTTTTGCTACACATTGGATCAACAAGGCCTGTTTTATTAATCTATGTTGGCACGTAACACACGTTGAACGATTAATACTCTCTGCAATAAAAGGGAATGTGGTAATTTTAAAATTTTCTCCTCGTTCCACCACATCCTGCAGCCGCTGGACTTAAGCGTATTCCGTTTTTTAAAATCGAAGTGGGATAGTATGGTTGTGAAATGGGAAAGACCTGGATCAGGGAAAAATACTAAATATGGACTAAAATTGATCCTAAAACTATTAAAAGCGGGTTTCAAAAGGTAAGGTGCAATTTTTCCGTACAATTCCAACTCTGTATCAGTTTTTTCTTACGGTGTTCAAAAGATGGAAAGAATCGCAGATACTTATTCCAAGTTCAGTTTCAGATTCAAATCCAAGTTTAGCTTCATGTTCAGCTACAAGTTCAGCTTTAAGTTCAACCGCGAGTTTAATTTCAACTATATCCGAAGATCTAAATCTAGTTGCCAGTACATTTACTATTAATTCAAATATACTGTTGCACAGAACATCACACGAAGAACTTTTACCGGCAACAGTAAAGCAAACCAAACCTATTGAGAAAAAAGTCGTAAGAGAGGAGGCGCAGAGGTGATAACCACGCAAGAACTGATAAGTGATTTGCAAGAAAACAAGAACCTGCAGAAACAAAGAAAAAAAGCATAACATCAGAGGATTTTCCAATGGGTAGTTGGTGTTTATATAATTCCTCAATGCTCGCAAAATGAACTACCAAGATGTAATCTATTATGAAAGTGATAATAATTATTTGAATAATATTTCACAAAATGCCCAATTAGATGAATTAATTGGAGAAAAGCGGAAAAGACTGAGTACTCGTTCACTGTCCACTGTAGAAGTTTAATAATTTCACTGCACTAAAACACAGCATGTAAAAAATTAAACTGTTTTTAACTATTGTTTTAATTCTTACATTATTACATTCTCCTTCGGCATATTCAACCATTTGCAGCTGTCATCAAAAAAGTTCATAAACTTTTTTATTTCTTATGATAAATGGATTGTGCAAAAACCGCATTTCTTGTTAAAGCAAACGTGTACACAGTTGCCCCAAAAATTTGTCTAATATTAATAACTCAGAGGCAGATATAATTTTACTCATAAACTTTTAAATAATGATGCATTGCGATTAAAAATATAAATATATATTTTTAGCAACTTAATCACTAATTGGGAACATCGTAAGAATTAGTTTAGTAATAAAGTAATTAAATTTAGTTCAATATTAATTACAAGAGCACAAAATTCATCTACTGAAATTTTGGATCCAACTTACTCCATCTTACCTTATCCGATCAATTTTTGTTTTTAACGAAATTTTTGTTATTTGATGTTCTTTGAAAATTTTACGAAAAAATAACACCTTCAATGTAAAATAATAACGTTTCGATATTGTTGTCCTTCTTGTAGATGATCAGTTGTTTTCATTTACATGTCATATTATCACGAGTCGAAAGGTATATGGGTTGCTTTTATTCCTTACTTTCCTACTTCTAATAACTTTTTGGCTATTAATTGCCGATTTCCCAGAGGCTGTATTTTATAACTTATAAGAAATTGTGCAAATCAATAAGAGAAGTTACAAACTGCACCAGAAGAGTGAAGCACCATTTCAAAACGCCAATGACGCAATTACTCAACAAAAACAAAATACAGAAAACAGGTTGATCGCAATTAGAGCTATCCCATCTAAAAATAGCTAAAAGTAACGTGACTTACTCTCGCTGTATAAGATAATCAGTGTACTATCAAGTGGTGAAATGAAATACAAACTCACCCTAATATTTAAACCAGCAATATGAGCTAATTGTAGACGCACTGTCACTTTGGCACTGAAGCTGCAGAATCTTGAAACAGGTAGCTGTTTATGACGTCACAGACTAGTTGGATATACCCAGATCTTCAGACTGAATGGTTACCTAATAGCAAGTTGTTATTTTTTAAATATCACATATTTATGATGAAGGAATTCGTGCAAATGGAATGTAGATAAACTGCTGCAAAATATTTCAAGTTTACTTTATGCATATGGGAAGGTATTTCTCCACTTGACTGGGAGATTTGATGTTATTGTGAATATCCGGCCAATATAAGTTTTTGTGTTAACAGAAATCAAACCAGAGCAATTGTTTGCAGACATAAATGGTAAATATGTTCATACAAGATGAGGCTGATTTAATAGTGAGCGTAACCTACAAGTAAACAAATATTAGTAGATTATATTATGAGTGAGAGAAATGCATCATTATTTGCGAATGAGAATTTTGAATCGCGAGTGCCCCAGCACGAGCGATACAATTTCTCACGAGCTTATAATGGCATTTCGCTCACGTGTGATATACGACGTTTTATCTTACAGTAGCAATTCTTGTGCCTAAATAGTTTGCGCAGTCAGAATATGTCGCCTATGATTTGTGATATACGTTTGGCAGTACTGAAGTGTATTGTCAGTCTATGTCAAATTCGAGGTTCGTGGGTTAGGATTTGTTTGTTATTTGACACAGACTGACGCAAAACTTAACCTGAAAAGTACGAATTTGACATAGCTTGACAGTGGTACCAACAATGTAGTAGTATACATAATGAAAACTCACTTGTGAATAAAACTTCATTTTAGTCACTGAAAACAGTTGTATAATGTATGGTAATAGGCGCTACTGTAAGATAATAGTAATTTACGATACAAGTAACGTTATCAAGCTTTTTACATTACGAGAGAATAGTTTGAATGAACGAGCGACGTTAGGAGCGAGTTCTTTAAAATTCTCGAGTAATGTAGAAAGCAGATAACGTTACGTATATCGTAACACGGTTTATTTTATCCTAAAATACTAATCTTTTAAGAAAAATAGGAAAAATGGTTATTAATGACACTTACAACAGCGAGTGGTGGTATCACTAGTAAGATAAAAACTCAATACTGTATTGTTGGTAGCACTGTCAGGTTATGTTAAATTTGAGATTTTCAGGTTAGGTTTTGCGTCAGTTTGTGTCAAATAACAAACAAAACCTAACCTACTAACATCGAATTTGACATAGACTGACAATACACGTCAGTGCTGTCAACATGTGATTAAATGCTAATAAAGCATCATTATGTTATTTTTCTTAACAACACTAGTGCTGTTAAATGCATATTAACGCAACTTGTTGCTAAGGAGTTATTGTCATAATAACGTAATAGGATAAAATAATAGTATATTATGTATCAAGTTTTATAAACGTCATTTTAGTCACGAGTTTTATTAATCACGAGCGAAGCGCAGCAGAGCGAGTGTTTAATAAAATGAGTGACTAATGAGTTTATAAAACGAGTTGCATACTATACTTTTTCTAGGACCACAAATTTAGAGAATATAACACCATATTATTTCATTAAAATTTTGACATTTATTATATCAGGTTAAATTATGCTTAACAAACGTCAAGTGACGGTTGAAAACTAACTTGATTTTAGCTTTGGCTGTGGCTAATAAAGCAAATACTATTTGAACCTAATTTCACCCCATGACTAAAACATCGTTGCCAACTTCAGCTCATGACTAAGAGGCTCTTTAGTCATAGGTTATGAAGGCATGATTAAAAGGTCACTTAGCGACGTGTATGTTAGTATGTTAAATGGCATTTTAGTTACAGGAGTAGAAACAATATTTTATAAGAACAAACGTAATGTCTGGTGAGGCAGTTACAAATATAAATTTTTATCAAATGGGGAATAATATTATAGTTGAAGTTGTTTCCTGGAATATTATATTAATAAAAAAACTATTCAGTTATGCACGCTGCTTAGCATTTTAATACCTAGCACAAAGTTAGAACGATGTGTGCAGATTCTGAATGCACAAGAGGTTCACGCCGAATGATTAAAACGATTTAGTTTTAATTTCAAGTGAACGTACGACGACTATGGCCCTTAAAATAAACATTTTCGGTATCAGGTAGTAATAACAGAAAATGTTAATTGCACCATTGTAGAACATAGTGATTTTTACCAAGATATTTAGTTTTTGTTATTTGCAGCACTACGATTTTCTGAAAAATAAATATTTGTGTGTTCCCAACAAATTGACCCCAACATTATTACATTTTTAAAGCGGTAAATATTTAAATTATCTCTGAAATTGTATTCTGACGGTCTACCGATACATTTTCGAAGTTCGAACCACTACATATAAACCGTTAAATAGTTATTTTCCCGATAGACGGCCCTGTTAGACTGATTAATTTCGCCCTGTAAATATGCTGTCAGTAATTAACAAGAGTTAGGTTGCGCCCATTTTATACAAATTGTGTTAATGTTTCGTGCCACTTTTATTCTTGGTTAAGATAAATTTCATGAAGAACAACTTGCTGATGCTGAATACGTTTCATACTTTATTGAGTAGGCATAATGGTATAATGAAAGTAGTTTTTTATGTAACTATAAATTGTATAATAGTATATTATGTTATTAGGAGCAAAAGTTATATTTTATGTGGCGAGGCTGGACGGGTTATCTGCCGAGCTTGCGAGGCAGATAAGTACAGCCGAGCCACATAAAGATACTTTTGCTCCGAATAACATATAGTATTTTTTCTTCAAACGTTTTTATAACAAATTATTTACAACTTTGTGAACAAAATTCGAAGAAAATTACTTGATCTCGTCAGCGGCAGATAACATTATCTGCCGCTTGGCAATAAAGTGACAGTTTAGCATCATCAATCCAGCAGTATAATGCCATATTTTACTGCCGTTTGAAGAAAAAAAATATTTAAATATTACAATTTATATATCTTTTTCAGTATGCAGTTATACGAGGGTTATTTTTTTCAAACTCCGATTCAGTAGGAATAAAAAATACGAACGAAAAGAAAACATACAGTGTGTCCCCGGATAGGTGAAACGATTTAAAGGGTATTTGAAAATTTCCAAGGCATACTTGATTTTTCAAAATTGAAATTATGTTAGAAATTAGTCTTTAACCAAGCAGGGCTGAGCCCCAAAAAAAATGAAATTTAAATCGCAAATTTTTTACCTTTCACAACCTTCAACAACCCAAATGCAGACCCAGATGCAGTAGCTGATGCTGGAAACCATTTCTTCCTTTCGATATTTGCATCAACAAATGCAGATAATTTGGATACCCTGCGTCATCAATGTTACTTGTACGTAGACCATCGCAAAGGAGCCTGTACACACAAATTTCAGGTTGGCTGTACTTTTTTTTTATTTTTTTATTTTGTGGGGCAACAGCTGTTACGCCAATTATAGGCGTCTCAGTACATTTTATGGGGACTTCCAACCCCACTAACGACTGTCATGCTGTTATTATGACATCAGGGACCAACTATTTCCGTAGCAGCCGTACCACGAAGCGCCGGGAGAAGCAGCCGTGAAACTCTCATCCCAAAGAGCGTTGCTTAACTCTACTGATCGTACGTGGACCGTTGTTGAAGCTACGCCACCCGGGAACCCCCCTCCCCCAGTTCAGCAGCTGCACAACAAAACTCTTATAGAGTTTACCATCAAATGCAGCAATGGCTCAGTGTCAATAAAGGTTCACTAAAATGGGGTTGGAAAAGGATTGGTGGTTATTTGCGTCCAGTTGCAACCACAAAAGTTGATCCTAAAAAAATTGCTCTCCCTCATTGTTTGCACTTGTAACGCGGGGTGTGTCAGAAACTGTGAGCATCGACAGATTGGCTTGAAATGCTCAAACATGTGCAAGAATTGCTCCGGACATAAGTGCACCAACAGAGATGCATTAATTATTGACGACGGCATCGATGAAGATAATCTTTAACATGAAAAGGAGCTTGACGATTTTTAGGTTACTGATTGCTGTTATTTATTATTTTGTAACTAACTTGTACGTTGTACATACCACTTTTCATTGAAGAACATTGAATTTACTGAAAAGCATGTACTGTGAAGAAAGACAATTTCCATATTTTTTTGTATTAAAGCTTATTAGATAAAGTTTGTAGTTAACCTTGTTTTAATGCTATCAACATGATTTTACCTTTTTAGGAACATATGACAAAAGATGGAGGTTATTTAAGTAGGTATAATTATAAAAGCACAAATGGCAAAGAGGAAAACGATATGATGAATTATTCAAAAGGAAAAATAGGCAAAATGAAGATAAAAGCGACAAAGGAGGGGAGCAATGTAGATATATTATCAGATACATGCACATAGACGTACATGCATACATACATACACACATACAAATGTTCCTACGTTATTGATGAGTCATTAAATACTTTTTATAACGAAACATAGTCTTTATAACGCAACATACTCATTTTCAAGTGAGTACGATGAATCCCAAGCTAACTGGACAATATTGACATCATTACCCCTCCGTATCTCCGTAACTCTTGTCTGGAAGTCAAAATTGAATAAGACCATTTTTATTGTAAATTAAATGTAGATTAATTTTGCATAAGATAAAGTTTGCGCTGAACCGCATAATTAACGAGATATTTGCGAAAAACTGTTGAAAACGACCATTTTACCACCTTTCCACCCCCCTCCCGCCTAAACTCGACTCGCAATGTTGTGCAACTTTTTACCACTTACTAAAAAGAAGGCACTAAACAGTTTTCTGCTGGGTAGAACTTTTTTTTTGGATATTTGCTTTAAAGCCTAGTTTCATTGCACTAACACTTGGAACCGAGAATGGCCATATTTGTGACTTCATACCTTTTTACTCCACAGGCTGAGAAAGCGACAACATAATTTTTCATACTCAAGAAACACCACCGAATAAGATGGTACCACTTGTCGGTATAAAGCTACTTAGTCCCTCAAAAATCGTTATTTGACGAGTTAATTTGATTTGGCCTCTCTACTATAACACCTGAGGGATTTTTAAATTATTTCAAGAGCTATTAACAGGCAGCACAGTATTTTATACCCCGGTACCACTAAGGACCTTGATAACGCTTGAACTAAAAATAGAAGACCTTCACGTGACCTGTTAATGTCTTTTAGAACAAAAAAAATAATATGTTGAGTTTTTGATAGACTTATACAAGAGGTATTTGAGTATGTTGGTTTACATTATGGTGTGCTATCAAGGTTTACTTGCAAAACATTTAAAAATTACGCAATTACAAAATTCAGAACTTTTCCAATTCTAAGACTCAAAAATAATTCCCAATAGTTTTGCATGCACTTCAAGCCTTTAGTCTACTAGTGTACTATATTATACTTTTAAAAATTCGTTTTACCTTAGTTTCATTGATTTAATGACATATACCTTTTTATTACACCAACCAGATACCTTATCTTTCAATTAAAGGGTTTTTTATTCTTCAAAATGTTGTTTTAATTGTAAGATATGTTACATATTTGGAAAAAATATCGTTGTTATCTTACTTTATACAATATGTTTCATTATTAATCTACCAGTTATTATTAATTTAGTTTAATATGATGTTAAACTTATAAACTTGATATTATTTCATACTTAATTTTCAGATAATCATTTGGATTTGGTTTTCACTTTATTTTCCAATTTTAAGTTAATACAGCTTAAGATATAAACTCTGATATTGTGAAACCCCCATTCCAACAAAATCAACTTATGCTTGACCCTTTTTAATAAATTATTCACAATTTAACAGCAACTGTCTTTTTATCATTCTTCAGAAGCTAGCATAACAATATATTGATGATTATAAACACATGTAAACACTCCACGCCTATAGAAGTTAACCGAAGTTTGGCCTTCTGTGCTGACGTCACACCGGAGAACTAGGGCCATGTATTTAAGAGGTACTGGTTTTACGATATTAATTTATTAACAGCTTTTACATTTACCAATAGTATGTTTGCCGTTTATGTATATCGGTGGTGCTGTGTAGCCTTGTCCTTGATTTATGTTGATCCCTTTTATATTTTTTGATAGTGCTCACATCCCCTATAGTTCGCGGGGTGGTTGCCTCCTCATAGTGCACATTTGGCTGGGGTCCCTCTTGTTTTAGAACATGTTGTGGAATTATGTTTGCCTCCACATTTCACACATAAATATGGTTTATTGCAGTACGATTTTGAGTGTCCGTACTGTTGGCACCTAGTACATTGTATTATGTTGTTTTTATTTGTATGGGGTGGTTCTATTTGTATGTACTATCCTGTTTTGTTATATTCTAGATATTTTTGTTGTTTGGGACGGGTTCTAAATCTACAAAAATAGATTGAGAGGTTGTTTTGTAATTCTGTGCTGTGCATTAATTATATTTCTGATTTTATGTCCTAGCTCAAGAAGTTCTTTTTTTATGTTTTCGAGGTTTGTGGAATGGTGTAAGTATCTTATAACTATTCTGTAGGCTCTCTCTTCTTTCATTTGGAAAGTGGGGTGGTATATGTTTTGTTCTTTGAATTCTCGTATCAGTGTCCTATATGTTTCAGGGATTTGACAATTTATTTTGACAACGTTATTGGCTAAAGTCTTTGTCAGATATTGTTCGTCGTTTGCGACGTTTTGAATCCGTTTTATCAATTCAGCGTATTGTTTTACGCCATGTACAAATATTGGAAGAGGTCTTGTGTTTTTGAAGCTTCGGTGTTCTCTTTGTTTGCTTCTGTATCTTGTGACAACAGATCATAGCGATTATTCGTTTCTAACTCATTTGTAGTAGTGCTTGGTTTTATTTTTTGATTTTTTTTCCTTTTTGCACTTCTTATTTCTTGCCAGTCATGGTTGCTGTTTATTTGTTTTTCTTCTTCTTCTTCTTCTCCTTCACTGGTCAACGTCATTCTTTGTATTTGATGTCCTCTGTTTGCACTACTAGTAGGTGTATTTTCCACAGCGGATATATTTTGTTTTTGTGTAGATGGGTTAAAGTAGCCTGAAGCCGTTTCTTGTCAAGGTGTTGCATATGTTTGTTGTGATAATGCTGGTGGTATGTTTATGTATGGAGGTGTGTTCATTGTAGGCTGCCATTGCATGTTTTGTTGTTGATAAACTTGTTGATTGTTCGTAATATTATTGTATTCTGGGTTAATTCCGTGAGAATATATAATATTTTATTGCTTACATAGCTATCGTACCTGTTTATATGTTAATTGTGTCTCTATCACTAGAACTAGTTTCTAAATGTCGTTCTACGCTATTGATGATAACCAGCCGCGGCTGCGTTATCGGGCGATGCACTTGAACTTTCACTTGAACTCCCGGCGCGTAAATCGTCGATGTTTACGCTTCAGAGTTCAATCGAAAACTCAGTGAATTATGAAAATTGAATTTTATGATTGGCTGCAAACCGTGAATTATGAATCATAATTCATGGCCATTATACAGTAGGAGTCAATAATATACTATTTTCTACTCATGACATTGAAATCAGTCAGTTTGACATTGATTCCGGTGGTTAAAATCGCATTTCAACCACTAGAGATTGAAATGTTCGGACTACTGGGATTACAAACTGTTTGACATTCAATTGACACAGACTGACGCAAAACCTAAACTGCTCACCTAGAATTTGATATAGACTTACAATGGTTTATTAACGTTTATTTAAAAAAATCGTAGAAAAAATAGTATATGCAACTCGTGGCTGATAAAATGTTAACGCCTCGAGTTACTCTATTCAACTCGCTTCGCTCGTTGAAAAAACCGCTCTCAACGTTGAAATTTTATTTCAACCACTTGTCCCATAATGTACTATTTTGTAACTTTATGAACTGCCTTGTCAAAATAATTGTTAATGTCAAATATATCTCAAACAAACAAAACTTAGTGTGTCTTGGAATGGCCTAGCACACAATTTGGCAATAGAGCCAGTGTCATTGCCTAGAAAAATATAGACCACCTTGTTTTTACTCGTATATAATCGTAATTAAATTTGCGATTAGCGACCAAAAGACTGCCGCCATCGCCCTTGCACGTACTTTTACCAGGCTCGCCCCCAGCGTATAAGGAGAACGGGAGCCACGAGTTTTGATAATCAGGGCTGAAACAAAGTTTCTCAGCAACCCTATTTAGAAATATGAAATCCAGGGAGTTTGTGGTACTTCAGCGCTCCTGAGAGACGGCCCTAGCTGTTTCGAAACTTACCTTGGTTGGTTTTCTTTGCTCTCGCCGGATCACCTTACATAAATCATCGAACACATAAAATTGCCACTAAACAGATGCAGATATCATAAAAGAAACAATTAAAAACTTAAATGAGCCTACTAAATATGAAGTAGGCAAATATATCCACAACAGTAATAAACAAAGTGGGTTAGTATGGTTAAATGGTAACTCAAATAGATAACCAAATATAACCCAACTAAAGCTTGTCTGTGTTGGTGACCGGACCAAACGCTAAAATGGCGTGGGGTTCTAAATGGACCACGCTGTTCTAATTATAAACCCAACAACGCAAATTTAGGCCACTGAGACTTGGATTGAATTAAATTATTACCATAGATGCGTCACGTCACACAATATCAAAAGGCGTAGTACTGTATAATTTGGCAAGTCACGATACTAAAGCTAGTTTACAATACCTGTTTACTGGTCGTGGGAGCCTTTATTCGGAGCAGCTGGAAGGTGCCTCGCACGAAATGCCAAAAGTGGTTAAGAAGAGTGGGCAGCATTGGTTGCTGGCAGCGGAAATAACGAACAACCTCTCTCAAGGGCGTTTACGACAAGGGGAATGGCCCCTTTAGCGATGGCGGGTACAGCAAAATGGATTCTCGGGCGCCGCGGGTAGTGGAGATGGCGTTTCGACGATTACGTACACGACACCTCCTCGAAACTTGGCACTTTAGCAAAACCTATCCCGTAGTCGAATCCGTGAAGACGGTGATTGCTTCGATACGATCGAGTAGGTCATTAACACTGTTTATGCTGCCAGAGACCAGCAGAGACGTATCCCCTGGATTTAGAAAAGGAAGGACGACACAACCACGAAGTGCTTATTCGAGAAAACTCTGAAGAAGAGTCTTTTACGACGAACGACGGCACACAACAAAGCGGCTATGGGAGCCCCAAAACACTGGGCACGTAATTCAGCAATTAGATTAATTCCAACGAGACCAACAAGAGCTGGCTCCCAGTCGCCGAAGCGTCGAGGACAGAATAATCGTTTTACTCCCCTAGAATGCCTGAAATGAACTGTCTCGAAAAATGAAGACACGCTACTGGGATCGAGGTCAAAGACGCACGGACGTTACACTTATACGATACGCAACTCAATGCTTTTCATTATAACCTGATTCCGTCCACTTTGTCCAAAAGCGATGGTTTGAGTGAGTTCCAAGGGCGATTGCAAAATTAAAATCGCTACGTCGTTATGAAACCCCCCGGAGTAGTACTTGGGGTGGATTATGACAGATTTGACACCGCGATCTTGCTGGGGAATTATCTCTTCTTTCGATTGAGTGTCCCAGTCACCCGCTCGAACTTTCAAGATCCTCCCTTTGCTGACAACACAATGGGCGGCCTTTCGAATGGCTTGGGGGTGGATGATCAATCATCCACATTTGTAACGGAGTGCCTTTTGCTTGTCTGTGGATTGTTCTAATAGATTTCCACCATTCATGGAAACTCGCCGAACTGAGCTTCGTTGTCATGTTCATTGCCAAAGCGAAGACGAATCCCTTCCGGGTTGCGAATGCCGCATTGCTTCATGTTTGTTCGGCTCGGAGGTGATACGTTGGACGTGGTCAGCAAATCTAGTTTGTGACAGCATACCATCATGTCGCTACAAGGGCTGCTTGTACGCTTGTAAAACTGACAGTTAACTTGTATAGTATTTTATTTCATACTGTCCGGAAAATATGACTTTGCGTCATTAATTTGAGTCCGGAAAGTGGAACATTACATCACAAGGCCGGAAAGTCTCAGGCTTCGATCCTCTCCAAAAAGCCCTCTCCAATGGGAGACCTCGGGGCTCCGCCCTTTTACAAGGGGCCCTCGGGGCTCCACTCCTCTCCAAGGGGGCCCTCGAGGCTCCGTTTCTTTCCAAGGGGGCCTTCGGTGCTTCGCTACCGTAACTCGCATTCCCTCAACTAGAGACATCGCGTCTGAAATTTTCGTGACGGACACATATCTGGATCGTTCTCCTTTATTATATAGAGGATTAAAGTCATTAGGACGATTATACCACTCCCTCCAACATCAACCAATGGAAAACGGCAAAATGCATAGTTACGCATGTAGTAACTTTTGATAATGTACATAGCAACTGACAATCACATACCTTCCTGATTAATAGGTGATAATCACACGCCATCACAAACATCACGTTACCTGCTGTCAGTACAATTGTCATAAGAACCACATTAACTGTACTTTTAATATTTAAAATACACTATTCAAACGTTTTTTATTGACTCGTGATATAATCTAGCCGAATGCAACTCGTGTGTTCTTGATTATCAAATCATTTCTGTTTCCACTCGATATATTGTTTTAGGCAATCACGCTCGTCCTTGTGTAAACAGAAATGATTATTTGATAATCAAGAACCCACTGGTTGCATTATATATGATAATATAAAGCAGTATGAAATAAAACATTGTACGATACACGGCCGTAAAATATTATTAAAATACTCGTTTAGAAATTCCAGACTCGGGTCGTTCCTCGCCTCGTCCGTAAACATCTAAACTCGTATTTTAATAAGTCATTTTCCGGCCTCATAACGTAAATTACTATTACAGTAGAAGTCCGTTAGGATAGCCTTTACGGCCGAGCCAGAGAGTTTGTGAGAAGAGCTCAAAGAATGAGTCGAATAATACTGGCGAGGCAGTAAAAGCCCTAACGGACGTGTATTGTACAGTAGTTTTTGTAATATCTACATACAATTCGGCATACCTACCTTTTTCAATTTATTTTTATCAAAACGTTAGATTTGTGTAATAACGTTTTAGAATGATTGAGAGTGCGTAGGACGTTGCAACTGTTATTTATAAATGTCATTTATTTCCAATTTTGTGAATGGCTGTAAGCAAGTGACAAACGTCACTTTGACGTCTGGCACAGAAATTAGCTTTCCGTGGTCTTTACGTACACTTTTTACGGCCAGGCCGTAAAGATGTTGCTTACGTAGTAGTAAACAGTCCTTAAAGAAATATTTACAAGTTAGTAACTTGTTAAAATACACTTTCTTGATTAATACAGTAACTTGATAAATTAATGTTTACAAGTGAGGAACAAATAATTGCTATTTATGCAGCAAGTGCTAAAAGTCGACGTTTATGCACGCGTTGCATACAATATTTTATCTACGGCCTTAATTTTACTGTTATTAATCCATAAATATCGATTTAACAAAGGTTTGCATCTACGACACTTCTAATCTATGTCATAATAAACAGTAGACCATGCCGCGCGGGTGAATGTTTGCGAAGCCAATACTGTCAAGGTCAGTTACGAAATGTATTTATTAATACTTCACATCTGACTGTATTCCTTACATAACGCTTTAATTATTTCAAAAACACTTTACCTGTAACGCAAGAAGCAACTAGAATAACTTTACAACTTCACTTCCAGTTCGAAATTGTAGTTTTATAACCTCACTTCACTTTTAGCACATGGGCTAAAAGTAAACAGCTGATTTCTTTAAACACGCTAAATTATAAAACGTCACTTTTAGTGAAACAAGCTAGCGCTAAAAGGCCTACTTTTAGTAGTGGTCGTAGATAAAATCTATTCCAGACCTATTTATAGCCACAAATAGTGACGCCCTAAAACGTTCCTCGTTTGTTATTATCACAGCTGCAGTTTGTTATAAATAAAACACTGCAGCATAGTCACGTCATACAGAAAATGCATAAAAAATAGCGGGAAAATACATTAATTAATTTAGGGCTAATTACAGCATTACTAAAGGTGAACAGATGTGATGAACACAAATGTATTGTAGTCATGAAAATTACCAGGAACAACAGTTGAAAAAGATAGAACAGCGAAAACTGAAAATGGTAACCGCCAAGGCCCACATATGCCTAGCAATAAAGCATTTAAAACAAAGTAAAACATCCAGGAAAAGTGGAATTCATAATGCGGTGATGCACTAGAAGAAGAACTATCCAATTTGTTCAGAAAGCACTTTTGAAAAGAGTTGCAAGAAAGACAATGCAAATTATTGTCAGGACTACTCAATTTGTTGTTAAACCTTCTCACTAGTATTTTGACAAAACACACTAAGGGCCGGTTCTACAATGCAAGTATATATAGGCCATTCAGTAAACACAAAAACATATACATTTTTTTGAAGTTGGCATATACGTAAAATTTGTCTGCTAGGGATTCTGTATTTTGTTTTGCAAAGGTTTCCATACCTGCATAAAGGTGACTTTGAATGTAAAAATGACAATTAATAAATATCATTAATTCAGTGTCAAAGTACATACTATTCTGAAAATGCTTGCCTGAACTTTTATAAAATGTAATAAAAATACTTATTAATAAATGCTACATCAATAGTATCCAGCACAGTATTTGTTTAACATCCTTAAAAGTAGTTATGACAGATGCTAATTAAATGTCACACTCCTAACCTATTTGTTTTAGTAACTTTTTGTAAGTACATTCCTAGACAAAAGATGCATTTTGGAAGTACACTCATGAAATTTTAGAAATCAAAGGCCACTTTGTGTTTTTATGTTTAGTGAACAGACTATACCTAGAATAAGATATCCGAAGTATAATTGTCATAGTTTCCTTTGTTACAGCAATCGTTTCTAGGGTACTTATTCCTCGGAAAGCTTTATCCTTATATAAGTTAAAAACGTGTATTTTAAAAGGTTTACAAGTAGGTATTGCATTTTATACACAGCGCGAGCAAAGCCACACAGAGCTTATAGAGGCCACACTTTAAAGCCTGTACGCTCATTGTTGAGATATATTCACATTTATCTTTTCAAGATCTAACTGCAAATAGAGCAACATATTGGCTATTGATGGTAGTAGGAAAGTTAAGCTTTATCACTTTTATGTATTGATAAGCTTTGTTCTTTGTATGAAAAATGCTAAGCAGTCTGGTACTTTTTTTATTAACTTATGTTTATATGCTTGCTTTATTATTTTTTATGCCGAGAGATATAAAAGGTAAAGATGTTACCACATTTGTACAATAGTATTCGCTTTCCAGTTTAACTAGCTACATCGAACACATTTCTACTGTTTCTGGTGAATGCTTCTTACTTGTCATCACGTGATACTTCAGGCACCCCAGAGTAGAGGGTGAGCAAGAGTATAAGTACTTGCAGTTTACTTAGTCTGTTAAAAATATTATCGTATGCTATTTCATGTTGTATGTTATGTCCTAGTTTTAACCAATAAAATGTATAAATATTCATAAACATTATATCTTGAAGAAACGCAAAAGCGAGAGAAATAAGGTTATACGTTCCATATTATTTCTATGCTGCTTTTACATCACATTAAATGCTTCTTCACTTTGTTAACAATTCATAAATGGTTGCACACATTTGGTTTACGAAATCATGTGCTTATAATCATCAATATATTGAGATGGTATTGGGCCCTACGCTCCTGCTCTGATTGC
Organism: Agriotes lineatus; assembly: GCA_940337035.1. Taxonomy (NCBI): domain Eukaryota; kingdom Metazoa; phylum Arthropoda; class Insecta; order Coleoptera; family Elateridae; genus Agriotes; species Agriotes lineatus. Next base: position 60,108,728 of record OW679201.1, on the reverse strand, counting down.
AGTGCGATATAAAAAGTAAATTAAGCACAGAGTAGAGATTTTGTATCTGGCCGCAATGTTAAAAATCATTATAATTATAATCCAGTAAATGCATTTGACAAGTTTGAAATGCCTGTGTTCAAATAAATGTATGAATTTAGAAACGCTAAGGAGACAGCTGGCTTTTCACAGGGTTGGAATCTGAGTTTAAAGTAAAGTAATTATTATATTTGGCAGAATAAAGTGCCTAATAAAATCAAATTAACACAAAGAGGTTTGCTACGTGCAGATATAAAACATAGAATTTATGTTAGCCAATTTAAAATTTATTTTGTGAATGATTATAAAAAGGTATGAGGCGAAGGAGTGATAATATTGCAATAGAGCAAATGAATAAGGCAAATTAATAACTATAAGAAGAAATGACCAAGTCCTTATTTCTACTTGGCAAAATATGCAAGAAAAACAGACAGCTAAGTGTTGCTTAAAATTGATGAAAAGCAAACATGAGATTCAAACATTGTAAAAAGAAGTGAGTCAATAAACATATGTGAATAAACAATAAGAACATTTAATAACAAGTGCAGTGCGCCAACAGACAATTAAAGACTGAACCAATTTGCACAGTAATTTAGTTTATAAGAGTTGTGTAGTTTTAGTTACTGTTAATAATAATGAATATAAAATGTACTGTATTTGAACTTAATTAATATCCGGTTTTTGTAAATTTATTAGTAGATAGGCAATTGTTCATAACCGTTGAAAAGAAGAGAAACAGTTGAATAAATTATTTGATGTCACACCTAAATTTGCTCTGTGTTTAATTAAAGATTTCTCCTATTTATCATTAACTTACATGAAAATAAATTATACCACAGTAATCAGCGCTATTTGAAGTTTCTATACAAGTGTGGGCAACGTTTTCTACGACAAAAAGTTGTTTTCCAAGTGGAGCCGTCCGATCTTGGGATCGGCACCGATGAGGCAGCTACGGGTTGGAAACCAGCTAAACCAAGGATAAGCAAGACCGTGTGGACGTTGCAGAGCATAGTGGGCACCAGCAGCAGCGAGACCAGCAACCCCAACACCCGGTACAGCGAGTTCCAGAGGAATTCCAACTCAGGACTGTCCGAGGAAGCTACCGTTCACAAATGCAAAGAAAGTACTGTAGCAACTTAAATAATAGCTTGAGGAGCCGGAAATTTACGTACCAGCGAGATAACAACGAAAGCAGCAGAGGGCAGGCGTATCCGAGCTGATAGCAGAATTATTTTGCCAGTAATTATAATTAAAAACCACATTGTGAGGTTAAGTGTCCAGAACAAATGAAATCGATCCAAGCGACTTCGGTTTAACAATCAAGGTCCGGTTTTGGCTAAAACAAAAGAAGTTAGAACCGCCAAAATAAGATTATTTTAATATTTACCTGATTTAACGTTCACAAAATTTAGAATTTGCGAATCACATAGCATGTTATGCGAGGTTGGGAACGCCTTTGTACATTTGATACCAGGTCATAGTTGCGCGGCTGCGTAGTAAAATCGAATGGGAACGCAGTGGCGTGCCGTTTTAAATAAATTAATAGTGAAATTGTCATGAAGCCACCCTTTGATGAGAGTTGAATCTTTACCGGAGCTAGCATATTTTAAATGATAATTGCAGTCAGATAAAATAAAAGAGAGGACATAATAAAATTTCATTTGAAGCAATAAAATTAGAACCATCTGATTTTTACTCAATTCAACATTTGAAAATTCTTAAATAATAAATTATTAATATTAAGTTGGTGTGGTGGAGTATATTATACCATTACAATATACAGGGTGATTCAAGAGGAATCTGCCAAACTTTAACAGTATGTTCCTCCAACAATTTTAAACAAAAATGGGTAAGTATATGAACATAGGGCCGATTCGAAAAAAAAATTATTTGTTCCTCACTTGTAAACATCAATTTATCAAGTCACTGTATTAATCAAGAAAGTTTATTTTAACAAGTTACTAACTTGTAAAATCTTTACAAGTTAACTGTAAGTTTTACAAGAGTGTGCTCATAGATAAATGATAGCGTGCAAAGCCAGAGCTGTCTTCCTTAGTACGTGTCATATTGATGAATTTAGTTGCTTGTCAGTTTGACATTTTGAATAAATGGTAATTTCTAATTATTTAAGGTGAGGAACAAATAAAATATTCTACAATACACGCTAGGTCACAGGTTTTACTGGCTCAAGAAGGTGACTGGCTCGCCAGTCATATTCTTCTATTCGCCAGTAAAAACCCTCTTACCAAGCTAGTAATGTTAAATACAATTAATGCTGCCGCTCACATCCGGAATAGACCTCAAGTACTGCGAAATTCGACGAATTTTCTAGTACGACGAGCTCAACGGTGCATTGAAAACGAAGGTGCCCATTTTGAACAGTTAATGTAGTTTTAATAAAGTTATCTCACTAGAATTGTTATTATGTTTTAAGTAAAAACAGTTATTTTCTACATCCATGAATTTTTCTTTAGTAGGCCAGAACTTCTTTATTCTTTCGAATCGGTCCTATGTTTATATACCTTTTTTTGTTTAAAATCGTTGGAGAAACATACTGTTAAAGTTTGGCAGATTCCTCCTGAATCACCCTGTATATAAAATCCACTTGTGTCTGTCGCAAAAAAGGTGACCGACTTATTTTTGCACTTCCCGATTACTTACAAACCGTAAAGGCTTGAGACCCAAGATTGATGCGAAAAATCCCAAATCCTAAAAATTCAATATGGCGCATGTAATATGGCGGCCTCAGGAAAATTCAGCTTTTCACGCTTCGACCTCTTCCAAAAGACCTAGAAGCTTGAAATTTTTATAGGAGTTAGTCGGTACCATATGAAAAGCCTTTAAATTAAAAAATTGCCCAAATTGTAAACGGACATCAAATACCTTGGACTACATCTGGACCACAAGCTAACCTGGAGTACACACATAAAATCCAAACGGAAACAAATAGATATCAAAATTAAGCAAATGAATTGGCTCATCGGTAGACGCTCCCAACTCTCACTTTCGAATAAACTACTGCTATATAAGTGTATTATCAAACCCATCTGGACATATGGGATCCAACTATGGGGCTGCGTTAAAGCATCCCACACCAAAATCCTGCAGTGATGCCAGTCAAAAAATCTTCGCGCTGTAACCAAGGCTCCTTGGTACGTCACTAATAAAACCCTTCATAGCGACCTAAGAATGCCGTACGTAGAGACTTGCTCGAACATATACATACAGCCTGCCAGGACATGGCAATCAACTCATACAACAGATCCAATCAGCAGACCATCACCAGACGACTAAAACGACAATGGCCACAAGACCTACCTGTGTAACCATCCAGAACACTTAGTGATTAGCTTACGGGGAGAAAAGCGTTGGCCGAATCCCTTACTACTGACATGCCAAACCACCAAAAAATTTACTTATTACTAGCGTATGAGTAGATTGTAAATAGGCAACTTTAATAAAAAAAATGTAGATGCGGGTTGAATTATACGGGATGAAATGAAATAGTGGTCGTTGCGCAAACATTTTTTCACTCAGCGGGGAACTTTTGCTCATCACCGTCACCTATGGTTTTTATTGCCTCAACGATCTCCTTAAGGTCCAAATTAACTTTTAAAATGCAACACGAATAAAGTCATGGTGTAGGTTTTGGAGATACGGCTTTTATAAGTAGACGTTTGAAATCAATATATTGTTATGTACTGACTGCATTTTTAATTGAATTGTAACTTCTATGTTATTCAAAAGTTTCAAATGATAAAAATGATAGAACTTGAGACTCTTTCAGGGTTTTGGGTTCAATTATCTAGTTGCTTTGTTATGAAAGTTTGACTTGCAAATATTTTTCAACTGTGCATTGAAATTAATTGTCACCTCTAATGTCAAATCAAATGTCAACAGTTAATCCCAAATTAAATATGACAAATGCTCAATCTAACTGTACACCACAACTCTATCTCATACCGTAAGTAAATCTTTCTAATTAATTGCACTTTCTAATTTGGTTTTATTTACTTTAGCTTTGGTAGAAAAAACTTATTACCCACCTTGTATTGTTCTAATTCTACCTCCAAGACAGCAATCCTTCTGTGGTCAGCTTCTTGGCCCCTTCCTAGTACCTGCTGTAATGTACCGCTCTCAAACACCGACAGCTAACCCTCACTGACCAACAGCTGGTGACTCAGTAACTCCCGGCAGCTATTAGCACAAACTGCGCCTTAGTCTGCTCGCGTATCTGCTACCTTCCAAAATGGACCTCTTTTAAACAGCTCTCTGTCAAGCAGCTGTCACAAACGATCTCCCAATGTCACACCTCTTTCAACGCTCCAAAATTCAAACAACCTCGCAGTCAGCAGCCTACAGAACACACCAGATACGGTCCTGCCTCTGCTATCCCCTGTGGAATGGATCCTCTTGCTTCCTTGATTTATCCACGAAACCTTTAGTCAGCAACACTCAAACCGATGTAATTACTTGTCAATTGTATTCTTCAAAATAAAGATATTTCAATATTATATTCTTCACTTCTTAATAATTCTTCTTGTATCTATTTAGTTTTACCATCTACCAATTATCTTCTGTAACTTATTCTTCAGTTCTCATACTAATTTCTTGATATTTCATTTATATATTGACCACGTAGATTTCGTTATTACTCTTTTAAAATATCCAAACATTTACATTAAAACAGGGTTAAAATTCCACATTTTTAATCAGACCAAAATTGAAAATTACATGTTTTGCGAGTTGCTATTTTACTTATTATTATCAGAACAAAATTTTACATAACTACCATATATTTCATTATTAATGCCTTCTACTTTATAATATTATTTGATATTTACCTACTTTAATAAAATGAAGTTCTTATTAGAATCTGCATTTGTCATTCCCGATATTGCCATCTATTAACTATCCTTTTTATATTCCAAAACACCTGTAACCGAACAGCTGATTCCTTATCAATCCAGAGAGGGTATTCGAAGTCCTAAATAAATTAACGTTTCCTATAAGCTTCGACTATTTGCCCAAATAGAAGCTATAAAGTTTGGCCGTTCACTATTCTTATTGCAATTGATAATATTACATAAAATTGAAGCGCCGAGCAATCGCATGTCAACAATAAAAGTTATCCAGACACAAGATGAAGGAATGTTCAAAGCCGCACCGGACAATTTTTACTGGTGGCGTAAGTTCGACGAATTGTGGAATTTCTAGCAGGGTCTTGCAAAACTCATCGCTAAGTAGCAAAACCCGAAAAATCTTTACCTCAGTAATATACATATCTCTGGTGGTCTACTTCGCTAGTTAGCACGTACACCTACCTTGAACGGGAAATTCCAAGGCTTAGAGGAGCATCAAGATGGCTGCCAAATGAAAAAAAAGAAGCGAACGGAAAGAAAAAGCGGAGAAAAGAAAAGGCCTGTAAATGAAATACATGTGGAAACTAATCGGAAAATTGCTTACCTTGAGGTATTGAGCGGCCTATGGTGATTTTGCTGTGGAGGCCATGTTAAGCGGTTTTCGAAGCAAAAACTAGGAAGATGTGAATTACTTAAAAAAGATACGCGAACTACGAAAATTACTTCCACCTCTATTAAATGTCAAAAACAAATTGCATCTTTGATTCAACGCTTGCTAAATCCAATAGGCGGCTTGGAACGTGCTTGAGGTGTACACACTTTTCTGATCTACAGCGAAAGTGGCGAAAAATTCACACCGACCGATTTTGGATCGTAACGGGATATGCAGCGGTATACAATAAGTGATTTCATAATTCTTGTTTTTTGCCAAGGAAATATTTTGTAGTGAGCTTCGAACGACAGTCATGAACCAATAAGTTCAAGGTCGACATTATCCTGAAAAGTTGAGAATCGTTCCAAAAACAGACATTTTTATTGCTTATTAAATTACAGCCTTAATTATTTATTCATTAGTCTTAAACATAACATCAAATTTGCAATTAAGAGTGGCAAGTAAATCGTTATTACTCGTAATACTCCTAATTAAATTTGCTTTTAGCAACTCTTAATATGAGAAATTTCAGACGATCTGCTGTTAATATTTACATGAGCACTGTGTGTTATATCACTAAAAATGTTGGTAGCAATTGAATAAGGTCTTGGTATTTTATGCGACAGGTATATTTAACATTAATCTTAAATACATATTGTAAGAAACTAAAGTTTATAATTAGATGTATTTATGCCATTATCAGTAAGTTGTTGGTCAATCCAATCAGAAAATAGTGCGACATTTGCATAAACTTCCGGTACATTTTGTTCTCCACAGTCTGTTCCCCAAGCGACAATTCCCGCTTGATAATATTTGTTTTGGTGTCCAGCAACAGGGCAAACCAAAGGACTCCCACCATCGCCCTTGCACGTACTTCGACCAGGCTCGCCCCCAGCGCAAATAAAGCTATCGTGTAGATTGAATTTTGACCCCACCCATGTTGTGCGAAGGCGAGTTTGGCAAACGTCTCTTGATACGATAGGCAACTCAATGCTTTTCATTATACCCTGATTCCGTCCACTTTGTCCAAAAGCGTCTGTACCCCAGCCGGTGACGATGCATGTCGAGTGCCCTATCACCATGCCTTGTTTTGGCAAACATGTAATAGCGACGCTTTCAGTGAGGTTCAAGGGCGATTGCAGAATTAAAATCGCTACGTCATTGTGAAACCCGCCGGAGTAGTACTTGGGGTGGATTATAACAGATTTGACATCGAGATCTTGGTGGGGAATGAGCTCGTCCGTCCTTTCCGTGTCCCATTCACCTGCTCGAACTTTGAAGATCCTTCCTTTGCCGACAACACAATGGGCGGCCGTTAAAATAGCTTGGGGGTGGATGATCGATCCTCCACATTTGTAACGGAGTGCTTTTTGCTTGTCTGTGGATTGTTCGTAATAGATTGCCGCCATCCATGGAAACTCGCCGAACTGAGATTCGTTGTCACCTGCATTGTTAATCCGGAAACCAAGTCCTTCCGGGTTGCGAATGCCGCATTCATTCGTGTTTGTTCGGCTCGGCGATGATACGTTGGACGTGGACAGCAAATCTTGTTTGTTACAGCATACCATCATATCGCTACAAGAGCTGTCATCGTCGATTCTATTAAGGAGAGATCAAAACATTATTCTTTATTTTAAACATGGAAATCCCAGAAACTATAGCAGTTAGAGAAGTTGGTGTATAAGAAGAAATTGCAACTTTATTAGATTAGTTTAACACTACTGCTGTTTTTCATTAAACATTCATGCAAATTACTATCCAACTTAAAAAAGACGGAGAAGAAAACAGTTTTAGATAACTTTATACATGAAAATAATCTCTGTATAATACATTTCTTTGGCATTGTAGATGTGACTGAACGGCTAAGACATGACAATCCTAAATTACATATCATAGAAATTAAGATATAGAACGAAGCTAAAGGTTCATCTAAATGTAATAAATATCGTTATGTGAGTGTATGAGTTGATATTATTGTTAGATTTTTACTTAAATAAATGACTATCATCGCAAAGGGTTGGGTTTTCTATATTATAGCAAATATGATAGAATGTGTAGATGTAGGCAATACATTTGCTATTAAGATAATAATGGCGTTTTAGCCATCGCTTGTTTATCCAATGGGACCGCTACAAAATTAGATATTTCAACTGATGGGAACAACTTTACAAACATGGCGCCCCAATCTCAAAATGTATTAAGACACGTTGGCTTTGTATTAATAATTACGTTAGTGATTATGTAAGAGTGCATTTACTACGTGATTTAACAAACGTAATTAAATCGACGCCACAACAAAACACTCACAATCAGCCTTATCTGAAAATGTGAAAAAACCGACGCCACTTTAAAAATGTCACGAAATTCTATTTTTACGATAACTTTCTAACTTTATTTGGTTTTTCTGATGCAAATTAGTACACAAGGCGTCCCTACGGTAAGTCCCACGACAAGGTTCCTCTTTCTCTCCGTTGGCCTGCTTTAATAAGCCAGATACCTCTTCGAACGCCGCCTTCAGCTTGCACCAAAAAACCAAATCATATATTTTTGAAACAAACATTTACATTTTCACGTGCTAATATGACGAAGAATAGTGATGCTCCGCTCCCGTCGCCGTGAGTATTCCAAGATTTCCGGTGGGGTTTTCGTGTTGTGACTACCAACTACTTTCTGTGCAGCAAAATCGTCAACAGGATTACATAGCAAACAGCTTATAATGGTTGAAATAATTAAGTAGATTTTTGTCTCACTAAGTTTTTGCACACAAAGTAAGGGGTTCGCCGAAATAAAAACAAATAATTTGCAGAAACATGTTCTATAGACCAACTTTTATTGCATGTAAGATATTCATCAGTTTACATAGAACTTGACATAAGTGCATAATTGTAATATTTCTAATGCGAAGCGACGTGATTCAACGCGTTACGTTTCAGAATCAACAGCTGCTGATTGGCCGAAAATGTATCACCAGAATATTATCTGGTGTTATAATACACATGGCTTTAAAATTTCAAAGGCATCTTTGCTGTTTTTGCTCATACATTTGCTGTTCAAACCGCCCCCACTGAAATACTTGCCAAAATACATATTCATTGACATAGTTTTCATCAATTGAAAAATCTTCAGCTTGACAACTCTCGCTCAAAGGGTACTTGCATGCCCTGCTCTAATTCTTATATATCAAGTAAAACACCAAATAAACTTCGGCAAAGGCTAGCACCAGCTGCTTATTCAACTATCCATGCTACCTGTTACACAAATAGGTGTTGTCGAACATCCCGTTTGGATTGTATTACCTTGGGAGATGTCTCGCAGGCTTCAACTGTGCTTGACTGGTCCGTTCGGAACATTGCCATAATTTGAAAACATACCGTTGCACTCAAAGAACGCACGCACTTGGACGTAGCAGTATAAATTTCGTATGTCTCTTCCGTATTGTTTTCCGTTTAAGATCTCAGCCCAACAATATTTAGTTCAGAGCTGCGCAGAAAATCCCAAATAAAACTATCTCTGCGATCTAGAAAATTCCCAAGTGAGGCATTAATACAGAAAAAAAATGACATTAGCCTCAAATTGTTTTCAAAATAAAATTTCAACCAAGCAACAAATGCTCATCTTATTGCCGATCCTTGTGAGAGAGTACCTGGCTCTCATGTCTCAAAACGAGAGTGGTCTACCATAAATACTATCAGGACCGATCAAAGCAGATATGCTTTCCTAATACACAAATCAGACAATAAAGGAAATGTACGAACAACTAGACATAGATGAATATGAAAAACTACAAAATATAAAGCAAGTTGAGCAACTAAAAAAGAGTGGAAAATGAATGGACATTGAAAATGTTTTTCAAGCAAAAGGTGCAACGATAGGAGGACGATCAAGTTATAAAGAAGAACACAAAACACTAATTCAAAGTGCACCACTACAAAGAAAAGCCAAGGCAACTAATTTTTCAATATAACAACCTAAATATTGATGTATCGACATCTCGCGAGTCCATTGAGTTTCTCAAACTATTAATGTGTACAATGGCGTATTATTCATGCTTTCCGCCAGAAGCCCTGTAAATTTTGCTCCCATATTTTACTTAGTATTAAAAAAATCCAGAAATGATTTGCTGTAATCAGTTTTGGTTGCAATTTCAGGGTGCACCATGGTTTGGCGGTAGAAGCTTCAAACTACTTGAGTGTAGTTTTCAATAAAAATTAAAGCAACTGGGCAGGATTATGCCGAATAAAAGATGCCCCCAAACAGCGAGAAGAGAAAACTTCTGGCGGCAGTCATTTATTCATCGTACTATACGCCGCACCCATATGGGGCAAGATTGTCGAAAAGAAGAAGTGGCGAAATAAGCTCGAAGGCATTCAAAGAACGATGATGTAAGGGTGAGCTGCGCATACAGGACGGTCTCCACAATTCCACTGCAAGTGATCACGGGGACGCCCCCAATCGATCTCATGATCCAAGAACGTATTCGGCGACACGATAAGGATGAAAGAATGAGATCCAAAAAAGATGTAAGGGAGGAGATGGTGAATTAATGGCAAGCAAAATGGAGACAGCTAGAGGTGAAAGCAACGTGGACTAAAAAGTTAATAAAGGTTATTCCCAAATGGGCAACTAGGAGATATGGTAGTCTGGATTACTTTGTGAGAGGACAGAATGTTGGTATTGCAGGGAAACGGACGGTAGCGCGCATGCAATGTTTGGGTGCCCGACTTAGGAAAGAGGAAGAACTATTTTAGAGATCGAAATAGGTGAATACATTCGTGGATCCATGTTAGAGTTGTTCGCAGGGGTCACATGTGAGGTTAGTCTTGGCGCCTCCTACATCCCAAGAGAGGTGAGGTTAGGTTAAGTTAGATTAGGTTAAGCTATGTGTAGGTTAGGGTTAGGTTAGGGTTAAGTTGAGTTAGGTTAGGTTATCTGATAAAATGTGATAGCGGTCCCCGAGTAGGATGTGGAGAAGAGAGGAGTTATAGTCGGTAAATTTCCGACACTACCGAAAGAGGGTGTTTTTTTGAACATTTATTTCTCTGAAATATGTTAGGTTATGCTAAAACATAAAAAAATATATAACGACCGCGGAACAAACGTAGAATGAAACTATGAGAGGCCCCTCACAAAGTTCTATAGATGAACAGGACTCTGACCATCTGCTGTGGACACTATGCCGACCATGGGCACAAACAACACTAACCGTCTGATGTGGTTCAAAAATGCTGTATGTCGTTCTAGGTTTTCTAGGTTAGCTCTGCCTTTGGTCTTTTGTTTTTTTAATTTTGCGCACCTATTTCGTCACGCATGTTAAATATGTGAATTTCAATTTAAGACACATTTAAGTTTCGTAATGATCAACATTCTCAAAAATAAGTGGAGGGTATCCATGGTGGACAGTTGTTCTCTTCGACAAGCACAACGTTTCAGCGCCAGCGGGCGTTGCCGCTACACAATATATTTTTCCAATTTCCAGTGGGTATATATAGAGATAATAGTATATTATGTTATTAGGGGTAAAAGTGGTACTTTGTGTAGCGAGACCGGAAGCTTTTGACTGACGAGCGCCAGCGAGTCAAACAAGTTCGGGCGAGGGTCACAAAGTCACTTTTACTTCTAATAACATATATTATTTTATTTTCAAACGCCTGAGCTAATATAACTACAATGTACAAATGTATTTAAAAAATTATGGTTATCGAAAATTGACGACCATGTCAGTTTTCGACAATAAACCGCCCATGCCAAAAATATTCGAAAGTTGTCACTTTTATGACGTTTGAAAATAAAGTATTTTTTGTCGATTACTCCACTTTGACGCCCCTAGAATTTTTCGCCAGAAGCCCAAATTTCTTGGGTTTCTGCAATAATACACCTCTGGATGTGTATTATATGTAACTATCATGAAAATTTATCGATATATTCGATATATAGATGTGTAGGTTTTTCAATAGTTTGCTATAAATGTATTAGATATTTCGATATGTTTATATATTTGATGCTGTAAATGCTTCAATGTTTCATATCCAAACCGAATATATAAAAATTTTTGTAATGGTAGTACCCAATTCCACCAATTAGTCGAAAATTGGAATCCAAATAAAATCATCTAAAATTTTTCGCTTTCCAATTTTGTTCGTACGTTAATAGTAAAAGACTTACAGAAAGTTAAAGCAATTTAGCTACTTTAGATATACGAGTCTAGTATGCTCGTATGAAAGCGATATCTTTAAATCGAGCATAGAAAACTGCACCTTGTTTTCTGTTTAACCGCTTCTATCTGCTATAGTTTCCGAGGTTCTGACAGGATCAACGCAATAGTTATTTCAACAACTAGTTTTGAAAGTCATACTTTTGTTCATGAATTTGCAGTTGGATTAACGAGAAGGGGGGGGACTTTCAAAACGTATCGTACACGAAGCTTTTTGCATAGTGATCCTCTATAAATCGAAATTTAGTCAAAAAGGACTTCGGAATTTACAACTGTCAAATTGGCAATTCACAATTTCAATAAAATAGTTAAAAAAGTGTACTTTTCTTTACGATTTTTCGTGATCACTATGCAAAACAACTTTTGCTACATTAAAGCTTACCTTGGGATAATAACATTAATATTGGTGTTTTTGCAACGATTCATGAGGACGCACTCGCAAGATTCTGACTGGACGCCTACAGAAGTTGGAGATACGGAAACGTTGCTATTGGGGGCTGGGGGCGGCAATATTTCATCAATGAACTGATCAAAATCGACGGTTGATTGATTGGAAGTATTTGCTGGTGCAAAATAACCTGTGACTACCACATCCACACTGCCTCGAGCACTAGTGCAGCTTAACACAAAAAAAAGCACTAAAGATAGCCTAGGTTCCATTCTGGCGGTTAACCTGTAAAATTAACAATGGCATTAGATATGGTGCTTCAAAAAGAGTATGCGAAAGGGGTAGTTGACGACAATTATGTCAAAAATATTAATAAAGTCTAGATGGGTCTATTCTCCCTTGTTTAATAGACTCGGCTTTTAGAACAATTTCCCGAAGCCAGTGCTTGCCTCATTTTTGAGCCCAAATATTAGCATTTCCAAATTCAAATTCACAACTTTAGTGATGTAATGAAACCTTAACTACATGCGATATTTATTTTCGCTTATTTTATATGCTAACGCTTTGCAGCTTATTTATATTCGTTGAAATTCAATTCTAAATGGGGCTTTTTCCTGCAAGCTATGTTGCAGTTCAGCTTATCGAATTCTCAGAATTTTTGTTGTTCAGACAGTCCTAAAACTTTTCCACAGCTTCAGGCAGAACCGCTTAGTCAAGATTGCGTCAGCGCAACGCCCTTCCCATGGTTCTGTATAAGCTAAAGAGAGAACGTAGATACGTCGCATCTGTGTGGTCTCATTCCGTTTCCGCACGTACCAGTAGAACGAAGACCCGATACCGTACCGCCGTCTGATTGTTTGTTCTTGGTTCGTTCAATTCAACCCTCATATTGAGGATGTTATACCGCTCGCATTCGCTCGATTATGGCCCCTTTCATGTGGTTTCCAATAGTTTCCTGTCGTTTCCGTTCTGTTTGTGGTATTGGCTTAGGAGGCGATTTGCAGTTGGAACTGATCCAATACGTACCGTCTGGATTTCCTCAAATCAAGGTATTTGTCTACTTAATAGTGTTTGTACAGCCCATAAATTCACAGTGAAGTGTTCCGTCAAGCTATGCTTTTGTTGTTTAAAGTGTAAGATGTCAAACAGACACTACCGTTTTAAAGCGAATCCTTAGTCTTATTGTCAAATTTTATTGTTGATAAATTCTGTTGAGGTAACGTAGTTCTTTTGTACCAAATTGAGAGGTAATACTGTTTTGGATGTAGCTATGTCAATTGTTATCGTTTTTGTCATTTGTTTGTAGTTTAAACGTTACCACCTTTTGCCGATTATTTTTAATTGTAACCAGTAAACATTTTCGTGTTCATTGTTATACATATTTTTATTGTTTCAATAGAGTTCATTGTTAATTATCTACGTTTTTCACTGGTGGTTGCATGTCTTTTGTGTTTTGTTTTTAATGTACAGGAAATCAGATGGGTGTAAGTAAATGTAATGAAAGGTAGGTTTCATTCAGCTGTGCAATCGCTACCTCAAGCTGTGCCAAGGTAGAAGAGGAAACGTGAATCACTTACTTCCACGTTCAAGAGTGCGTTTACCTGTGCTGTTGCTGTTGTTTTTCCCCGATCTAGTACGAATGTGGTGCCGCACCATTTATTGAACATCTTTTATCTCGTTACCGGAGTACAGTCCTAACTCAAAGGTCGTAAAGAACCTGCCCTCTCGACTGAGTTCTTCTAGCCGGAAAACCTTTTGTTATCGCCATCGTAACAGAGTTAGGGCCGCGTATTCTAGGTAGATTTCCCGTTTATGTCGTAAAATCGTGTTTGTGCGGTAACAGTCCTCTTAGAAAGGCCTAACAAAAACTGGACAACATAGGTCCATAGATTTTACTTGCATACACGTGTAACAAATAACATTAACAAAATACGAATAATATATGTATGGAATAATTAATCAGTATCATTAAAATAATTTCTAAGTAAAGCTGTGATCTCAAGTTTGAGATAAAACTGCAACCGTCACAGAAACGTACGCAGCACGCGTAAAGAAATTGAAGCATGAGTAGACAGAAAATGAAAAGGTGCATTTCATTCAAAGAAGCAGGTTTGGATTTCTTATGTAATCTTTGCAAACTGGCAGTAAGGTGTGCGCTTTTTCCCTTGAAACCTGCAAAATTTGCAAAGATGCATACTGGACAAAACGGAAAAAACGGTGGTAACAACTTAACTAAAATAATGAGCTTTTTCACGGAAAATCTGATTTAAATTCGAGAACTGGCCGCCACTTTGGATTTCAAATGGCAAATAAAAAAATGCACTTTTGACTAACTTTAATTAAACTAAAAATTATGTGCTTGTGATTCAGCCACATTACATGAAAGCAGTATATTAAATTGTATACCTTCGAAATAATTAAATCATTTTTTAAATTATTTTAACCATCAGTTTTGTGTTCGTTCTTAACGTCCAAGCGAAATTTGTCATACGCTAGTCTATATCATCGGAGCAAAAACAAGAGTATTTGAGGCAACTGCTTAACGAGTTCGATGCAGAGAGTGATGGAAGTAATGAATTCGGTGAACCTGATGAAGAATACGTCCAGAAAGCCAAGCTGGTGATGCATCAGATATTGATGAAATTTTAGCAGATGTCAATCTTCATATCGAGTTGAATGATGAAGATCTAAAGCTCGATTTATAAATTGACGCCCGCCCATTTGACGTTAACGCTGACGCGGCCGCAAACGTAACGCCGAAGTTAAACTGTTTGGTTCAAATGTAACCGTTTATAAAATGACGTCGTACGCAAATGCTAACGCTGCACCGTTACCGTCTGCGGCAAAGTTGGCCAAGATTCAACTTTGGCGTCAACGTCTTGCGTCGACGGATTTACTCGACCAATCACAAGGCGAGAAATGTTGAGCGGGATTATTTGACCTGCTGCGCAAGGATCAGAGCAAAGAGGTCCTCATTATTAAAAGCGTGTTGTTGGATTTGGATGTGTTTGTTGCCGGAGTTTTTTAGTATTATGTAAAAAGGGCAGATTCGATCAGATATTCGTCTCTTTATAAGCTTCGGATCCAGTTGTTTATACAAATTATTGAACACTTTTACACTTATCCCTGTGTATTTAAAAAAATGATCTTGGCCTTTTTCTTTCATTGGAAGGATTGTAGCTTGATAAAAACCGTCTTTATAGCGTGTTCCAACGAAATTGGTTGCACCTAGGATAAGCACACTTGCTGCAGCTAATAGGTAGTTTGCCTCTTGATTGTTCATTCTCATATAATAAATAAAAATATTGGGGTAGGGCTACCGATGCTGGTGGCACGTGTGTCGCTTGTCACTTTTATAAATCGAGCTTTAACTTTTGAATGCGCTTGCGTACGTTAAACTATACGGCAATTTATAAAATAGCTCGCCATAAACAATGTCGGCGTTACGTCTGCAGCCGCGTTAGCGGTAGCGTCAAACGGGCGGGCGTCAATTTATAAATCGGGCTTTTAAAGAGTGATGAGAAAACCGCTGAACTTCAAGGTGAAAGTAATTCTACTGATAACGTATTGTTAAGCGAAGATAAAACTGAATGCACCGAACACCACCGGCACATTTTTACTTTCCCATACCCATAGGTATAGGGAAGTCTTGGAATCATGAAAATTTTGGAAATCGAGATTTTTACAGAAATATCCGTTTTGGGCCTCCAGGAACCCAAAAAAGTGGTTTTAAAAAAATGTCTGTCTGTGTGTGGGTGTGTGGGTGTGTGGGTGTGTGGGTGGGTGACGCTCCTACAGCCGAAAGTAGTGCTCCGATTTTGATGCGCTTTGGAATGCGGGGGTGTATCGAAAATTCATCGACAAAATAAGCTTTTCAAAAAAATCCGAAACCGGAAGCTGAAGTTACGCATGTTTTTTTGGTATCACTGTTTTCGTGATTAAAATTTTGAAAATTTTATCGCGGATAACGATAGAGGGTCATAAGACAAATCTGTTAGTTTTTTGCCGAACTCGCTAGGTTTAAAGTGAAGGGCGCTATGATTTTTTGAAAATTTTGAGTTTAACGCCCTATTACTCAAAAACGGATAAATCGATTCAATTGATTTTTTTTTCTGAATAGTATATAAAGGCTAACATGAGGTGATATAAAAAGTGTTTTGAAAAATATTAAGGGGCCTAAATTACAAATTTTCAAAATTTTGGAAATTTTCTAAAAATCATTTCTCAAAAACTGCCGCAGGAATTTGTTTAAACTTCATACACTGATAGACCCCGAAAAGGGCTATCGATCTGTTTTTTAAAGAATCTCATGAATTATCTGTGGCGCCCTCTACGAAGCTTTGAAGTTTGAAAATTTAAACCCCTTTAATTAATAAACAAAACAAGATAGGTAGCTGGGGTTTTCACTGAATTGCTCAGTGCATAATGGAGCATATGAATATGCAAAAAAATATTACACTCGTGGATATATGTAAGCGCACCGGCCCCCTCCCCCCTCTATTTTTGAAAAATAATTTTTTTATTCTAACGGTTGTTATATTTTTGCGTCAAAGAATCTTTTTCCGCGAAAATAAAAAAATCGATTTTGTATGCCCTAGAAAATATAATTTCCAGGTACTTAGAAAATTTCACCTCGGTGCTACAGCCGTTTTGAGGAAAATAATACATAAACTAGCACAGTGGCGGCTTGTCCACTTGGCGCCATCTACAGAAGCTCGGTGGTCACGTTTTGAACTACACATTCTTTTATATTTACCCGCAATTTACGTGAAAGTGTAAACGCTTATCACCATGAAGACGTGAGTCATCGAGTTGAAATTTTGATATGTTGTAAAGACTGTTGAATAAAGACGATATGAACAGTTTCCAGTATGGGAAAGTCCAGGGAGGTAGTCACGTCAACTTTTTTAGTTAACTTTTTGTTGGAGCCAGTTGCGGTAAATGACTAAGCTGTATTTAAGTGTTTGAGTGACCAGTTATTTGGCGATTATCAAAACGCCATTAACAGAATATGAATGTAACGGTTTTCGCATTACAATTTAAAAAAATCGTTACTGCAGTTATTTACTTTTCAAAATGTCCATAATGTGTGTAGTCTATATGGCTACGGTTATATACAAGGTGTTTCAAAAATGTCTGCCAAAATTTCTAGGACGTGTAGTACATCAAAAAATAAGTGTAGTTTACTATATAAAACTATTTCCAAAAATGCACTCCCAAGGAGCTACAGACCCTAGAAGAAGACTCTCAAAAATGGTTTTTTGGTATTTTCTTCAAAACTGTTACAGGTAACGTAATGAAATTTGGCACAGGGGCGCAGTTTTTTATGAAAAATATTACTAATTTGTTAGAATCTTCATATTTTATTCAGGGCCGTAACTTAACAAGAGGGCTGGAATGGTTCAATTACCCTATCTTTTTTTGTGCGTGGATTTATCTAATACATTTATCAAAAATCTAAAAGCTTGTTTATCTTACATAAAAAAGGCATTCTTGTTAACATGTTTTAAAGTTGACTGTTTTCGTGTAATTTGCAGTTGAATGTTGACATATTTTTCAAACTTTTGAAATTGCTTGTACAAAATGTCTTCGAAAATCTTTTGAGTAGGCCTAGATATGACTTAAACAAATGAGCAGGATGTCAATTTGAGATGGTTGACGCATTGTAAATGTTACTTTATTATTTAAACCACGCACACAAGAGATTGAACCGTTCCAGCCCCCTTGTAAGTTACGCCCCTGAATAAAATATGAAGATTCTAACAAATTTGTAATATTTCTCATAAAAAACTAAGCCCCTGTGCCAAATTTCATTAAGTTACCTGTAACAGTTTTGAAGAAAATGCCAAAAAACCATTTTTAAGAGTCTTCTTCTAGGGGCTGTAGCTCCTTGGGAGTGAATTTTCGGAAATAGTTTTACAGAGTAAACTACACTTATTTTTTTATGTACTATATGTCCTAGAAATTTTGGCAAACATTTTTGAAACACCTTTATAGTAACATTACTGCAAAGTTATTTATACATTTGCAAAAAAATTATATTATGTCAAAGCGTATTGCTACAAATGTACCCGTCTATTTGTCAACGGTAACACCGTTTTACACACTTAACGAAATTTTAATTTATTGGAATAAGATACATAAAAACATTTAAAATAGATAAAATATATTAAACGCTATCAAAATACACATAAAGATGCTGAAGTTAGAAAAAACAAACAGCTATTTAATCTGAGCCCTCAGCGTCATCACAAAGGATACAGTAAAAATAGTCTTCTATTAATTTGTGTGCACATTTTTTGTGTGCCGACTTCTTGCAGCTGTCACACTGGTTCCATGTCGAGCCTTATGTAGTTGAAACAAATTTTTGTGAGAACATTTTTTATTTTTGCGATATTAGTTCTAATTTGTTGTGGTTTCTCGTTTCTGAATTTAAAATCGCGCTTGTAAAGAAGCACTTCGAACCATGTGCCTGTTTGCAGCTGCCTTAGTAGCACATATTTCGTCTCATCGATCCGTTTTTGGAGGTAATATTTGGGGCTAGAAGGAATCGATCGCTGTGAGTGCAAGCGAGACAGAAAAACACGTTCTTCTCTGAATGTCATTTTTTGGCAGTGGTCTATTATGATATGTTTTTCGGACTTTTTCCACGGTCTAGGGTGTAAATCACACAACGTTTCGGGAGTTTTGTTCTACTCCCGTCTTCAGGTGTTCCTGGTTAGTCCTGAGAAGGACTTATATTCTACGTTTTTCTCCGTAAATTTGTGCCTCCCCCGGGGTTTGAACCCGGGACCGCTGATCGCTAGTCTGCCACTCTAACCACTAGGCCACCAGGATTTACACCCTAGACAGTGGAAAAAGTCCGAAAAACATATCAGAAAAACACGTGTTTCAGCGGTTGTTTCGAAGCGGCATAAGTTTGATCGCATCTTACGATTTAAGTAAACAGTTATTTCGCCGGCATCGAGGGGCTGTGTTTGTTTGTGTGCGTAACCCATTGTTTAAATGCTCGGATATTTGAATTCCCGTTGATTAGAGATCGCAAGTATTGGTGTTTCGAGTAAAAGTTACTTCAGCCGTATTAACTGCACGTGTTTGTTGACGGTCGTTCTTGGAGTTTAATTAAGTATCGTTTGTGAATGTCGTCGTAAGCCGAGAGATCCTGGGTATCGCGAAGTGGGCAATTTCGATTTACACCGTTTGGGCGGATTATTTCTGTGGGACTCTCAGTGTCGACTTACTTTTCATCATGCCGTCATGGACTTCGTATTTACCCTTGATTGGGGATGTTAGACCCTCTGTCGGCAGCATCCCGTTGCTATTGTGCACCCTCTTCAAACGTCTTCGGGCAGTTTGTCTGGAAGCGACCAGCTGCAGCTTCGTTGGACGTCGTATGCAGCCACATAAGCTCCTTAAGATACCGCCTTTGTTGTACTAGTTGTATAGTGCCTAGATTACAGTGCATGTAATACGTCGGACAATTTTAGCCTAACGTTGCTGTCCGTGTAGTATTTACCTACTGTTTGAACCATTGTAGTTGTCAAGTCGAATCAATTAATTACCGTCAGATTTCATGTTCCCGCTTAACCTAACGTTGTGACGATTATATTATGTGTTCTAAAAAAACTCATTTAGGGTAGGCCTTAGAAAGAAAGATAGAAAATCTAGCCATGTCTTAACTTAAGTTTGTAGGTGAATGTCAGATTGCATATTGTTTATGAAATCATCTGTTACTGTGACAGGCAAAAGTTTACACTGCATTAAGTTTACTTGTATCAAGCAAAAAAGAAAATAAGATGACATTTACACAACAACCAGTGTATTAATCATAACAGTCTATAACAATTGTTTTTATTTAGTGTTTTATAAATTTTTAGGAAAATAGTTCAAGATTTGAGCATTTGAGCCACGTTTGTTTGTTTACCGTCTAGTGTTATTATTTATGAGTCAGTGCTTTGATTATTAAATGTTGCTACCGTTTGCGAGTCATTTAGTTCATTTGTTGTCAAGTTTACCTCATATAGCTACTTTAAAACGCGACGTAACATTATTTAACCCTTACTAACCCATTTCGCTACATTTATATGCTGAGCCATTGTCCATTTACACATTATTGTTCATACAATTTATTTTCACTTAACTGTGCTTTTCTTGTTTGATGTTTACGTTATTTGCATGTGATTTTGTGTTTTCTTTTGTACAGGAAGTTTAGAAAGCTACACAAGATGAGTTTTCCCGCGAGGTAGGTCCAACGCTGTTGTTCGTGGCTCGTTGACCAAACACTGCCAAGGTTGAAGTTAGAAGGTGTACCCATTTGCTTCCACTTTTCTCAGTGGGCTCACCTATGCATCTATCCTATTAGGAATGTGGTGGCACCTTGGAATTTTTAGATCTGCTTTTTTAATAAAAGCCATTGCCCTGTATTGTCTCGTATTGAACCACCCCTAGCTCCACTGAGCGACGCCGGCACCCCTTTTGCTACGGGCTGAGGCAGCGGTCCTATGTAATTCTTTTCCGATATGAGTCATTTTACGCGCTAGTCGTTTAGCTAATTAGTATCATTGTCGTAAAGTCCTGTTTATGTGGTAACAAACTGACGTCTTTTAGAAAAGCAGTGTATTATGCTGTAACAAAGTATTACTAATTAGAGCCTTGTCCAAATTAGATATTTAGCCTGTAACAAAGTTGCCTTAGGTTTTTTGGTCATAAACTAGATTTTAGGGTGTAACATTTTTTAAAACAGTATATACATATTTCATCTTCAGTTTCGTGTTCCTCATCTTTTGAAAAGTTGATTATTTTGGTATTCTCTTTTTCCGTCTTCTTACTACTCAAACTTTTTTCAAACTATCTGTCTTTCCTTTCTTTGAAGTTATATTTCTTTTCACACTCTCTGCTTTCGTTTTGATATTTTTCTGTTTCCCTATGTGATTTTTCCTATGTGTCTGTTAATAATGCGCTCTGCTTCTTTCCTCTTTTATTAGCTTTCCGTTTTAAAAACGAGCTTTTTGGATATGGTCAAATTTGCTGAAGTATTTCGAATGACTTGTAGTAATCATTGTCGGTACCTATCTGTGGGTCTCGTAGTTTCATCATCATCTGCATTTGAGTTTTCCGCTTCTGCTGTATAACTATGCGCAATATTGGTCTCAGTTCGGGATTTTCTTCTACTGAATTCAGTGGCTTGTTCTTTACGAAGGATGGTGTAAACACCAATCTCGAAAAATATATTCATTAAAAGGCCAAATACCACCCATTCTAAAGGTGGTAGCCCTGGGAAATGCTTCAGCAACTGTTTCTGGTATATAAAATGTACAGCGACGCCTATAACTGGCCTAACGGCTGTTGGCTAAATACCAAAATAAATAAATAAATTGTAATTTTTTTATCGAAATAGCTTTTTATCCAATTACCCATGACACTGTTTACAAATGTTTTAAATAGTCCATACACACTGCGGTCAAGCGGTTGTAACTTGTGGGACGTGTGTGGAGGAAATGATAGCAAGATTATTCCATTTTCTTTGCAGAAGTTTATAGTTGGCAGGTGCAAATATGAGTCATGGTTATCTAATCCTTTCTCGTGTGGGTTTTGCGAATTGTCACAAATGTTTAATAGAATTTAGAAAATTATCTTCCTGCATCCAACCAGATCAGTTTTCTTCTCCTACACAACCAGGCGGTTCATCAAGAATAAAATCTGGCTGATTTTTTTATGGGGAAATACAAATAAAGGAGGTATTGCATTTCCTATTGCATTTATCGCTGTTGAAACCGTGTCTAACGTTTCTCTATCGGTCGATGTTATTGTTTCAACCTGTTTTGAACATTTAATGGCAACGGTTTTACTTGAACTTTAGACAGTGGTAACACCCGTTTCATTTACATTACATATATCAGAATCTTGAAATTTGTATTTTTCTAGTACATGCTCTACATTATTATTAAAGAATTTATTAACATATGCTCTGTTAAAAGCAACAACACAAGCATGGCCCGTTGCTTCTAGAATTCTAATAGATAACGTAGGGTTTCTATGAAAAAAATTGGTAAACCAGCTTCTTCCAGCATGGCTAGTCGTCCGCCACTCATTGGAAATTTTTATCTTTCTTTCTACACAAAACTTATATACCTGCAGTAATATATTACATAGTAACAAAATTATAAAAAATACTTTAGCCACTGTTTACAAAGTTGGCTTATTTATTAATTTATATTGATATTTATATAAATGTTTTTAAATTAATTAAGAGTCAAAAGGGCACCCACGAATCTTTACCAAGTAACGTCAAGTACAGGCATTCAAAGAGAATTCGTAAACTCAAGTAGCACGAAATATTCTGAAAGAGAAGCTCAACTCAAGTACAGGTTGATTGATTGATTGATTAAAAGCAGGGATTTAGATGGGTTAGTAGTGAGCCCAGTTTTGCACTTCAACGAGTTGTAGGAGGTGTTTTACGAGGTGCTCGTGTGTGAGAGCTGCTCCGTGTGGAGTTCCCCCGAAAAGTTGCTGTCTTTTGCGGAGTAACGCTGGACAGTCGAAGATTATGTGTGAGGCTGTCTCCCCCTCTTCCTGACATAATCTACAGAGTATATCCCCTCTGTATATGCCTATTTTGTGTAGGTGTTTTCTCAGGTGGCAGTGTCCTGTGACTAGTCCTACCAGCCGTCTGATCTGAGTTCGTCCTAGATGGAGTACATCAGTTGTTAGTCTGCGAGAAGGCGTTCTAATTATTTCCTTCCCCAGTGTTTGTCCCTGTGTGGCATCCCAGCGAGAAGCGCGTTGTCTAGCGGTCCATTTTTCTATCGCTGTTCGGATGCTTTGTTTGGGTATACCAAATACAGGTTCTGGGCCTATAAATGGGGTAGATGCACCAGCTTTTGCGAGGGCGTCTGCCGCTTCGTTTCCCTCTATCCCTGTGTGCCCTGGCACCCAAATGAGCTGAACAGTGTTCTTTTCAGATAGGAGTGTCAGGTGATTTAAGCATTCTCTTGTTAGCACAGAGCTTACACGAGGTGATTCAAGCGCTTTCAATGCCGCTTGACTGTCAGAAAGTATGCTTATGCGTTGTTGGGAATACCCGCGTTTTGCATTTTCCTGGACGCATTGCATTATAGCAAAGATTTCAGCTTGAAAGACTGTGGCTTTGGTCCCAAGAGATACACTAATGTCCTCTTTTGGTCTTACGCCATGTATTCCAGCACCCGTGCCCTCTGCTGTTCGGGATCCATCTGTGTACCAGACTAGCCCATTTGGCAGGTGGGTTGAGGTTTCTTGGGTCCAGTGATTGCGATCGTACCTCACAGTGAAAGGTTTGTCAAAGGAATACTCTGGAAGGCTGTAGTCTGAGCCCATTTTTAAGATGGGGTTACCTTCGCCCACTTCCTGTATCCGTTTGTGTCCGCACCGTTCCTGGTTGGTGTTCCAGTTTCCGGTGGTTTTCATTCTGTATGCTCCAATCTGGGCTTCCCCTTTTAGATATATGTCTAGAGGTGTTAGTCCCAAGAGAGCTTCCATAGATGCTGTTGGAGTGCTATTCATAACTCCACAGATGCACAAACAAGCCAGTCTCTGTATCCTGGATAGTTTTTTAATTGCTGTTTTTGTTCTACCTTTGGCCACCATACCAAGGTGCCATAGGATATCACGGGTCTGACTACTGTTATGTAGTACCAATGAACCATCATTGGTTTCAGTCCCCATGTTTTACCAAACATGCGTCTACCCATCATGAGGGCCATTTTTGCTTTGTTTGCTATTTTATCTAGGTGTGCATTCCAGTTTAGTTTTGCATCTAGGGTAATACCCAGATATTTAACTTCCTGGCTAACCTGAATTCTTTCACCAAAGATTGTAAGGTTGTTGAAGGCCTCTACATTTCTTTTCTTAGTGAAAGCTATTATAGATGTTTTGCTAGGGTTTACCTTGAGGTTTTCCCTATTGCACCATCCCTGAGTGATGTTCAGTGCCCTTTGCATGAGAGCTGCAATGATGGTTGGATACTTGCCCCTTATGAGAATGACTATGTCATCTGCATAACCTTGGGTGTAGAACCCTTCATCATTGAGTGTCTGCAGGAGATCGTTTACTACCATGTTCCACAGTAGTGGGGATAGTACACCCCCTTGTGGACAACCTCTGACAGCACGTGCCTTGAGGGATTCTTCTCCCAAATCGGCCTGTATCTGGCGTCTCTCTAACATGGTTTTTATCCATCTATTTGTGATGTCGTCCATGCCATGTCTTAGGGTTGCAGTCATTACTGATTCGAAGGAGGTATTATCAAATGCTCCCTCTATGTCCAGGAAAGCAGCTAGGGCTACTTCCTTGTTGGTTATCGACACTTCTACCCTACTGAGTAGGTTGTGAAGTGCCGATTCGCATGATTTTCCTGGTTGATATGCATATTGGCTACGATGTATGGGATTGTCTTTCAAGACCCCATCTCGTATGTGCCTGTCTACCAGTTTTTCCATAGTCTTTAGACAGAAAGACATTAGGCTAATCGGTCTATATGCCTTTGGCAGGGTGTACGATGCTCGCCCTAGTTTGGGAATGAAGACGGCCTTGATCGGTCTCCACGCCAGTGGCAAGTAGTTTCCCGCTAGGCATAGGCGAAAGATCTTAATTAGGATCGGTACCAGAAGGTCTATTCCCCGCTGCAGTAGAGCGGGGAAGATTCCATCTGGTCCGGGTGATTTATAAGGTGAGAAGGATTTTACAGCCCACTGTACCTTGCTGTGACTGATCACTTCCCTAGCTACCTTCCACTAGTCTCTCGCGGGCCTTTTCGAGAAGTTGCTAGGGACTGGCTGTGATGTTATGTTAGCCTGTTCAGCCATCAGTGCTCCTGGAAAGTGTGCTTGAATTAGCATTTCCAGGGTTTCCCTTTCACTGGTTGTGTATTCCTGTGTCGGTTTTAGCATGTTCCCGACTGGATTTAAAGGGTCTTTTGACAGAACTTTGTGGAGGCGTGCTGTTTCTGTGGTGCCTTCAATGTCCCCACAGAAGCTCCTCCATGAGTCTGTTTTTGCTTTTCTCAGAGCTTTGTTATATTCGGTTAGAGCCTGGGCGTGTTGGCCCCACTCTCCGTTCCTTTTTGCTCTGTTAAATAGTTTTCGTGCTCTTTTCCTCAGGTTGGCCAGATGTTCATTCCACCATATGACCTTCCTGTTGGTCTGTCTCTTTCTTAATGGACAGTTGTTTTCATATGAGGTTAGTATGGCGTCATTCATTTGGTCCACAATTACCTCAATGTCTGCTGGCGTATGGATATGGGTTTTAACATCGGATAACTTGCTAAGAAGTTCCTCCCTGTATGCAGCCCAATCAGTTTTCCTGGGATTTCGATAGGTTATTGTTGCCTTTTCAAAATCTGCCAGGAAGTACTCAATGTGTCTATGATCAGACAGTGATGGTTCGTTAGATACGCGCCATTGTATTACTCTGTCTTGCAGTCCAGCCGTGGACAGATTTATGTCAATGACTTCTTGCCGACGTCGAGTTACAAAAGTGGGCTCACTACCTCGGTTAAGTACAGTACAGGTAGTAGTAATAAAATCAAAACCAAAGGGCTGGTATCACAGTATAATTGTCATTAATTCATTAAACATTCATCACAAATTTCAGGTAACTAGCAGTATAGATTTAAAGTTCGCGAGAACACTAAATTACATAGAAGTTCAACCAACTGCGATGGCGATTCGCCTCCAAAACGGACGAAGGCTTTCGCACCGAGACACGGCTTACAACGCTTTGTAGCTTTATTTACATAAGAGGTACCTAATCCGTGATTATAGATTTTTTTTAGTTGATCTCCTTCTGCACGTTATATATATGAAAGGGGGCCTAGATAAACGAAACAGCGCACTTTCCGAGCATCCACTGATTGGAAACGTGCAGGTGTCGGCTCAAGAGCGACGCGCTCGATGGCAAAGCTCAAGTTTGCACGGGGTAATGGCAAACCTCCATAATCGGGGCTCCGGACTAATTGCTAACAAAAAATAAACCCAAGGTGAAATTAGGATCGCTTTTGCTAGAGCAAAGCGCGAACAGCGTCAAATAGCTCACCCCAGATGGTATTGGGCCACGAGAAAAGTAACGTCGGTAAAGCGCTTCCAATCCGCCCAAAACGGCAAAAGAACCAATATCTCACTGAAACTGCAAGTGCTACTGCTCTGCAACATCAGGCGAAGGCCGAAAACCAATTTCAAAACTGGCATGCCCGCAAAAACCACTCGACAAGTTTTACAACGCTAGACCGACAACATCATACTGCATCATAAGGAGAATAGACGCCGACAGGCCAAGCTACGATTCGCTGTCTAAACTGAGAAAATAGCGGGAGGCGGGGCCGCAGGAAAAATACAAATCGGAGCCATAAACGTCGAAAATAATAGATGCGCAAATGAAGTATAACGTAAAAGTATTGATAACAAAAATGTGGTGTATCAACCAACAATGTGTGGTTTCTTAAAAGTGGCAGGTAATTTTATAACAATTCGGGTGCGAACTTCAGCATGCTACGGTCGGCCTACAATGATGTTATTGTATTGTTGACGCTAGTGAATAATTAAAGAGTTTTACAAAGTGTTTCGTTTGATTATTACTTTGACTAAAAGAATTAACAAGCATAACAGCGGCGACGAGAAGGAAACTAAAATAAAATACGTGTGTGCAGTGATATTTAGTGACGATAACTACACAGACAGTTAAAATTGCTTTAGTTGGAGCTTTGAAACGGATTTCTTCGAATATGTACGATTGGGTAGTTTACCATGAACAATTGGAACAGTATTTCGACGCTAATCAAATTACGGATAATAAGGAAGTGAAAAGGCGCACAGCGACTTAGATAAGCTTACTTGGTAGTGAAATCTAGAAATTGTTGGGCGATTTGGATTTTCCGGAACTGCGGAAAACAAAAGATTTGAAATTGTGTAGACTATTGGTGACCTATCTTAGCCCAAAGGTAACCATATATTGCCAACGAATAAAATTTTATGCGGCGACCGAAACAAAAAGCGAAAGCGTAGGTGATTTGCACATAAGGATTAAAAAAAATTCTGTCAATTGTAAGTTCGGTAACATCTTGGACAAAATGTTAAGCGATAAATTCATTGCGGGTATGTATTCAGGGTCCGTTTTGGATAAA
Organism: Agriotes lineatus; assembly: GCA_940337035.1. Lineage (NCBI taxonomy): Eukaryota > Metazoa > Arthropoda > Insecta > Coleoptera > Elateridae > Agriotes > Agriotes lineatus. Next base: position 60,081,443 of record OW679201.1, on the reverse strand, counting down.
ATTGATGAAGACTTTTCGAAAGTTAAAATATTAAACGATCTGTTAAAAACCGCGCTAAAAACAGAAGCCAGCAGGCGAGCAAGGACCTCTACAACAATAGAAAGTGCGGGTAGTTTAATCTGAGCTGCAACTGGACTACCAAGATATGCGATATGTTTCGTCCTTCAACGCAGCACCCTGTATAACGTAAAGAAGTAATGTTAGATGAGGCGGGCAGAATTATAAGAAAGTCAATATTTGTATAAGACAATATTCTAGATTTGCAATAATAATCAAAGTAAATATGCTGCAGCAGACCGTAAACAATTATTCATAGCCGCAAAATTATGCACTAGTTGCCAGTATCAAAAGCAGCATATGTGCATTACAAGGTAAGAAAGCGACAAAGAAATGATAATTTAGAAAGTGTTCAATGCAACAATGCAGTAAAAGCCACATAAAGCATAAAAACGCAGTAAAAAATAAACTTATGTCGGGTTTTTTTAATTGTATTAGTATCATACCCCATATCGCATTTTTGAGTCAAACAGGCAAGGATTTTCGCAATTAGGTACATTTTAATTAAATGTTTTATGCTGGTTAAACGTTATTACCGCATTTTGGCCGTTTAGTTCAATTTCTTACTTAAAAACGTAAGTTTCTGAACTAACGCTATTAGCTGTATGCTGTATAAGCTATAAGCTACTTATCAATTATTATAGAAAAAATTATGCTTTAATGAACCGGGAAGACCCTATTCCGATTCCCTTAATATTTAACTTAATAAAACCTTATCTTAGTTTTTGCGTTGTGGAGATTCAGCACTCAATAGAGGTCAGTAATTCAGTAATTGAATTACCACAAAGTTTTCAATTACCGCGAGTAATTTCAATTACCACAAGTAATTCAAATACTTGTAGTCATTTAAATACTTTACAGTAATTTAATTAGGCAAAAGTAATTGAGTAATTGAATGTAGCAATTAAGTACTTTCAATAAGTAATTTTCAAGTACTTTTTAACAAAAATGGCATTTACCAATTACAATTGCCGCATTTTGAAAAGTAATTCAATTCCAGGGCAAATAAGCGTCAATTAATTTAATTAGTAATTTAATTTCAAAGTAATTAACTACTGTCCAACTCTGTTTGTGTTCAGTATTAAATATTCTGCCAAAGTTATGTGATTCTCTTAAAAGTGTATAGGTTTTTAAGTACCTTCATTTACTCATACATAAATTAAATTTAATGAAAATATACAGCCTTCTAGCTGATAAAGGTTTTCGATCCTACAACTATTTTCACAAACAAAAATTAACAAAATAGTCTAAGAAAAGACTGCTTTTAATAAACAGCGGTAATGCAGAATACCGGAAAATCAACATAACTTCGATAACTTTATATCTCTGAATATCTAGAGCGAGTATTCTTGAGCATGAGTAGTTGAATATCTTACCCCTATAAATATTCTAATGAAATCCTTATAATTTACACAATTTCCGACTTTCATGTTTGTTTCGGTGCGCTGTACTTATACAAGATTATACAAGATCTACAATAACTACTTTAATAGAAGTTTGGCCAATTTTGATCAACTTTCTGATTGGATGTTGAAATATCCGCCATCTTGACGCGTTCGCGGGAATACACATGGTCACGTTAAATTGTATCTAACACATTTACTATTAAGAATAGACCTAATATCAAACGCGATGAAATATTTCTCTACAGTTCTACAGTTTTCTGTATCAGCTTGTGTCGAATTTTCATTTCAGTAAGTGAATGTCAAAGTAAAGTACTTTTTGCTAAAATTTTGCATTAACCCAAATTACAAGCTCTACAGACTATGTAGATATAACTCTTCATATCAAATTAAACAGACATTTATAAGCCGCTAAATAGTGAAAAATCGGTTCGTCTATATTAATTGGGGATATAAATACAACGGCTTGATTACTAATACCGAAAACTCACTTTTTTGGGTTTTTGTAGGTAGTTTTTTGTGCCTAAAAACGTAAAATGTTGTTAATTTCCGTTTTTTATCTAAAAAACACAAAAAATAAGATACTGAAGGGGGCATTGACTTATATTTCGGTATTAGACATGCGGCCGACGATTCCTTGCATTTTATATTGTCTCTTGTCGTTTATCAACCATTGTCAGCGATTATTTAATATTGTTGACATTTCCATATAAAAATCAATATTTCTTTTGATAAAGATGACTAATTTGTAGATAAACACTTGTTAAAGTTGAATAGCGTCTTCCGCGTAATATGGAGGTTTATCCTGAATAACAGCTTACATTATTGAATTTAGTAGTAATAAGTTAAATTTGACTTTTTCAATTAAATTTTAAAAAATTGTAATAGGAGATTAATTAAGTCAATTTGGTGTTAAAATTTGCATGATTAATATTATATTAAATAAAAAGCATTAAGTCGTAAATAGTTTAATATATAAGCAAAAACGTTTCGCACAATTAAATTGGCTTCATCAGTTTATGATAATAAGAGCATTATGTTGACATGGTTAATTGGAAAATTACAAATCTGAAAAGTTTAAAAAATAGGTTAGCGAACTACAATAAAATTCCCTTAAATATGTGTACTTACGGTTTATTAGATTTTGTAGAACATAATTTTAATCATTACGACTTTTTTATATATTTTTTTTTCTACTCCTGTAACTAAAATGCCATTTAACATACTAACATACACGTCGCTAAGTGACCTTTTAATCATGCCTTCATCACCTATGACTAAAGAGCCTCTTAGTCATGAGCTGAAGTTGGCAAGGATGTTTTAGTCATGGGGTGAAGTTAGGTTCAAATAGTATTTGCTTTATTAGTCACAGCCAAAACTAAAATCAAGTTAGTTTTCAACCGTCACTTTGACGTTTGTCAAGCATAAGTTAACCTAATATAATAAATGTCAAAATTTTAAAGAAATAATATGATGTTATATTCTCTAAATTTGTGGTCGTAGAAAAAGTATAGTATGCAGCTCGTTTTATAAACTTATTAATGCTCTTATTATCGTAAACTGATGAAGCCAATTTAATTGTGCGAAACGTTTTTGCTTATATATTAAACTATTTACGACTTAATCATTTTTATTTAATATAATATTAATCATGCAAATTTTAACACCAAATTGACTTAATTAATCTCCTATTACAATTTAAAAAAATTTAATTTACTCTTTTATTCTGATGATGCAAGCTGCAATGTCTTCCGAAACGTTAGTTTATATGAGTGCACAAACAGTAAAAAGGCCAAATATGCCTAAGTATTCTTGTTCACAAGGTACTCTAATAACACGGACCAAATCATGGGCAGCTTGTAAGAGTTCACGAGCCATAAATGAACACAACCGTTACACAAACCCTTGCTTGAGTTCACAAGGTGTTAGGCACATTAAGCCAACAAATGCTAGGTGTTTATCTACAAAGACGACGCGCTCTAATATTGACTAGATTGTAGCGGATTGAAAACCCCAGGTACTGTTTTTAAATATTTAACATTTATATCGTAACCTCTCAATCAATCGCGAGCAACCTAAAAGTATATTAAAGGCCTTGTTAAACTGCATAGCTTTTGTAAAGACAGCAACCGCCGGAAACTTTAGCGAAGTGAGTCACGCCGGATGAATGTGCACCCCTAACTAGAGAACGACATAACGTATCATAATGAGTGGAATATTAATGCAAAAATCTGAAAAGCTTTAGGACGAAATTGATCCATTTAACATTGTATGAATTCGCGTTACCAGCAATAGACGTTAAGCGGTCGCGTGGCTACGCTGTCAGAGTGGTGTAGTGGAACACTTGTGGACTACCAAGGCCAAAGTCGCAAATTAGAACTTCGTTCGGGCAAGATTTTTTTAAAGTTATGCAAAAAGGTAGATCAGTGAGACATGTTTTTGAAGCTAAAGAGATATGAAAGATGAAAAAGGAGGAGATCATAAGCGAACTGCGGCAAAGAAGAGAGCAGTGAGTTGGGGGGAAATAAAATGACTTGCAGAAGACAGAAAGAGATGTGGAAGAAAATTCCAAAAAACACAACTGCGAACGAGCTTAACACCGAAAAGAAGAACAGTTTTTAGGATCGAGCAAGTATTGATTTTTGTTTTACCATCCTCACTTTGACATTATAATATGCAGAAGCACATATGGTAATCATGTAAAATCTAAAAATAGAAATGTTTGAAGTCGAATTGTTAGTATTTTTCATATTTTATGTTTGAAAGTTTGATGATCGCCTCGTTGCTTTTTTTGAATTTTTAAGTTCGATGTGAAAATAACAGCGTGATCCGCTCGCTACATATTACGTTAAAACGACAGTTTAGGGATTACAATTAATGGTATCGGTCTTTATACTCCATTTATCTGTTTTCTAAAGTACTGTGGTTTACAGTCTTTGTAGCTACTTATTAAAGTAGATTTTTAATTATTCAAAGAATTACAAAAAAGACAACCACCTTGAAATTCAACGTAGTACGACGCTGAAACTGGTTTCATATACAAAGTGATTGATGGATGGGAAATACCTTGGTTAAGATATCTAAAGGAAAATATGAAAAAAAGGCTATCAATCTGTATTAATAACATGCAGACATAAGCTATAATAAAGAAGAAAACTGGGTACTCGTTCAATTTGTTTAAAAAAAACGCCAAATTATGTCGTACACGCTGTTTCTAGTGTAGAAGACGGTGACTTAGAAGTATAATTTACTAAGAAAGAGCCAAGGGTTAACAAGCCATCTTCTTTCGTTTGGGCAGATCCTGAAGATTTTATCACTGTGCTATTGGAGGACATTGTTATGGTATTACTAAAGTCTACAATTACTGCACGTATAAAATTTTTACGGTTCGGTGTGTTGTTTGATAGCTTCAATGCTGGTACACTAAAAAACAGCTTGTAAACATTTCTATAACTGTTTGTAATTTTTTTTAACTAAAATTTTAATTTATATAAGCTTGGTAATTACAGTCTCATTTAGCACATTCCATAATTTGCAATTGTTATGGCAAAAATATTCATAAACTTATTTATTTTTTATGATAAATTAATTTTGCAAACACCGCCTTTTTTGTTAAAACAAACCACACTTGCCCTACACATTTATTTAATAGGAATAACTCAAAGTTTAGAGGTAGGTACCAACTTACCCCAAAACCTGGCAAAAATGTGTATCATCAAAATATTTCTAAAAAATTATCCATTACGATTAAAAATATAAATATACAGGGTGGATTTAAAATGGCGCATTATCTTCAGGTAGAGCGATTCTTTGATTAATTCTGAGTCGAAAATCTTAATACTAAAATGTTGGATTGGTTTTCGTAAGGCCTCACGAACGGTAGATAAAAAATATTTTTTTCTCAGGTAAAGTACTTCTTTTGTTCTAAATACGTCAAAATGTCATCAAGGAAAGTTATTCAAAATGTAAAATTCTGGTCCCATGTAAAATTTCAGCACCATTTAAAACCGCAAATGACGCAGTTACTCAACAAAAACAAAACACTGAAAAATATGTGGTAGTAAAGTGACGTGATTTTACTCTCGTTGTCGGATCACCAGTGTACTATACTATTAAGTAGGGAAACGAAATACAAACTCACCGTAATATTTCAACCAGCAATATGAGCTAATTATAGATGCACATTTAGTTTGGCACTGAACTTGCAGAATGTTCAACCAGGTAGCTGTTTACGACGTCACAGACTAGTGGGGTATACCCAAATCTTCAGACAGCATGGTTACCTAATAGCAACTCGTTATTTACCCAAATATCGCGCTATCACAATTCTCACATATCTAGGAATTTGTGCAACTGGAATGAAAGCAAACTGCTGCAAAATATTTCTAGTTCAAATAAGTACTTTACACAGATGAGAAAGTATTTCTACACTTGACCATCGATTTGATGTTATTGTGGATGTCAGGCGAAGCATAGTTTTTTATGTTAACGGATATCAAACCACTACGATTGTTTGCAGACATAAATACTAAATAAGTGCATAAAAAAGAAGGCTGCTTTAACGTGAGCGTTAACTAGAAGTAAACAATTATAATATTTTTGGCCACTGACATGTACAGACATTCCTGCACAGTTGATGTGCACCGTAACTACGATTTTACAGTTTCTGCGCATCTCAGTGCGGTAAAACGATTCGATTTTTTTAGCTTTCAGAGACCCTTAAACAACAAAATCGTTTTGCAATAATAATGGGTATTTGCAGAAACGCTAGTTACATAATTACTAATGTTACTACTATTGATAAATAAAGAAACTTGATATTTACGACTTCGATTTTGACGTTTCAAAGCATGAACTACAAAATTCACTGAAGTGGGCTTGATTGGTGGCAACGCTAGTTTTGATATTCGAAAGAAAATCACATTTTAAAAAATAATGTCCGCCAAAAAAATTTATACAATTCGGATTTATTAATGCACTCAGCTTTGCGTAGTGCTTCAAAAACTAAACCTCGCGCTGTAAAATACAACCTACCGCACTTGTATTGTAAATAACTATTCCGAAAAAAATATCTGAGCGTCATGTGTGGTGAGCTAAGTGCAAATTTTTAACTATTTGTGATATTTTCAAGTTTGCTTCCTGAAGAATTATAGGATTACCAAAAACGCGGCTTAACATTGTAATATTTATTAAAATAGCACAAAATTAGTAAAATATGGTGAGTAGTGCGCAGAGCTACAGGCCAAATGATTTAACCCATTTATTTTGATTTTTAGTTGGAAGTACGACTATCTCATTTGAAATACAGTTTTTTGTCGGTATCAGCTAATTACCACAACAAATGATAATTACTTAAAATCTTACCCGCCACTGGGGTGCAAAGTCGCATTTGGCGCCCCCTCTGTATATAGGTTGCGAGTTAGGTGGTTAGGGAAGGCGAGTGATTGAGTTGAGTGAAGCTAAATAGAGAAACATTCTTAATATGAACCAAACATGTTTATTAATTATTAATCTCTCAGTGTGATAACATCAAAATATCAATTACAATATTGAAAGTACCATGTGTTACCTTTCAGCAACTGAAATCAGCTTTTATTCATTTTTTTATTGCAAATTCTTTTACAGTATCATTTATATCAATGTCACTGTTGTTTTTCTAGATTTGATAGCATTTGTTGTGCCATACAGGTAATGTTAATTTGTGCCGACCTTCAACAAAAGGTGTTTACAACCCGGACTAGCTCAAAACTCTCGGATTTGTTGTCATGAGTATGAATCAGGTAGTGGTTCTTAAGGTTAATAACTAAAAATACAGCAAGTTACAAAAGGGAGCCAGTCGTCAGGTACGAGTACAACCAAAACCAGTCTCACTCACAGTATAAATAAAACAGACTTATCGTGTACAAACTCAAGCTTACACCAACCTATACTCTAAAAAGCAGGTATAGGTAGGTCATATCAAACATATACCACCAGTAGGAGGCTTTAATTACTAAACTGCGTATGGAGAGTTGCATAAAATAACAACATGAAAGTATATAGCGTCCTAGACGCGTATCTAAATATAAAACTAGGCTCATCAATGCAAAAGCACTTGAGGTTGTAATGCAGCATGCTGTGTGGATACTTAATTAATTCAGTAATAATATCTAGATATCTAATGGGTATATCTGTGATAACAGTTGTGTGTAGATAACTGGTGGGGGTAGTAATGGGCAACCAGTGTGGTTGTTTACACGAAGTGAAAAAAGTTCAAAAAGTGGATTTTTTAACGTTAACAACTAGCGAAGCTTTGGCGATACGAAAAAGGTATCTAAGATAAAATGCTATAGTCTTTGATGTATCTTGAAAATAATAATCTACGTTAAAGGGCTAGATTTCCTTTAATTGTGAAAGTAATAATTGTATATTTAATACGTAATAGCAAGACAACCTTCTTTACGATTAAATTTGACGAAAAGTTACAACTATTATTCATATTAGAACTTCAAGATTGTATGAAGCCATTGAAGTGGCAATTTTTGCTTCAACCAGTAAAAGGTGCAAGTGTTTGTGTTTGTGGCATGCTGTGCTACGACATATCCAGATCTTAAGGGGTCATATAGCTACAACGAGCTATTTTGGTCGTAAACAAACCAAAGGAGGTGTTTACAGTGAAACGATAAAGAAGCTGACCTGCGGTAGTAGCAAAGGTAGTAAGAAAACTCGCAGATCAACCCCCCTATAGTTTGTACAACACGGAAGCTCTGAAAAATCTTCACTTACCGCGATGGCCGAGCTAACTCAATTTCGGCGATATGGTTGTGGATTCTAATCATCAGCTGTGTTCCCTGAAATATTTTCAAAAAAAGGAAATGGGCGCCAGAAATCAAATGATTTCAAAGAAAAATAAACTACAAGTGCTTAGCGTTTATTAAATAATTACTGAATAGTTTTGTAGTGTCAATAGTAGATAATCAGAATAACTAGAATGCAAATAATGTCATAACAAAACAGTGTACGTCAAATGAAAGCTGCGACACCCACAAAAATCAAAAACCCCTTTCGGGTTATTCTATTAACTGTAACTTTAAAATCAATCGTGGGATATGAATACCTCAGTCATTTGATAAATCCTTTTTGTTTAGGCTATTGAAATCAAAAAAAGCGTAAATGCTCCTTTTACAAAGGGTCAATACACACCAAAATTGTAGCTTTAGATATTAATCGTAATTAAATATAAGCATAAAAGGTTAAATATAAAAAACAAAAGCATGTATGGAAGTGAGCTTTACAGGTTAATAATAACGGTAAGGGTAAATGTAAATTTTATTTACAGATAGTTTTAGAATAAAGGTTCCAGGTATTGAAAATAATTTAGTACAACGTAATCTTGAAATGGCCGGTCCAAATTTAGCTTTTAACACTAACCTCCACTTTCCAGCACCCATTACTTGCTGACAGACAAAAACTGTTGGTCAAGAGCTGCTACACCACGTGGTTAGGAGCACCTAGGATGCGCCAGTAATTGAAGCAGAACCATGTTCCCAATTGCAGAAGTTAGGATTAGCCGGTGTTGAGAATTATAACAGGACGGCGGCCTTGCTTTCCAGATTAAATTGTCGGATAAAACCGTCAATCCAAGAGCTAAGAGAATGCAATTAATACGAGAAAAGCAAACAGAAAAACGCCATCGTACCTGATTATAGTCAGCCCTTGGAAACACAATGCTCATAAAAATTGGTTGAGCGCACGTAATTTAACTTAATTAAAATCAAACCTCAGCCGCGCCAAACACGGCGGGCAAGGCGACAAGAATAAATGCCTCGGACAAAAAATTCGTTTCCAAAGGAAAGCTCGCATTACAACGGCCTGCGATAATAGATTACTAGGGTCAAAAGAGCATCGCGGGAACGAAAGGAACTCTATCCAGGTACAAAATGCGCTGCTTTCGAAAAATTTAAGAATTAGAAATGCAAAGGATTATAATTCAAATAAAAATATACAGGTTAGGCCTGAAATAAATTGCTAATTGGCGAAACATTTAAGCGAAGCCAAAAAATTGTTTCAACATTCTGCCATTCAGTTAGGAGCTGATAGAAAATACGCTCAGGTACAAATGATAGTTCAAGAAGGTTAGTGCGTATTTTTTATATTTCATTAAGAAATAAATAGGAAGTTTGGTATGGCAAAATGAGTGAAAATATTTGCAATTTATATTTAGAGAGTAATTTAGAATGTTTATTTTTCTAAATTTACATTGATTCGGGTACTTGACGTTTTCGGAAATCATAATTAGAAATTGACATATTTTGGTTTAGGGTATCTTAATTAATTTTAAGATCAAAGTTGGAAAAAGTTAGAACATTTGATTAAATAATTTGACATTTTTGTTGTGATATTTTCATTAGTGAGAAATGTTAATTGAAAATAATTTAATATGTAGAAAGGTAAGTGTTTGAGAAAATATTCTTGATACTACTTCTTCTTAAGAAGCAAGAGGGTAGATATCCATTTAATATTTGTTATATAATAATTTTGGCACCTCAATTGGAGCTGTGACCAAAGATATATGACAATTTTCTCACCTCAAGTGGGTCTAAGAAAATTATATAACAAGATTCAATAGTACAATCAATTTAAAATGGGCGCACAAGTGCTAAACTTGGTCCCCAAATTCAAGATGGCCCAGAAAGTTACATGTTAATATATACAAAAGCTGCATTGGGCAAACGAAAATAATTAAACAAAGTTCAATAGTCGATAGGATTTCGGAAAAATAAAACAGTATTATTAAAATAATATGTAGCCGCTCTTCGCTGGCTGCCTTAATCATTCCTTAATATGTAACTTAATAAGACCTTATCTTATTTTTTGAGTTGTGAAGATTTAGCACCTAATCGAGGTCAGTAATTCACTAATTGAATTACCACAAAGTAAATCAATGACCGCGGGGAATTTCAATTACCACAAGTAATTCAAATACTAGTAAAGTAATTTAAATACTTTAGAGTAATTTAATTACTCAAACGTAATAATTGAGTAATTGAATGTAGAAAAACAAAGAAATAGTTTTAGCAGTTTACGATTTACAAGCCGTCTTACCAGTGCTAATGGGATAAACATCAACTTTTTTTTATAAATCCAGGCTTAATTGCTATAATTTTATTGTGACTATTTAACCCTCAGACTGCGGAAACCGGGTCTGAAGTGACCCGGACTTTCTTTTTTTTTAAATAATTCTACCGTTTTCCAATATACTGCTTTGGGTGTTTGCGTATTCCTCGACGCTGTTATGGAGCTGTTGTAGAATAAATTTCGTGGACAAATTTCTTGGTATGCCTCAGATAATCCACTCGGGTCACTTGAGACCCGGTTTCCGCGTTTCGCGCTCCATTGTTTTTTTTCTTGTTTTCTGGAGTATAATAACACTGTGTAAAATAATAGGCAAAAAGAATGGATCATAATAAAATTCCCCTTACGGAACAACAATTGTATGACGAACTAATGCGTGATGATTACGAAAACGACTTTCATTTTTTGTCTGATGAGGACAGTGGCAGCGATAAAAGTGACGCAGAATATAAAGAATTTTTTAGTCTGCAGGTCAATAAAAATAAAAGTTTTTTGATTATATTATCATGTGCAAATATGTATTAGAAAAACAGACATTGTGTGTCTCTGGATAGCCATTATCTTGTAAAACATCCAGAGACTCTTGTTCGGAACATTTTCAATACACGAAGCAATGCCACACACATACAAAGGAATGACACTCAAAAATATAATACTCTTACTATACCATATATTCCAGGCATATCTGACAAAATTAGACGAATTGGAAATAGATTCAATGTTAGGACGGTATTCAAAACGTTGAATACTTTACGGTCAGTTCTTACAAAAACTAAACCGTTCAACGAAGAACAGCATTCAAGGAATTGTATATATAGTATTCCCTGTGAATGCGGGAAATATTATATCGGTGAAACATCCAGGCCTTTAGCAGTAAGAGTTAAAGAACATAAAAATATGTTGAAAACGTATCAATTCAATAAGTCTAAGCTGGCAGAACATGCTTGGAATGAAAACCATAAAATACAATGGGACAACACAAAGATCTTGTCTAAAGAATCGATGTCAATTAGGCGAAAAATTAAGGAAACGGCATACATTTTACTTAACGAAGAAAAATGCGTGTCGTCTTTCTCAATATTTTTAGACAATAGTTGGCTATCAATTCTTAAAGATGAGATCAAGTAGGTACAGATATCAACAAACGTCAATGTCAGAAAATTCATTGGAGGTTGGTCGTTTTTTCTTCCAGTGAAAAAAAGATAAGTTCTTGTTAGTTTTAATTGTTATTCGTTGATAACGAGGGCAGATTGTCCCTCGAAACGTTCGTTGTTAATATTTTCGTTATTTAATATTTTAATTTGCAGAGTGGCGAAATACCCATATAAGAAAATGAATTATGAATTCACGCCACAAAGAAGTTTCAGAGATTATCCAGTTGTATACCTCTAACATGAGTTTTCATTTTTTATTTACAGGGAGTAAAAAATACGTTCGGATATTTTACCCACTTATAGATCTCATCAATGCAAATAAAAAAGTTCTAATAAAGATGGATCCGGAAATGATTTGTTTCCGAGATACAGAGCGTTAAAGTTAAAAAAAGTCCCGACCGCCCCTGGAATAAGTAATTTAAATATAAGTGCCCCAAAACATAATCCCTAATAGTATCAGTAAACCTTCAAAGTTTCACTAAAATCGACTAAGGGGTTTTGATATATTGAAGCATTTTAGTTTTTGTCTTAACAGGTTCAGGACGTGCAAAACAATGGGCAAAATTTTTTTTCTTAAGAACGTAGCGAGATACGAAAAAAGTTTCATTTTTAGTTGAATTATTAAGGAAAAAGGTTAAAATTGCAAAAAACCTGCTAAGCGTTATTTTTTTGTGTGAAAAAGCCTAATAGACATACCCCGTGGGCTCGCCCTTGGAGTTACCGGATCAACTGTAGTAACTCCAAAAGGTACCCCATAAAGTTATAAACAAACTAAAAATTGTATCAAAATCGCAGGAAGCGTTTTTTAGGTAACAATAAAAAATTGATTTTTTAAACTTTAACACCCTGTATTTCGGAAACAAAGCGATTTCCGACCCATCCTTATTAGGATTTTTTGTTTGCATTACTGATATCTATAAGTGGGTAAAATATTCGAACATATTTCTTAAATACGCTGTATTATGTACTAAAGTCAAGTTCGGGCACTTCATTCAATGTAGGAACTTGACCTGAGACAAGAGTATAATGTAGTAGGGAAGCTAAAAACAATTTTTTTACTAATTATAAGATCACTATAAAAGGAATTTGTGTGCGTGTATCACACCAGATTTTCTTTGTTTCAGATTTCAAAAATTAGACAAGACCGATCTCTATGCTATTTTTGGGATAAACGTCTAGGAAACAGATGGGCTATAGAAATCGAATCATGCGTTTGCATGTTTCTTTAGGAATTGGTTGAAATGTACCCTGGTAATGATGTGGTATTCAATTCTGATAATTGTGGAAGCCAGAAAAAACTAGGTAGGTAAGTATAAGAAATAAAATTTTAATCACATAATTTTTAACTAGTTTTTAATTTCTTTTAAACCACAGATTTATGTTTGGAATGTATGTGTATACCGTAGAACATTTAAATATAAATTCCATAACTCACAAATATCTCATTCGTGGGAATACCCAGAATGGAGGAGGTGTAGTCAACAGTATTATTGAGAAATCATTGAAAAAAGCGAAAAAGTCTGGACCAGTGTACGTACGTGTTTGATCAGTACGTATCTTTAATTAGAAACGTCAAGAAAACTGGAAATCCACTAACTGTAAAAGAACTTACCTATGATGTTTTTGTAGATTTAAAAGCATTGATTGATGAAATAGCCTTGAACTACGCAAAAAGTGGAAACAGAATTGACATTAAAATATCTCAAATAAAAATGTTTCGAGTTGAAAAATAAAGTGATTTTGGTATAAAACCAGTTACAAACACCGCCTGGGAACGTGCAGAGACTAAACTCAAGAAGAGACGTTTGGTAGAAACAAAACCAATACAAGATATAATGACAAAAAAGCTTATAGGTACTGCAAAACTGCAAATATCCGACAGTAAAAAAGAAGGTTTCATGAGAAACAATCTGATAAAGAAGTTCTATTATAATTTGTATCTACGACCACTACTAAAAGTAGGCCTTTTAGCGCTAGCTTGTATGACTAAAAGTGACGTTTTATAGTTTAACGTGGTTAAAGAAATCAGCTGTTTACTTTAAGCGCATCTGTGGTATAAAGTGAAGTGAGGTTATAAAACTACAATTTCGAACTGGAAGTGAAGTTGTAAAGTTATTCTAGTCACTTCTTGCGTTACAGGTAAAGTGTTTTTGAAATAATTGAAACGTTATGTAATGAATACAGTCAGATCCGTAGTATTAACAATTACCTTTCGTAACTGATCTTGACAGTACTGGATGCGCAAACATTCGCTTGTGCGCCACGGCCTACTGTTTATTATCACATAAATTGTAAGTGTCGTAGTTTGTTAAATCGATAGTTATGGATTAATAACAGTAAAATTAGGGTCGTAGATAGAATATTGTATGCAACGCGTGCTAAAAGTCGTTTATGCACGGGACATGTTATGAAACTCAGCCTTCGGCTTCGTTTCATAATTTTCATGTCTCGTGCATAAATGGACTCCCTTTTGTAAGCTCTCATTTAATATGGCATTAGGAATTATTTGTTCTAATTTTGAAGAATCACAATAAACGTTTTGGCGTATTTGTTTCTTTATTTTTCTCTTTATCTATTTAGTAGTTCTTTCAGTCAAATGTGAAAAAGATAATAACCATTAATGTTCCAAAATTTCAGAGCAATAATGACACAATTACAAAATTAGGCCAAAATCTTAGGAAAATGAAAACATGATTAATGCTATTCAAAAGCATTATAAATATGCTAATGTTTCTGCTTTCATTAACTAATGATTTATATATAAGATGTAATTTAAATGAATTATCAAGCACTATCTTCATTTGCATTTACTAAGAAGTTATACTAATAGCATTTACGTCATTGTTCTGCTAGAACAGCGATATATCACGTTCGCGGCTTGGGTAGGAAAACACATTCATTTCTTCAAAACTATAAGCTAATAACAATTACGATATTATCGCCATGACACAAACGGGTTTACATGCAGATATCTATGATGTTGAATTATTTGATAAGCAATTTACCGTATACAGATCTGATCGCAATGAATGTAGTTGCAAAAACACTCACGGAAGTGGAGTCTCAATTGCGGGTAATAACAAATACAGAATGTTTGTCCTTAAGGAGGGGACTGAAAAAGTAGGCAGAGAGGACCAAATTAAAGTTAGTTTCTTAATAAACTTCTGACCAAAACCCAACACCAAGAAAGTTACAGCAAGTTAAAGTTGAATAAATTAACGACCATTCTTTACAAACTGAGGTAGTAATTTACGTTGTCAGTTGAAGCAGGGGATATTTGAGGGTTAACCAAATAATGCTGAGTTAAAAAAAATTAATAAAAAAATAAATAAATAAAGATTATTTAAATTTTTCTCTTAAACAATTAACAATTTGGTGTGCACTAATGGAGAACCGCTGACTATTTAAAAAAAATGTGAAGGCCCAGCGCCCACGGTGGGACTGTTTTGAGACAAACGTTGCAAATCAGTTGATCTTGCAACTCTTTTGTAACCTCAGCAACGTGTAGTAGTGTGGAACCGCACACGAGTCGATTCGAATGAAACTAGTTTGCAATCAGTCAAAATCGGTTGTACGAGACCATTGTTCCGCGGTCGCAGTTGCGTTGCACTTAGAAGTTGTCCCGTTTTCAAGCTGTTAACCACGTGGTTACTATATATTTGTGAAAATGGGTGGTCAACAACTTAATTTAAAATTTGTCGGAGAGGTAGAGAAACACGAAGAACTATACAATTATAAACTTCCTGAGTACTCAAGAAAAGACGTGACAGAGAAAGCATGGCAACAAGTGGCTATCAAAATGAATATGTCAGGTATGTAAACTTGTGTAATTTATTATTGCATTTTATAATACATTAGAATGTTATTCCGTATTCTCCCCTGGTACTGCGAATTTCCACTGCTATGGTAGACATGCACGAGGAGAAAGAAAATAGTTTGCCAAATAATTTCTCAAATTAGTCGCTGAAGAATCTTCTTGTATTACCAAGTCTCGTATTTCTATGTTGTTGGGTAATCCCACTGTCTCATTTATTTCTCCTTGAGGATTGTACTGTATTCCCTCTCGTTTTCGTACGAAGTTGTGAAGAACGCAAGAAGCTCTAATTATATTATTAACTGTTGCTGGATCACGACATCGTATGGGTCCATTAAACACCGCAAACTTTTCTGCTGCCATTCCAAACACACATTCAATCGGCTCAATCTGTAATTAAATATCCTCTTGACATTGTCGAGGGTTCTGCTTGAATAGGGCCTCAATAAATTGCGTGACAACGGGAACGCTTCATCTGCGACAAGGTAGTAAGGAAACGGAGAGTTTGTTGCGTCATATCGCAATGGAGAAGACAAAGGGATGTCAAAACCGCCGTGGGTTAGCCAGTAGTTCATTGCAGAGGCTTTGAAAATACCCCCATCACTATTACGTTCAGCGAAACCTGGTTCTACCATGGTGAATAGACCATCATTTGTTGATTCGGATATGTTTTCCATCCAGGGCTCCAATGCAATTAGGAAGGTTCCATAACAGCTCAAAACGATCAGCAATATGTTTAAATTGTTCTCGTGTAGGTACAGGCATATAAATGTCCTTCAATGCGTCCCAGATAACCTCTGTAGTTTCTTTGATGATTCTTCTCACTGTGCTCTCACCTCTTGCAAAATATAATGAAAGTGACACGAATGTTTCATTAGTAGCCAAATACCTGTAACAAAGGAAATATTATTTTAAATAAACCGAAATTAAAAATTATAAATTATATTTCTACTGGTGCTATTGTTTATATTGTTTGATTTCAGCTGTTAAGTGCAAAGAGAAGTGGCGCAATCTGCGGACCGTTTTCATGCGGAAAATGAAGCCGCCACCAAGTGGATCCGGAACAAAGAAAAAGGCATACTATTTGGAAACAGCCATGCAATTTTGTTTGCCATTTATAAAAACATTGGCTTCTCCCTCATCTGGAAATTTGCCGCCAGTACCACTTTCCTCAACCGATGATGATGTTGGAGCTGTTGAAAACACAGAAGTATCTTGTGCTAGTGGCTCCATGATGGATATCCCACGCCCGGTCCAATCCTCACAAGCATCACCTACACGATCATCATCCTACAACTCCACAGTCCTTTCACAATCTCAACATAGTAGTTCAGAGCAACAAAAAAATTACTCATCGGTACAGTTTTCACCGTGTACTCGAGCAAAGAAAAACTTCACACCGAGAAATAAATCAGCAGCAGCAGACGCAGATCAATTCGTCGCCGAATATTTCAGAGCTAAAAAAGCAAAAATACAACAGACCCAGGGAGAAACTAGGTGTCAGAAAATTGACAGGCAAGAGGGTCTCAAAATGTTCCTACTTAGTATGATACCGGAACTGGAAGAACTGAATGATTCTCAAATCAAATATTTTAAACGCCGAGTCTTATCTCTTATTGATGAGATATCAACTCCACCCCAGAACCAGCAGCTGACAACATTGCATTCAATGCTCTCACTACAGTCTGATTCTTCGTCAACTCCATCCCAGAACCAGCACCAGATGTCAACCTCTCACTCAATGCCCTCAGAAACATCGCATGAGACGCAAATGTCGGAAGTGACGCATGCAACAGACTATTACAACACTTTTTCACGGAATTTTTATTCAGATAACTGAATAGATATTGATTTATATTTTTAAATAAAGAAAAATTATGTTTTAATAATGTTCTATTTCAAAAAAAATCATTTAGTTACTTTTTTGAAATATGTTACTTATTACTAGAAAAATGTAAATAAATAAGACAAAAATTACCTCAGGGTGATCAATATTCTTTCTTCTGCAGGCACACAGTCCATCTTCTCTATGAGTGGGCTAATCATCCTTGCCAATTCCAGGTAAGATTCTTTCGGCATTCGATAAAAAGCTATAAACTTTTTATCTGTTTGAGACACTTCCTGTGCTGCTACAAACAGTCTAGAATTCAGATTTTTCCTTATGTATGGATGGACCCAGTACTCTTTTTGTGCCCTGCGTTGTCTGCGGTATCGATAATAATTAATCAATCATGTCTTCCTCATCTGATTCAGAATTTAACATTATACATCAATAATATAACTAGATGTATTTTGATACTTAAACCGTGTTCAGTAACAAAACTACATTTGATAAATTATAAAATGTCAATGTTTTATTTTGACATTATTAACTTTTTGGAACTAAACATTCTGTACACTGTTAAAAATAACAATAATTTGGAAAACTAATGACCGATTTTACGTTCATCTAATAGAAAACCTGACCACTGTACGGCTACACGTGATTATAAAGTCACTGTGGGGTAGAAACCCCAGTTTTGGCCATCTTAAGCGATTTTCTATGTTTGCGCGTTCATAATATATACTATAATTTAACTTTACGGCTGTGTGTTGTGTTCACTGTCTTTCTTGAATTTTCTACTTTAATGGGACTTTAATAGATCATACGTGAAAAAAGGATAGAATGATTGACTTTTTCTACAAACGTTGTAACATCATTTTATAACAATTTCTCTAGTTTTGGTCACATTTACCCCAGTAGTGGCGAGCAATAAATTTAGTTTTGGACATGTTCCTAGATATAGTAAGAAAAGGCAGACAATTCGCAAAAATACATTTATTTTTCGTCAAAATAGGTACCTACATGAAGAAACAAAATAATATATAGGTAGGTACTTACTTACCTATTTCTATAAATAACACTAAAATAATATAAAAACTAAATATTGTCCTAGTTATGGTTGAATAATAAGAAAGCGGTTAAGCAGACTATCTCAAAAAAATTTTACTTCTTGGTATTTTTCCATTTCAGGGACCATAAATGCACCCCGTGTATTTTTTTCTCTTGAAATTCTAATAATTTCCCTAATGTCTTTCATGTTATACAGAAGCTAGCCCTTCTCGCCCGATCACTTCCAATCTCGCATTTCACTTCTAGTGATAGCAGACACCAAGAAATTTCCTTTGCTTTCCCTTTGAACGAGTTTTCCTGCTAATATAGATGAAATAGCAGATAAAATTACAAAAGACATCGACACAGCTATCAGACAAATTTGCAGCAAAATAAAAAGTCCAAAGGAAAGCACATTGAAACCAGCCACAAAAGAGCTAATACAGAAAAAAAGAAAAACGAACAGGGAAGATCTAGAGTAAAAAATATAAATATAACCGTAAAAAGAAAATAAGAGGGGCATACCGGAGTTTAAAACAAAGGAAATTCTGGAAACAACAGAAAAGAACAAAAACATGAGAGTACTAAGATCAAAACTAGCGAAGAGGAAGCAAATGATTGTGAAAATAAGAGATCAACAAGAAAACATAGTATCAGAGAAAACAAAAATCATTGACCAAAAACTGTATAAAACGACATTACGGAACCCTAGAGGCGTCCCAAAAAATATTCTAAACGTAAGATCCAAAGATCTGCCTAAGATAACTGCTGCCGAACTCAGATACGCTCTCCAGCAAATGAAAAATGGAAAGACCCCGGGTGAAGACGCAATAACGGTGGAAATGCTTAAGATGTGAGGTATCAGTCTCGAAGAACACTCCTGTTAAACAAATGTCTGACCGAAGCAAATTGACTATAAAATCATTTTAAAAAAGTTATCACCTTCTTGATATAAGTAGAAAATAAGTAATCTGAACTGAACTGCAATACTGTTTTATAATTGTTTATAATTTTAGTTAAGGTATTATGTACTTATACAGGGATTCCCCAGCAATGTAATTGGGATTGATACCGTATTGTTGTGCTTATAAATAAATAAATAAATAATTTGCAATTAAGAACATAAACATACAAATCTTGTTTGGTACATGAGGTTAAAAGTGAAAAAAATACTTAAAGTAGTGTGATTATATCACATTTAATGGATTCATTAATTACAAATAACATGTGAGCAAATGAAAACGAAATCAGGCTTGGCTTCATTTTCGTTTGTTCACATGTTAGATTAATACAGTTTAGATACACAAAGATGGAATACCCCTAAGACCGATAGTTGTTTCCTTAAATTCACCATGCCATTCTCTATGAAAGTTCTTGTTAACAATAATATCTCCACTAGCGGCCAAAACAACATCCGCCGTGAAAAATACTGAACACTTTGTAGAAACATCAAACAAACTTACATAGCTCCAAATGACACCATGGTTAGCTTTGACATAGTAAGCCTCTTCACAAATGTGCCGACAGATGACTCACTGGAATTGGATGACACATTCGCCGAACACACAGATCTACAGGTAGATACAATAATGGAGCTGTTAACGTTCTGCATTAAGACAACATACCTCCAAGCAGACGAGCAGTTCTACCAACAAGAGTTTTGAGTGGCCATGGGATCTCCACTACCTCCAGTAGTCAGTAATATCTACATGCAAGACTTTGAAGAACGAGCTATATCTCAATATGAGAACAAGCTTAGTCTATGGCTGCGATACGCAGATAATATGTTTGTAATATGGCCCTGTGGAAGAGATACCATGAGTGGCTTCCTAGAACATCTCAATAATCAAACCCAATCAATTAAGTTCAGGATGTAAATAGAATCGGAGGACAAACTCCCATTCCTAGACGTACTAGTCCAGAAGAATGGTGACAAGGTACAAACAAAGGTATATCAAAAACCAACCCATACGGGGAGATACATACTTTATGATTCTAACCAAGAAGCCGTGTGGCGCAGTTGGGTAAGCGCCAGGCTTGCATTAAGCAAGTCCTCGGTACGAATCCCGCGGGAGTCAAAATTTTTCCGTAGCCTTGGCGATTAGAATCAGTGAGACCATTCACAGTTGGGCATCAAATTAACTGTGCTCTACTCAGAACCACGGACCTAAGAAATAAATTAACAAACTCAACACATCACCAAGACACACACCTCACACAATGGTTGCTGCGCAAGCACCAAAGGCGCTCCAACTCTGTATCCCGAATCCGGGGCAAGTTGAGCATTGTACGACCAGATGACAGCGCATAAAGCACCAGCCTCTACACCGCAAGGTAAATAAGGTTACAGATAATACATACATTCAATACATGATTCTAACCACCATACTAACGTGAAACGTGGCGTTGCGAGATGCCTATATAGCCGAGCCAAGACCATATGCTAGGAGGAAGAAGACCTTAAACGGGAAATTGAGATAATTACAGATATGCTGCAAGCTAACAGGTACCCAAAAAGAACTCTGAACCAAATGCTAAAAGAGATGGACAGAAATACAACACCGGCAGAGGTTGAGAAAATGGAACTGACAACCATGGCCGTAATACCATACATCCCAGGAGTTTCTGACAAACTGAGAAGAATCGGAAACAGATTCAACATAAGAGCTGCTTTCAAGTTCACGACAACTCTGAGAGAGATGATGACGTATAACAAGCCTCAGAACGGAGATCAGAGTTCAAAGAACTGTATCTGCAGTGTACCATGCGAGTGTGGAAGACAATATGTAGGGGAAACAAAACGACCCTTACGAGTGAGATTACCGGAATATCGTAAAGATACTAGAAAGGGCGAAACAATCAAATCCAAGATCGCAGAACACGTCTGGAATGAAGAGCACCACATACAATGGGATAACGCATCTCTTGTAGCTAAAGAAAAAAACAGGTTCCCTAGGAAGCTGAAGCAAGCTACATACATACCGCTGGCAGAAGAACCAATTAGCCAGGCTTGCGCAGAAATAAAGCCCATTTGGATGCCATTACTGCACAGAGAATTACAAAAGCCTACTGCACATACAGCGGTAACATATTGTAGTGATAGCTCCACTTTTCACTAGCTATTACTTATGCAATGACTCAATGCTTAATATGCCTATTTTATTTAGTATTTGCCCTATTATTTCTGTTCAAATCAATTTTATTCTTAACTAAATATCAATATTGAGACACGCAGGGTCGGGTTCGCCAATCTAGTTATATATTAATTAAAATTCAACTCTTAATTGTGCTTTTATGAATGCTAAATGACATTAACTGTCAGCTTGACAGCCAAGAATTGACAACTATCCTTTACAATGACACTTCAATTAATCAATTCACCAAAGTAAGTACTGTATTCTGTTTATTTCACTCTTTCTTTTTATTGTTTGTTATTCAACCTGCTTTTATATTAATTAACTAAAACAAACCTGACCACTTCTCAAGTTGTCACTGCAATTATCCAAATATGACAGTTCCCAATATCCACAGCTCCAAATGCTCACAATCAGCAACTACGACAGCTTTCATTAATATTACTGCCACGCCAATAGACTTCTGGTAAGTTTCAGTACTGTAGATGATTCCAAACTAATCCTCTTTATTCTTCAGCTGGTACTTTGGATCCAGCACTAACCACAGAAACTGTCCAAATCAAGTAAATACTCCCATCAACTTCCCTCTAAACCAGTGGTTCCCAAACTTATTTGGCCTACCGCCCCCTTTTCAGAAAAAAAATTACTCAGCGCCCCCTTTTGGAAATCTACATTCTTTAAGCGAACAAACAGAAAGATTTTGTAGTGGTAGCTTCTTGAGACTGATAATTATCTATACGAGGATTTCTAGGTAGGAAATTATTTTGAAAGAATAAATTAATTAGCAATTAAAAAGTACAAGGAAGGATTTATACATTAAAAGTACAACATAAATATTTGAGAATTGTTTAATGAATGATATATTAGATACAGTTACTGTTAAATTGGGAATAGTTTATTAAAAAGGTTCCAGCATATCAGTTGATTTAATTGGGATAGTTGTTTGGTAACATCAGAGCTTAGATTTTAATTTGTAGGTATTAACTGTCAATCGGAATAACTAAAGTGAAAGCCAAACTAAAATGATTATCTGAAAAAGTCAATTATGAAATGTTATAATAAAATATACCATATAGAAATTTTGTATAGATTATTATTGCTAGAGAAAATGGTATTTTTAAAATAAACAAATCTTTTCTGAATTTGTAACCTGTATTTTGAGTAAAAGCAAATTTGAAAAATAAAACCCCTTTATTATAATAGTATTTACTTTCTGGATGGTGTATTAAAAGCTGTGATAAAGTAAAATTAAAGAAACGGAGAATAAACAGACTGAATAATTAAAGTAATAAATAGTATGAAGAAGAATAAGAACATTTAATAATGGTAAATAGTCTTCAAGGAATAAATAAATCTGTAACTTGCATTTTGTGTGTTTATTTGGAAAATAATGTTACACTATGTTACACAACAGATGAAATATGTACGAATGGTTTTTTTAAATCTTCTTATCTTCTCTTCCTCCTTTAAGCTTTCACCGCCCCCTTATTTTATTCACCGCCCCCCAAATACACCCGAGGCTACTATCGCCCCCCTGGATCGTTCCAGCGCCCCACAGGGGGCGATATCGCCCACTTTGGGAATCACTGCTCTAAACGATCGGTCCGTCTTCCAAACAACCACCAATGTCACCAATGAACACCAATTATATCTTACATGAACCATCAAATTCAAATCCATCTAATTCTTCTTGTTTTTTGTATTTTATTAACTGTATTGCACAATCTCTTCACCGATTGTAATGTCTTATTATTTTAATGTTATATTTTCATATTTTACCAAACAATTATACAAAATAAGCCATAATTTACAAGTTTTAATTAGTAAAATAGTTTTTTCAAATTTCTATGTAAATTTTTCTGAGTTGTTATTCTGACTGCCAAACAAAAAAAAATTATTTCTGGTTACTATTATTACTGCCCTCTTAATAGTATATTACACAACGAGAGCTGTAGGAAGCATATTACACGCGAGTTGGAAAAGTTACGCACAAGCCGCGTAGCAGCGCGTGTGTAATTCCACGAGCGTGTAATTGCTCTATAGCTCGAGTTGCGTACTATACTTTTTCTACGATCACACTCATTTCGTTAAACGAAAAAGAAATATTTTATTAACTGTCAAACTATCTGTCACACCATCTTAAAAATTAGGCGGCTGCAGTCACATCCCTACACCGCTTCGTACAAACAACAGAAGCTAACTGTAACGTAATAAAAAAAAATACGTGTTAGTCATTATCATTACGTAACACTGTGTGTAACAACGATTTTACTAATCAAGTAAACAGTGCTTAATGAGCAATTTACTAATAAAGGAGTAGAAAAAATATAAAATGTCCTAACTATTACATGTTACAATCCTTTATTACTAAAGCAAGCATAATTGTCAATATAATCTTGGTTTACACTTTTTATCATGGTTGACCTCAACCATCAAAATTAAATATTCAATTTCTATTTTATTGTTACATCTACATTAATAATTGTCGCATTTTAATATTTCTCAATTATTTTAAAATTAATACCCATCTTATTTAAAACCCCTCAACATTTGGTTCTATTGATCTTCCAAATTTATCATTATTTTAATTTTTATTTAACCACTATAACAAATAGAGTAGTTCTATCATAACAATATATAAGTTTATAACTAAAATACATAACCGCGCTGGTGGCCTAGTGGTAAGTGTGACTCGTAATCACAGCGATCAGTAATCCCGAGTTCAAACCCCCGGGGTAGGCACGAGTGTACGTGAAAAGACACTTGACGACGGGAGTAGATCAAAAATTCCCAAAACGTCTTGTGATAAACACCCGAGACAGTGGAAAAAGTCCGATAAAGCATATCATGATTGAAATTATTATTAATGGAAGCGTTGATACCATTTACAGCTTTAGAATACTTTTTTGTTTTAAGTTTTACCTGTGGGTTTTGCCACTGGATTATTACGGGCTAGGGAACATCATGCCAATCTTGTAATAAACGAGGTTTGTTACTAGGTCGGCCAATTCCAAACCATACAGAAATTGCAGCCACCTGAGCCTTATCATATGCAATGCGCTCAGATTAAATTTGATTCTTGGATATTATATACAATAATATTCTTTGATCTTATGCATCTTTCTTGAATTTCTAAGGGTTTGAACCTGCGGTGCTATGCTGGGTGCATTATTTATACTGGCTTTTTCTGACAAGAATATTTTTTTAGAAAAATCTACAAATGCGCTTCTGTTAACAATGTTTGTAGAAATTCTGTTTAGTGTATAACAAACATATGAAAACGGTAGAAAATGAAATAGAGCATAACTATAACGTGGAAAAACACACATTGGTGGAATGAGAATATCAAAAAAGAGGTAAAAGAAAAGAAAAAGAAATGGAAACTTACATACAACACAAAAACCGGCAAGAGTATGATAGATACAAACAGCAGAGAATTAAAGTAAAAGAACTAATAAGAGAGGCTAAACAAAAAGCACGAAAAGAATTTCGACAAAAGTTATAAAAAATAGTAATAGTCCAGTCGATATAATGAAAAATAAAAGGGGGTAGCTGGAAAGTATTCCGAAGTTAATGGAATTTGACAGGTTATTTGGGGGTACTCTAGGATGTCTATCCTAAGTTTTCGACCTCGAGGACCTTGTGCTAACTTGGGGAGGGCGGAAAGACCTCGGACTTTTTCAGTGTTTCACTTATATCTCGTAAACTAAGCATATTTTGTGTGCCGTAGTGTATTACAAAGTTGTAGAGAATTAAATTTTCTAAAATTTGGTTGGTGAAACGAATTTTTAGTCCCAATATTAATCGAGATACAGCCGATCAAAGTTAGACAAAGTTTCTCGAAATGTAAAAAACAGCCGAAATACGAAGGTTTTGCCCCTATAACTATTTATTACCGTCATTTCCATGTTAATTATGTTAGTCTTGTTTTTCCATTTACGTTTTACAGGATTCTGGAGATCAGTAGCTTACGCGGCGGCCACGGCCACTAGACACCGCTACCTAGAGATCCTGTATATAGTAACCTATATACAGGGACTCTACCGCTACCTACAGTGGCTATATAAGGACAGTGTGGTCAATTTTAAAAAAGGCAGCCATTAAGATTCGTCTCTACAACAACCAGCCACGCCCTTAAAGTACGTTTTTTTCTATAATAACTGTGAAAGTGTTAGAATGTTGGTAGATATGTGATTAAAACGCTAGGAAATTTTTATACCTCGTGTTGGTAGAACTTTTTGAAAATTATGGTTGTGTCAATTTTGAATGTCAAAGTTTCTTAATTTGAACTCTTGACAAATTTCTTTTATTAACAGGGAATCATCATCATCATCAATAAAATCGGATAAAAAAAAGAAAACCAAGAAATATTTTAAATGCAAAAATGAAGCAAGCGATATTAAATTATGACATATCTGTCAAAATAACAATAATTTTTTAGTGGAAGAAAAGAACTAAAAATCTATGTACCAACATTATTAAAACTAGGGACCCTGAAGGATTGCAACTTATCCTCTAGAAAGTTGACCTTGAAAATTATTATAGAAAAAAAATGTACTTTAGGTATTGTTCTGTGCACGGCCTGCTAAATTGTAAGACAAACGTCACCCTGCTAAATTGTGACATAAACGTCACTTAATACGGACTGGACATATGTGAAATTCGGAGATGCTTTGCAGAGCGCTGTATACCCACCATCGCGAAAATTTGTGCAATTCCTTCCTTTTCAATCCGTACCCCTTGCTAGGGGTGTGGTGACTGCCTCTGATATCATCGTCCTCCATTGTTTTCTATCCATTGCTGCATGGACTGCCTCGTGGACCTGGCTACCAGTAGTCTCTTTTATTATGTCAGTCCATCGTCGTGGAGAACGGCCTCTGGAGCGTTTTCCGCTGACTTTTCCTTCTACCATTAGAAGCTCTAGATCTGAGCTGCGTCGTGCTACATGCCTGAAGTATGAAAGAATTCGTTGGTGAATTGTATCGTGAATTCGTTTCTGGACACCTAATTCTTCTAAAATGGAAACGTTAGTTCGTCGCTCTGTCCATGATATGCGGAGAATCCTGCGGTAGCTCCACATCTCAAACGCATCTATTTTCTTACGATCTCTCATTTTAAGGGTCCATGTTTCGGCAGCGTATAATAAGATAGAAAAAACTAAGGAATGAAGGAGACGCAGTTTGGTAGCCTTGGTTATATCTCGATCTTTCCATATTTTTATGAGCTTTATAACTGCATTTCTGGCAATTTCAATCCTTCTCTGAATTTCAGGTTTACAGCTACCTACGTTAGTAATGATAGAGCCAAGGTAGATATACTTTTGAACGACTTCGCAGCCAAATACTTGTTGAATGTCGGGCTGATTATTATTAGCTCTGTCAATAATCATCACTTTTGTCTTAGACTGGTTAATATATAGACCTAGTTGTTCACTTTCGTGTTTTAATCGTCCCATGATGTATTCCAGCTCTGTTGCGTCTTTTGCTAAAATAACGGTATCATCAGCATACCTCAGATTCGTGATTTGCTTGCCGTTTATAGCTATACCTCCCTGATAATCATCAAGTACACGTCTAATGATGTATTCACCGTATACGTTAAACAGCAGCGGGGAGAGTATGCATCCCTGACGAACACCTGCGCGTATATTAAAAGGCTTGCAAAACATTTTATCTACCTTCACCTTTGCAGTGCTGTTGGCATAGAGTTGTTCGATAAGGTGAATAAGATGTGCTGGAACTCCCATGTATCTCAGAACTTCCCACAATTTGGACCAGTTAACAGAATCAAAGGCACGCTGATAATCTACAAAACAAAGATACATAGATACATTGTATTCCCGTGTTTTTTCAATTAGCTGCCGTACATTAAGTATTTGCTCCCGTGTACCTTTGCCTTTGATGAAACCTGTTTGTTCTTCTGAGATTTGAAAAGATAGATAATTTTTTAAACGTTCATTCAAGATGTGTAGAAGAACTTTACTAGCATGGCTTATCAATGCAATAAGACGATAATTAGTGCAGTCTGTCGTAGAACCCTTTTTATGTACAGCGATGAAAATTGATTGGCACCACTCTTTCGGCCATTCTCCAGAATTCCATATTTTTGTGCAGATTTTATGTAAAAGATCGACTCCCTGTTGTCCCATAAGCTTGATGATCTCGGCAGATATGTCGTCCGGGCCTGCTGCTTTGTCATCCTTGAGATGCTGGATAGCGTTTTCAACTTCGGCTTTCATTAATGACGGTTCTTGCAAATCAGCAGGTGTCAATGGTTCTGGGGGTAGGTATTCCGCAGCAAAAAGGTTTTCACAATATTCTTTCCACACCCCTGCAATTTCTTCAATGTTCGTCATTAATTCGTTGTTTTTATTTTTGATTGCCCATGACTTAGGTTTAAAATCTCTGGCAAGATATTTTACCTTTTTAAAAAGATCTTTTGTCTGCTGTTGAAATGAGTGTTTTTCAATATCACTACATATATTTTTAATGTGTATATTTTTATCTCTCCTGCATGCTTTTTAATTTCTTTATCTAACTTCCTCAGTCGTTCCGTTTTAGTGTTATCCTGAGACTTTTTTAAGAGTCGACGTTGTTCAACGAGTGAGTATGTGTTGTTAGACATCCAGTGTTGTTTCTTTACTTGTACAGATGTATTTCTGGATTTGTTTGCTATTTGCTGTATCCATTGTTTTCCTGACTTCCACATTTCATCTGAACTTAAGTCATTTGTTATAATTGGCAGTGGACTAGACTGTATAGCTGCTGCAACTTTAGAGTCTTCAAGTAGAAATCGTTTGTTTGTTGTTGGTTTTTTTATCTGTAGCTTTATTGACATTTGTGCCACAAGGAGGTTATGATCAGATGAACAATCAGCACCTGGTAAAGTTTTGACGTTCCAAAGAGCAGTGCGCCATCTTTCACGAATAAGTATGTAGTCGATTTGATTGCGACATTTGCCATTTGGTGAAGTCCATGTATAAAGCCTTCGTGGATGATGTGCGAACAACGTATTACCTATAACAAGTCTGTGTTCTTGTTCTTGCGCAAATTGAATCAAGCGCTGGCCTCTTTCGTTGCGCTTTCCCAGACCAAATTTACCTATAACTTTATTTAGGTGGGCGTCTTCTTCCCTAATACCGGCACCTATCTTGGAGTTGAAATCCCCCATAACTGTTAAAAAGTGACTGCTGGGTACATTAGCAATAACTCTATTTACAGTTTCATAAAACTGTTCGAGGTGTTCTTCATCTGCAGCTGATGTAGGTAAATATACTTGAATTAACGTAGTCTTTAAAGGGCGTGTGTCTAATGTTAAGGTAATAATTCGTTCATTTACAGGATTATATCCTATTACCAGAGGGTTCAGTTCCTTGGATATGATGAAAGCAACCCCGCAGAAGTTCTGTGTTGCGCTGCTTGAAAAATAGATCGTACTATGGTGGCTATTAAAATGCCCACTATTTTTCCAATGGGTCTCGCTTATACCACATATTTTGATGTTATTTCGTATTAGCTCTTGCTCAGCTATATGGGTTTTTCCTGTCCGCAGGAGACCTCGAACATTCCATGTGCCTAGTTTTAGTAGACCACTTCTCCGTTTTCTGACTAGTGATAGTGTTCTTCCAGTAGCATAGTTTCCATGAGACACCTGGTTGCCTGCATCTTCATGGCCAGTAGCATATTTCTCATCGTTAGGCCTGGAACCCAGACGACGCCGATTGTCAATCGGGGCGCCATGACGTGGTAACTCTATATTCTGTGTATTCATCATGGCAGTGTTCATGGGATGTACTTAATGTAGTGGGCTCCCGGTTCCTTCTACATCGCAGTGCTACCACCGCTACACCAAAAAAGTCGATGACGCTGGCAGTTATGCAGATTATGGCCGTACCGATTACTTAATCTCCGCCCAAGTCCGCTTAAGGAACTACTGCTTCCCAGTTCCTTGTATTAGGAAGGGGGAGGGATAAAATTGGACGTGGTTAGGATGAAGGATGTGACATGGTTCACCCGGGGAGTAGAGGGTGGGAGAAACCATGAGCTCGCGTGGGCAGGGTCGCCAACTCCCTGAAGTAGGTTAGTTTCTATCGGGACCATCGAAAGTACCTACCCGCTACCCGCAATATGAGGTGGTCAAATATGCAGTGTAACATTAATTTTACAAGAATGTCAATAATATTACTTAAACAGAATTAAACGGCAAGAGACGATGTGAAACGTAAGAAATCGCTGCCAGCGATTTAAAATCCTCGTTAACGAACAACCTAATATTGGAATATAAGTCAAGGTGTCCTTTTTTATCTTCTTTATTGTGTTTTTGTACATAGAAAACGAAAATTGACAACATTTTGCGTTGATCGATACAGAGATTGTTATATTCATAATCAAACCGTTGTATTTATTCCACCAGTTAATTTAGAGGGTTAGAATATTCAGTGTTACGTAGCCCATAAATTCTCTTTAATTTGATGCAATAATCTTTGGAATTAAGACATTTATATAGTTTACTATAGCTTTTGATTTTACTAATACGCAATTTTCGCAAAAAACATTATACTTTAACGTGTTGACATTTGCTTATGCAAACGAAAATTCGGCATTCGCTTACACAGAACACTGTAGAATTTTCTTAGGATTATTTCATTCCACTTCATATTGGGGCTACTTTTAATATTAAAGGATTTAGAAGCAATTTTGTGTGATTATGTGTAATTTCGTAAAACGACACTTAATGGCGAATTTTAAAACAACCAATCAGAAACAGGGCCAAAATTGACCACACTGTCCTTATATAGGCACTGTACCGCTACCTAGAGACCCTGTATACTATATACAGGGACTCTACCGCTACCAGGCTCTGTCTATCAGTTCCGTACAACTAAGTTTCATGTTGGCCGTTCTAGGTGAAATTCTCTTTCTCATAATTCAAAGTGATTTTCGATCGCGTATTTTTTCTTCGAGCTGTTTTAGTTATCGAGTGTTTTCCATTGAGTAGGCAACTTATCGTATGACATGGCATTAACTTCAACGTCAGAGACAGGTCGGTGTTTTCTTTGCGAGGAAAGTTTGGAAGGTGGTGAAGAGAGGAGTTGCTACGCTTGTTGCTTCTGCTGGAAAACGAAGACAGCGCGAACATGAACGATTGCTGGAAGGAATGGAAGAAATTATAATCCACACGGCTTGCAAAAAAAAATACAACAACGAGAAATTAATTGTGGCTTCTTTGCGTCGTGAAAGTGAAACTCCTACACCTCCCCTCAAGCCGACACGCTGAAGTACAGCCTCATTATCATTTGATTTTAACAACAAGTGCCTCTTTTGCGAAGAGTCGGTTACTAAAGTGTACAGGCAAAGGCAGAACAAATTACTAGTCGAAAGGCGCAATCCTATGGTCGAAGTGAGGTAGCAAGTACGATTTTGTCGTACGTAAGGCAGCGTGGAGATGAGTGGGGGAAAAACGGAGATCGGATTGGCATTTTGGAGGGTATGAACACCGATTTAGTTGCGGTAAACGCAGAATACCACCAAAAATCTATTCAAAATTTTTACAATTACCTGGTCGTCTTCAGAAGAGAGGACAATCTACTCCCAGCATTGACCAAGCAATGGAAATGGTGTACAAGTTTCTCGAGGAAAACAGGGAGGAATGCCAGTTTTCTCTTTGACAGTTGATAGATGAGATTCCTGAGGATTCCCGTCCTCATATAAAAACAGTGAAAAAGCGTCTGGAAGAAAAGTATGGAGGTGAGGAGATGACATTATCATTTCTCAGTCGGCCAACAGAGGGAGTGTTGTATGTTTCAAGAGAGAGTAGGGCAAACGATGACATTTAGGGATCCATGAAGTGAAGTTAGACACAATTTCACAGTCTACTACATTAATAGAATAAAGAGATTCATCCGGTGAAGTTAGCTACAACTGTCATAGGTTATAGTTGACTATAATTTATTTAGTATTTAGTCGTGTTAACAAGTTGAAACTAAATGTACTTTATGCCATGTAATGCACTTTTATTTATTAACTAGTAAATACAGTGGTATTAAGCCAACTTTATATTCATTTGCTGTTCACATCTAGACCTGAGGAACATAGATTGAATAAATGTAGGACTCCAAATAGTGATTCAATCTTAACATTTTATACTGGCTTGCTTCCATCTACTTGTAATAACTTCTAAAAGTAAGGATTAATGAAATAAAACGAAAAAAAGATGACGCTAGTTTTCCTACCTAACATGAAAACTAAAGCGTACTCCAAATTCCCTCTGGCTCTTTCCAAAATGATTTTCACATATTCTTGGTAGTTTGGATTTATAATTTTCTCTGTCGATGCTCTTTAACTAAATTTGTTTTTTTGCTAGATTTTTGAGTATGCTTACAGGATGTATACCATTTTCTGAACGGTTATTACACCACGGCACGCAACAACCGGTCATGATAATGAAATATGTACTTACTTCGAAAGTGCAATAAATATGACAATTTCAATGTCACTAATTCAAAAAATCGAAAGCACACGTGCCAACTAAATTTTTAAATTCTAATGGGATCCAAAAGGGATCCAACCAATCAAATGCTGTTGCCGCGTTTGCTCTACTCTTACTATATACAGGTACTCTATTCAAGAGTATTGGTCACAAAATCTTGTCGGACAACTGATACTCTAATGGGAAGATGTCGGACCCGCAAAAACAACGCACTCGGATTGTGGAAACTGCTGGGAAAATTATTTTACAGGATATCCGCTCAAAAATTTTCAACACTGCTTCCTACCCTCCGATTGATAATTTTCATGCTAGTGCCCATCATGTCGTCCCGGAGACGCTGCTTCTCCTGTTGCACACGATCATTTTGACGAACGAACAGGGTTTATTGGAGCCATGGAAGAAGAAGTGTCTTGCGCTGGCACATGCCATAATTGTAGCCGTTCGACCAAAATTATTCTTGTCATCCATTATGATTGGTGTGGCAACATATTGTTATAAAAAGTTTGAATTCGAACTTCTTCTGAACCTCCTTGCTACCTTGGGATTTTCAGCCAGCTATGACGAAGCTTCTAGGCTTGAAAGATCGTATGTTATGCAAGCAAAGGAATCTGTAGTTGACGTCTCAGTCAATCCATTCAGCCAATTCATATTTGACAACGCGGACTTCAACGTAAATACACTGGATGGACATGCCACGTTCCATGCAATGGGAGGAATACTGGCAGTCACCCACCGAAATGCTGTGACCAGTAAACAAGATGTTCTTCACATGAAGGGGAAGTTGGGGGGAGAGGGGTCATAGGTGTTCCAAGATGTCGATATTAATGGGTGATTAAACATAATTAATATGGAAATGATGGTAATAAATAGCTATAGGGCCAAAACCTTCGTTTTTCGGCTATTTTTTTACATTTCGAGAAACTTTGTCTAACTTTGATCGGCTGTATCTGGATTAATATTGGGACTAAAAATTCATTTCATCAACCAAATTTTAGAAAATTTAATGCTCTACAACTTTGTAATACACTATGGCACATAAAATATGCTTAGTTTACGAGATATAAGTGAAAAACTGAAAAAGTCCGAAAATTTTGAGGTCTTTGCCCCCTCCCCAAGTTAGCACAGGGTCCTCGAGGTCGAAAACTTAGGATAGACATCCTAGAGTAGCCCCAAATGACCTGTCAAAATTCCATTAACTTTCCAGGTAAAAAGTGGATATCGACTGGACTATAAGGAAAATTAGACACTAAAGAATATGAGGAACAAAAAAAAATATATAGTTAAAACTATAAAAGGACAAAATGGAATCCAATAATAGAGAAGGCACTAGCAAATGAAGAAAACATGTATCTAGCATTCTTGGATATGAAGAAAGCCTTTGATATGGTCCGTCGTGTAGGAATATGGAAAAGTTTAGAGAACAAAAAAGTGGGTAGAGAACTAATAGAAACAATTAAAAGTTTATACCAGAAAACAAAAACTAAGGTTAGAACATGTAACATGGTGACAAAGGAATTTACAAATAAATATGGAGTGCGACAAAGAGGAGTTCTGAGCCCGCTATTGTTCATCTGCCTCCTTGATGACGTTATAAGAGAAAGCTGGAAAGGAACAACCAAATACACAGCAGGTTATAGCAATCTACAGCCAGTGATGACATAAGCACTTGTGTTTGCAGATGGTGTGTTGCAAAGAGCAGAATTGGAAAGAAACATGAATGTATGGGCAAGTGCACTAGAAAAACTAAATTTAATAATAAATAAAGATAAAATAAAGGTGAAGATTATTGCAAATAAAGAAGAAAAACTAAATATTAAAATTGGCGAAGATAGTATAGAACAAGTGGAAGAGTACAAGTATCAGGATGGACAAGAACAGGCAAGTAAAGACGGTATGGGAAACAAGGAATGTGAAATGGTGATTAAAAGAAAAGTGAAGTGAAGACAAAACCTCGACACCTTTGGGCATAAGAGGATTACGATGATGATGTATAACAAACATACATTATGTAGATACATGATATTGAATGTGATTATAATACACCAAGAGGATTAGGATGATGAAGATGATGACGTATAACAAACATACATTATGTAGATATGTGATATTGAATGTAATTATAATACACCAACACGTAATCAATACTGATTTTTTTTTATTAAAGTACTTACACTGTAATATTACAACTAGACTCGACTTGACTGAACTCAACGCATTTTATACAAAAATATACGAAACAAACATTTAGATTATTTTCTAACAGCCGATCAGACGCTAATTTCCTGGCTTCGCTTTCTGCTTCTCCAATTGGGCTCTGCAACAAATGAATAAATTAATATTAAAACATTTAGTATTAGGTAGTGAATATAAAACAGTTGTAAATAGAGCTAGGCAAATATCTAGATTCACAAAATAAAAATTTATTACTATTTTATTTCTCCAGCTTGAAATATATTATGTAAATTTTCTAGATTTTTAAAATTTTGAAGCTTTAATGAAATAAGCACCAATATCTATTTTAATAATCTTATGTTATAAGTATTATTCGTTTACATATAGAGGTATAAATTAGAGGTGAGCAATATTTCACTACCAGTGATTTTTTCATTGTTACTTGAAAATCACTTGAACTACCAACGACTCAAACACTTCAATCGCGGTGACTAGTGACTATCATGCCCTCGTGTGGTAAGTAGAGGAAGTAATATTAAACGTTAACTGCGGTACAGGTTTTTTAAGACCATGCTGACAGTATGATTTTTTGCCATCTCTGAAACACACTAAAAGCTGCAAGGCAAAATGGATCAATAAATATATTTAATATAAGTTTTAATACGTAGTGGGAAGTTTTCATGCTTGGAGCTTGTTATTTTCTACTAATTTGTGCAAGATGGGTGCCGCAATTGCTGACAGTTGAGCAAAAACTCCAACGATTCAATTTTCAAACAAGTGCGAAGTCATCCATGCTGTAAACGCATATATTGCAGACCTTGATGTTTTGCACTACACGGAGGGCCTGCGTCGCTTGGAGCATCGCTGGACCAAGTGGGAGATTACATTGAAAAATAAAATCATTCTCAAATAAAAAAAAACTTGTATTCTTTCTGAGGCCGAGAATAAGCTCCATCAGCATTTGTCTACGTGTAAAAAATTGTAATATCTTCAATGAAGATGGTTTTATACAATATTTGCACTAAATTACTTGAATATTCTTGCGTTGAAAAATTTTATGAATTTATTAAAAAAAGTCCTTTTTAATTCAAATACGTTCCAAAGCACTATAAGAAAAATCTTAAAAATTAGAAATGCCATTACAGAGAATTACATTTGGTTTAGTGTTGCCAAATTTCAAACTAAGAGGTTTTCAGGTCTGTAGCGCATCGTATTTGAAATATACAGCGTTAGCTATTGATACATCCCACCTACAACACTGGCTCCAGGAATGGTAGTTCAAACTGTGGGCCATAAACTGCAGAAGTACCGAAAATATTAAAACATTTAACAAGTAAAAATATCTTTCCGAGGAGCATATCAGTGTATCATTTGCATGGATATTCTAGAACACTAGAAATTAAACTTAAGTTGCTTGTATAGAATGCTACAGGAATCCAACAGAGATAATACTTTTTACACAAGCGTGATACAAAAGAGACGCAAGAAACGATTAGAAGTTATCGGAATATGTTAGTGGCAATATAACCTACCGCAGTTGCTTGTTAAAGTCATCTTCCACGTTGTCATCCTCCCAGTTGTCCTCCCATACGCTGATATCCTGTTCGTCCTTGTCTTTGCCGGTCCAATCTAAAAATTAAAGATTTAATGCAAATCACGCGCAACATAACCTCACCGGTGAACCTTCGACTGGGAACTCTTCGAACTCGTCGTCTTCTTCGAGAAGGCCCAGATCGAGTTTTGGTTTGTTGTCAGTCATTTTGAGTTGTTTGACGCTCAAATCGCAATTTTACTGTTGTAACACTTCAATTTCCACACAACAATTTTTTGAGGTTTCACTTTGCACCCAACTTCGCGTCAATAAATCATTTACGATTACAGTGTTGCCACCTTGCCACTACTCATACATAATTTCCAATGAATATTTTAGGTAGGAGTATAATAATAGTAATTTATTATACAAGACGATAAAGTTAAATTTTATCCACGAGTGAATCGTTTAACGTCGAGACGAAGTCGAGACGTTAATGATTCATGAGTGGATAGAAATAACTTTATCGTCGTGTATAATACAATATTTTTTTCTATAGCCAGAACTTTAACAATTTTAAACGAAAATAAGGACAGTCAATCACATTTCAAAATGTCAGTAGCTAGATTGGGTTGCTACGATAATAGGAAGCTGTCATGTTTAATTTAAACAAAAGTTAGAAAATTAAATTACTTTATCTATCCTTGATGTTAAAGTGCTACTTTATCTACCCTTGCTGTTAAAGTAAAACTTGACATTTTGTTTTGAGTTGATAAAAGCACACTTTAACATGTGCTATAGAAAAAAATAATTTTTATTATACCTGCATCAGAATCGCCATTTAAAGCACGCCTGAGCGTGCGAATACAGGCGATTAAAGCTCGCCGAGTTTTAAAGGTTGTCAAGGAAACGACTGAATGCAACAACGGACATGGACGCGACAAAAACGTTAATAATTCTCGTAACTATAGTAGTAATATTATTATGCCCTCTCGATTTATCACGACAAAAACTATTTCTAAGTTTTTAGTGCGTAATTTATTTCCAGTATTGCAGGTATAATAAAAAATAGCGTAAAGTATTCGTGGATAACTGGTCTTTAAAACACTTGCTCTATTTCGAGCACTCCGGCTACGCCGTCGTGCTCGAAAACTCGCGCGTGTTTTAAAGACCTTGTTATCCACTCATACTTTAATATACTATTATTTCAAAATGATTTTCAAACCATTCAGAGTAATATAATAGATATTAACGATACAAGTTTGATTATGAGCATCTTAACGAAACGAGTTTGATTGCCAAGACGAGGCGGTGAGCCGAGTTTTGCGGCAATCAAACGAGTCTCGTTAAGTGCCATTTGCAAACGTGTATTGTTCAATATTTTATCTTCATCAATAAATTCTGGTTCCATGTATTTTTTTATATAAAAAGAGTATGGTAATATCCATTACCGCATTGAGTGCGGTAATGAACCTATTAACGATACTAAAATTAATTCAGTTAATTGTCTTAACAACGCCAATGAAGATAATAGTTATTTACGTATTATGAAAAGTGCAATATTGTTTGACAAGTGTAATGTTTGCCAAAACGAGCGCCAGCGAGTTTTGCAAATTACGCGAGTAAAACAGTATCGCATATTTCATAACGTATTAGGTACTTACAAAACTTTATTTATTTCCGTCAAAATTAATTTATACATCACAAAATCAGTTGGACTTATAGCCATCGTTACTACAGAAACAAGACTGCACTGAAATAAATGTCGAATTTTCACAAGTCATAATAATCCCATACCAGAAAATCGGTGGTCTCTTTGTATATTTGCTCGGTATCTTCTCCAAAGATACTGGACCGATTAAATTGTATGCTAGTTTTTAGACTTAGATCGTAGGCCGGTTTTTATTTTCAGAAAAGGTACGAAAAAGTAAAGTTTTAAATAAATCGTGTAGTTATCGAAGCTAAGCGTAGCTCGGGTGATTTACTATATACCATTATAGCAGCGCCTTATTCAACGAAGCATCGTGGGTCAGTGGTAGAATGCTTGCCTGCCAAGCGGGCGGCCCAGGTTCGATTCCCTGCCGATGCATCATTTTTTAATTTATATTAATGAATCTATCTTAAATTAGCGAGGCCAGGCGTAGCTCGGGTGATTCACTAGTGTTTCATAACGTCAACAAGTAAAGTAAAAACAAATTTTTTAAAACGGAATTAAATAAACTCAAACTCATATTTAACAATATCAGAAATTAAATGTATAAATAAAAAATTTAAACACCAAATTATAAAATCAAACTAATTGGGTAAAGTAGGGTAACTAAAAGTTTGTTTTGTTTTTTTTTTAAATTCAAATCCAGCTATTTACTAAACACGGTCTTCTTAATTTCAACGCTTATTTTAAAAAGATTTCAAATAAATATTTAATTGTCAAATTGGTCAAAAAAATGTTAACGTGCTTTTTATGAAAAACTTTTCCTTTTATAAACATGAGGTGCGGTTGCCATACAACTTTCGTTTACTGCTTGTAAAAATTAAATGTAACCATTTTTTTTCAAAAACTATACTTCTTATAAAAAAAACTTTAAACAAAATTTATAGATATATACATAATGTATTACTCTCTTCTATAAAATTTTGTTTTGCCAAACAATTATAAAACTTTCGGAAAAAACGCAAAAAAGTGACTGACTAAATCAGAAAACACGAAAACGGGCATATCCAGAATCTCGAGTTTGAAAAAATCATGACTACTAACTATACTTTAGATTAAGAAGTAAAAGAAAGTAAAAAATCTGGTGTGATACACTTACACAACTTCCTCTTACAGTGATCTTATAATTAGCCAAAAATTTGATTTTTAATTTTTAAGCATTTTTAAAAACATTTCAAAAATTACAAATTCTACAAAAACGGTACAAAATAGAGCGTTAGTTCAAGAGACAAATTTTCTCTAAAAATTTAAGCTGAATTAAAAAATGTAATAATATACCGGGCGTTCTATTTAAAATAGGAGTTAATAACAAAAATTAAAGAAAACAAAAAAACCCGTTTTAAAGGTATTCAACTCTAAAATCATTTGCCTCACATCAATGCACATTAAAAATGTACTAAATATGTAAAGTTTGAAAAAAATCCTTAGAGCCGATTT
This sequence comes from Agriotes lineatus, assembly GCA_940337035.1. Taxonomy (NCBI): domain Eukaryota; kingdom Metazoa; phylum Arthropoda; class Insecta; order Coleoptera; family Elateridae; genus Agriotes; species Agriotes lineatus. The sequence continues at coordinate 60,042,556 of OW679201.1, read as the reverse complement.
TGAAAAAATCGAAAAAAACTGAAAAATGACAAGAGTAAACACCTACTTCCGGTTAAGCGATTTTCTTCAAAAGCTCACTGTCACATCTAGATAGTACACAAAACTTATATATGAAGTTTCTACGCCGTACCTCTTTTCCTTTTTGAGATATTCTGTTCACAGGCAGACAGACAGACAGACAGACACACAGACAGGCCATTGAACAAAAACATGTTCTTTGGGTTCAGGAGACTCAATTTCGAATTTTTGGAGTGAATCCAATACTTTCTTTATCTTAAAATGAAGTAAAAATGAGGTGTGTGTTTATACTGCTTGTCATAAGATTTACTTTTGCCATATTTTCAAAAACTATACAATGAAACTTTTTTGACAAATGTAGATTAAAGCACCTCTATTATAAAGGACTCTAATGTAGATGTTTACGTAATATACAGGGTGAGTTAATATTCACTCTCCAGCCCTCGGATATCTGTTCTACAAATAAAAATGAGACAAAACTGAAGAATACTAAAATTCCGAAAGCGCAGCCGTTTTCAAGTAAAATTAATTTTTACTTCCTTTTACAATAAAGGAAGTATTGGATTCACCCCAAACATTCAAACGTGAGTTTTCAACAGATTTTCACGTTTTAGAGTCCCCTGAATGGAAAAAACATATTTTTTTTTTCATTTGTCTGTCTGTCTGTGTGTGTCTGTCTGTGAACAGAATATCTCAAAAACGAAAAGAGGTATGGCGTTGAAACTTCATATATAAGTTTTGTGTACTATGTAGATGAGACAGCAAGCTTTTTAAGAAAATCGCATAACCGGAAGTAGGTGTTTACTCTTGTGATTTTTCAGTTTTTTCGATTTTTTCAAAAACGGCTCTAACAATGTTTTTTAAACTTTACATTTTTACTACATTTTTAATGTGTATTGATGTGAAATAGGTGATTTTCCAGTTAAATACTTCTAAAGTGGGTATTTCTTTTGTTTTTTGAAAATTTTTTTTATTAACTCCTATTTTAAATAAAACACCCGGTATATTATTACATTTTTGAATTCACCTTAAAATTCTAGAAAAAATTTGTCTCTTCAACTAACGCTCTATTTTGTACAGTTTTTGTAGAATTTGTAATTTTTGAAAATTTTTGACAAATGGTTAAAAACTAAAAATAAAATTTTTGACTAATTATAAAATCACTGTAAAAGGAAGTTGTGTGAGTGTATCACACCAGATTTTTTTTCTCGCTCTTGTAATGTAGCTATGTAGCATGTGCAGGCACTGCATCATGTTGAAAAAACATTGTTACACGTTGTTGTTAATGAGTATCTTTTGTATTTGAATTCATTGAGATTAAACGAAACTGTAAAAAAATATATTTATTTAAATTTTAGCTGAACACAGCTTCGCTTTCGGAGTTTTAGTATTCTTGATTTTTGTCTTATTTTTAATTGTAGAACACATATACGAGGGCTGGGGAGTAAATATTGACTCACTCTGTATAACAGGTTGAAACCATTTTATTCCCGTTATTTTTAGACTTTGAGAAAAAAAATTTAAAGAGCTAATTTTGCGATTTCTTCAAATGCTACACTAGGTACTTACAAAACAACGTTTTCGAGAAAAGTTATAGACAATTACATGGTATATATTAGCTTTTTAAAAAAATTGTATCGCCGTTATTAATTTTAGTACTTTCAGATGTTTTTGTAAAAATTTAATTTTGCAATTTTTTCAAAAACTATACTTCCTAAAAAAATCTGTGCAAACAAAAGTTGTAGATAATTACATAATATATAATCTTGCTCTAAGTAATTTAATTTTACTTTCATTTACTTCGTGAAATCAAGTTTTTTTTTTGGAACTCGAGATTTTTGCCGAAATATCCGTTTGGTGTGTTCTGGTTAAAAAAAGTGGTTTTCGAAATGATGTATGTATGTTAGTCTGTGAGTATGTGGGTCTGTGAATCTGTGTCATCTACAGCCTAAGCCGATCGGCCTGAAAATCTATATCTGGTTTTTAGCAGAAAGTGGTACTTTACTCTTTGGTTTTTCTGTTTTTCGAAAGAAATTTATAATTGCTAATAGTTTTTTTAAATGGCTAAAAATAAAATAGTAAATTACCACTTCCGGATGCCCAACTTTAACCAAAAATCTCTGGAATCTTAGAAATTATATGAAAAACCAATATATAAATTTTCAGACCGATCGATTTAAATTGTATGGGCTGTAGAGAGGACACAGATAGACTGACAGGCTGACAGATTCACAGACAAACATCACTTGGGAAACCACTTCTTCTGAATTAGAAGACACAAAAAGGGGTATCTCCACAAAAATCTTAAGTTCGAAGAAAGTCATGATTACTACGGAGAAAATTCTAAGCCGAAAATTATTTTAAAATAGCATATCGCTATGAACTAATAAAATTTCTTCGGTATTAGCGGTTTGACTTTGACATTTTTGTATGTATCGTAGCCATAAAGCAAATTTAGGCAAATTATCATTTGCCTATAAATGCGTCGGGCATATAACAAAAGCAAACATACTGTGTCTCGTTCTAGATTGTTTAGGTTAGTTGCAGCCCTTGATGTTCTTGTTTTCACTTCAAAAGTCGGCATTGTGTTCAGTGGCCCTTGTGTCCTTTTGTATAGTATTCCAACCAAAAATTGGAAAGCTATTTAAAATCCAGTACACCATGAAAAGTGTAAGGCATGTCTAAGTTGGTTTCATACAATCAGTAAATAATATTCTAATGTCAATCAGCTTTCAAGTAATGACAGTTCATCTGCAAATTGTATATGTAACTGTTTTGTTAAGGCATTGTAACATTGTGCATGATTTAAGTAGGTACTAGTTGAGTTTTTAAAACCGTATAGTAGCATAGAAAATTTCAAAAAAACGTAAATATCTTCCAAACTTCCCAATGCATCTGTCAAATTTGAAGGTTATTATATTATCGAAGTGTCACTGAATGGCCATCAAACAGTAATTTTATGAATTAAATTACGAAGTGACTTACTGTTTTCAATGCTGGCCTGATTTTAAATAGCTTTCCAATTTCTGGTTGGAATACTATACTAGACCACTAGACGCTTAGGATATGCCTAGGCAAATGATTATTTGCCTACATTTGCGTTATAACAGGTGGCGCAAAAGTAATCACCCTATCGGAACATGCTCTCATTTTTGCAAATGGCATCTTATGTCATCGCGACTTTGACATTCGTGAAGCAAACAGAGTCAGAATACACATAGACAAACCATAGATCCCTATACTCCTCAAAAAATCGAAATAATTTGTGTCAATGTTTTTGACAAATAATCGGTCAGTGCCTTTGGTTCCACGTGAAATTTGTTGTCGATTCCCTTGTCGTGTGGCATCAAATGTGCAAACACTGTGGCGTTTAGCCACTCGCCTCGAGGAGACTGGCTCAATACGGAACAGTTTCAGACGTGGCCGGCCCCGGAGTAGCCGTTCGGTCGAGAATATCGCTGCTGTGGCTGCAGATGTCCAAGAGGACCCCCAAACATCCATCAGACGACGTGCCACGCACTTGGGCATCGGTAGACGGTCTTTACAGCGAATTTTGGTGAAAGACTTAAAGATGTTCTCTTATAAGTGCAACCGCACACACAGCATGAACGACAGTTGATATTCTGAAGCAAGCTTTTCCCGACCGCTCCATCTCTCGTTTTGGAGATCTGCACTGGCCCGCAAGATCGGCCGATTTGACCGTTCCAGACTTCTTTCTTTGGGGTTTTCTGAAGTCACGGGTCTATACGAACAAGCCGCAGACCTTGGCGGCCTTAAAAGAAAACAGCTGACTAGAAGTGGAGAATTTATCGCTAGAAGTTTTGAGAAAAATTATGAAAAATGCTGTGAAACGAGCCCGAACTTTCATCAACTCTGGCGGTGTCCACTTGACCGATATTGTCTTCGAGACTTAATGGAAAAAAATTTAAACATCTAAATAAACATAATCAACAAACAGAACCAATTCTTTTCATTTACAAACAAAGTTACTGTCTTAGGAAATCGAGTGAGGACTTTTGCGCCACCTTGTACCTACGACATATACATAACCTCAACAGGTGACAGTTGAAGTTTGTATCATAACACAACGTAAAAATATTATTAAGGTGGAAGTATTGATTATGCAACTGAAAAAATCTAAATGTGATTACTTTAGTTAATCCTATCGTCGGCTACTATAAATGCAACTAACGGGCATATTAGCAATAAACTATACTGGGTGGTGGCTTGCGCCAAGCAGAGTAGCATTATCGTTTCAAAGTTGTTATTTTCTGAAAGTAAAGAAATCACGTAAATTCAAACGATTATTTTTAATAAAAGCAGTGATGCATTGAAATTCTTTTACCTAAAAATATAAAGTTCTTTACACATTAGCTCTTAAATAATTAGGGGATCTAGTAAATGTGTTGTAGTGCTCTTTGTAGTAATACAGTCTCAAGTAGGTAATGTTGTTACAAGCACTGGATATTTATACAGGGTAATTCAAAACGTTAGTAACAAGATGAAAGCCATATTCTGCGGCTAAAAATTGAAGAAAAGTTCTTAGAGCTTCCACAATCTTGCTTCGTTATGGAGTTACAGCCTTCAAAATTGGGAAAATTTCTTCGAGTTGGGTATCATGGAAGGTAGCGCCATCAACTAATTTTCGAATCCATACAGTAGTAAATTCTTAATTTTTCAGTGTGCTTGTTTGTTAACGTAAAGCAAATTAAATTGTGAAGCCTATAATTCTATAACGAAGCAAAATCGGGCACATGTCTATAGGATTTAATTTCTTATTTAGAGAATTTAGCTTAAACGTTTTAGAAATGTTGAGAATCACTCTGTATATGTAAATCTAGTCATAATTAAATTGTTGAAACATTTCAAATAATTAATTTTATTTGAATGATGATAAAAAAGGGTTTTCAAATTTCTTAATTTTATTTCCGAAGCTTCACTTTTAAATAAGAATCTTAGGAATAGCGAAGTTTGGACAAAATATAGTCATAGTGGCAACGCTGCAAATTATACCAACCTTGACTGGACAAAGTAAACTCCCTGCTTCAGATCAAAGTTGACGTTAAATAGAAGTCACAATTTTTTAAACTTGGTTTTAAAGTTAATATTATCTCATTAAGCGTAAAGATTGTAACTTATCTAATTAACTGCATGTGTCCAAATTGTTCTGTTTTGTGTTGTTTCTCCAAATGTCGTTTATAATTGCTTTCTAAGAGGAGAATTAAACCACGTTGTACCAACTGTTTTATGGTGCTGAAGGTTAAAGTTAGATAGTAGAGCACTTTAATGCATTAAAATCTGAAACATTTAAAGTAGCTTACTGTATAAATACCGATTTTTGGGTATAAAGACGTACAGAGAGATAAAAAATAAACTTGATCTCGAGAGCCACTGAAAACAATGAAATTTGCCTAATCTGTAGTATGCTTTTACTTCCTTTTACGATAAAGGAAGTATTGGATTCACCCCAAAAATTCGAAATTGAGTTTTCAACCGATCTTCACGTTTTATAGTACCATGAACCCAAAAAACAATGTTTTTGTTTATTGGTTTTCTGTCTGTGTCTGTGAACAGAATATCTCAAAAACGAAAAGAGGTATGTCGTTGAAACTTCATATATATATATATATATATGTTATACTATCTAGATGCGGGAGCAAGCTTTTGAAGAAAATTGTGTAACCGAAAGTATGTGTTTACTCTTGTAATTTTTCAGTTTTTTTCGATTTTTTCAAAAGCGGCTTTAACGATTTTTTTCAAACTACATTTTTATTACACTTTTAATGTGTATTGATATGAGATAGGTGATTTTCCAGTTGAATATCTCTAAAATGGGTTTCTTTTGTGTCTTTTCCTGTTTTTGTTATTAACTCCTATTTTAAATAGAACACCCGGTATATTATTACATTTTTTAATTCAGCTTAAAATTTTAGAGACAATTTGTCTCTTGAACTAACACTTTATTGTGTACCGTTTTGTAAAATTTGTAATTTTTGAAAAGTTTTGACAAATGGTTAAAAATTAAAAATCAAATTTATGGCTACTTATAAGATCACTGTAAAAGGAAGTTGTGTGCGTGTATCACACCATATTTTTTTGACATAGAATTCTAAATTTTTGTCATGTTTAACTTATTGGAGTGTTATTTTAATGTTACCTTGAAACTAGACATTTGGTTTAAATTACACTGTTGCATAGTTGTGTATGTTATTAGACCGCGCAAATGTCAGATGAACTAGTAATACAGTTAATTGTAGTTTAAATGCAGCTTTATAGCGGTGCAGACAGTGGTCATTTTTCGTGTGCTCCCGTGATCAATTTTATTTTTGATTGCTTTGCAGATTGCATAAACGTCTGCATATACGTGTAACACAGCAGTTTTTAAGTGTATAATAATACTTTATTTCATTATTTTTATTTATAATTTTGAATATTACAGAGTATGCGCGCGGTAAATTTACTTGAAATCACCATATCAGAACTGAAACATGCTCTCAAGCGGGAGATCTCCCGGAGAGGGTCTAGGACATCTCGGAGCCGCCATCTCGGCACCGCCACTTCGGCGCCGCCTACTCTGCGTGGAACCAGCTCGGCGCCGGGACAACTCGGCGCGGAGCCATCTTGGCGCCAGCCATCTCGGCGCAAGGCCATCTCGGCCGAATTCTAATTCACAAACTACAGTGTGCACTACATAAGAAAGTTATAATAAACAAATAATAAATAAAGTGATCGCCAAAAAGCTGGCATCAAATGAAAAAAAAATATTTAGAGTTTCTTGGAAAATCAAACACTGACGACCAGAGGTGGTTGCAAAGTGATTACAAATGGGTCAAACAAAAGTTGTCACGTGACTTCCGTTATCAGTAAAATTTTAAATTTTTTAAAAATAAAAATAAAATCTATATATATATAATAGACTTGGCCGGGACGCTGTTTCAGCAGCCAAACCGTAAGAGATAGAGAAAAAAGTTATTAAAGCTATATGTTTGGAATGGTCATGTCAGGTCAGGAACCGAATTTCAGTCTCTAACACTAATTATTATCTTAATTATCCTAATCCTAACTTTTTAGGTTAGATTCTAGGCAAATTTTATCAAAGCGAATGCGACTGGTAGTTTGCTACCAACAATGACGTCATATACGTACTATTGCGGAAAAAATATTTTGCACAGTCTGTTTGCTTTGTGTAAGTATGGTTTTATCAAGTGGACTAAAGTCACTGAATTGTCAGTTGTACCTACAGTTGACATTCTTCCATCACAACTTAAAATGTCGACGCAAGTTTTAAGCGAGGCCGAAAAAGACTTTGTTATCGCAAAAGTAGAAGAAGGATTGTCACTAAAACGTGTGGCCGATGAAGTTGGTTGCGGAAGAAACGCCATTTCTTAATATAACCTGAAAAAGTTAGTGATACGACAATAACCCCAAAATGTGAAAAATGACAAGTAGTCACACTAAGCCACTGTGGATAAAACTAAGTAACTAGATTAAGTATCGTGCGAATTATTTTTTCCGCAATAGTACGTGTGGTGAATACGCGTTCTATTTGCAAAACGGTCTTTTTTGTATTTTTAAATGAGACATTTGTCTCACTGGTTGCTAGTAATATATAATAAATAAATTTTTTTGATATGAGACCTAAACATAAAAGAAAATGTGAGAGATCAAAGTTGGCCGAGGATTTTGAAATTTGGTATATGAGCCTAGATGTTGATTCTAAACCACTTTTCTTTAATCAAGCAGGGCTGAACCGCAAAAAATGAAAATTTAAATCGAGAATTTTTTAGCTTTTACAAGATTCGGTTCACCTATCCGGGGACACACTGTAACAGGGTGTCCGGAAAATACGTCTACAACGGAAGACCACAAGTTCCTTGGCCCAAAATATGATCATTTACCTCAGCTTTCCTATATACAAAGTTGCTTAGTTTAGCCGCTAGAGGTCTTCAAAAATGATTACCTTTTGAAATTTGTTCAAGTAAGTCGAAAAATCTTTGATAGATTTTATTTATTTTTTGGCCATGAGTTTGTACCAGTAAACTACAGCTTTTCGTGGAATAAACCTTAATTTCGAAAATTACAGGGTGTTTAAAAAACGTCACAATAAATTATCCATTCATATTTTTAACACCCTGTATAATCACTACCAATGTTTTTTTGTGAATAAGTACTTTAACTTAGAAGCTATTTCCTATCTTACAAAATTTTAGTTGGGTAAACGGTTTAGCCACAAAAAATATTTTCGAAATTTCTACAAGCCTGAATCAGTAATTGTAACTTAACACTAGGCTTGTAGGGATTTAGAAAATATTTTTTGTGGTTAAAGCGTTCACCCAACTAAAATATTGTAAGAGAGGAAATAGCTTCTAAGTTAAAGTACTTATTCACAAAAAAACATTGGTAGTGATTATACAGGGTGTTAAAAGGTGACCGACATATCAACACGTACAGCGAAATTGAAATGGCAATGAGCAGGCCACATTGCACAAAAGGCCCAGACAGATGGACAGTAAAGCTAACACATTAGGGTCCCGGGTGGTGTAGCTTGAACAAGCGTCCACGTTCGATCAGTAGAGTTATATTTAAGCAACGCTCTTTCTGATCAAAACTTGGATGGGAGTTCCACGGCTGCTTCTCTCGGCGCCTCGTGGTACGGCTGCCACGGAAATAATTGATCCCGCATGTCATAATAACATCATGACAGTCGTTAGTGGGGTTGGAAGTCCCCATAAATGCACAGTTGCCTGAGTGCGAAATAAATAAATAAATAAACATTGGAGACCACGAACCAGCGGAGTGTTGGTAGACCTCAAAAGAGATGGAGAGACAATGTTAAAAAAATGCCGGAACCCAGTAGAGAAAGACTGCAGAAGACAGAGTGGCATGGAAACACTTAGAAGAGGCCTTTATCCAGCAGTGGATGTACACGGGCTGAACAAGAAGAAAGAAGAAGAAGTACGTTGGGGAAAAGTCTTGTCGTTTAGTATTGGATCTATTGTGACCCGTTCGCAACCACCTTGGCTAGTACGCATTAGAGTGGGTTCTCCAGGTTTTCGACACCCCTTCTCAATGGGTGTGTAGGTTAGAGATATTTTACTGTACTATGTGCGCATACTCGCTTGAACAGAAATCATCCACCTTGTCGGATTACACTTTTGATAGAGGCTATTTACTGTTATATTTTAATTTGCTGTAATTTGTAAATAACATTTGGTGCTACTGGATGTCATTGGCAGCGTTAAAGTTATTTAGTCTCTAAATTTATGCTCTATGTGACATACAGCAGTTGAAGCAAAGTGGCTTGTCGTTCAGCTTTGTACATTACCTTTAGGTGTAATAAGGCTTGGACTTGAAGACAATCTCAACAAGGTCTCTAAGACTCGCCTAATCGCTACCGGGCCCTTTTAAGTAAAATTCACCTTGATAGGTACTTCACAAAAAGCTGATGCATTTAAATCAATAACAAACACCTGTTGATATTTTAAGGTTGTTACCAAGATATTAGCTTATAAAGTATATCTGCAAATAATAACAGTTACAAATAAAACTAGTCCTTGTGTTTTTTTACATTTATTTAAGATAAGTTGTGGGGCTGTAGGAAAGGCAACAATTGTAGGATGTTTACTGAACATCAAACATAGGTTTAACATACATGCGTTCATGTCCACTGGGTAAAACACAAATTCGTCTTAGATACAGCATAACAGAATTTAAATACCTATCTCATAGTGCGATATGCCTACAGGCAAAATCTTCCGGAACACTTGGAGCGGACTAGATTAGTGAAAATACACACCGGTATAAACTATAAAGCTGATGTTTCGGAAAATTCTGGCAAAAACAGTCGTCGAGTGTTTCCAAAGTAGGGCTCATCTTTGGAAATATTCGAGGAAGCCTTAGTCGATTGTATGCACATGCTCATGCTTACACTTTAATGTAGTACATTTCACAACTTATACAGTTATTAACACTTATATACAGCATCAACATTAAGTAACAAATTAGCCTTTAGTTTACCATCGTTTAGATGTACTGAAGTTTTTACAAATCGTACAATTTTATATCTAATATAAAACATACAGTTCTGGTTGTTAGTTTATATATGTACAGTACATAGCAGCAGTCGTGTTAGGTTCTACCATGCAGTATACAGGATGTTAAAAGTATTTCTCTTGTACTAATAGATACTAAGCGGTGATTCAACCACACAGTGATAAACAGTCATATCTTGCTTTGGTCATGTTCACCTCTAGGAAGACAATTCAGCGATAAATCCTTAATAATGACATGCTTGTCTCGTTTATAGTTTAGAAATGTGAGTTTTATTTGTTTACTTCTGAATTAAAGTAATTTCAACACCCTGCATATTGTTAAATAAAGTGTACCTACTATTTACAAAACTGTTTCATTTGTACAAGTTCTAGGCCCGTTGACCAACGAATACCGGGAGGAGCCTCCATTTCTGTTGCTAACGATGGCTCCTCGGATAAAGAGCTCCTTGAAGGTCTCTCTAAACTGGCGGGACATTCCGCAGTAGATGGCGAAGTTGATGGGGTAGCTCAGTATGATGAAGAAGTTGGTGAACAGTACCAGAACGTTGGCCACATAGTAATCTAAGAATTCCTTTATCACACCTGACGACAGGACATGCAGGATGGTTACAACGGCTAAGGGGATCTCCACACTCAGAAACACGGTGACCACCACGATGAGCATGAGGGTGGTGCAGTTCGAGTCTCTCAGCTTTTTACATTCACTCTTTTGGTTCTTCTTCGACAGGAGTAGGTCTCTCCTCTGCTGCGCCTGTCGAAGGGCGCGGAAGAGCAAGAAATTTAATACGACTAGGGCTATGCAAGGGATTAGGTGGACGAAGATTATTCGGAATAGGAAGTAGGAACAGTAGTAGATGTCTTCGGTGATGTAGTTCACCACCCAGTAGGCCGTTTTTATGCTGCAGACGTATTCTTTGCTGCCATTCCAGAAAATTTCGTCCTGCACAGTAAAAATCAAATTAATAAGAGTTGCAATAGATTTTATACAATGGGGTCTATTTGTAACAGACTAGCTATAAATAATAGAAAAATGCATTCGTGTTTCATCGAGATTCATAAAATGGGGCATAGACTAATAAATGTTTTTTTCTATTCATTAAAAATAGTCACCTTGTGACTCCCTATACTGTTTATAACGTTTTAAAAATTATTATCAGGATTTCTCCAGTTCCTTAGTTGGTATGGTCTGCAAAGCACACATAATAATCTTAGACGTGACGCAAACATCATCAAAATAGCAATCTTTGTGTTGTGTTTTGAGTTTCGCCTTCTTCTTTCATTTCTAGTCAACTCTTTGCCCTGTTCTACCGTATGTCCTTTTCAAGTCTGATCTGCCGTCTCTGCATTTTTTGGGTGGTGTCCTTACAGTGTGGGTTCGCATGGGGTTTTAGTATAGGTACTTATAGATATCCAATTGCACTTTCGCTCATTTGCAGCACATGTTTTCTCCATATTCTTTAATGCTTTTTCTCCATCTCACAATATTGTCCACTTCATATGTCCCTCTAACCATGTTATTTAATTTAAAGCTTTTAAAGTTTTTACTCTTAGCATTGGCATCGCAATAATTCTCACTAGATCTTTTGCTTTTCACAATTGGCTTAATGCAGTGGTATCTTGGTGGTTTCTTTAAATCTCCATAACCATTCTTCACCGAGGTACATAAACTTAGTATCTGTTCTGTTTTTAATTTGTTCCCTCTGCATTAATAATCAGATTATATCTTCCTGTGGTAGGTTTGAATTGACATAGTATTTTTTGTCTCTATTTTGGTTGTGCTTAGTCTATATCCACTACTTAATGTAATAATGTTTTTCTCCAGTTATTGTATCTTACCGTTATCGTATTGTCTGTGGGCGTAAGTTTCGTAACCTCTCCCATACTTGAATTTTTGTGAATTTGTCGGAAAGCTTTCGTTTCAAGAGGCAGTTTTTAGGGCCTGATGGAAGACGATATACTGGGGTCACCCAGGTAGGTACTTCCTTGAGGGTTCGGTACGGTTCTTCTGTCACTCCCTGTAGTTCTGCATTGCTGGTTTTACGCCTTCGTTAATTTGTGATTTTTGTGGGGCTTGTTATCGTTATCTTCAGGCTTAACTTTGGCCTTGTTCGACAGCGTTGAGGCGAAGCGCTCTCGAGGCCGCATTCTTTTGGCTGAGCACGTTGCTTTTGGTTTGGCGAACGCTGCGGAGATGTTGGATGCTGGTTTTGGTGCTCCGTTTTGTGCTGCCGCTAGATTTTGGTAGTTATGGAAGCTTTGGGGCCTCGCTGCAAAGCGAAGCGTGTGAGATTTTAGACATTATGCTGAGAGATAATTCTACGCCATGCCGCATCTAGCCTTCGATGCTCGTTTGCCCAGTTCATCCGGGGTAAGTTCCGCTTTATATTGTTGGTCGTTTAGCAAAGGTTTGCATGCATTTATTTTGGGTTTCGTTTTCCTTAGCCAGCAGTATTGGGCAAAGTTCGAATAAGCAGTCTTGGGCCAGTTCGAGTAATCAGTCTGGGGCAAATCAGTCTTGGTTAAATCAGTCTACATAAGCAGTCTTGGGCCAAGCCCGCGTAAGCAGTTTTGGGCAAATCAGTTCGAGTATGCAGTTATGGTCCATTAGTTCTGAATTTCGAGTAAGCCGTTTCAGTAAGCCGATTTGTGGCTTAGGTCGGTCAACGTTTGGATCCCAGCTGTCGCCGCCGCTATCTTCGGTGTGCGATCTTGGCTTGCTGCGTTTTCTTACAAAGGTCTTCAGCACGCCTGGACTCTGGATAAGCATGCTGCAAGTGCTCGACGGAAGCTGCTAACAGGTTTTACTCTAGACTGTAATTATATAATTATATGATGACTTATCCGTTCGCGAATTTGTGCAACCGCTTCTCGGCTTACGGTAAGTTAGATTCTGATTTTCCCAAACGTCCGCTCAACCATTTTTAGCTGTTATGCAGTTACTAGTAATTTATGGTTCATTTACGTAAGTGTTTGTAATTGTAATGTAGGATCATTTGCCTTGTTTGTTGGCATTCCTAAGATTGCCCAGATTTAGACATTCCGGCATCTTAGTAGCGCACTCGCTATTTTAGAAGCGTACTACGAGTGCTTGAGTAAGCTTGTACATTAACTGCTTTGTCGATTGTGCTGTGATATTTAAATGACAATTATACTGTGGTTATTTATTATTTGTTACTGCTACCGATGTTTGAGTTGTGCTTTCTTTCAGATTTATTGTGCTACTTGAGTTTACGGATTCTCGTTTTACTGCCTGGATACTCTTGCTTATTTTGTTAATAATACCGTTGGCCCCCGTTTTGCATATTTCTTTCAAAGAACTGTCTCCGTAATTGAGCTGGTCGGCAGGAAATTGTATCCAAGTAGCTATGTTAGGTTTGATTTTGAGAGATTAGCCAACGGTAAACCTTATGATGATAACAGGTTCCTGAATCAAAGACACTGCGTGTCGTTTTAGCTTGTTTAGCTTAGTTGCAGTCTTTGATCGTGTGTGTTGTAAACAACCTTAATTACAAGAAAAAACGAGGGAAGAGATCAACTTATCCACAGAAAGGAGAATTGGGACTACCGCCAAGAGACCGTCGATCTATCTGACCCCGGTATGCTCTATTTTTGCGTAACAGCTACTCAGCAATACTAGGCTAGTTAAAAAGCTATTTCATTTATTCCACATAAAATAAACCTAAAATTGTAAACTGCGCCACGTCACCACTTTAGAGCTTTCAGAAACCTTGTCACACTCAGAAATCATGCTTATTTAAAGTTTCTAGCTTCTGTGGTTCCGGAGTTATAACTCTTTAAAGTGGCTGTAGTTTTCTACTAGTCTGTATCTTAAATAAAAACTTAAAGGTGCCGCCATCTTCAAAGGAGGGCTTTTCGACAAATTCGGTTTGTATGTTTGGGACGCTCGTGAGCTTACAAAAATAAATGCACCATTTTTTTGTCGCGTGGGTGTTGACTTTCTAAATTGTTCGTGTTTGTTAGGGTTCGTTTTTGAGATAACAGTAGCGCGCTCTATAAACGTGGGGTTCCATTTGTTAACGTTAACTCGTGTTTTGTTTGGTAATCGAAAATCGAGAAATGTGTAATTTTGGGCCAAGAATATTATACGTATATTTTTATGGATTTGAGTACCAGATGATGCCATTTAGGTGTATCCTAGACAGCGTCTGCAAGTTTAATGGCGTTTTATTTATGTATTTTCGTGTTCGTTTGAACACCACCTAGTCGGATGATGTCGGAATTCCTGTCCGCCACAACTGCTGGTTAAGTCGGATTTGGATGCTTCATTCGAATATCAATCAAACACCCTAGAATATTACTTCTGATAGTGTATCAGATTGGGATATCACATTTTAAGTAGATGTACAGCAGTCTTTGAGGAAATATTGCACAAAACTTATCCGACCATCAGCTATGCAAAATAGTAGCATAAAATAATCACCGAATGTGGTATTGTATTTACATGTTTAGTATTTGACTAGGAAGTATGTACGTATGTATGAACGTAGAATGCTTGAACGTTTCAGATAATAGCTATTTATGCAACAAGTGCTAAAAGTCGACTTTTATGCGCGAAACATGAAAATTATGAAACGAAGCCGAAGGCTGAGTTTCATAACATGTCTCGCGCATAAACGACTTTTAGCACGCGTTGCATACAATATTTTATCTACGACCTTAATTTTACCGTTATTAATCCATAAATATCGATTTAAGAAAGGTTCGCATCTGCGACGTTTTTAATTTATGTCATAATGAATAGTAGGCCTGCGCCGCGGTGGCGATTGTTTGGCCACGCCCGTGCTGTCAAGGTGAGTTACGAAATGTAATTATTGATACTCCACATATGACTGTATTCATTACATAACGCTTTAATTATTTCAAAAACGCTTTACCTGTAACGCAAGAAGCAACTAGAATAGCTTTACAACTTCACTTGCAGTTCGAAATTGTAGTTTTGAACCTCGCTTCACTTTTAGCACATGTGCTAAAAGTAAACAGCTGATTTCTTTAAACACGGTAAACTATAAAACGTCACTTTTAGTGAAACAAGCTAGCGCTAAAAGGCCTACTTTTAGTAGTGGTCGTAAATAAAGATATTTGGTTTGATTAGTCACTTAGTTATAAAACGTGTTAATTGCAATTTTGATGTTGTGTTCATTCGCGAAATTCTTTGTTCAACAAAATTTACATAGCCATCTTAGTAAAGGCTTTTCTTTTCTTACTTAAAAATATTTAAGTTATTATTAGCTTACTCGTTAGTTTTAGTACTAGCATTGAACCTTCATTACTACTACATTACATATTAACTGTTATATAGGTATATGAAAAAGACCTTTAATCGTAATTATTCATTAATTATATTTTTAAAACTTTTTTAAACATTGGTTGATTGCTTGTAGTTGCAATATTACTGAAACCTTCGTATTCATAAAAAAACTGACAGAAATTGCATAATTTCTGTCATACTACTGGTATTTAAAAGTACAACTGCCAGAATTGAGGCTTTAATATCGTAAAGGTGTTGCAATTATGTTATTCAGGTAAATATTGATTAGCTGTGTTGCCATGAAATGAGTAAGTTGGGTTGCAGTCCCAAATAGTACAGAGCTCCAAGTTTCGTGTCCCACTTTTCACATGGCCACTGTATCGTATATCTGGAATATTACATAGGTACTTGTACACTTACACAAATGACTATTATTATAAAAAGGCATTTCACCGATTAGATACGACAAACTTAAAACATATTATTTTTAACAACTACAGGACATTGAATTGAAAGACTACAATTATATTACAGTTATCTAGATGAAACTGATCCTAGAGTCAAAGAAGTTAAGAACTTTGGTACAGTGTTAATGATGCTACTGAAATTTAATCAATTAGAAGAATATTATTGTATTAGAAGTGATTCTATATGATGTAAATTGTAATGTCTTTTCTTCATGTTAGTAGTTGTTTAGTATAGCTTCACGCCGTTCTCTTTTAATTTCCAACAACTGGAAAAATAGGAAAAAGCAGCACTAATTTGTGCGATTTTCATTTCACTATTATAAAAATTTTATTTTATCAAAATATTTTCAGTCTACATATTACTTTCATTTCCATTCACATTTAATCGCTGCAACATAAGGAACAGATTTAGTTTTTGTTTAATGCCTTTCTGTACTCAGAACTTATTGAACAGTATAAAATAAGGTCGTAGCTAGGAATTCACTTGAGGGGGGGGGGGGGAGGGGTTGAGCACGGGACTAAAGCGAATAAGTAACAACATTATTTTAAAATAAGCGTATATTAGAATATTTTAGTAAATATGTATAAAACGGTGGGTTGGTTAAGGCATTTCGAGGCCTTGATATAAATCAGAACTTTACATTTTCATAGCTTTGATAATTGATCACTTTTATGATAGTGACCTAGGGGTTGTGTAAATAAATCAAATAAAAGTTCATAGTTTGAAAGTTAAAATGCCCCGAGTGTCAAAACTTTCTAAATATAAATTTATTCTGTCAATTAAGCTCGAATTTTTTCTAAGCCTTTCGGTTGTTTACCTTCGTTTCCCAAGCTGATCCTACCGCCTTCGCCAAATATTTCCGTTTTGTAGCTAATCTGTTTTTTTTGTATATTGGTAATATCATTGTCAGGGCCTGCTGTGTTTCTATATGTCTCACTGCTCTGATTCCAAAAACAATCAAGTTTTGGTATAGTTCGAAAAATGTGAACATATCTTTTTCTAACCATCTTACAGGCATTTTAAAATTTGCAAATTTAGAAGAGAAATCGCTATCGATATAGACACTTCAGTGGTTCACACGCTTCGACTTGTTGAATTCGACAGACAAAGTGATAGCTTACAGCTCTTGACGCTAGTTGTACAAAAAATAGGGCGCATGCTAGAACTATACTTTAGGAACCAGGAATGGTAAAAAAAACTTAATTGTAATTTAGTTTACTCTGACAGAGTAGGTGCAACATTAAATAGTTCAAATACAAATGGCTAATTTTAGAAATAATTTGAAATGAAAGAACGCGAATGACTATCAATGTCCTAATTTTAAGACAAAAGAATTCTGTAATGAGCCCTTTGAGAGGGAAGATAAGTCGTTACGGACGTACATATAGTCGTTCATCAATCCAAAAGTGTATAGCAAGTACTGAAGCAGTTGCTTATGTATTTTACAAGAAATACGTGGGTTTGGCTGGCGGGAAGTGAGCCCACCTATGAAGGTGTAATGTCAGGTAAGTGTTTTTTTTAAGTATACCAGACT
The DNA here is from genome assembly GCA_940337035.1 of Agriotes lineatus. Lineage (NCBI taxonomy): Eukaryota > Metazoa > Arthropoda > Insecta > Coleoptera > Elateridae > Agriotes > Agriotes lineatus. The sequence goes on along the minus strand of OW679201.1, from coordinate 60,025,215 downwards.
TATTTGTAGTTACCGCCAACTTTCAATATTGCAGTTGCTTCGCGGCAGCGGCTTTAGCGACTTTCGCGCAGATATTAAAATTGGAGCACAGAGCTGTTATCCGACACCTCAGGATAAAGGGGCTGTTGGGCAAAGACAATAATCAGGATATGCAGACGATCTTAGATTACTTTATTGACGAAGGCATCATATGTCTACAAATAGAGACCACATAAATATTTATTTATCTCTAGGAACAGGAAAAAGTCCGATGGCGCCAAATTTGGCAAATACGTAGGGTGGGGTAACAGCTCGAACTTCAATGCTGAGCCTGCCTCTTTGAAATACGGCAACCCGTCGTTTTACTGTCGTGTACCATGGTGCATCGTCTTCCAAGGTCGTCAGCATATCCTGATTAATGATCTTGGACGACAGCAGACAACCCCTTTTTCCAGGAGTATCGGATAACAGCTTTCTGCTCCAATCTGCGCGAAAGTCGCTATACTGCGTCACTAACGCCGCTTCGTTCGGACAAGAAACGAACTGCCAAATTGAAAGTGGTTGTGCATTAAATATTTTACTTATGTGGTTTGCTTTACTTTGATTTTCAAAAGTACAATAACAGTAAGATTGAGTAACATTATTTTCAAGTGTGGCCATGTCTATTGCATTTAAAACATTTCTCCCTAGCTAACTATCATTCTATCAGCTACAAATAGAACTGTGGATATGTTATTACCCATGTTCATACCTTACAGGTTTTATCAATTAAGATTAAATGTGTATTATATATACTGATATCTACATTTTTAACCATGCTACAAGTATTTAATATTATTGCTATTAATGGAATGTTTAGTTTCTTCAGAGCTTCGAACGTTACAGTTATGATAACCGTAAGATTTTGACCGTTAGCATATTTAGTGTGCTACGAGTTGTTATACCTATTAGATGTATCCAGATCTTGATTTGATCTAAAGCTGTCATTTTGGGTTTATATTGGGAAACGGCTCCGATTGTAATAATCTTTTTGCCTCGATATATTCCGGCTAACCCATTTTCTTCTTTTGGTGGCTCATTCTTGATGTAGCAATTTAGCTTGACTTTCTACTGCGAACACAAGAGTGCTTCTTTTTTAGGTAACAAACCGCAGTTGGTCAATTATGCTTTCGATGTCAATTTGTGGACATGGGATTATACCAAAGCATGAGCATATATTCTCTGAACTGCGTTTTTCTTGACTGTATATTGTTAGGAAATCTAGGTGGAGGATAACTGCTTTTGGGTGGTGTATTCTGGCATTGGTAAGTATCTTTTTCGTTTTTCTTTTGAAGTTCCTTAACTATGTGTCAGTACAAAGCAATATTATGAAATAAACGGTGTTTCACTGTTTTTTTATTTATTCCTAGAATGATCGACTATTCAAGCCATGTATTAAAATGTAAAAGGGTTTTTCTAATTTTAATGAGTTATGTACTGCTAATTTATATTTGAATGGTTCTATGCTGCTCCAGTATAAATAGCCTACAGGCACATAATTTTCCATTATTTTCCCCATTAGAAGCATTTAATCAAATATTATCGAGAAACGATGCAGATTGCAACTATAAATCACTCTGAAACAGCAACCTTTAGCATTTCGAATTTACATGTTGCAGTTCAGATGGTATACGTAATAAAGCTGCCCGTAACACGCAAGCAATTTAGTAGACGTGCAAGGCAGTTTGCGATTCATCCCAGCGAAAATCCACAAACGTCCCGCGGCTCCGGGGATCCCTTCGTATCGCCGACTCTCTAGCACGGCTGACGTGCAACCTCCTTGGAGCAAAGATTATTTCGAACTGTCCCAACGTCTGAGTTGTAGTGATTGCTTTTTAGGATTTGAATGGAACGGATTACTTCCACACCTGGGACTGCAAGGTTCAGAAAAGGCGCAATGTGCTCTGTACACGTGTTTGCATGTGTGGCGGGTTATTGATCCTTCAAAACTGCATTTCTGCTGCAGCATTAAAAATTTACCTGACTGTAGTCTTGGTCGAACAGCCTCGTCCCCTGGTGCAACGCTGCGGACACGAGAATGTACACCAGGCATTTGTACACGTTGGGCATGGTGCAAAATTTCCGGGCCATCGGAGCGTGACAGACGTAGATGTATCTTTGCACTGCCAGTGCAAGCGTCAGCCATATGCTGGCGGTGTGGAACATGTTGGGGATGATCTGGAAATAGTTTTTTCGGTAATTACATGCTATTCGTCACAAACCTCAAAAAATAGTGTTAAAATATGCAAATGTGGACCTTAAGATGAAATATCGTATGTGGCGCCATAAAAAATTGCAGAACTCTCAGCCAGTCGCATGGGAAATAGGGATAAGAATATTGTCTAAATTACAAGGCCTAGGAAAAATGGTATAAAATCACTGTCTGGAGAAAAGCTGGGGTTTAAAATGTTTGCTGCTATACCATGTGCATTGTAGATGCTTATTACAAAAGCAACGATATACTCACTATATTGTCACCGCTGAACGCTCCAACACGCAATATTATTAGAATAAATTAAAAACAATCTTATAATACTTCAAAATAATCCGGATAGCGAGCTGTGAATACCCCGTAATTAATAGCGTTCAACTGGCCAGGTAAGCTCTTCAAACCCGAATACTGGCGCCACTAACTTAATTGTTCAATAAACTCGCGAATCTAAGTTGAAAGAGACTCTCGTAATATGGTAATCGCAACTTACATTGAAAGAAAGATCTCAAAATTACACTTATCAGATGTAGGCTCTTGGTTAAACTATAAATTATTACAGCAAATAAAATACTGGATCTATGATATTTACACGTAAGTGAGGCGAACCCTATATTAAACCTGCGATATCTACACGCTGCGTTTAAAGAATAACGTATATAATTTCAAATTGAAGCTTAACATACAAATGCATAAAGCTCAAGGTATTTAGAATATAACCTAACATTAATAATTTATTAATATGTCAATAAGTCCGGCATAAACAAGAAAATTTGAATATCGCAAGCTCTCAAACTTATTTATGACAGTACACTTTGCTTGTGGGAATTATTTATTTAAATGAAACCAAGGTTGTGGCTTATGTGTAGAATCCAGCGTCCTACAAACACGAAGTCCACATGACCAAAGTTGTGTAAAACATTTTGAATTGTTAGAAACCTACGGCTAATTTAGAATTATTTTCTGGATCCCGAAGTTAAGATTCCGTCTGTATATAAGTATCTCGAATTTTGTGCATGCATTCAGTTGTTTTCTAGCGGCACACATCTGTGTTATCGATCCAGTCTACGCGCCAGCCACGCACGTATTTCTTATCGATCCGCCGCAGGCGTGAATTTCTCGTATAAGCGCTTACGCTTTGAGCCAGAATAAAAGACAGTTGCCGTGTGTTAGCGAGAGCGAGCACGAATGTTTGCCCCCACTATTTATCGCTTGCGAAGCTCTTCACGCGTTTTTCGAGACAGATTTGGTCCGGGGTCGCAAGAAGAAACAGGTTTTTTTGAGAGATATTTGTTTAATGTGTGAAAAGCGACGTACGTTTGCCTTCAATTGTTTCCCATTTTATGTACTTACTGAACTGCACGGGGTAGTTTTGGTTGTTGGGCGAACTTAGTTGTTGTGTACCGATGTAAGCCTTTGAGGTTTTCGTTTATCATGAAGAGGCAAGTCTTAAAATGTTGTTTGACGGATTCTCCGTGAAAACTCAGTAGCGGCTTACCATGTTTCGCAAAGCCCCGCTTATACCATTCTGCCCATTTACCGCTGCGGGCTTCGATTGTGTCTTGTTAGAGGATAATGTCCCAGGCTTCTTTTCGTCGGCCACTCCCGTTGATTTGGTGCAGCTCTTTTAGGTGCCTATCGCAGTGTTTAGAACAGTAACCGTTTGCAGCAACGTAGGGCGTCGTTTACAGCTAACTCAAGCTTCTTACAGGTATCGTTCTATTGTAATAGCTTTAGTGCCAAAAATTTAGGTGTACAGACTGTTTCGCCGAAGTGCCAGCCAGTTTGCGTAACGTTGCGGATATTGTAGCATTTATTGTTTGCACCTTTGGTTTTTAAACCACTCTAGTTGTTTACCTGCCAATTTAATTCAGTACCTCCAGATTTCATGAGTCTGTTTAACTTTACGTCGTGGCATTTGAAGTTGAATGCCGCCTTTTATTGTTGTTTATTGAGTCCGTAATTGGATAATTTAATGTTAATACCGTTTATTAGTCATTTCAATAGTTGATGTCAAGTTTACCGCATTCTTAATATATTAAGACGTTACGTAATTTACATATCTAACCATTACTAACCTATTTCGTATTTTTATGTACTCAACCTTTTTTCATTTAAATATTTTGCTAACACATTTCATGTTTGTTTAACTGTGGTTTTTTTGATGTTGTAAATGCGATTTGTGTATGTATTTTTCCAGTGTAAACGGAGTTTAGCAAACTGCTCAAGTGAGTTCTCGAAAGGTAAGTCCAATGATGTTGCACGTGGCTCGCTGACCAGGACACTGCCAACGTTATAGTTGAAAGGGCTCACATTATGCTTCCACTTTCCTCAGTGGGGTTACCTATGCCTTTTTTCCTTTTAGGAATCGTGGTGGTGGGGCCTCAGCATTTAAGATCTGATTTTTGTTTTTAGGCCGTTGCCCTGTGTTATCAAGTGTTGGACCCCCTCGCTCACTGAAGTCAGTTGGCATCTCTTTTGTAACGGGCTGCGGCAGCGTTCCTATGTAATCCATTCCCGATTTTGAGTTAGTTTACGCGCTAGTCGTTTAGTATTGATTAGCCAGTCGTAAATACCGTTTCGTAACGTTACCATCCCCAACAGAAACTCGCATTCTAGAAAGTAACTCTGTCAATGCGATAACACGAAAAGTCTTCCAGTCCAAAAATCCAAAAAAGGGGAAGCCACGAAACAATAGCCATTTGCTTGTAGAAGCGGAGTGTATTTAGAAAACTCACTTCTGGTGTCAATCGGCTCAACGTTCTTTTCCCAGCAACAAGTGCATTTTGTTTAGTTCGCGGAGACGTGTGTTCGGATGATTACAGCTAAAGAAAATAGACTTTTCGTAAGCACCCATTAGTCGATTTCGAGACTTCCTGTATTTTATGTGAGTGCTACAGTAGCAGTCGTCTAACGAAAGTAAGTTTTGATTGGATGCTCTTTCGTTCGCCATTGTATCTGAGAACCGGTACGAGCGCATGGTTCCAAACCCTGAGGCTTCCGCTTGAAAGGATTGCCGCCGTCCAGCAATAGGAAAGGAATTCAACAAGATGGTTTCACAACAATGTTGGTAAATATGTGAGCTTTTGGCTTCTCGTTTATATTTGAGCGCATTTGTACTGTTTACTGGATTTAAGTTTTTGTAAAGAACCGTGTACCGTCTCGACTGTTAGATAGCCGGCCTTCAAATGTGCCCATGTACTCACTATGGTTTAATTTTGGCATACATTTGGAATCGATCTATATTATTAAATATTTTGGAAACAACTTCTTTCATTTAACACGTCCGCGGTTTATGTTCCTTACTAAAGACGGTGTTTGCCAGTTATTGCATATACTTTTGTCATATAAAGTGACTTTATTTTCATCCGTGTTGTTATAGCCTCTTAACCAAATTAATTTTAGTATCGTTAAGAGCTTCATTACCGCACTCAGTGCGGTAATGGATATTACCGCACTCAGTGCGGTAATGGATAGATATTACCGCACTCAGTGCGGTAATGAATATTACCGCACTCTTTTTATACATTGAACCAGAGTTTATTAATGAAGATAAAATATTGAACAATACAGGTTTGCTTATGGCACACAACGAAACTCGTTTGATTGCCGCAAAACTCGGCTCACCGCCTCGTTTTGGCAATCAAACTCGTTTCGTTAAGATGCTCATAATCAAACTTGTATCGTTAATATCTATTACCAGAACAAATGCCTTATTTCCGTACAGAATTATTAATGCGGCTATAATAAGAATCAAGAAAAATTGATAGTTTATTAAGTCTGGCAAAAATTACTAGGGATCAGAAATAGCAACATCATGTTTCTTCGCTTCGTTTTATGAGACTAAATGCAACTAATATGCATGAGATACAGATAAGTTTAATTATAAGCAAAGAACTTCCTGAGGCATCGTCGTAGAAATTTGTTTAGGGATTGATTTATGTCTGTTCCCATCTAAAAAATTACATTTTAGTGAGTGGCGTTTAGTGCGTGAAATTCGATATTCATCGACTTTTATGATAGCTGCCTCTGCCACTTCAATTGAAAAGAAAAACGCATTTCTCTCCCAGACGGCACTAGCGCACACAAAGAATTCGTAACGACAATTTTTGCGCTCGCTCAGTTGAAAACGCCATGTTATTTGAATAAGAAGGCGTCGGCGGGGAATACTAAATATTCCAAATGTCAACTTCGTCAGGGTGAATACGTGCGAATCATGAGAAGATAGGTACAAATCCCGCAAACTGTAACACAGGGGGCGCCACGGGCGGCGATAGACAGCGAGTCTCTCGGGTCTTAAGCTTATTTCTGGAGATGGTCATTTTGGGGATAAGCATATTTGCTCTTTTCAATGTTGCAGTTCCACTCAGAGAGAATCCCCAAGAAGCCTAGCTATTGATAGCTAAATGCGCAGTTTTATAACCTGCGGTTTTATGTGTTCTTTATGGACGACATTAATAAAAATTCCCATAAAATAGCATAGACGTCTTTTGTCTCTATGAAATTATGCTATACGGAACACGAGCGCCACTTTCTTAGAAATAAAAAAGGTTTCTTTTGATACAGTACATAAAATAGCAATGCCTCAATTACAAAGTGTTACTAGTTAATAAAACACTGAGCAAATCCACTTTATTTTCTCGAAGACGGTTACGCTACCATTGTAAAAGGTCTCGAATCTATTTATTAGAAATCTAAAGTACTTGAACAGAAAAGACATGAAGATTTTGTTACATTGTTACATGCTGTTGCAGTTGTGAACTGTAGAATAGAGAAATAGAGCTGATCATTATGATAAAAAAATATATTATGTTGTACACATAATATGCGATGATTTCGGTTAAAGAGAATTCACAAAAGAGACAGGAACTAACTATTGCGACGCCTAGACGAAAGAAATAGATTTAAGAACAAGTCTTGGCCATTATCAATATCGCTAGCGGAGAGCATGGATGGAGCATATTTACCCTTTTCGGTTTCTTTCAATAACTTAAAAAAATCTCGCCGGGGCCGAGATTCGAACTCGCGATCTTACGCTCTGTAGTCCGGTGGCGTGCCGCTTCACCATTCTGAGAGAATTTTTACAGCTAATCAGAATACGATTCGACAAACACATACATAAAAAAGCGACTGATACCGCCCAAAAGCTTTTCAGTTGTTTCTGCTTCAGAATCTTGACGTAAATACCAATGACATTTCCCAATGATGTTTTTCCTATTTCTGTAAATAAGGGCATTATGAACATTTTCATTTTTAAGTGGCATATTAGAAGCGTAATTTAAGTGACGTGGCAGATTTTTTTGCAATTGTTTAGTTATTATTTATTCAAAAAACCAATTCCAGGTCACAAAATAAACAAAACAGTCGTGGACAGTGTATAGAGTGTCCCCATAATAAACACTTGTGAATGAGACATATGCAGTAATTGTAACCTAAGCTATCATATTGAAACAAGCACATCCGTTATTAAAACTGTATTAAAATTCAATAACTTACAACTCTGTATACATACAATTTTTCAAGTTGCCTACGCTATTTTGCGGGTTTTGCCAATTCAGCGACCTACTGGACTGGTCTGTTATTCCGCGAGTTGCGTATACATACAGCTATATTGAATTACAAATGTTGACATGCGATTGCAGCTTGATCTAAGGATGAATTAGGAAATGTGACGCATGCACTTAAATAGGCCGCAATATTGCAAATTGTAAACTAAATGTTAAATATAATTTCCTAAATAATTTTGGGTTAATACCCAAATTAAATATGACCAATCGTAGTTTGAACAGCTATATGGGAGTCCAAAAATTAGTAGTAGATTGAATTGGGTTGCGTCAGAGGCTGATATATGAATATCAGATGTTTATAATATTTATGTGCCGATGTTTAATAGTTTATGGCCATTTTCCCAGAACCGGTCCAAAACACTGCTACTTAATTATCAACAACTTCTAACGAACAAAATTTCATAGGTAGGGCGTGTTCTTGATTATAAACCTTCCATTATTGAAATGTGCTGTCTGAGAAACATTACCAATGCCAGCTTGTGCAGAGACATCGAAAAGCACTGATCAGGTAATCACTTACTATAGGCAACCCATTTACAACTGTTGGCAACAAAGTTTCTAAATTTAAATATGTCAGTAGCAGTGGCGTGCCACGTATTAGGAATCTACATGTTGTCGGAAGCTATTTACTCGCAACAATTTAAAAGCCAGTAACTAAGTTCTATATAAAACTGTTGTTGACGCAGAAAAATAAAAAGTCGTAACGTATAAAATTAACGCAATGTAAGAATACAAAACTACAAGATCATCATTCTCAGAAATCTTAAATCGGTGCTTGCATGCAACAATAAAACATTAAATTCATGAGATTCCCAAATGTCACTGTTCACTTGGTCTTTAATAATTTATTATGAATCTGTAAATTCTTTTATAGCAGATATAAAAATTCAGCAAAACTATTTCTTCATTTAAATACCTTACGACTCTTCGTCCTATAACTTTTTGTTTCACATATTTAGCTTTCTGCTAATAAACAAATGTAATAAACATAATAAAATATAAATTCTGAGTTCATTTCTAAATTCTGGCTACTTGAGAATGTCCATTCACATTTCATTTAAAATTTTGAATTATAGAATTGAGTTGTGATTAAAAATACCAAAGAATCCTGTTTCATTATAAGCTACATTTTTTTATTATACTCGTCTAGCACTTTTTTCTTCACATTACATTGTTTTCTAATAATTGTGACTTGCTTAAGTGCTCTGATTTATCTTTTGATATTTCTGTCCTGTGATTTTCGAATATTCATATTCTTCAGAATGCAAGCATACTTGCAGAAAATGAATTCTGATGATCCCATCATTTTGCCTTACTTTTTTTAGAACGGTGATTACAGTACGTCTAGTGAATATACTACTCCAGCAACTGCAATGCATTTAGTTTCGAATTTAGACTAAATTATTCACTTTGCTGCTTTTCGTTGCCATCACTGCAGTCACCAACTGATTACAATATCTCTTTGGTAAAAGTTAAACATGTACCAATGATACAAGCCGGTTAATGTAATTACCGCATATTTTGAGTATTGCAAATAATTAGTTTCGCCAAACATTCGGTGTCAAGCGCATTGAGTGTTAACAAAAATGCCTCGCCGTAGTTTGCATGTTGACGAGAGAAAGAAAAACGTCGTGGATTTAATATAAACTGGTTAAACAAGTTTCAAGTACGACAACCCAGTAATTCTCTATTGGCGTCGTGAAATCAGTCAAACATAGATAGCATCACAAACACTCTTAAATATATACGTGTTTATTTTACTGCGAGGATGCACAAGAGGATGCCAATAGTTTGACATAGCTTCGCTTAACTACCAGAGCTAACAACCTTGAGATGAACGAATATATTCGCTAGACGTACTTCTTCTTCTTTAAGAATTCTCTATTGGCGTCGAAGAAATCAGTCAAACATAGATAGCATCACAAACACTCTTAAATATATACGTGTTTATTTTACTGCGAGGATACACAAGAGGATGCCAATGGTTTGACATCGCCTCGCATAACTACCAGAGCTAACAACCTTGAGATGAACGAATATATTCACTAGACGTGCTCTAATTATTATTTCAGTAACCTGAAGCTTTATTACAGGCTTCAACTTTTTGTGGCACTCTTCGCACATCTTTTTACCTACTATTAATCTATTACCTAATAACTTTAATTATTTAGCATTTTTGGAAATACTCTCGCTTGTGGGCCATATGCAACCGCAAGTTCAGTACCGGTTATCGCCCTACCTTCACGTGGTTTGACATTTTATTGGTCTTTTCCGAGTAACCCTAGATATCCTCCACGTGGACTCAATTTAACTTCCACAAATCTTAGAATTTTGATGCTACTGGCATGGTATCCTCTATTTGTTTAGCTGCACATCGCACGTTGGGGGCTCCTGGGCTTACGAATCATTCTAGCTCGATTGCGACTCCTGCTCTCGACGCACGTGGTCAGCGAGTGCAGGTGAGATATATTTTCCTCCACTTTTTGTTTATCTGCGGCCGTAACTTACGCCCTTCGGTTGAAATCGAGCTACTCGTTGAATTGCGTCTTTACTTATCACATATTTTAATTCGCCATAATTTGTAATCGGTAAAGTAAAGTAAAGTTCTACTGCCGCTTGCACTTATTGAGCGATTGGAGCTAGGGGATTTATTTAAAATGCAATAAACAGTACCGTATCTATAATTGCGTTTTTTTGGTGACGCTTTGTTGTGCAACTGAATTAGCGAGCCATTTTTAAATACTTAATCATGCTTTTCCAATGTGGGTTTTCTTACTTCGCCGAATCGGTATCGAGCGCTCTTAATTAATCAAATCATTGTGCGCTTTATAATACTCATTTAGTGTTAATGGAGTTTTTTGAGATAGTGTATGTAACAATAATGTGGATCTAAGCTTTTTGAATTTTAGGGCCCGTCTTGAAATTCGTAGCAAAATCCTAATTTTTGCTTCGTAAAGTCGCAGATTTATGAAAACTATCAAAATCTGAAATTTTATAAAAGGATAAAACAGAACTTAAAGCGGGCGCTTGACCTTGTTCAACTGAGTGTGTTCAGAATAGCATTTCAATACGTAGGCCTGTAAATGTATATTGTTCCTTGTGCATTTGTAGGTGTTAAGAAATAAAGAGAATTGAGTAAAAGTTACACGGGCGTAAGTATGCGGATTCCACACCAGAAAGAACAGCAAAAGCTGACTTGGCCTAGCCAAATGAAGGTGCTTCGTTTGCGTGCACAAGTTCGTACATTTCCTAGGGAACTCCTACAGTAAGAAGAATTTTAACATTGACTTCGCGAAAAGCAAAGAAGTCTTGCATACGTTGCTGTTTGCCAATTTAAAAAATCAACTAGTCAATAATAGAAGCGGCCGCGTCATCGCGTGACGCAGTAGTGGAAGCATCGCCGGGCCGACCTGCGAGAACTAAATCCAGGTATTTCTTACTAGGCAGCGAATTAGGCTGAGCGAGCCATAGAACGTCAACGAACTTATGTGTACGGTGTCTAGGGTTTGGTGCACACTGAGCGTGAACATATTCGCAGTAGATTGTTACCACAAAGTCGCCGTTAGAAAGAGCTGTCGGAGTAATTTTAGTATTATTGTTTTGTGTCTCACCACTGTGATGTCTTCGCGGTAGATTATCCCATAAATATGTAGTGGAAGCAGCTTTTTACACGTATAGTAATATTTTTGTTCATGTAAATGCGATGTAGAAACTGCTACTCGCTTTACGGTGTAGTATTTAGATTTATTATTAGTTAGCGTTGTCTTTTACAGGAGATATGTTGTTGATTTGCTTGTAAATAAGTTGGATTTTTATTTGAGTAAATGTTCGGTGCTAATATTTTCAGCTTAGCAAAAGTACAGTACCGGTACAGGTCAAGCTTAATTTCTCAAGATGGGCTTTGACTAACCACGAACTGAGGTAAGAATAAGGAAGATGTCATTGCTATTGAGCGACCTGGCAATAAAAAAGATCAAAAGTACTTTATACAAGTGTACGTGCTAGGACTCTTTCATTACAATTTGACGACCACAATGTGGGCTTCAAACTTTAACATTATAAGTTTGTTATTCAGTATTTTAAGAACAGCGCCGTTTAAGTTGCACCTATAAAGTTATATTTTGAATTTTCGCCATTTATACACGATGTATCTACAAAAAAACATATTGCTCAAGTCATGCAGGGTGTCCACGGAATAGTACACGTCTGTTGTTTTAACAATTGGTAAGCCAACGTACGTACCACAGGATACTGCACTATCTTTACTAATATTTCAGTTGTCATGAATCACAGCTACCTGATTACTAAATATGACATATGTTTCGCTGTAAAGTAAACTTTAATACCTTCAGGGGTAATATAATAAATAGTACGCTATTATCAATGATATTTTGATGAATAATATAAGTTATAATCCCAAAGTTAAAGATATGAGTCTATGTAGCGAGTTCTATTATCTTGCATTGGTATTATAACGTGATGATATTCATTAAAAAAGTATAGATTATTAGGCATACTGCAATTATATTTACGAAGAGACTAAAATTATTTAAAATATATGCTCAAAAGAGCGTAATACTATTTTATTATAACAGTAATAATACTAATGTTCAATGCTTGTCCCAAACGCACTTTGTGTTACTTATACTTAAAACGTGTACGGCCAGAGTGCGTCTCTGTAACTTGCAGGTCTATGTGGACAGTCTATTTTATTTCGGGGCTGTAGTGCCTAATTTTAATTTTGCGCGCAACCCTTCGGGTGGCATTTGGTCTTATCAGTACGTGGAAGCATGCTATGATGGCCAGTAGTTAGCGTCCCTAAAATTGTTCAAGTATGCGGGCATGTTTTTTTCGTCTTGGTGGAATTCGCCCTCGCTGATGACAGCGGAATATTGCAATGTGGCAGTTTGTTGAGAAGTTCTTTCTTACACCAATTCTTGGTGGATTTTTGGAAGTACACTGGTGTCCCATTTTACACGTGGCCCCACTATCCGGATTAACTCGATTAGAGTTTTTTCGTAACGTGTTTAAAGCGTTTTGATTCTGTCTTGGGAATTTTATATAGCCGCAGGAGCAACATTTAACCATTTAATTCCCTGCGTGGTTATGAAAGGTTTTGCAGTCCGACATCGAGTCCAATGACCTTGAACCAGTGGTGGCCCTGAAAGCACTTTCCAAACCCAGCTTTCTGTGTGTTAGTTTTTGCGTAATCCTCCGGTGTTTCGTGTTGACCTATGTAAGCATTCGATGAGGGCCTGGAAGTGCGACAAAAGGAAGTTACGTATTATGTAATGGTTTCCCCTTTCGCTTTTAAACATTTTCGTATGCTGTGTCTAGTAATATCTGCGTTGCTGCAGATTCCTGCTTGAAATTCATTCAGAATCGGATAGGTTTTATTATGGACTTTCGCCGTCATGTACAGTTCGCTTCGCGAACTAGGTAAATTTATGCACTTAATGGTTTTCATCCTCGGAGCCTAGTTTAGTGTTCGTTACAGTTTTAAATTGTTGTTGCTCACATGTAATGTAATTTATTTGTGTATATTTTATTGATATTGGTAACTTATTCGCAAGTCGAGTTAATATGTTTTGAGATGCACTTTATTTTTGCATTTATTGAACACCTTTACTTTGTCCTATATTTGATAATCATATGTACTTTGTACTGGGTTGTATATTATTCTATTATGTGATTATATACTGTGATATAATGATTGGTCTTGTTCTTTGTTACTGCTACCCGAATTTGTGTACTTTCTTTCAGATTATTTTGCTACACTGAAGTTACGATTTCTAAGTGATGCCTAAATACATTTGTTCTTAGTTAAAAGATTCCTTAGCTTTTTTTGGCTTTTTAAGTAATCTTAGTACTTAAAGAACTGCACGCCGTCTCCACTGAGTTAGTCGGGCACGCAATTGTATCCGTGTCGTCATTAGACGACGAATCAATTTTAGGTAACAAACGTACGACATAACCAAGAAAAATCAACTGAAGTGTCTAAGTTATTGTATTTGACAAGTGAAACAAAACCAAGTTAGGTTGTACCAAATCGATAATAGCGAGTCGCTATATTGTCAGCATGGTAGAAGGGCCTGTTGGCAAATGCCCTAAATTTGAGAGATTATGATTGGGTAAAAATTCAAGGAATTATATTCTCATAAAAATCCATTCAAGTGACTAGAAAACTAATATTAGAGGAATGTCATAAATATGTTGCAGCAGCTGAATGAGTAGTTTCATAGATATTAAAATTCGGTTTACTGTCCAAAATGTCTGCGATTAGCTTCGCGCATATATCCAGTTAAATATTTTAGTATTTTGTGGAAGTATTGTGGGTTGCATATTATACAATGTCAGGGTGGAATTCTCTCATCAATCACCTTGCATACTTGATTACTTGTTATGTTTTGTGAATTTGTAAAATTTTATTAACCCCGAATTGTATTGGTATTTTAAATAGTGTTCAAAAACGTGTCAAAATTAGGTCAAAAATAGTTAAAAAAAATAAGTTAAGCACATGGAAAAAATTTATATGCATATGAGCACATACTCTGAAGTACACTAATAATTGACTAACTATTTTTGCATATGCACAGCTTTGATTGTAGTCGAAAACCACCCTTTAGTAGACGCTTATGTGGACAATAACGTGTAGCCCAGATGTGGGTTTAAAAGCAATATTGAGTATTTGGGCTTAACAGCTCCGCTTTTTATATCCCGTATATCCAATATCGGAGGGAGTTTATGATCCCCAGGAAGTTAGCGCCGGGGCTTGCAAAACACGCGAGGAAACGAGTACTTACGTTTTTTATGTGTTTTGCAAGCAGCGTGTGAAGTTAAGTCGCTGATACTGGAAGTTTGCAATAAATCGAGTCGGCAACGCTCGAGATAAGGAATGTGGCGGGGAAAACACGAACTATTCCACATAAAATATGATTTTTTCCACAGAAGGAAATAATCCGGCGCTGGGTGATGCGGGAATATTTTAAGGGCGGAGCAGTGCCCGGCATATGAAATTTTCATAGGTGAGATAATAAATTATTCGGCCTAACTTATCTGGCCATCGCTTGTTTTCCCGTTTTTTTTTGTGTAAAGTAGCAAGCGATAAGAGGTAAAATTAGTACAAATTTGCATTTGGGCAGTGGGTCGTGACTGGTGTTGTTTATGCTACTAGCGGTGCCAAAGCTTACTTTAAATGTCAAAGTGCATAACCAATGCTGTACAAACAGTGCATAGTTAGCATATAATTTAAATTGCATATGCTAAATGATCATTCTGCTGTTTTCGTAGAACAAGCCAATTATTGACAACATAAACATGAACCGGTAACAGAGAGTTACTGTTTCCTCATTAAGTCTTATACAGATCCACGATGCGATTCTTAACCTTTCAAACTAACTTTCAATAGTAGCCAGCGACACAGCTTCAACTTAACGAACCGTATACGTTTTATAATAAAAAAAAAAAGTTAAATACTAATAAATCTTAGAAACAAATGAGTATTTTAGTGCTATAAGAAAAAGAGTGTATAAAAGTTGTAGGAACTGTCTTTCATAGATTCATGTGTTTTCTGTACTCAACTGGTGACTCGTACGACAAATTGAGCAACTTATGCGGAAGCCACTTTTTTCAAAAAATTAAAACCGTGATTTAGATCGGGAAACACAAGTTTCGGTCCTGGAATTTGTACTCTTGGTTGCCAATAGAATGTAGAATATTCATAAGTAGAAACGGCTAGAAGCTATCATCGAAATTGGTGTTTTATCTTTTATGTTGTATAAGCCCTACGTGAGGGCTTTAAGTATGAACTTGAAAAACAAGCATTTTTCCACATACGTATCCGCAGCTACTTTTGAACTACGATTAGTAAAGAAAATTTTACAGAACTACTAACACTAACAATTCAATTAGAACAAGTGCTCAAATAAATTGATTCTCTGGTGAGGTTCCCTGAAGGTATTTTATTTGTTCGCACCAACGAACGACAGCCACAAGCTAAGCAAAAAAATATACGTAGAGAAGAAGGAAGCTGCGCAGGTATATGATCTAAATGAGTCAGAAGACGTGCGAAATAGATTTAACAAATGTGTGTAGGTTTTGGTACGTATTAAAAGTAGGAATTCCTTCTTTAATTTGCTACCGGCAATGCTTGAAACGTAGCATCATTGCTAAGCAGTAACATCCTCAAGTATTTTTAAATCAAAGCAGTCGTCTAGGGTTTTCCAGGAAAGCTGACAATTGAACCGAAGAAAAATATTCCAGCATATGAAGTATAGGTTTAATACTCTATAGATCGTTTCAAACTTCAAATTCAGTACAGTGTTTTAAGCAGAACAACGTTGCAACGTCTCAGCATAAATCTCATCGGAAGTAAATACGCACCAGCCAATTATAAATAAATCACGCTTGTAAATTTTGAGTCACTTAGTAATCGCTAATGGCTTGCTTCGTCTATAACGTATACGGCATTACTTCAAGAAAACTTAGACCGTCGGCCGCTGCCGAGAAGTGCCAACGTCGACGTCGCCCAGAAAACTCCCATAAGGTTTACATGGTCCTATGCTTCCCGTACCGAACTTGAAATATGAAACGATCTATAGGAACATGGAAATACGCTGCGTTCAGTTTTCAATACATCAATTACAAATTTCTAACAAGGTTGTCAGGTGTTTTCCATTAAATAGTGTCATCTGAGTATTTGGGCGTAGAAAACAGTGGCATTATAACAGACGTCCATAACAGCAGACGTTGAATGTTTTCTACACGAGTGATTTACGTTAATACCTAGTTCAATTTAAAAGTTTGGTTAAAGCTGACAATGATCAACTCGAGAGAAATAATCGACAGATAAGAAATAAAGGGTATGTAACTGTACAAGAACGAAAAGTAGTAAAAGCCATCCAGAAACTAAAAAAATAACAAGCGAAGCCAAAATTCAAACAATCTGCTTAAATATTATGATCTACATTAGCTAAAGAAATGACAATAATTTTACTAAAAGTATTTGAAAATAGGAAAATACCGGATGAGAGGGATACTGATGCCACTATTTAACAAAGGAGATTGTAAAATGCCAGAAAACTATAGATATAGAGTTATTAATCTGCCGAATCCTACTTTGAAACTCACGACAAGGATTACACAGAAATTAACAACATGACTACCGTTTGCATCAAAAAGCAAGGTTTTAGGAATGGAAGACCATGCCTAGATGCTATCTTTATACTAAAGCAAATTACGGAAAGGGCATTTAAATTTAATAACCTCGTCGTTATGAGCTTGGTTGACGTGCGGAAGGCCTTTTGTTAGACCCGTTTGGAATTTGACACCGCCATTGGGTTTATGTACACGATAAAGTGGTGAATAGACCGCAAACTTGGCCTGTTTTAAGTTCATCATGAGAAGCGAGATACAACGGAGCAACTGACTTAAGGTAAAGAGGCTAGATGTAATGTGGTTATTACTGTTCCGTGAATGTAGCTGCTGGGAAAGCCTCCCTGTGCCAGTTTCGCGACTTTGTCGGATGTACAGTTTACTGATATGGGATTCTTTAACGAGCATCGTGGAGAAGGCACTGTAAGGCGATTGAAACCACTCCGGAATGTGCCAGATTCCACAGGATGCTCTTTAAAGACTCTTAAATCGCAAAAGGCAATTTAAAAATCACAACGGGTGAGTTTACTAGAACAGGAAACGAAACCATGACCGAACTGTTTTGGGTATACTTTTCTAAATCAGTAACCAAGGGAGGACTGGCAGACTGTAGAAAATGTAATCAGTTTGCTAAGATCAAATGAGAGATAGACTCATTTGAACCGTACACATCTCCAGAACCGGATAAGATTTTTCCAGCCATGCTTCAGAAGCATTCAGACCTTCTACTTGCTAGAATCTGCATGGTTCTCAGAGCCAGTTTAGCTCTGAGCTACATGCTTAGAATATGTGAACTAACCAGGGCGGTTTTCATACAAAAGACTGGTAAAGCAAATTATTCTGAGACAAAGCGTTTTCGACCAATTAGTCTTATGTCATTCCTACTTAATACAATGGAGAAACTGCTCGACCAGCACATTAGGGATGGTGTTCTGGTAACTAGTCCTCTACACAAAAACCACTTTGTCTATGAACAAGTTTATTTACAGAAACATCGCTTGACCATTTCGTCAAAAAGGCGAAAAAGACGTTGGAGTACAAAGCGATCCTTCTAGAAGTTATCATAGACATAGAAGCAGCATTTGACATCATATCCTTCAGGTCAATTACAACATCCTTGCATGCCTAGAAGAATGGTGGTCTACACTTAAGTGCTGGATGAAACCGTGGCAGTTCGGGTGACAGGAGAGTGTCCCCAGGGAGGAGTTCTCTCCCCCTGCTATGGAACCTTGTCATAGACGAGTTTCTAAGAGGGCGCAGCAGTATAAGGTTCTCTCCCTTAGGATACGCTGATGATATTGTCATAGTAATAGAAAGGAGATTTGCCAAAGTAGTCAGAGAGCGGATGCAACAGGCCCTGAACATTGTATCTAGGTGGACTGAAAGAGGAGGCTTTAGGGTCAGTACCGTATGATATCATTTATGCGAAGAAAGAACTTAAGGAGCTTGAAACCCTTGCTTCTTTGCTCAAAAAGAAACTCCTTTGCCGGGAGATGTAAGTACTTGGGTGTTATATTGGACTCCAAACAAACCTGGAACCAATATTATCGGAAGCTATGTTAGTGATAGTTAAACGAACATATGACAAATCTTCGGGTTGCAAACCAGGAATGGTGTGGTGTCCCAAGACCAAACAAGAATCCACTAAACTAGAGCTAAACAAGATACCACGTCTTGCACGTCTTGGCGTAACATAAGAAATAAGAGTAACGCCCACTGCTGAAATGGCGACTCTTCTAGATCTCCTCCTCTACATATAGTAATACAGAGCAGGGCCAGATTGGCAATCCATAGATTGCATAATTTACTGTACAACTTTTGTTTAGGTACAGAACACACGAGTATAGTTGGCAGCATAGAGGGTCCTCTACTTGAAATGGGGATGGACTATATGACTCCGAAATATCTCGTAGCACTCTTTGAGGTGATAATTCAAGATCGTGAAGAGTGGAAAGCAGACCAACAGGATACACCTCCTGAAAGCTTTATCTGGTACACGAACGGTTCTAATATTGAGACTGGTGGTGCCGCATCAGGAATTTATGGCTTCTCACTGGGTAAGCACACGTCCGTATTTCAAACGAAAATATAAGTAATACCCTGTGTGACAGCGAAAACAAACGAAGGGCTTATAAACATACACGAATCTATATTATGTTGGACAGCCAGGTGGCTCTGAAGGCTCTCTCGAGCAGTAAGTATTATTCCAGACTGGTATGGAAGTAGCTAGAGGAACTCCATGACTTTGCAGAATAGAATTGGTGAGAGTATTCTGGGTATCAGGTCATTGAGGAATAGACGGTGATGAGAAAGCCATTAACTAGCAAGACAGGGATCGACTGAGGCTTATCTTGGCCCAGACCAGCCTTAGAAATTTCAAGAGTTATAACCACAAAACGTAACTGTAATAAAAGCTTAATTTACAGGATACTAAGTACTAAACACATTAGCGAATATGTCAAACTTCACAATAAGGCTTCTAGGCTGCAATGTCCCTGTTACCATTCTTGAAGATGTCTAGCTTTGGTCCCGCCTTAAGTTTAAGTTCCCAGAAAATTATTAGCCGCTAGCGTGGGGTCGCCCCCTGCCAGGATTTTTGCTGAACCCCGGTGATTTTCTACTTGAATTCCTACATCGTTTATTTTGCTGCACTTAGCTAAGTTGAACTTGCTCTTATTGCATGTGCGATTTACCGCTAACTGTGTATACGTTACATGTATCTAGCTAAATATTGCATGTGTGAATTACCGATAATTTTTTATGTGTTTATTAACTTAATTAAGTAATATATGTCCCTCTAGTTTGAAGAGCCCTGACCTCATATCTATCTACATCACACTATTTCTCTCTATTTATTGTTGTTTGCAGCATATATTATGTTTTATTCAAGCGAAGACTAAGTAAGTTCTTTGACTTGACCGATCCAGCATTGCAAAGAACGCCCTAGAGGTCGCACTCCTTTGACTTTTTCCTGGATTACACATGTTTCAATATTGTAATCTTTTCTACGAGTGACGTGTGCAAAGCTCTCTTGGATGTTGAGCATTCTCCAGCACCACATCGCAATGACATCTATTTTCGATCTGTCTACAGCCATCAGAGTCTCAGGGTCTCCAGAGCTCTCTTTGATGCATATAAATTAATAATGTGGCTTGATATTTGTGTTAAGAAACAAATCAATTGTTTTTTGTAACTTATTGTTTTTGTATATGCATTTAGAAACCTCTACTTATTTCCACCTTCACTGGGCCCAAACTGGTTTGAAAACCTCTCAGTCTCATATACCTTCATTTTGCATTGCTCTTTCGATCTATTCAATCATCTTCATTTAGTTATTTTATTAAACTTTCTTTGTTTAGGTCGTCGAATCTTAAATATATGTCTTTTTGGTTCGGTACGTAAACGTAAACGTGAATGTAATTCCTCAATGTATGATGATAAACGTCTGTTGTATTTGCAATATGTCCTATTATTGAAATTTCGTACATGGTAGGACATGTAGCCTTACTCGTTTTAAACGAAAAGAAGCAAATATTCTTTGAAAGTCTTCATCTGACTTTAATAACTAATAGCTTTTGCCCTGAGTGAACATAGTTTTTGCATTTTTCAAATTGAATTGTAGTTGAGGTAAAACGAAGCCGGAACCCTAGGGAACGCGAAATTCGATCCTACATTCCCAAAGGGACTCTGATTTCTATTCAGATGCAATAACCTCTCGGTCAGAAACGCTACGTAATGCAAATGCGCGAAGGTAAAGACACGACTGACGTAAGGAAGTAAGCCCGATCGCGACTGAAGAATAATAAATTTATAAAATTGAATTGTAAATAAAAAAGTTGCGGAATGAAATGTTATAACGTCTTAAATAAAGAAAACGCATTGTAAGAAAAAACATTTTTTTTTATCGAATAAAGGTTGAAGAGCGTCCAACACAGGTAAAAATATTTTTGATCTTAATAAAACTGAAACAGTAAAGCTAAACACGCGAATTATATTAAATCGGAACGAAAAAACATCATAGTCGGTAAGATTCGAACCTGTGCTTCCAGGGGCAAGCCGATTGCCAGTTAGACGCTCCATCGATCGGCTAAATTTCGTTAACTTACTTGCTTATCGTTGAATTATGAAGATCACGGTGATGACCGGACCGATCGGTGACGATAAAAAAGTGGCAAGCAAGCATCACGCAGGCAGGCACATAGGCAGGTATAGCACGTGTTTATATATTAACAATTTTGATTTTGTTACTGCATTTAAAAGCAAATACATATGGTTGCATGGTACTCGTTCGTTGTTTAGACATTTTGAAAAAATGCGCCTATGTAATTGTACCTAGTTTTGTTTTCATTTGCAAACTCTTTTAATGTTGTATTTTTGTATTTATTTTATTTATTACTAAATTCTGTCTCACTTAAGGCAATACTACTTAACGCAACTTCAATTTAACTTAAGTACTTTAAAGGTAATCCGTGTAACAAACAGTGTTTTACTGCTGGGACTTGAATTCATAAATGTTATTGGTTCTAAACAGATCTTTTGGATGCTACAGCTTAAATGCTTCTTGACTGTCAGTTACTTTTCTGCATGAAATTGAATTAGCAAAACGAGTGCATCTATTAAAAGCCAACGAAAAAATAAGTAAAGTTACCGATGCGTATGGAATTATTTTTCGGTCAAAAGAGTTGCTTCAGCAGAATGTTAAAATAGTGCTACAATATTGCATCTGTTTTACTGCTGCAGATATATGCAATTCAGAAATACGTTTCAGTTTCCAACGTACATCAACAACACCAAAACGAAATCGCATGACACTGCAAAAAATAAAAATGTATTTAAACGTTTCCATTTCAGGAAAATTATTTGCGAAAACCTTAGATCGGGCGTTTGAAATACTGCATTTCAAACACAATATTATTTACTTCTTAAATTTAAAAAATAATCAGCAGGATGGACAGAGATGCGGAACAAGAATTTGACTTATTTCTCAAATTATAGTACCTTTGTGATACCTATTAATAATTTGTACTATGTGGCTGTTAGTACTTAAATTCCCAAAAGTATAACCATAATTGATTTTAGATGAAACAAATTAAATGTTTGGCAAAAGCTTTGTAGTTTATTTATTTATTTATTTCGCACTCAGCCAACAGCCGTTAGGTCAATTATAGGCGTCGCTGTGCAGTTATGGGGACTTCCAACCCCACTAACGACTGTCATGGACCGCCGGGACCAACTTTTTTCCGTGATAGCCGTACCACGAGACGCCGACAGATGCAGCCGTGGAACTCCCATCCAAGTTCTGACCAAAGAGAGCGTTGCTTAACTCTGCTGATCGAACGCTTGTTCAAGCTACACCACCCAACCTAATGTTGCTTATTAATTTATGTGATTTTGAAATTTTATGTTCACAACATAAACAGATGTACTGTACGTGATTTTGAAAATTATTCCTTTCATGACCTCTATTGCGCTGACAGTTTTTTACATGCAAATTCCATACATTTACTTGTATTTATTTTATGTATTATTAAATACAAGCAATCCAGTGAGACAAATGTCTCATTTAAAAATAAACAAAAAAGACCGTTTTTCAAATAGAACGCGTATTAAATAAAAACTGTACCCAGACCTGGAAGGTGTCAAAGTGGTTGCCTAACCGATCGACGTTTGAAGGCGCAGAGGGTCGCAACTCCGTATGGCTGCTGAAACATTTTTATTTAATACGCGTTCTATTTGAAAAACGGCCTTTTTTGTGATTTCTCGAAAACCTGAAGTGTCACGTGACTGAAATTCGGTTCCTGAGCTGACATGACCATTCCAAACATATAACTTTAATAACTTTTTTCTCTATCTCTTACGGTTTCGCTGCTGAAACAGCGTCCCGGACGGACGGACGGACGGACAGACAAGTCTATTAGATAAAGGATGTCTAGCTTAACGAAACATTATTTAATTTTACCTAACTCTAAGCTTTAATGTAATCTAATCAAATGATTTGAAGTTTAGTATTGCTATCGATCTCAACCATTCTTACAAATTTTCAATTTTTGTGGAAACCAATTAATATATGAAAGATTTCATAAAACTATTTCATTTTTCGGAAACAGCAACAGCTGTGGCTTTAAAGGAATGTCGGAAAATTATTAAAAGTCGAGCATGTCACAGAGAATGGATGTAAACATGATAACTCGAGAACGACGAAACCAACCAAATGATTGTGGAATATTAATGTAAAGAATCTAAACCGTTTTGGGCGAGGTTGGTCACTTTTCTTTATTTGCTGTTACGGGTAAAACGACGTATTTTGCTATAAAGTCTTTTGGTGTATTATTCGAATGGACAGTGCCGTCCTTTTATTGTCTCCTGCCCTGTGTAGGCAAACGCGCTTTCTTTTCTTCGCTAGTCGCTAGCGAGTTTTTGATCATTTGATTTCGATATCTACAGTTGATTAGGTGTCTCTCCTTGTCAGCCCGATTTTGAATTTAGTGGTAAGGTACACGTGGTCATTTTAGCCTGCTTCCTTAGTTTTTTTCCGAATTGGTTTAATATTTTTATTAATTTAATTGCTGTGCAGAATGCCAGCGGTTTCGATTGAGTCCCTTCAGCATCCCTTGAATTTAACCTTTAAATATTGTGTAATAATTTGGCCATGTTCTCGTGGTGAGCACCCCGAAAGCCTAATAACGGTTTAATTTGCATTAATAATGTTATTCACTTCTATGTAGCTTGGCTTTTCAACATAATTCTTATTGTAATGCGAGCCCGAAACTTGGTAGAAGAAGATCCCCAAGAAAGACTATGGTGGCGGTTAAGGATAGGAAACGGCTTCAAGCCTTATAAAAACCCATTTATATATGTAGTGAAAAAAGGCTTACCTCGTGCATCACTGTCCAGGCGTAGCAGATACTGATCGGCCACAAGGGCTTGTAGTGGTTCCCGAAGGTGTACATGTAGATGAGCCACGGCGCGGGAAAGAGGAGGGTGAACATATCACAGAGAGCCATCGCCATGAGTACGACGTTCGTGGGCGTGCGCATGTGTCGCTTGCTGAGTACCACGACGATGAGGGTGTTGGCGATGATGGTGATGAACAGCAGGAAGGGCATGACGTACCCGTACATTGGCACGGCATAGTTGATGGGAAGCTCGCAGGTAATGTTGACGAACGTTCGAGGCGCTTCGCAGGAGTAGTTCATGGGCGGGGGCTCGGTTTGGTTGCGGGAATCCAGGGCGTTGGTGAAGTTGGTGTAGTTGATTGACGTAGTGTACAAGGTGGTCGGGAGGGCGATGTATTCCTGCATTCTGTACTCCGACGGGATGTCGTTGCTTAGTTGCCAAGTATCGTCTCCCATAGTGGCGGTTGAAGAAGGGTTCGACTTAAGCTAACATCTTCAAGGCGAATTATTGTGACAATTAAGCGTAATTCTGTTCATGGTTCTTTGTGAGTTACAATTCGTGGACTAACTTTAAATTTGCTGGTCGGGGAAAGTTCGTGCACGAGGAGAAGTTCTTAATATTTTACGGACACTGCAGGTTTATATCCGAACTGTGTCTACAGAACATTAAAACCGAAATTGGTCTCCAGATTTATTGTAAGTTTTACGATCGTCTAGTACTTGGGGTGGCGCTTATGATGACTTCGTACATCGAATGGACCTGAAACAATAAAAAGTTTTTACTGGGATTATTCTGTACTTCGGAAAAATTCTTAAGTTCAAAGTGTAAAACTTTGGTTTAGTGGAAAAATTAAACGTCCTCTAAATTACTTTTCTCGTTTAAGACTTTAATTAGACTAAGTGTAATGCATATTTTACTGCCTGTAAAATATGAAGGTTTGGTATGTATTATACTGCTTGAACTGTTCTTTCAAGAGCTCCATTTCTAAATAGTAACAGACAGCTTCCCACACGGAAGTATGTATAAATTAATCATAATTTTGAAGTTTTTTACAAGAATTTTGAACATTTGATATTTTAATTCTAGGAAAATTATGTAACGATTACGGGATTACTTCTGGCTTTCAATCCCCTCTCCAATATGTTAATTACGAGTCAACACGGATTTTATCCCAAGGTCAACAAGCATATCTAACACAGAGTGTTACATTTGATATACATGGATTACATTAAAGTTTATATCAGCCGTACTAGTCAATTCCATGTTGAAGAATGTAGACTTGTAGAGACCTTTACCCGAGAAAGCATATGGGTTTAGATCTTGACAAGTGCGAGACTCAGACAGTGGCAAAAGACAAGCGCAGCACCAACACATTCAAGCCACAAGATGGTGATCTCGTTGAGCTAATGGGAGAAGTGGAAACTATCTGGGTGTACACAAAATCGGTTCGTATAGAACATAAGACTATGACACTGAAGAGCCTTAGCGTACACATTTGGTGTTATGAGATGGATGAAGACTGATGTAGAAGGCATCGAGAGAAGGTCAATAACTACTGTCAGTAAGTTTCGAGCCTATTATTCCTACTCAGTCAACGACAGGATTACGATTGCAAGAGCTCAAAGTCGAAGAGATCTCATTGACCTCTCATTTACAACCTAGAGAAAGACGAACGAAGCAAGAGTAATCTCCCTTTCAGCAACATTTGACCGTATTAACACTATATTCTTGAAAGGGTCCTAGAGAATAAAACTTGTGGCTCTATTGGGACAGGACAGTATATATTCACTACTGCTATTGTGCTTCGATGGCTTAACGATAACTTAACTACTCTAGGCCGTCCCCTGTTTTAGTCAGTGACATGCGAAAATCCGTTACGCTCAACAGTTTTTAATCATTGAAGAGAATCTTTTAATTTTGCTTGAAAGCAAAAATAATACGATCACTATATAAATAAAATGAAAGGTAAGTACTTGGAACAAAAGGAGCACAGGGGCCAATCAATGTGAACCAAAAGATGAATTTGAAGAAATGGGATTGAATATTCAATAATATCGCAAACAATGAAAAAGGACAAGGAGTTTTTGACTTTTATAATAGATATATTTCAATATATACTAGTGTTAAAAAAAAGAAAAAGCTGAATTAGAAATAAAACGGATAATACATAATAAGTTGACGAATAAAGTAGACAGTTGAGAGGCAGCGTCAAACGTAATGCTTATACCCCTTTATTTTGCTGCAATTAGCTGAGTTAAACCCGCTTTTATTGCATGTGCAATTTACCGTTATTTTTTTTTTGTTTTGAGGAGAAATCAAAGCTGGTGGGGTTAAAACTTATTAACATCTATCTAATTTTCCAAGTTTTTGCCCTACATTGCATCGAAGTGAACCACTCCCGGCCCGGCGAGTGTAGCTGACAAAAATTTTGTTACAGAAACGTCGCAACGCAGTTGGGGCGAACGACACTTGAATGTCCCGATTTATCTTTTTACAAACTATCACAGTAAAGTAGTAACCTGTTTTATGTCGTAAATATAAATTTACTTGTAACAATATATTGTGATCACTGTGATCTTAATTAATATTTCAGCTGCCATTAATCATAACTATCTGTTAAATTTGATAAACGCTTAACAGTTTATATAAACAAGTTTAGTTATGCATCTACTCTAAGCAATCATTGCAGCGACAAAAACATTTGCGGACGTGTATAGAAACGTTTCAGTAGACGAAAGATTGTATGCTCGTAGGTATTCAAACCGATGATATTAAGTTTGCCGTCCAATGCATCTAGACTGGCGTGATGGCTATCTAGAAATTCAAGACTGATGTAATGAACGTAAAAAATGCCACAATACACCGAATGGAAAATGAGATAACAATGGCACTCCTTAACATGACTTTACTTACACTACCCAACCGGTAGCCTTCCATTGAGTGAAGGCATTGAAGGAAACGAGCTCGTGGACGAGTTGGTGAGGGAGATTGCAAAGATGATATCAGGTTCGATTTCGCACCCAAAATTTTCAACTTGCATTAGCTTCTCATCCCTACTTTGACGACTTGTTACGGATTTTGGAATATATTTTGAACAATTGAAAACTTGAGTTGGTATTGTATCTGGCGGGATGGTCTCGAATCTAAGATAGGTTAATTTAGTTTTAATGTTTTGAATCATTCTCCGTTGTATTCTATAAGAAGAGCGGCGGCCGTCGGGCGACTGATGAGAGATTCATTCCGAATCTCGAAATCAGGACCAAATTTACGTCGCGGCATGGTGCGGGTCAGGAAACCCGATCACGAAATATGCGACTACGGCGAGGGCTCGGACACCGGGGAGCACGTGTTGTGCGAATTGTCGTTGAAGCCTGAGAGACGCTTCGTGGCAGTGGAATTGAGGTGGGCGAGATATCTAGAAGATATCACCCCACTCACGATGGAGGTAGCATGGGAAAATGCGTTGGAAGTTTAGTGGATGGACTAAAAAATTACGGTTCGAGCGCCACTGAAATCGGATAAAGACTATGAAAAGGTAAGGGATTCCTTCCAGAGTCAGGTGCAGTACAATTATAAATGACATAAGGCTCATACCTTCTCCCTGCCTAAGTATGTTGCCCGTGGTGAAGAGCAATAACCTATTCGAGGTAACCCCCTCCAAGCACAACGCGGTGGATCTAGATCAGAGAATAACGATAAACATCCCACCCTGTTAGATTAGCATCTTGCTGTATGGGGAAAAAGCGAATACTACTCCTAAAATCGGCGAACAAACCTCGGATACTAAAGCATAGGAGATCATGGTGGAAAAAAAGTTTTGAGACTTTCTTTATCGGATACTTATTTATTTAAGAAAATTTTTGAAGAGTTGACTATGACCAATTTACCATGATTACCTTCTTTATTTACATTACTCGTCATTTTTCTTCAAGCTGCCGCAAAATGTCTTACTCATAAGGATTACGAAAGAATATTTATAATTTAGTTGGCCTAATTGGCTCGTTTGCGGTCGAAAATATTTTCAGAACTACTGTATATCGTACAATTCGATAATACGAGGAAGGCATACCTTGTCAAAACCTATCGAAGAGTGGTCGTCTAAGGCAGTTAGCTGTAGCCAGAACTCAAGAAAGGCCTTTGTACTTTGCTGAAAACCGTATTGGAGCTTCCAGTCGCAAGCTTGTTCGCCGTTTTCACGTTTCTCACACGACTATAGGTAGAGAGATTAAAAGAAATAACTTGAAACACAGGAAAAGACCAAAGTGCCCAAAATACACACAAGCTCAACTTCAGACAATTCCTCGTTGCTGCCGATTTTTGACAGATATTCATTTTGATGAAGCCTGAACTACGTGAAAATTATTAGCTTTTTCCATTTCTAAGTTAAAGCAAAAATAAACAAAAATTATTTTTTAAGGTGTTCACCTTGTATATGTCGGGTGCAAAATATGATTTTTTTCTATAAGGGTAATAACCTGAGCTATGTACAGAATATTACTTTTACTTAGATAATATGAAAGCGTGAGGCAGGCTAGTAAAGTGATTGCGTTAGTAGTCGGCAGGTAGTGGGTTCGAGTCCCACATCCGCCCATTGGTAACATCGAACGCTCTCTAGCCACCATACGAACACGTTTGGTGGTTGTGATCCCTGTGAAGGGGTTTATATAAATATAAAATCTATTGACTGTACACAACATTCACAACACAACACGGGTGCGAAGTTCCGTCGCTGTAAGCTGGCACACAGAAGTACAATGAACTCCCCGCTCCAGCTCTAGATCTTCCACATGAGTGGGCTGCGGGAGAGCGGGGCACGCTGCAGTCTTTTGTTAGTTACAACATATTTAACATGGAATGAACGTGAAACCTGAATCACACCTTGGAAATTTTCACTCACGTTCACGGCCCGATTTCAAATATTACTCGAGTTTACGACGAGACCCGCAGTGACTCAGCGTGACCTGACTGTTTTCACGTCACACGCCCATCGTCGCTTTGATGTATAATCTGTATACAATATATCGTCTTCCTCCAACAATTAGTTATTGAGTTATACCGTCAACAGATTGACAAACAGATAGACAAACAGACGGAATTGAGGACACCCGTTTTTCATCATAGAAATAGATGTAAAAATTGCATCGCTTTCCCTGTGATAATCACCAGATCATCACTAGTTCAGCATGTAAACCCTGCAACACCTAGTTTAGGGTCACTAATGACTTTATTCTACAAAAGAGATGCTTAGTATGAGGGTCAAGTGGAGGATCAGCTTAATAAAACAGACGCACCAAATTCAATTTTGTAGTAATCATAGTGGACATGAAAAAAAAAGAAAATACCACGAACAGAAAACTACTAATATTAAATCGCCAACTCTTGATTAATAACAGATGGTATGGAGAGTCATAAAAAATCTCCTTTTCATTTTAAAGTTCCACATCTATCGTCCTTGTCAAGTCTATATATAACTTTCTTTGCATGAAATTATATAGCTATTTAATCATATTGCTGGTCCCATGAATAATTAGCAAATTTATAGAGTTAATGTAAGTGCAAGATAGTCTTATTCAATTAGTAGTGGTCGATTGTTCATTCATCCAACATCAGAATGCAAATTAAGTTCCTCGAGCCAAGATGCGGAGAAAATAGAACCGTTTCGGGACGTAACACTAAACATCTTTAATTCAATGGCTGAAATAAACATAACTTCTAAGTAACTCTGGCATGCCGCCATTAATTCACTTGCTAATTAAACATTTTCCTAACTACGAAGAAGTGAGAACTCGAGTTATGGCCGTCGCGGCTTGTTGATTTTTGCAGCAGCTCTATTTTAAATGCACCACTCTTCCATTTCCTCTGGAAATTGGCGCACTATTAAATCACGTTGCAATTAAACTTGGTGCTAGCTTTTCCAGTTTCATTACGAGCTGCATCCAGCTCCTCCAATTAAAAGTGGCTGTGAGCCAAATGGAGGAAACGTAGCTGGAACTCAAACAGAAACGTAATCGACGGGGAAAACAACATAAAAGTTTCGAGAGCACTTTCGTCCCGGACAACTTAATACAGTTGCTAACTGGATGTTATTTTGTTGTCATACCGTGCACTACAAGGCGAATCTGTGTTTACATTGTCTCTTTGTGCGAACGGCGCGGCGGTGCAAATAGACAGTAGCTGAAGTATGTATGTGGAGAGTGCATGCTTTGGATGCTAAGAAGCTTCACAATATTCTATGTAAAATTTCATATTTTTTATAAATCATCCGTTTATTATCAGTAATCGTAATTATTGAAAAATTTGGATCAGGAATAGCATATCCTGTTATTAGGATTAAAAGTGGCACTTTGTTTGACAAACAATTATGTTTGCGCTTGCGAGGCGAAGCGCAGCGTACTAGCTAATAATAAAACTCCTCTGATAATACATGTTGTAATATAATTCTACAGTAACTGAGGTTGCTCTTTATTATCACCGAATTGCATAATACATGTTGTAATATAATTCTACAGTAACTGAGGTTGCTCTTTATTATCACCGAATTGCATCTATTATCATAATTACAATTTGCTTCGGTAATCTTCAATAAGATTTAACGTCTAATTTTCTATTACAAAAAAACGTCAGCTTCTTCAGAAGTTTTAAAAAGACTGACACCATGAACACTAAAACGTCAAGTTTAATTCGACGACCACCGCATAACCCGGAATAACCTATCATTATAGATCAACATTTGCCCAGATATAATCGAGCATCGGTGACCGCCATGGCTCTCAGTGATTATAGCTGTTTAGGAAAGCTTTACAGTGACCTTTTAGACAGACCCACTGCGCTCTTTATATCATTCTATGCTGATTGCATATCTATATAGATAATCATCAATTTTGTATGTGTAACGGACTAGTTCGTGTTACCTTGGTATTTAATAATTGCATTGCTAGGTTTAAACCAAACTGTATTTCTTACCTTATAATAATTAGATTAAAACATGCAGCTGTTGCAGTCGTTGCGGTTATTAATAAAATCAAATCAAGTTGTGCGCGAACGGAAGCGCAGGGAGTCAGTCGCTTGTTAACAGGCGACCAGTGCCTTAGTCCAAATAAAAGGAACGCTACGCAAAGTAGTAAAAAAAGTGCGATTGAGTTTCTGTTTCTGAAATACAGCCTCGAGAGCCTACAACTACCTTAGAATCAATACCGAGGTACCAATAATTCTTCATCGCCGAAAGCTCTTATTTCAGCTTCGAAGGAGCCGTCGATCTGGTTAAGGTACGAGATTATTTGGAGCAACTATAAGACAAGTTTAGTTATTATAAATAAAACCCACGCTTGAATGCCCGGTTCGGAGAACTGGGAGCAGAACCATAAGAGATAATTATTAAGGGATTGCAGCAAATTGCGCAATAGCTGCACCGATCCATTACGCTCCCGAAAGCAATGGGCGCGTATTTGCTAAATTAGCGTGTTTAAACAAAGCGCTTACATCATCCTGTTGGCACAGCGGGTCAGCTGATTTCCAGCATCCGAGGGCAGAGCCGAACCAAGTGAATTTGTGCGCGACAGTACGCCTTGTCAGCACGATTTGTTTTTTGACTTAGCGTTGAGCATTGACAATTACACTTAAATTTAAGGTGAACCTAAGCATGTATATTTAGCATTGAGCTGGTAGACATTTATTAGCTATTGTTGATAGCGTACATTGCATTTTTATATTAACACTGTGTAACTTTTTTATATATTTTCATGCATGTATGTTATTTTTCATAGTATATGTATTTTTGTGTAAACTGTTTGGTTTTTATTTTTAACAGGCGTTGCAAGTATGATTACTGCATTATAGGTGATAACAACCAGTTCGGAACAACCTTTATTGACGTCTACGTTAGCTGCACTGAGGTAAGAGCGGGTCTTGTGCTTCTACGACTGTGCCAACTAGCAAATAAAGGGGAATCTAAATTTATAGTGAAGTATAGGACATGGGAATAAGCCGCATTACAATTTACGGTGCCCAACGCAAAGGCTAAATAAAAATTCCATTACAATAGGGATTCACCGGTAACAAGCATTGATGTATAGCATAGTACAATCTTATCCTTGATGTCAGTTTGCATTAGCCATAGTTTCCCGTTTCAGTTAATATCGCCCTTATGTACTCGTAGTTAAAGCAATATTGTATTTTTTTAATTAAATATCTGCTCTTTAAATGTATTCCAAATTCTTCACATCTTTAGTCCATACGTTACAATATGGTTTAGCTACTCCTCTATCTAGCCAAAGCAGAACTATATTGTCATCATTATGCAACTTTATTAAAAAACACCCATGTCCTGATGCGTTTTTAACAGTCCACTATATCTGCCAGTAACATTTTGAACAAGAATAAACTCAGTAATTTTCCTCGTCTTACTTCTAAAGATAACCAAAGATTCTTTATAATTTTCAAGCTTCCTCTTTTGCCTGTTTTAAATATCGGTAGTGTGAACGTGTATCGTGTGGGTAATAAATTTCCACCATGGCTGGGGCTAACATCGCGAGGCTTCAACAGATAAGATCAGATTAGCCATAGTGTAATTAGTAACGCCCTTCGACAATAAGGTACGAATTCAAGAAAAAGGAGATGATAACAATTTGCAAGTTGCTAGCTGTTCTTTCTTTCATCATACTACATTCATAATTTTTAACTCATCTCTATGTACTTCGACATCTCTAGGGTTAACATATGTTTTTCGGCGCTTTCGCTTTCGTGTTCTTCATATATATTTTTTTCGTTTAATAGATTTGTCAAGAACGCCTTTCCATGATTTATATTTGCTATACTGCTAAGATTCTATTTTTATTTGACACTGTCAGAATCTTTTCAAAATGTCTGCTTCCGCCCGCTCATTTTTAAATGTACGCTTTAGGGGAAACCGCATAATTCGTCTCGCTGATCTGTTTTCAAGTAAGCGCGGCAAATCAGAGTTGTTTAATAGTAGTTACAGTTGCGTCCAAGAGTGATTTTGTGTGAATAAGGCCATTTGGGTAAGCCGTATCGTGAAAAGTTAGGCAAATGACAAAAATTGTCGAACAGTCAGCTTCTCAAAACGCAGTTTATACACTTAAAATTCTAAATCCAATCTTGCTCGTGATTTTCGGGGAGTTTCACGCACGGTCGGATACATTCAAAGCAATAGTCTATATTGCGGTCAGCGACGCCCTGTATACCAGCCGTGCCACCGGCGCTCTGTACCTCGATGTATCGTTCTGCAACCCTCCGGTATGCCGAAAAAACCCTGGAAAATGATTTTCTTAGTCGCGTGTGGATTCACGATAATTGATCGTTGCAAAACGCTTAATTGCCGGTATTAAATCGTCATCATCTCGACGCAGTAGCCGCGAAGTGTTTGTCGTCACACCATTTGTAGAACCATGCAAATTTCGCCGTCAACATCCTGAAGAAGCTCTCCAATTTACTTCCACCTTTGAGCTATGAGTCGCATTTATGAAGTTTTGTTTGACATGGAGCACTGGACGATTGCTGACATGATAACCGTGTAATAGTAGTAACTCTGTTGTTAAAAAGTGGATTTGTAACTCATTTTTGCAGAGAATTTTAATTGTAATATTGCTTTTTCTGCCAACAGAATTCCAGCATAAACAAGGCAATATGAAAATTGTAGAAAATGCTAGATGGCTGCCAAGGACAGGAGTGGTGAGAACTTCTGCTAGAATTCTGCAAGTTACGAATATGATAGACACCGATCAATGTTATTTTATGCAAATCTAGCATAATTCTTAACGTGAAGAACTTTTGCCTAGCATTTTCAACGAAACCGTTTTTATACATATATCGATTTTCGAATTCTGTTATCAAAACAAACAACATTGAAATAGCAAATGACAAAAAACGCCCAAATTTATAAATGACACGCTCTACGTTATACTGTGTTACACAAAATGCTCGTTCCAACTTCGTAACTCTGAAACTCGCACCAAATTGAGCACTCTACTGCCAGATGTTAAAAGCGGACAACGCACGCTTTCTACACCGCTACTGGTTACTGTTAATGCATACACATAATGTGGTAGAATAAGTTTGATCTGTTGCATTGTAAGCGTAAATTATCACTAAATCTGGAATATTTCATATGTTATCAAATAAGTTGAAGGTCATATCCCCGTTCGTAGTGCAGTAACGCCTTGAGTGCTCTGCATTAGTGTATCAATACTGCGATCACAGTTTGAAATCTTTCACAGGCGTGCTAGTTTACTAATAACCATAGTAACACGGCTTATATTACTTTCTTATGTATTATTGTACAGTCCTATAAACTGATTTCTGATTGGGGTTGCAACGACTTTCTAATCTAATTCTAACACGGTTTGAAAATTAGCAGCGCCGCCCTAATACTTTCTACATTACTCTCTATGATATTCGTAGTCTTCCAATGTCAGTGTGCTTTGCTGTTTTCTTCAATATTTTGCTTAATCCCTGTTTTTCTTTGTTGCTTTCTATTGTACTTAATATACTTTTAACTCCTGCCATTTCGCCTTTACTTCGCTTTGAGTTATCGTTTTTGTATGTACTCCATTCTAGTCCCGTTTGTAATTAATTGTGTTTTTTTATCTGAACGTGCTCTCTCTTTTACTCATATCCTAGTTTGGTCTTACTGTTTCCCCCGCTGTGTATACAAATCTGCTTGTGCAATTGTAAAACCAGTAATCGATTTATTATTTCTACAAACTTCCTCTCTTATATATTTATTATTTAACATCGAAGAAAATAATTCTTTTACTTTATGCATAATTTTTACTTATAAGTATTGCATGTATTATCTGTAACCTCTTTTACCTACCGGCATAGAGGCCAGTGCTTTGTAAGCTAACCTCTGTAGGTGCAGTGCTGGGCTTGTTCCGGTTCCGGGTCACAAAGTTGGAGTGCGCCTTTTGAGCTTGGGTAGCAACCATTGTGTTAGGTGTGTATGCTGGTGAGGTACTGACCTTGTTCCTTTATCTCTTAAGTGGGTGGTTCTGAGTAGCGCAGTTAATTTGGTGCCCAACTGTGAATGGTCTTCGGACTCGATACCGATCCCCAAGGCTGCGGAAAAATTCCGCCCACCCTGGTATTTGAACCGAAGACTTGCTTAATGCAAGCCCAAAGCTCTACCAACTGCGCTATACGGCTTCACCTTTTAGTTATAACCAAGTGAAGACGATAATTGAAGCGGGTTACTTCAATTTTTGTTGCATTACAGCTTAGAGTTTATCCCCTCTTTTACTGTAATTGAGGTTCCTCCATAACACTGACTAAAGAACTGACCTGTTTAATTTCGTAATGGCTATAAGCGTTACTACCTGGAATATTGGAAAATCATAATTTTTACGATTTCGTTTTTTTTTTGTAGCATCTGAAAGTTTGTATATTTTTAATTATAAGGTCAGCAACGACACCATTACAAACACAATCGTCCAATATTGGAATCGTATCACTCTACACTTCAAAGTATCGAGAGAGTCACAGATCAAGCCTGAATGCTTGAAGAGGTCGGGCAATTAATTCCCGCCCCAGTTCAGGACGCGACGTGATCCCTGCATCCTAATTTATAGAACGGGCTCCCCAAAGTAAATCATCTTCCAAGCCAGCGCGGAAATAAGATATTACGTAATCATGCATCCTGTCAGCTTCATTGCACCGCGAATATTTATGGCTCCACGCTCTCTTATGTTGCTCATCTGTCTCTCAAATGACGGCGGAGTATCGCTGTTCTCAGGCCCGTTGAGGCTGATTTATGGAGACGTTATCCTGCACTTCGTGTAAATAAAGAGCGATAGACCCGCGTTGCTGCATACGCACAAATTGCCCTCCCGTTTAGCGGTTGTTGAGAAAAATAGCGGCCCGCAAGTGGAGCCCTACGCGACACCATTAGTGGCGCTTTTATTAAACGGCCCGAGGATGGAGAAAAATGCCGCGTTAACTCGCTGACAAGTATGCTAGAAGAAGGATGTGTGTCAGAGCAGCAATTTTAACAAAATTAGTATTCTCAGGCAGCTCATAAAGTCGATAACTTCGAAGTCAGTTATGTTTGTTGTATTCAGATGTTTTTTTAAATTTTTAAATATTCCATTAGTAAGTCTTAGCAGAATATGGAAAACATAAGACTTAAAGGGATATTTATTGTAACAACACTTACTATAG
This sequence comes from Agriotes lineatus, assembly GCA_940337035.1. Lineage (NCBI taxonomy): Eukaryota > Metazoa > Arthropoda > Insecta > Coleoptera > Elateridae > Agriotes > Agriotes lineatus. The sequence continues at coordinate 59,989,200 of OW679201.1, read as the reverse complement.
CCAAGTTTTTTAATTGAACCATTATAAATACATGCATTTTGCGAACACAGGCGGTGAAACCGAATCAAATAGTTATTGTATGTTTTGAAAAGAAATCAGAAACAAGGAAGCTAGAGGTTTTGCGTTACCATTAAGTGAAAGTGATGTAAAGGGCTTCGGAAATCATCGTACCGATAAATATGTTCAATAACGCATTATTTTGTATTTAACAACCTAAGTATGAGCTGGTAATCGACATACTTTTTCAAGTATTCTAGTATTGAGGGCTTGTCTAAATGTTGTGAATATAAACAATATAACAAAATAACTCTAAACTTTTAAATTTAGCAGCAAAGAGCAACTTTAGTTTTGATATTTACCAGAAATGTCTTTAGAGTACATATAATATTTGTCGTCTAAACAAAAAACATTTTTTTTCACTACCTTCTTTCCAAGTGATCCGTACAATGTCTGATTTGAGGAATGTAGGAAAGATTTACAAAAATTGTTACAGTTTCCATGACAATGTACTTGCTTCCATAGAGAAGTGAATTACTTACATCTCGCATTTACTATAACTGACGAGATGCCCTGCTTGCCATTTGATTAACATGAAGAAAACCATTATCGCTGGTACTATTATCCAATTTAATCAGAATACAAGCACAAGGTTCACAAAACAGCACTCGCAATCATATTCACGCATTTTTCACAGTACGTTTATGCAGCACTCTAACAACGCCCCAAGCTCCGAAATAGGCTACTAAGAAAATATAATAACTTTATGCTATTACCATTTATTTTACATAAGTAAATATTGGTAGTGAAAAAAAATATGTACTTTACACAGGATGCAGGATGATTTACACTACCTCGCACCTTGCTGCCCTCGTTTGCTGCTCTCACTCAGGCATCAAACGGTCCTCGGTAGTGTAAATCTTACCTACATCCCTTGTAAAGTAATATACTATTTATTTCCCTCTCCTGAAAGATGAAGGAAGTATTGTAATCACGAAAAAATTACCTTCCGAGAATTTTCAAATCTTCACGTTTCAGGTCCCTAGATGACGAAAAACTGATTTCTCAATTCCGTCTGTCCGTCCGTCCGTCCGTTCGTCTGTCTATCTGTCTGTCTGTCTGTTGGCGGTATAACTCAAAAACTATTTGTCGGAGGAAGATGATATTTTACATACACATTATATATACTATTATAATGTGGCTATATAAAGCTATACTTTTATTAATGTGATGCCCTTTCAAAGTTAATAATAATTCTTTAATAAAAATAAATCAAGTTCTCTTATCTCAGGTATTTCGCCAAATCAAGATCTCTATCTATTAATTGAATGTCAATATTACAGTTAATGACGTTTAGTTGTCAAACGGACTTCCAAATCTCAATAAACCAGGTAGGTATCAACAATTGTGTTTTTACATTAATCAATTCATTCAATTAAATATTGCTTTGTATTTTTGTATTTCACTGATTGGTCTTTCTTTAAAATGTTTTAATATTAATTTCTAACAAACCTTGTCACTTATTCAGCTTCACTCGCACAATTCCTTACATCAGATCCTCCTGCTTCCCAAAAGATTCCAATGTCGTCCTAGCCTGACACCTACAGCATACACCTATCAACCAATTCCAACACCACTGCTGATGTCGGCTTCAATCCTTTTATCAAACGGCAGCTTCAACTTCAACAAAACCTGGTAAGTTCCAAGTTTCTAACTGCAACAGCTTTTATCTTGTTTCTTTCTTAGATATCCTTCAGTATTCTGCAAACTGCTCAGACATGGTACAATACCGGCAGCACTACCTCAAATCCCGCTCTAGGTGAATCTCCTTACTTCAATGCAACCACCAATGTCAAACATGAACATGTAACTGTACAACACGCCAGTCAATAAATCCAATTCCATCCAATTTTGTCGTTCTCTAGTTCCTGTAATATAATTCGCAGCACTTAACAATCTCTTCACCGATTGTGAGTATTTTTTAATATTAATATTTAGACTCCTTCTTTAATACCTCGTAGATTTCTTAATAGCAACCCCATTTGTATATCAACCAAACAACTATACAAATTCTGCACTAATTTCCATTTTTATTTAATAAACATCACGTTTCAAAATATCTTATAAATTTTTCTTTGAGTTTATTTATGTAACTACCCTTAAACAAAAACTTGTTCTTGTTGGATACTATTATTACTGAACCCTTACATATTATAAATTATCCATTATTTACAATTTAACAATTCACATTATCATTATAACACATTTGTCAATCGTTACCTTGGCTTGTATTTTATTAAAATTTTCTGTAACTATTAAATTAACATATTCAATCAATATGAAAATCTCTTCTCGCATTGTCTCAATTAAATTTATTAATAATGTTTGAAATTTAACACCCATCAAGATTTAATTATATCATTCTTCCAAGCTTATTTTTTTCAAATATTTCTTTATTGAAATTAATTACACTGCCTCATGTATCATAACAATATACATATATACCTGGAATGAAACCGGGAAAATTTCAGACAAATATATTAAAATGGTTTTAAGCTCACAATTTGGCTCTGTTTGCAGTGCGAAATATTTAACCAAGTCAATAAAGTACAGAGTTAAAATATTTTATGTAATTGCAATTTAAACAGTAATAAAAATATTAAATGCATTGGTAATGAGATGTAAAAAGCAGTAATTAGACGGATAAAGGCCCGCATAAGCAAAATCAGACGATTGGAATTTAAAGTTTGAATAAAATAATATAATTAAAGTGATATATTTGTGCATATTTAAAGCCAGGCCAAACGAGATTAATTGAAAGAAAATGTTTGTTATGTGCATACTAAATGAGAGTAGTTATTAATAAAAGTACAGACCGGTGAAAAGGCAAGCAATCTGAAAGGATAAAACAGAAATTGCAAAGAGCAGTACAGAATTAGGCAACGGAAGAGAAGAAAAGCAAGTAACGTGTAAAAATTATGTACTCTAATACCAATGCATTAGTAAAAACAAAGTGCAACAGCAGAGCAGTGATTTTGAAACATGTGTGTGTAACGAGAAAACACAATGTTAGCTATAAGCAATAAAGACAATTTATAGATTTAAGAAAATTTTACATAAGCAAATCACGGTATCCTAGCAACGTGATGACTTTTGGTTGACAAAAAGAAAACAATTGAAATTGCTTGTTGCAGATAAAATTAATGTTTTATACCAATAAAAAGTGTTATACCCATAAAAAACTATACAGTTGTTTTATAGTCATCACCATGCACCTGTGATATCGTTTGTGGCAAGTTCCGCAACAAAAATTTCATAAATTTTTCCAATCCGATCTCCGAGTGTGAACGGCAGCGAGCACTTAAAAATTTCGACCTTAGTTTCCGCGCCCAATTAGGCTGTGGATCCCAGAGGTCAGTTTTCCAGCGCATCAGAGGGGTCTGCAAGAGTATCCCAATCAACATCGGCGGCCAGGAAAGCGGAGCCAGAAGCAGAAAACCGGCAGCGTCATCTGCGACCAACATCGGTTTTAGTTCGACAAGAATTTTTCAAGGTACGATCTAGCTATAATTGAGTGTTGAGAGCTCGGGAAAGTTGTTGAACTCCGAGAATAAAGCCTGCAGAAGAAGCATATCGCATTTCCAAGAGTCCAGCTACGCCGTAATTTTCATAATCAGCAAGGCGTCATCAGATTTTGGTAAATTGGCGGATTTTCAAGCAGTCCAAACAGGTGAATGGTTGGCGTCTATCTACGTCACTCTTATAAACAAATTCGTGGCGGTTTGTTGCCAAGCGCGATAATTAAATCAATTTACCTGAGGTATCCTTGCTTCCTGTCACGAGTTAAACTATTCAAATAAACGCTGGTTTGCATTTACAACGTTCTGTGTTAAATGTCAATTTAAGAGGTTGTGAATAATATGAACTAGAATTGCGCATATGAACTACTAACTTTTGGATATAGTCAAATTCTGATCCCATCTGAGAAAAGAGTTTTTCTGTTTTGCCGTGAGCTAGTATAAAATTTTGCAGTTAAATAAAATGAAAGATGGGCAATTGACCATTTTATTTGAATAGTAATTAATACACTTCATTTTTAATTAGCCTAGAAATTACTGACAGACAAAATTAATGAACAAAAACATAAAATAACGTGAGAATTGTGTGGTAATTTGCCCTAATTGTAATTTTTTAAATTATTATAATTACCTTTCTAAATCAAGGCATTCATTACAATATACAGGGTGAGCACCTTAAAAAATAAAATTTGGTTTATTTTTGCGTTAATTTTGAAATAGAAGGATGGGTTCAGTTGCACACAGCGGTTATGGAACTGCTAGTACACTTGTTGCATCTAACTACGCTTTCAGTATTGCTTTAGATAGAATATTCGACTTCGTCGAACCTAAGGTAACTAAGTTCTAAAGAAGTTGCTTTTAAGCATTTATTAAAACTACATTCAGGAAAAATCTATTATGATTGGATAACAAGCTTTTCTATATTATATCGCATGGATCAATTATTATTTTATCTATGTCAGTTCATAAGCATAGCTTTCTGTCCACCATTTTTAAGCATCTGGCTGTTAATACTATGCAAACCTTGCAGCGACTTCTTCACCCTAAAAGCTTGTGGTGGTGTGTGGTTATAAAACAAACAAAGTAAAGAATTTGAAGACCATGATTTCATTTACTACTGATGTTGATTTGCATACAATGTTCTACATTTGTTTAAAGTAACCGCAAACTGTAGTTCCACCTGTACGAATTACATCCGATGTGTAGTTTCTTCCGACTTACAATACCCCAATTTGGAGCTTTCTCCGACCTTCTAAAATGCCCAGCCGATATACGTGGGTGAGCTGAAAAGTAATGCGCACATGCTTGTAGAACGCGAACGCAATAACCTACAGAGACGCGAATGGTTGTATTAGGAAGCTCCATACTTCCTTTATGCGCATGCCAAGTTTGAAGGAGTTTCGTTGACCAGTTCGTTCTTTAATAGTGGAAGTATGGAGACGTGTTCTAGTGCTATGACAACGCGATGTAAACAGCGCGCGGTTACAGAATTTTTAAGTGCTGAAAACGTGATTCCTACTGAGATCCATCGTCGTTTAAAGGCCGTTTATGGTGACGATACTGTTGATAGGACTACTATAAACCGATGGGTAATAACATTTCGTAATGCGATCTCGGAAAAGCCGTAATTGATGACGAAAAACGCAGCAGACGTCCGATAACTGCCACAGACGATGGCAGTCGCAAACGCGTTGACAATTTGATCCAATATGACCGGCGAATCACTCAAAAGCGCCATCGCAAACCACCGGCCAAACATGTTTTTGTTCATTGGTCTGTCTGACAGTCTGTATGTCTGTGTGTGAACAGAGTATCTCAAAAACGAAATGATGTATGAAGTTGAAACTTTATATATATAAGTTTTGTGTACTATCTAGATGCGACAGCAAGCTTTTGAAGAAAATCGCATAACCAGAAGTACTCTTGTGATTTTTCAGTTTTTTTGATTTTTTCAATAACGGCTCTAACGATTTTTTGAAAATAAAAATTTTTATTATATTTTTAATGTGTATTGATGTGAGGTAGGTGATTTTCCAGTTGAATATCTCTAAAATGGGTTTCTTTTGTTTTATCTTCTTTTTTAATTGACTCCTATTTGAAATAGAACACCCATTATATTATTAAATTTTTAAATTCGGCTTAAGATTTTAGAGAAAATATGTCTTTTTAACTAACGCTCTATTTTGTACTGTTTCTATAGGATTTGTAATTTTTGAAAATTTTTGACAGATCCTTAAAAATAAAAAATCAAACATTTGGCTAATTATAAGACACCTGTAGAAGGAATTTATGTGGGTGGATCATACCAGATTTTTTGGTATACGATACTCTATATTGCCTTGGTAAATCCTACTATTTTCCTTGACTACTCTATTTAGGTTCATAATAAATTAATGTTTTAGAAATCGTGAAAACTTTTTTGGGGCCACCTCGTTGTGATTTTGCAAAACAAATTTATAACTTGATATAGTAATTTATATTGCAGACTTGTCTACAAATAACTCGTCTAGTTACTGAAAGAATAGTAAAGGTGTTCAGAGGCCAAGGCCTGGAAATATACCTGCGAGAAGATTGAATTTGCCCAACCTTAGAAGAATATTGTGATATGTGTGAAAGTAAGAAGCTACTTTATCAGAAAATAACTATAACTTACGGATTTTTCCTTAGAATCGAGTGGATTGTTGTAACCTGGTCTCTACTTTGATGTCCTCGACCAGTACAAAAGGAAAGATTTTTCAAAACCTAATGACATTTTGGCTATGGGGTTTCAAATTCGAAATAACTACGAACATTTTGCTTCTAAGCAGTTTCGTACTTTAAATAAAACAAAATTAATCTATTTAATAAAATTTTCAAAACCAAAAATGAAGATAATAAAATTTGCTTCAAACGATGTTTGTGATCACGACTATGTCACAATTTTTATTGAGCTCTCCTATTGCAGTGTTTCAAAAAGAAAACGTTCTGCGAAGACAATACTGAAGGAAAATTTAGCTGTCATATCACTCATGATATTTAAAACCATCCAGAAGGTCGGCAGATTATGGGTATCCTTTCAAAATTTAAGTTGAAATGCCAAACATTAAATTTACTAACAACAAACAGAATTACTTCGCCCAAATACGGCTGATAACAAACTTAAAGGACGCTACCTGTCTCTTAACAAGGATGCTGGAAGTTAAGAAATCATCAAAGAGAAGGTTACGGACGTTCGGGAAGAAATAATAATGCAAGAAGCGAAAAGATTTGGAAACAATAATTCATAAATGAATATATTAATTGCATTCGTTTTTGGCGAGAGAGAATAGACATCAAGAATATTTTTAGATATATGCTCTAAAGTAATACGTCGTATTTATTATTCAGATAATACATCACGTGAGAATGTATTAACACATACTAATTAATTTGGGATATGTTTTTAGGTAATTTATTGCATATTTGATGTATCTACGTATAAGGTTGGTTATGGAATTAACATATTTTGATTACAATTAATTCTAAATGCTCATGTGTTTTTGAACAGTAGTCAAACATTCAAGGTTGATAGTCGTAAATTTCGAAGTGTTTATTTAAGGTAATTGCTTTTGTTTTAGCGGATTTAAAATTATGCATTAGTGTGCAGGGTTAGATACTAAATCACATTTTATTTTATCTTTATTTTTATAATTTTATTTTTATGTTGTACTCAGCCAACAGCCGTTAGTCCAATTGTAGGCGTCGCTGTACATTTTATGGGAACTTCCAACCCTACTAACGACTGTGATGATGTTATTATGACATGCGGGACCAACTATTTCCGTGGCAGCCGTACCACGAGGCGCCGAGAGAAGCAACCGTAAAACTTCCATCCAAGTTCTGATCAGAAGGAGCGTTGCTTAACTCTACTGATCGTACGTGGACGCTTGTTCAAGCTACGCCACCAATATTGCCATGTAAGATAAAAAAATGTTATTAAAACCGTAAAGACAGAGTGTAACTATTAAGAAAAAAATGATCTATAAGTAGATTGTTTCATATTTATAATAGCTATATATAATAAAGGCAAAGACAACGATAATTGTTTTGCGTTATTGTACGTTTTTATTTTTTTACTTCGCGGGTCTGAAAGACGAAGAAAGTATTGTAATTACGAAAAAATCACCTTCCCAGATTTCTTCAGATCTTTACGTTTCAAGGTTCCTACATGACGAAAAACAGGTTTTCTCAATTCCGTCTGTCTGTTTGTCTGTCTGTCTGTCTGTCTGTCTGAATGTCTGCTGGCAGTATAACTCAAAAACTATTTCTTGGAGGAGACGATATTTTGCATACCTATTATGTATCTACCTGTCATGGAATCGAGAAAATTTCAGACCGATATATACAGGGTGAGCACCTAAAATATAATATCTTGTTAATTTGCCTATGAACTGAGAAATACATAAAAGTAATAATTAGACATAGCGTAGAATTTATCCTCGACGAAATGGGACCCAACAGATAAGGGATGTTCTACAAATCAAAAAGCTGCAAAGAATAAGTGCGTTATGCATAAATTTCAGCATCGACGTATAATTATACGATTTTTCTAAAAGTAATTCATTAACAGGGGTAGATTTGAGTTTTAGAAGCTATTTTAATAGATAGTAATTATAATTGAATAATATTTCTTTGTGTTAAAACTAAAAATACCCAATGAAATGATATTGCTTAAAACTAGAGTCTAATTTAAAATTTTGTAAACGATAACTTAATGATTAATTGTAGAAAATATTTAGACAGTACTTAATAACAGTATTTGGTAACAAACTTGAAACTGCTAACTTTATTTCACGACAAATATAAAACTCACAGTTGGAAAATCAAAAATTAGATGGAAAAATCTTGCAGTAATTCAAATTAAGCGCAACGATCTAATGAGATTGTTAAATATGTTAATGAGTAGGGTGTAGTGGGAACAGATATTAGTATACATAAAAAGACGTAATACAAACACACATAAACTGTTCTACAATACAACGACATTTAACTGCTAATAACAGGTAAAGTTTAAAATAGATTTTTATTTTCTTCAACAATTAAAAATACAGTACGATCTTTAGTTTGTTACATAGTTTTAATAGCTGTTTATGTTACAAGTACAAAATGAAGTACTGTTTGGACAAGTCGCAGTTTATGACCAAGCGAGCGCAGCGAGCGAGGCTCATAAATAGGGCGAGTCTAAAGATCCGTTTTCGTACGAGTTAAATATACAAGGTGTTCCCGAAAGGTCTGTACAAAATAATAACGCATATTCCTAAGGCCAAAATAGGACGATTTAACCCAACTTACCTCTATTCAAAGTTGCTTCGTTTAGCCGCTAGACGGCTTTAAAAATTATTAACTTTTTTAAATTTTTTAACTCCCCGTATAATCATTACCATTTTTTTTCTGAATAGTTGAAGCTATTTCCTCTCTTACAAAATTTTAGTTGGGTGAACGGTTTAGCCACAAAAATATTTTCTAAATCCCTACAAGCCTAGTGTTAAGTTACAATTACTGATTCAGGCTTGTAGAGATTTAGAAAATATTTTTTGTGGTTAAACCGTTTACCCAACTAAAATTTTGTAAGAGAGGAAATAGCTTCTAAATTAAGGTAGCCATCTACAAAAAAACATTGGTAGTGATTATACAGGGGGTTAAAAAAATATGGATGGATAGTTTTAGAAATTAGGGTTTATTCCACAAAAAGCTTTAGTTTCGAAGCGTTTAATCGATGAGGTTGGAATAAGTCGAAGAGGTCATGATGGCAATGTAATTTCGATTACTGGAAACACATCACTGGTTTTTGTTGCAACAAAAAAGTGGGTGTTTTCGACCGCTAAACACTGCCGAAATTGATACCTTTTCGAGGCGGTAGAACAAAAATGTATTTATCATTACAGAGCTTGTTTCCGTCAAACCACCACGATGAAATTCCTGAACCTTTTCTTCCTAGTCGTCTTCGCCCTTGTCGCCCTTCAACAGACAGCGATGGCGTGTATCAACAACAGAGATGGATGCCAACCTGACGGAAGACAAGGAGCCTGCTGTTCTGGATATTGCCATAAGGAACCTGGATGGGTTGCTGGATATTGCAAATAAATCATCGTTATTTCATCGTTTAAAATAAAAAATACCAATAACTTTATTCGCGGATTATATTGTTACTAAGTTTTTCTGTGAATGAATTGGTTAGGTATTAATAAAAACTATTCACACAATCGCAGCTATTGCTTGTGTGCTATTTTAAAGATGGCGAGTGTTAAATATTTTATCCGTCTTAATAACATACCATCACTCATTTACCGTGCCTGTTTAGACGACAGCAAACGACCTTTTAACAAGTCAAGAGGAAATAAAGTATATTAGAATGCTAAAATAAAAACTAAATGATGAATTATGAATTCACGCCACAAAGAAGTTTCAGAGATTAACAAAAACTAAATGCATATTTAATAATTTTGAGGGTTGTTTTCAAGCAGCCATTTTATTATTTTAGTACATAAAAATTCAAATTTTAAATTTATACGTACAATAAACTCAGCCTTCTTCAGTATTAAATTGTCACATGTTTTAATTACATCATATGAACTTATTTAGTTGAGGATTTTAATTTTCAAATTTTGTGGTGGAATTGACACACCACTTCCTTCTTGTTATAACGTCATACTGGATGGGTTTAATCTTTTTATTTTTCATTGTTTTATCTGTAATATATAATTATTAAATTTATTTGTGTTTCAATTTATTGGTAAAGTTTTTAAACTCAGAACTTCTTAGTAGCGCTACTTGCAACAATCCCATGAGTTGATTGAATACCGCAGTTGTTACAGGCTAAATGGGTATTTACGACACTGACAGCAGGCCGGGCGTGGCGGCTGCTTTAATCGGTAAATTCCAAAGTCAATTTGACAATACACAAGCAAAGTTCACTCTAACTACGCTAAAATAGTTCCTGTAACAGGCTACTCATTGGGAGGGAGGGTTCGATTAGGTAAAACGTAAATTAGGGCAATATGCTGTTCAATTAGTTACTGATTGCTGGAAAAACAAGGGGGTGGGAGCCACAAACTTTTTTAGAAATCATTTAAAAACTGCTCCTTGGAAGTCTGAAATGAGGAACAGTAGTTTGATTTAGTGACAGCTGTGTGCGACGTGCAAACTCGTCCATCCACAAACCTACCTTTTTATTAATCTCTTGTTTAACACAAAAATTTAAATTGACAACAAAAAATTCACAAATAAAATTTTAAAGCATAAACCTTGCTGATCCTCCCGTTAACAAACGCTTCACCACTATTCACTGCGCAATTTAGCCCATTATATGCAATATGTCGTCTTAGTCATTGTTGCGGCAGACACAGCGTACAATTAACCTCTTGCTTGCCCACTAGGAATCGTAATCATTTCTGGCCTACTCCTTATCGACCCTTTTATCCTCTGCATTAGGAACGAATAATCGTAATTCTAAAATCTATCTTGCCGGAGCCGCAACAAGGTTGGCAAGTTGGCCTCTAACATGGGCGCACTGCCTTAAAAGGACGTAAATCGAAGCATTAGTACGTTTCCGCAAAATTTTGTGAAAGAAGGCGCCGTCAAAGGTACCAAGACATGACCTGGGAAGGGCCACTACATAGGCATAAATAAATATTAAAATTATTTTCTACGCCTCTGTTTACATCTAATAGAATAATTTTTCTAATCCCATACACATTTTTAATTGCATTATACGTTTTACAGGCGTTTGCCAGGTTCAGCCGAGACAAATTACAAAGAAAAAGTGTAAAAGCCGAATTTTAAGTCACCTCAAACAAATTTAAAATATTTTTTTATTCAAACAAATAACGGTTGCAAATTACCAAAATGCTTTTTGTACAAACGCCGTAAATCTAAACGCAAAACTAATAACACCATCGTCTTTCAATGCATAAATGCCCCAAATATCATGCAGATCCATGCCGATGTCGTAACGGAATAGTTTCAGCAAGTGCCGGGCTTTGCCCCACACACAACCCAGATGTGATTCCTCAAAGGTGGCTCTATAGCTCTACTGCACGTGTGTGAACGTTATCTACAAGATGGAAATTGAATTAGCAAAGGTTTGCACACATTGGTGCAAGTGACGAAGAGTGGAGGGGTTTTTAGTTAGTAAAAGTTTCACACCCTCCAAGTAACTAGGCGCACGCGCTGGCACATGAGGGTTTTCCCTTCCACACACAAAAATAGTATACACAAATATTTAACAAACGCTAAATACGTATTTCGACAAATTTGGCTGGAATAAACCTCTGCGGAAGTTTTAGTTTATACTAATTCAGGTTTTTTGACTTATCAAACTTATCCAACAAAATAAATCCTTAATTTATTAATGTTGTGTGTAGTTTCTTAAGAATTGTTTACCTAATTCGTTAAAAATATGTGTCAACAAATGTAATTTCGGTAGTAATGTTATTATTTAAATGTCCAATACCTACTACTAATACAGCAGAATAGTTAGAGTTTTAGGATTGTTCAGTATGAGTTCTAATTTTCTCTTGCTTTCGTTTTATTTTTTGAGAAATCTCTCGCTGTGTTACCCCGTGGTACTTCTTCTTGCAAGTCGACCACTGAACAACAGGGGCTCATCCATATATTCCTGAGCAATGCAGCTCTGTAACGAAATAAATTAGCCGATGTTCGTACAAATAACGGCTTGCAGATAAGAATGGACGATAATTCAAGGAAGACGTCTATCCGAGCTTTACAGAGAAACTCGCTATGAAGTGCAATATTTCAAGGCAATTTATGTGCACTATTCTCCCTGAAAGATGCGAATGTGGAGCTGCAGGATAATTGTTGTGCGTTGTAAATAACTTTGTCTATAACTCACATACAATACAGTTTTAACTTCGAATTTCCGCCATAAAACGGCGAGAGTACTTTATGGCGCACGTGGCGCCTTCTACGGGATGCAGAACGCAAATGGGCACAGGTGGGCACTTATCTGCAAATTAACGAGCGGCGCAAATGGACGTAACGCCTCTGGCAAATTGGACGTAATGGCTGTCTTTGAGAAAATGCAGGCAGACAGCTGCATCTTACAGAGGTACTCTTCTCTGGCTGCGAAGACGATATGGCTAATGCAACGTTTGTGTAAAAGTTGCGCTTTCCGTTATTAATTATTTTTAAAATACATTGCTGAGGTATGGGGTTTCCAGGCGAGTAAATTAAAGTCTTCATAATTCTTTTGACGCATGAGCTGATTTAAAAATGAAGCCGTAGAAAAGAATTGTGGTTATCAATACCAGACCGTTGTCTATTTGCACTAATTATACGGAGTATAATTTCATTCCAGTTATTGCAATTGTAGATTTCACGTGATCTAATGGGAAAATTTAAATATTATGGGTTTTAATGCGATCCAACCAAGTTCAGTATCTTTCACCCGACATAGAACGTTCTATTAGTCAATGTTTTGAAAGTACTTTATATTTCTGTATAAAACATCTTAAATATCTAGTTTGGTTTTCAATGCTCGATGTAAGATATTGCTATGGATAGAAATTGGAATGGGGGGCTAATAATTCTAAATAAGCAATTAGAACATTGAACATAACTAAAAGTTAGGTATTTAAAAGTGATATGTGACGAAGGAAGGAATATAAGAAATAATAATTTATAAAGACTCAACATATTTAATTCTATTATAATAAATAATAAAGATGCAAGTATATAATACAAAATAAACTTGTTAAATAACGAGTGGGGCATAAGTTACGATGTCATTGAAAAGTCGAATAATTTATTTATTTTTAAAATAAGTAGATTAAAGAAGGGGATTTTTTAAAATCTATTTATGAAAGATGATGTCACATAAATGATGGCTATTTTTGGATTTGCAGAGAAGAGCTTTTTCTATTACAGATCTCAATATTTCTAACTGTAGAGCGCGAATATGGTCCTTGAACTGCTGCATTGTCTGGGGATTATTGGTTATACAATCCCTCCTTCAGATAAGACCAAAGAAAAGCGTCGGGTACAGTCAAGTCGGGTGAACGTGGCGGTCAATTAATGGCCGAGTTTCGCGAAATTATCCATTCACCAAAAATTTTTGATTTTAAAATAAAACTATGATTTAGTTTCTTCATTATAACTTTTCTGTCACTTATTTTTTTCTGCCAATCAGAAAACAAAAGTTATTAAATTCTTTAGTAGTACCGAGTATTAACGTAAATGCTCCTTAGCTACACGTAATTTAGATGGTATAAATATTTTTCCTGGCTTTTTAATTAGAGAAATGATTTGCTTTAAAAGCTACATATTATGACAGATCTCAGTAATTGCGTTTAGCAGTCTGTAGTCATATAGCTCTAAGAATAATAATTGTTTAAAATTGAATTGTGTTTACTATACTTGCACATATTTAGTTTATCTTCCAAATAATTAGATTAGCCTAGCCCTTCCATTAATTCGAAGGTGTTTACATGCACCCCCCTCCTTTTGCGTTACTTGTGTAAAAGATTTTAGCGAATGCAAAAGATTAAGGTAAGTCTGTTGAGGCAATAGCTACACCGCCGTACACAAACGTTGCAGCTAACCTAAAACATGTCGTACGTTCGCCTGCAGGAGCAATTCTTTTATTGTAAGAACTAACAATTTAAAGCCGGTGGAGTACAAATCTGTGAACATATTCTTAATTAACCAGGTCGTCGCCTTAATTAACGAGTATTGAGTTAAACCACGACCTTCCTGGCGAGTTAAGGTGCCAGATCAATGTTGCATGAACACTGTAGCGTCGTTAGAAGTAGTACTTGAATTTTACCAAAATTGTAATCTTACAATTATCAAACTAAGGTTGTGGCCTTGTTCATTTCGTAAACACAATTTCGCATGTAACAAGCTATAATATGTAAAATAAAGATTAAATTAAAAACCTTCTGATTGGATGACAGAAAGACAAGAGATTGTGTAAAATTCAATCAAGATGATTAATAAAACGAATTAGGCTTGATGGTGAAGGTTGCTAGGGCGAAGATACGAACAACAAATATTAAAATTAATTTCCAAGTTTGAAATTCTATTTTGTAAATGTTAGAAAAGCAATTGGTTGGGTTAACAAAGTGGAATAGCAACGTGCAAGGGTCAAGTGAAAGAAACAAAATTTGGAGCCAGAGGTATATCGTATAATAGGTGGAGCCGTTTACGTATCAGTAAATTAATATTTTTTTAGATACTTTCCCATGCATCATAATAATAGGTATGTTATGGCAGATGCACAAAAACTTGCGCTATACAAGAGTAACTAGCCAGAGTTTATTTGATTCAATGATATCAAAAGCTTTTTTGTAGTGAATATACCATTTTCCTGGAAATTTTAGTGATCAAGCCAAAGCATTGGAATTTTATTGTCACACTCTTCTATGGATATTTGGCATAACACGTAAGTATATCTTCAATACTCTACAAAATAGAGAATTCATGTTTTACTATAACGGTTTTCTAATTTACAGGAAAAATGAAAGTAGCACAACTTTCTGTTGACTGTCATAACTCGAGATCCTCCCAATACGTTACAGATTGTTAGGTCAGGTTAAAAATTGACGCCACCACACGAACTTTTTCCCGCTTGCTAACGCTAGCATGGAGGACCGTAGTCAGTTAGGCAGCTACCTTCAAAGGATCATGGTAGGCGGGTTTTGAATGAAAATAATTTTATTTCGACTCTTGGACACATAGTTGAGGAACTCCAAATGTTTCGCAAATATCTTGTATAGCGACGTTTATGTAAACGCACTTTTCAATCGACGTCTGTTACAAATGCTTCGAACTGAAGCTGTCTATTGTTTCATCAATCTCGACCTAGCTATTTTCGCTATATTCTTAGGTTTGTTTGTGGCGGTGCCAGCTTTCAGCGGTAATTGGTGCTAAATAAATTTTTATGTATGTTAGGTTAATATAGTTCTGAAATATAATATTGTGTATGTCATTTGTGAAGCGAAATGCAAAATAGGTATTACAAAAATTTCAACTTAAGGTAGCTGGGTCATATCTTGGAACTTAGCACACTTCCCATTGTCGAAGGTAGGCTTCCTGGAGATCTGCATCCCATCCCTGACAGATACATCAGGTTGCGCTCACGTGAATTACATTGATTGACCCTCGTACCTTCGCAATTTAATATGAGTATTGCAAGCGAGTTTTTTCTTCCAGCATACAACCCCTATCCTTCCCACAGAGCTAACTCGAGCACCTTTCTGGGCTTATTGGGGTCGTTAGTGTTATCTTACTTTGCAATAAGGGTATTAATTTGTGTCTATATAGCAACCAAATTCTATTTTAGAGAAACATACTTTGCTTAGACAGATGCCTAATGTCTCGATAATGGTATTGACGGTGTATATAGCTACATTTCTCAGCCATTTCTCTAGGCTCTAGTCAAATGCATTTTCAGGTGCATAATTAGGGAGATAACATTGTGTGGGATTACTTCTTATCTTCTAACGAATTTCTAAATATTACTAGAAGTAAGTGGCACTATTGCTTAACTTGCCAAATTAAATAATTTGTTAAGAATACGTATCAGTAATGTTTCATATGACTCAATCAGGATTATTTTTTAAATTTCTTAAAAACCTAGGTGCTATGATGTAATTTCTTCACAAGAACGTGATTTTAGTAGCTATGTTCTGATTGACTCTACTAACTCATAATAGTAGCTAGTTCTTCAATTAGATGAATGACACATCTTTTAGGGAAGAATAAAATTTGCGAGATGCCATTAGATAGCAAATTTAATTACCAATCTAACGGTGTACGTTATATACCGCTTGAGATTTAGAAAACGGAAAAATGATTATTTAGTAAATTTTAAAAATAATCTTTTGAAAAAATAAGAATTTGGTAATCCGTCATAGATACTGCAAAGATAATGTTTTTGAAACTTTCTGGCTCTACTTCACTTTTAGAATAAACTCTATTTTATTATTCTACCACGGCTTTTTGTTACGCCAGTGAAACAGAGACCACATTATAAAATAAACATTTTTCTTTCGGTTTCACCTCCACGCGTGCTGCTTAACCATTCAGCGTTCGACTGTCATTTGTTTTCGGTGTTGATGTCACTTTGAAGTTCCCCTGGAAATAGACGACTGTGGTGACAGACTCCATTTGTTTGATTTACACACCAAAAGCAGCACTTGTGTGATGCCGACTGTGTCGAAATTAAACGATCAGATGACAGTTTGTCGTTATTGAAAAAAGTTACAGGTTTTAAAATAGAATCTGCTACCAAATAATTAGATTCATGAATAGATGATTAAAAAAAACTGAATTTTACGTCAGTTTGTATCTGAAACATCAATTTATCTCTGGAAATGTGTATTAAGTAAGCATATTCAACAGAATTCAACAAGATTGAACAAAAGCTTGTAGTGTAACAAAATAAAAAGAAAAAGTTGGCAGAAGAGTTCAATACGAATCGGCCAGTTACATAAGATGGCAAAGTTTTTAAATATTTTGTGATTATTTATAGGATGTTATATAAAGAACAACTTCTTTTGCTTATGTTATACCAACTTGTGATTGTTCAGACGCCTAACGTTAATTCAAATTCTGTTCGAAGGCGGAAATACCGTGACAATGGGTATTAAAGACTTAGCTAACAGACACACTTGCAAATTAGGTCTGGGTGAAAATGTTATAATTTTAGTGACCCGTGGAATTTCAAATTCAAATCGATGGCTAACGTTTATAATCCATGAACAAGATACACAAAAAACCAGTAGGTGGGTATTAGCTCTAAAACACCATCAGAAAGTTACCGTAACCATGGTATTACAACCATTTATGCAAAACAATTACTTATTGCGGTTGTTACTTAAAGGGGGTGTGACTTCCACGAAGACGTATAAGCCGCAGCTGAGTGAGACGGAGTGCGATTTTAAGATTTATCCAATGTTAAATATTGCTATGCAAGTGACAATAAAATAAATCATAATGGCATATAGCACAACCAGTGAGACAAAACACAACACCACCAAATACCCAACACCAGCAACCCCCTCACCAACCAAGCATACGCACAACCTCAGAATGAACAATTTAAAAAACTAAAATAAACAACACTGAAAACGAGATACGCGTTGTGAATCCAGAATCCGGCCAACTTTTAAGCACTGTCTGACATAGGTGACTCTGCTAACAAAGAGTGACAGATGAAATATATAATATTGTCAAAAACGGCTTTACCATGAAGATTATTGACACACATTAAGTAAAAGACAAAGCAGAAAACTACCATATCCTAATAATTAGACTGAATGATCTACCGGCTCAGTACCACACGTATAAGCTGAAAAAATAACGAAATTTCAAAAGTCGTAATTAAAATCTACATTACTCTCCAGATGCGGATGACAGACAGTTATGAGAATGACAACGTTAAACATAGTCACCAGAGTGCCAATGTCTAAGTACTTTGTTGAAATAGCCCCATGCAAATACAACATAAGAATTTAATTTTTTTAATCGATTATTTGCAACAATTTAAAGTAACAATTGAAGCACCACACCAAGAAAAAAAGTTCCCCAATGTGCAAGCTGCCAACGCTACGGGCAACCCAAGAAATACCCATTAAGCTAGTTGTGTAAAATGCGGTGACACATCCAACAAAGTCTTATCAGAAGCCAGAAAGCGTCGTGGCCAAGCGTGTTCTCTGTAGTGAAGCCTACACGGCAAACTATAAGGGGTGGGGGCTAAAAGTAAATATGAAGCAGAAAATTCCTTCTACTACGCACATAAAAACTAAGCTAAATTTAACGAAAGCCAATAAACAGGATAAATAAAGGGTTAAAAGCTGCTCCCATCCAGGGCTGCGAGATGATCTCATGAACTCTAAACTGTAAGCACTGAACTCGAAGATCGACACTCCGTCTATTTTGAATTCGCAAGAAGGGCGATTGCACTGCTATTAGGGCCCCATGACAAGTCACTCGCTTGACCCCGATTGATTGCTGCGACCCCGCAAGGAGAATATCGATTAACAAGAATTTTCAACGCGTCGCTTCCAGGGTCGATCTGATTTAGCCTTTTAGGGCGTGTGCTCTAATTGCCTCATTTAAAATTTATGACGACGTTAATGTCTTTGTTTCGATCCCAATGTGCAAGAACTGACAAAACCAAAAAATCGAAAGTTGAATTTCACATCGTCGCACCTATGATAACTAAAATTTCCACGGATGCAAGCTGCCATTAACGCGTAATTTCGTCACTTAACATTCTATACTCGAGAGAATGAAGGGATTGATGACTCGGTATCACCTGCTATATTAAAATAACGGTTGCCACACAATAGAAATGTTAAATTGCCGAGACCGCTTATCACTAAAAAAGCCAAGACTGTTGTTAATATCGCTACTACATTTATGCCTTGCTGCAATCGGAATTTTGTGTTCGATTCACCTAACAAGGCTTCCTAAGTCCTATACTGGAAGGACATCCTCACATGCTATTTAATTATGGTCGGCCAATTTACCTATTGTTTATTTAAACAGATTGTAACTATAAATTTAGTAGCAAAAAAGACTTTGAACATTGCAACACAATGTTTTATTATATATGTAGTAGAAGATATACTGCATATTAAATTAATTAAACATAATTTTTGGTGAAATCATTACGTTAACGCGCTACTCCCTATTTTTCTGTGATGAAGCTGTTTTGAAAGTGTCTATTTCGGCCACCCAAGCGCTGTTATGGGCACAAATGGGGCGACCGGTTTCTTCCTATCAGAATGTAACTAGCTTGTTCTATCATTTCCTGACAGATCACGAATGCATGGTCCTTAATTATAGCCAATTTGGCATTTCGACATTATTGAATTAGCAAAACGGACTAGTGGGTTATTGTCGAAATATCTATGACGTTAACCACATCTCTTTATTTATTCCCGTAAGGCACTTTATTGTAGAATTACTACAGATTTGCCTGTCTACAACGATTCCTACCAATGCATCGCAGTATCCCATCTTTGTCGTACCACTTCTTTGATGATGCAGTCTCTTTTCCATTACTCTCTTACGAACACATTTTTGATCTACGTAATTTGCGCTAGGTTAGATACGTTGTAGCTCGCATAGGTGCATCTGCACTGCCTTTATTTCAAGAATTCTTGTAATTTGACCAAAGCTCACTGTCGCGTAGTAAACATTAATAAGTGTTGTGATAGCTTACTTTTCCTTTGTTTGGCATGTTATTCACTGTGTAAAGCTGGTGATACTCAACCATCCCTCTACTACAACTCTATTTTGAAGCAAGAAAAAGTATAAAATTAACCCTTCTTACTTTATTGAGCATCAAAACCTCTTTTACCTTGTTGTGGTATGTTAAATCCTTTTTCCACACAATGGTATAACAAAATCTTAAAAAATATTTTTTATTACAACAAACTAGTGTGGAATGAAAGAAAACAAGTGTGATAACAAATCTTCGTAATATGACTTAAAAAAGAATGATTGCATCTGTGCGGCAGAAGTTACAAGTTAATTGAAAAAAAATGCTTGTGTTTTAAATATGTGTGCACGTCTATTGTGGGAAATAGTCACAGTAGGAAATAAAAAGAATTTTTATTGAAAAAAAGCTTGACTCAAACACTTAAGGTTTCTAAACGTTTCCAAGGACTGTTGCATTTGTTTATTTCAAGCCTTTTATAAGCTACTGCACGGTCTATCACGACGACTGCTGTCCAGACCCAATTCTGCCGGAAATGAGGTTTCTTGATTGGGTCAAAGTAGAGATCGATATGACATTTTCTACAAAACTCCATTTCGGATCGCTGGAGTTTGCCGATTAACTAGGTTACGTCGGTTTCGGCTGCAGACACTGATTTTATTACGGCCGAGCTGGCCGGCAGTCCTTGGTATCCGGCTTTCCTTCGTTATGATTTTATTATACGCCGATGCTAATAAAAGCGGTTCGGAGCAGCGAAATGAATTAGGCTTTGATCAGGTGGGCTTTGTAGGCTATAATTGCACAGAACGCGGGTAATTGAAACCACTTTTATTTAATTGGCGCCCAATTTGTGCGGATTAGGGGTCATAAATCAACGCGTAATTGCGAATTTTTGAGGGATAGTTTCTAGCCTGTTTAATCGTCATGAAGCGCTAAATATCGCGAAATCGCGCTAATACCCGTAGCTTCGTACGTGATCTATGGCGCAGAGTTTTATTATTTTTTTTAACACGATTCGAGTCTGGATTTTGATCGCTGCAATTGAATACACATTGATTTTTGCTTATATGACTCGCAGAGCGGTTGTATTTTTCGTAACTGTATAGTGGGGCATATCTGCCATAATATCGGGATCTGTAGCATGACAAGTAGAACTACCTACTGCTATAAATTCTAGAAATGTATCCAATATGAGGCACAAATGTGAATGAATTTGTTGCAATTTGGAAGTATGACATACTGATTGTGTGGTTAGTTATCTTGCCTGACAATATTTTTTATTTGTATAAAAAGTGTTTCATATATATAGGGTGATCCGACAAGAATGCAACGTCAAAATACACATACCGTTGATCTTTATATTTTGGCCATAAGTATTTGCTGTTACACTCGTCTCGTTAGAACCCATTAATATTCGAGAGCTGATGGTATCTTTTCATACCCATTATCTGATGTAGTTTTCTGTCCTGCAAAACTTTGCGAGTTGTTTTATATGTCGGACGTACGCTAGCTATATTTCTGAGTCGTATAACATGGTTGGAATGGTCACTCAACGACATACGTTATTTTTGATACGTTATTACCTCATTTTCGTTTTTGAAACAACTCTCAGTCTTCTAGGATTAAAAAGGCCGTTATTTTATCTGATCTGAACACCCATACCCCTTCATTTATTCTATTACCAACTAATTGTAGGCTGCTGTTGTAATAATACTAAATAGCAAACGCGTTAACCTGCAAATTTACTTGACTCCCGTTTGGTTTTGAAAAGGATCTGCAGTTATGGTTAAAATGCCCCACGCTTAAATGGCACATCAATTGTTTAGGCTTTCTATGTTACTTTCACTAACCCCGTACTAACGCCTTGGGGTTTACGTTATTTGAAGTCTCTGAGCCCATTCGACAACCTTGGCAGATTATCGATTAATTGTTAGATGTAACTAGGTCAAGTCTACAATTCTCTGCAGATGTTCCTGTACACCTGCATAGACGTGTTTTGTTAAACGCGCGCTTCTGCTTAGTTCTCTTCTGCTGACGCCTCTCGAACAGTCCGCAAGCATTTATTTCGTTGTTGACCTTCGTCCTAGCTTGGGACTATTCAATAGTGACTTGAAAGGGCAGTTAATTTTATGGAGGCAAGTGGTTCTTATCTGCCCATCGCACTTGATTGCGGGTTCGTTTGTTCTCTGGGGATGTGAGACAAAGGTATGTGTGCGTTTCTACTCTTCTGTTCATTATTATAATTAGCAAAAAAACAATTTAATTTGACCAGTGACTTGTTAGCTATTTAAATATTTAGCTTTGCGGTGATACATTAATGAAATTGCTTGAGTAAGACTTGCTAGTTGCAATCTCGTGCAATCTACAACCGATGTTGACAAACCCCTGTAATTAGTGGCAACAATAGAGTTGGCTGTATTTGTGGCTCCTACGTGTAGCGTTGCTAGATCAATGCAATTCATGTGAATGCTTGTAAATTAATCGTAGCAAAACCCCCTTTATTAGTATAAATATGTTCATATTAACGAGTTTTATGGACAACTAATGCACGTAATTAGTGGGACACACTCGTTTAGAGTCTGTTTCAGGTCGTAGAAAATTTAGCTACGCAAACCTTAGCGAGTTTATGAGTTCTCGTAAGCTAATGTACTTATTGGTTGCATTAAAGTATTCTTTGGCGCCCCTGGAAACTTGATTACCCTTTGCTAATTATATGAAAGATCCACACACTGTCTTCACTGTAGCTAGTCGGCGTTCCGATACGTCCACGTAGCCTGAATGTTTGTCTGGTACTATTTGAAGATACAGTAATAATTGGGTCTAATTAGTCTGCGACTTTAGTATAAAATTATAGTAGACATAAACTTGAGCACCGTGACACTGTAAATTGTCCATTGTTTAAATTTAACTCAGTCGTTGTTGCGATGGAGTTTTGGAGGATACCAAAACTCTGCATAATTATGCACAATGCATTTTGTTGACGGAATTGAATGCTTTGCTTAGGTCAAAGCAGGTTCAGGCGCGAAAGACAGATTAGTAGTTGGCCAGATATAATAGAGCAGAGATGTTGTTACCTTTATTGTTCCATGACTTTAGCTGTTTGGAAAAGCTTTACCATGCCATTTTCAGGTAAATTGCGACGATTGTCACTAGCTTTTCTAAACGCAATCTACATATCTGGATTTCCAAGTCCCGCCTCGTTAGTAAGTTTCACGATTTGCAGTCAAATACATTCCAAGAAACACCCTGTACGTCTCGCGTTAGCGTTATTAGCCTATACATCAATCTATTGTTTCGCAACCATCCTGTAACCCAACGAAACTTTAGGAAAGCTCCCCTTGTATCGCGTATAAAACCCAACAAATTTCGCTCCTGTTTATTTTGGTTCCATTTTTGAGCTAAGAGTATCATTTGAGAGGCCACCTTTATCGCTCAACGTACCGAATCACCACCCAGCGAAGATTTTTGCAACGCTCCAGGTCTGTGCACCGGCGTCTTGCCGTCAGGCGTAAGTTTTGCATTTGTAAGTTCAAAGGTACTGCAGCAACGATTTCAGTGCTCTGCACTAATGTATTAATATTTTTCGCTTATAGCGAACTTCTCCTTAGGTCAACATGTGAAGGTTTTACTAATAGCGCGACGTGACGCCACGAAACGCAGGTGGAAGTCTGAGGAATTGTTTTGATTACCCTTCTTTGTTGCGGTTACAGCTGCTAGGCAAGTAAGCACTTGTAATATCATAAATGTTACTTTAATAAATCTTTGATTTTATTGTATGATTTTATTTTTTAAGGCGCAGTGCAGTCAATTACGCAATTTTAAAGATCATAGCACAATATTTTCTGTCGCTCTACCAGAGGCATCCAAAACACGCCATGTAGGTGCTAACACAACAGGCGACTTCCCTTTTATTCCAGTCTACAACTTATTCCCGTCTTACTACGCTACTGAGCTACCTTAAAGGTTCTTACACGTCTTAAACGTAAATTTTCCGATAACAATAGTTTTGTTTGCTGCTCGCTAGGTTTTTGTTGCAGCTGCCGAAAAGAGTATATAAAGTTGGCTGTGTCCGGATTTGTCCTGAAACCGCTTTATGATTCATGTAAAATTTTCTAAGGTATTAAGCGATTTATCACAGTTCTGGTGAGAATCTACCCACTTACTATGAGCAGGGGTACCCCTCAACAGTTTCCACAATCCTAGATTCTTTCTTTGTGTTTAACAGTATTCAATGTAGCTGCATCGCGGAAGTTTTGTACGGATTGCTCTTCCGACATGTGGCTGAAACTTTATATAAGGTGAATCACGGTGGCCTAAGTAAGAATTTGCTCGGGATACTGTCGCATCAAGGCGGCTTGTTATTTTTTAAATTTGGGTTATCGCTTTCTTAATCTTCTTCATATACAAAAGGTGGTTTAGTTCTTTGCAAAGGTATTGCGGGATGGTAGAAAATTCATATTTGAGATATACCCCTAGCAACGAGTTCTTCTTGCAGCAGGTGACCGCCGGCGCCGTTCTCCTGAATTTTGTACAAGTTTCTGCGCCTGGGACTATAAATAGATTTTACTGCCTCAAACATATATTGCCACTTCTGTTTTATGTACGAAAGCGGCATTACAAGTGGTAAATTTGTGTTTTAGCGGCATTCCCATATTGGACGTTAAATAATTTTGTAGGTAAACATAAGCTACTGTTTCCGACATTACTGATGGTAATATTAGTGAAAATCCTGACTCATCACATAAAGTGGCCCTTTCAATCAAAGAATTTCGATACCTTTATTATATTTTAGGAGAACTCGAAGAAATAGTTCCGCAAATTAATTTGGAGGATTACCTAATTATGTTTTCAGGGGCAAGCAGTAACTTCTAGTAAGATTGGTGGAAACTGAACCACGGGATCAAAGTAATATTTTTTCATAATTGGTTTACGAGTGCTCCATTCCAAGTGTACGTTTAAAAAGGAGGGTTTCTGTCACTAGAAGTGAGGCAGAAATAAAAAAGACAAAACCGAAAAGCATAATAGAACGGGTGACAAGATGACAAGTGAAAAGTGTCAAACCTTCGGCGGTTTGTTGATTTGACAACAAAGTTGTAATTGTGTTTTCGACTTATGCTGTGATAAGATGAAGGATGTGAAAAAGCAACTACAAAAAAATGCACATAGAATGGTAGATTATCCTCGTTCTGCTATGATATGTAATGACACCATGATTAAAGTAGATTTTTTATCTTTTTCCGTCTCTCATTGTCTTTAGGTTCAATCTAAGTTGACTGGTTTGTCGCAGTTTTCCCACCACATCAGTTACATACCTTGCTTAGGATACTACAGATTATAAACAGTTGGATGCCATGGGGGGCCATGTTAAATTTCAAGGTAGCTATCGCCAATGCATCTTGTAATTTGCATATTAGGGAAATCGCAAGAGAAAGAACGACATAAACTGTTTAATAGGATATCATACAAACTAAAGTAGAAGCATATTAGTGTAATTCTGGAATCTCAAAAATATTTTTATAGCTTCAGCACATTGTATTCTGTATCTCAGTGTTTTTGTAAAAAACACGCAGTACGAAGTTAACAAAACGACTAAAAAACAGCGAAGTTGTATGTTCTTCCCACGAGAGTAGTCTTGTTACATCAATTTCGTGGAACGTTGCAGATCCACCTTGCCACGGTCCTCGTGTTCTCGTTAGGGCCACCACGTCTGGTGACAAGAGCCGATCATCGCCCTGGCATTGATTTCACACTTAGCACAGACGACCCCAATTACCTACTAGGCCTGGAGAGGTGAGTGAACATCGAATGTTGAGCTTCGAGAGGGACGTGGACAATTTTCCCACTTAGCTTGTCAATGGCAGCGCTCACATGAAAGCTAAACCTGTTCGAGCCCTCGCCTGGCTCTGAACGTGTTTTCTTGAAAATTCGAGTTTGGAAATTCGGACAATTCCAATCTAATTTATGGAAGTCGAGTTGCGGCTGCTTATATAGCTTTAAAAGTTAGCTAGTTGGAAATATGAATCGATTTTTTTAGTGCGGGACTAGTTGACAAATTTAATTTAAACTTATTAAGCACGATATTAATTTAGCCCTGTCAATCGCATAAATATATATATACAAGATTTTTAAAACATAAAGCACGTTAAAATAAAAATTTTAGAAATTTTAAAAGCACTAACCAATGCAAGGGACAATAAATACGCTTTATATTTAGATCGCAACCGCAATAATTTTTATTTAAGGCGAGTTTACACATGTTCTTTCGTACCTATCTATAGGTCATAGCTCAGACAGACAATTCCTGATCTATTTCTGGTTAAAAAAAATAACGACCACGTTTCTTTGTTAACCATTCAAGGTAAAATAAGAGGCAAAAGAGGAAGAGGACAGAGGAAAAGCCCTGGCTCTCAAACATAATGCACCGGACAAGGATGCATGTTCAGCAAGCATTTAGAACAGCAGAAAACGCAAATATGTATGAGAGAAGAAACCTTCACCATCATCATCATGTTTTTGGTTCGCTGGGTGTCAACTGTTCTCATTCCGCACACCATATATGGCGGGCGTTTCCTACGTTTCTTTTTCCTTCTAGCTTGTAAGAGCGTTGATTTTTGGATGTTACGTATCATATACTCACAACGCGTAATAACATTTTAAAGAAACCTGCAACTCTGTTGCATTTATATATTTTTTTCTATAGCACATGTTAAAGTGTGCTTTTATCAACTCAAAACAAAAGGTCAAGTTTTACTTTAACAGCAAGGGTAGATAAAGTAGCACTTTAACATCAAGGATAGATAAAGTTATTTAATTTTCTAACTTTTGTTTAAATTAAATATGACAGCTTCGTATTATCGTAGCAACCCAATCTAGCTACTGACATTTTGAAATGTAATTGACTGTCATTATTTTCTTTTGAAATTGTTAAAGTTCTTGCTATAGAAAAAAATATTGTATTATACACGACGATAAAGTTATTTCTATCCACTCTTGAATCATTAACGTCTCGACTTCGTCCCGACGTTAAACGATTCACTCGTGGATAAAATTTAACTTTATCGTCTTGTATAATAAATTACTATTTTTCATTTGCCTATACACTTTTATATATTTACTGGGAGACATTTTACAATTCCTCTCTTGGAATACAAATCATTCCGGGCAATATGTACTAGAAACAATCTAGTTCAGAAGAACGCCAAATGCATGTAACGGGGTATCTACATACTTTGCCAGTGGTGTTTATTTTCACAGCTAAATCTCAAGCCAACTTGTATCTTTTCTTTGTGTTTTCTTATGCATTATTATACTTAAACATGTTGATTTTTATATAAAAAAATATTCTCAAAGCCGGTTTTGATCTGGAAATGTATTCTGAAGTTTGGTTTAATGCGAGTGCAGCAAGAAACGCGCTTTGCGAGGGACGAAGGGAGTTTTAACTTATGCAAATTTAACAAAGAAGACAACAATCTGATATTTACCGGACACATTAAGATATAAAGCAAAAACGCTAACATTGAAAAGAATCCGATATTGCAGGTTAGACCGAGATTCAATATCTTGGCACAGGAAAAATTAGAGCATGTTGCAACAGACCTTCAATAGCTGATTCACCAAGTGGTAAGCATACGTAGCAGGAAACCCTGTCGACTGGCAAAAAGGAAACTCTCACGCACACGAGTTCGAAGCGAGCAAGCTGCAGTAACTCAAGGACGAAGTGCGTTTGCAATTAGCTGAATTTTCTCCGTGCAGGAAAAAGAGCTAAAGGAAGCCATGCCATCTAACCCGTTAATACAAAAGAAAGCTACGACTACCATTAAGATGTTCTGCTCTGATTTTCCAAGATAGAGGCAGGTGCTTGCTCAATATAAATCCAAACCATGCTTAATCTTGAAAAATTGCTAAAAATACCTCTCCTAGGAACTTGATCAGGATTCCCTACAAAAGCTCAATAGCCCAAAAAGGATGTCCGTAAAAATTGCAAAATTAAAGGCACATTTGACGTTACAGATGTAATTCACAAGGAAGTCTTTCTGCAACAGCCCACAATGCAAATGGTTGAAAAAGATAGGGGCCTTGCCCAAAATATGGAAAAACCTTAAGGAATTCAGGATAGACATCTAAGGTGGCTCGGTGAGTGGAGTGAAGCCTAAACTTACGTAAACTATTTAGAAATCATAATACATTGAAGTATGAACGTTGACTGATAGCTTAATTAAATTATAGGTAAAATTTAGATTTATCAAAGATAGAACAATTACTTACACAGATACTTATAAATGACTTTTGACTCATAACAACATTTATAAGCCACTAACTTAAGAGCGTTTCATGTTAAATGGGACAACTAACTGAAAAAAGGGCAAATAATTATTTAAATATTAAGACTTGGCGAAATTTAACGTATTCACGCAGGGATAAACACATGCGGTGTTGTTTCCAAGGAAGAACGCAAACAGAAGTACCATTACATGCACTGAATGCGGTCAATTCTTTAAATTAACTATTTTTTTCCATCAAGACCATTAAATACTCAAGAAGCAGATCTCTGCAGCTCTAACGTGTCATATAACTTTTTTGAAGAGCATTTGTATCCGTGCTAGATATTTACAAGGGTATTTATTTTTCCAGTTGTTTACAGAGTTAGTGAAGTAAGGGCTCATATTGGCATGTCGCTGGTAATACATGTTAAACGCTGCAAAATGAATAAAACAGTCATTCTGTATTAAGCAAGATATTAGGATAGGGACAAAAGTACGTGGAAGGATATTCCGTCCAAATTATGAAATTCCAGTAGTTCTGTTCAATGTTCTTTATAGTTGGAGATGATATGAGATTTCGGCATTTTCTATATAGGTACGTGTGATCGTTCACTTCATGAAATTATGAAAGTAGAGTTCAATAAAAGAACTAACAAATTAGAAGTTCCTGTTGGAAGCCATAATAATCACGCTAGAAGAATCTTTCATTGATTCAGTCTTCTTTCCTTTACTATGTGTCTTCTGGCGTCTTCGAAACTTGGTGTTTCTTAATCAGAATTTGCTTCGATGCTTGTTCTAAGTACGTATTACAGAATAATAGTCGGAAGATAACTTGCAGAGACAGTTTTCGAAGTTTAGAGAATCAGCAGGAAAGTATAACATGCAAATCTCTACAAACATGTCGAAATTATATTTGTAATAGGACTCACGAGCTGTATACTTCTAATAAATAACCAGCTCAATGAGCAGGTAGTGAGGTTCTATTCCGTGGGAATAGCAACACCAAATTCCAGAAATTCAATAGCGGAGGTAGAAAATCAAATAAACACTACCGTTTCAAAGCAAATATGAATGGCAAATAGTAAACTACTATGAAAAAGTGACAGATGATGTCTTCGAAGTAGATTATTGGTAGAAAGGTGATATCTCTACTAATAACGCATCGGAAAAGCCACCAACAGAAGAAGAAATGGAACAAGATGAAGAAGCAAATATTTAGCAATAACGAACCAATGCCAATTTGTGTAGATTCCCCAAAACGGTGCATAGCAGAGACTTCGTCATCATTTAGTCAACCAAAAGGTTGGTAGCGAATGCTAGTTATTTTATATTGCATTTGCCCATTCAAACTAACAAGAGCTACGTTACAGATTCAAGCCACGTGCCTCAGATAATTCGATACAAAGTGCTGTTTTCAGTCTGGGTAATAAGCGACAAGAATGCGATTAATAGACAAATATATACGTAAGTGAAATACTATCTACGTGATATTCAAATCGAGTTCTATTTAATGCGGGAAGATTGAGCCGTTAGTTTTAGAGTAATGCATGTTAGTAGCAAGTAGCTCTGTTATTTACTAAAGATATGTTTTTGTATGTTTCTGAAACAATTGGTTTTTTTAGTTCAAGTACAGCTTGAAGCTAATAATTTCAATTCCGCACGGGTTATAGGTCAACTGAACAGGTTTTAGTGTATGACGGCGCTTCCTATCCACGAATCGAGATTAAAATAAGGAAGACTTCATTGCTGTTGAGCTGGATCGTAATATTAAGGCCGGGGGGGGGGGGGGCTAAGAAACCAACTTGTTACAAACTGTAGAGGAAGAAATGAAAGGTTACTATGCGAACTATTACAACAGACATTCTGTGCATCTTAAACACTTACACCTAGAGATATTAGACAGCAATAATGACTAAAACACTACAAACTATCGGAGTCGTTGCATCATTTTATACACAAATATGAATATTGTTCATTGTAATAAAAAAATATTAATTATGATTTTGTTTTGTTGTAGCGATTGAAAGTAGAAATCTTGTTACGTATACTAGTTTTCAAGGCTACACCAAGCAAGTGTTTGGGTTTAATAAATTTATTTACACGAAAAGACAACCTTTAAATTCATAATTTTAAATAAAACTTTTATAACGATGTGTAAGTAACAAGAACATCAGCATGTAAATAGAACTCATCAACGAATTGTAATTCTTGTTGGTTCAACACTCCCATAAATCTGATGAGTACAGTTTATTCTGATATTTTGTGAGTTGAGGTGTGATGTAGCGCTACCGACATGATTAGTTACGTACTTATTATACGACTCTTTGTGATATGTGAAATGTTCTATAACTCATTGTCAGTATGTTGGAAAATTATGTATTCTTCCTGATGGTGCAATAACAATGAATATATGCGTTTGCATCGTGTCTAAGCCATAATAATATTTTTGTAATACCTACTTGTTAAATATTTCTTTAAGGACTGTTTACTACTGCGTAAGCAACCTCTTTACGGCCCGGCCGTAAAAAGTGTCCGTAAAGACCACGGCCTGCTAAACTGTGTGCCAAACGTCAATGTGACGTTTGTCACACAAATCCAGCAGCAAGCAAGCCTTCAACTCCACATAGAAGAAGGCGCAAAAAACTGCTATAACTCCTGAACATACGCTAAAATAACTTGCTCATTCAGAATCTTAACGTCTTTAGGAATATCTTCATCATTTTCTACAGATGTCATAAGTTACGAGCTGGTTACTTAAAACTGCTTACAACCATACACGAAATTGGAAATAACTGACATTTATAAACAACAGTTGCAACGTTCTACGCACTCTCAATCATTCTAAAATGTCATTACACAAACCTAGCGTTTTGATGAAAATAAATTAGAAAATATAGATATAACCGAATTGTATGTAGGTATTACAAAAACTATTGTACAATACACGTCCGTTAGGGCCTTTACTGCCTCGCCAGTATTATTCGACTCGCTCTTCGAGCTCGTCTCACAAATTCTCTGGCTCGGCAGTAAAGGCTATCCTAACGGACTTCTACTGTAAAATACTATTATATGTAATAACAGGTTAAAATAGAAAGGCAATGTAAAATATGAGTCACTTAAAAATATAAATGGTTGTAGTAGAAGCTACTAGTCGATTAAATTTATTATTTTCTGGAATGATTTAAAGGTACTCAAAAGTTAGTTTCAACTGTTCAAATTATTGCTTCTAAGCTAAACTCTATTGATACATTCAAAGGTTCCTCCGCGCTGCGAGTTAAACGCTGAAAGCATTTAAAAACTTTTAGAAGTAAAATGGCAAATCCCGAAAGAGAAATATTATTCCGCAGAAAGAAGCTTAAGCGTATTTCTACAAAATGGGGTTCGGGGCATTTGAAATTAAAAAGACACTCTTAAAAGGCATCAATCTCTTAAGGTTCCTCGTCCTCTCGGCTATAAACCGCTGTATAAATACGGAGCGGAGCAATTTATCCTCCTGTACATCAAAAAGACTATAAAAACCAATAAAATCCAATATTTGGGCGAATAATGGACCTCCATAAATTCTTTCAAAATATTTTCCTTCTTTCTGCGAACGCGGCCCGGAGAGATCAGCCTCGCCAGCCGGTTTCATCGCAAGTCAAACAAACGGTTGTATTGAAATAATGAACGGACGGGGAAACGCTTGATATATGACTTTATCAAATAATGAAGGGCCGGTGGCTCTGAATAAATAGCGCAGATATCAGCCGCGAAATAAAAAGGGCGAAGCGCGGCTTTTTGCTTTACCGTAATCAAATTCAAATTACTGTCGCAAATATGGGGAGATTAATGTTGTGCACAATGCAACAATCGCTGGCTATGCGGGTGCAGTCGTTGTTTGGTTGAATCCCCACCTAATTAGCGTGTGCACAATCTGTTTGTCCCTAATGGTACAGTGACGTGTGAAGTAAAATAGACTATTGTTTTTTATACTCGATTTTTATAGATAGAACATTTTGCCAGCAGTACGAATTCTTAGTGTTTTGTCCACCCCAGTGCTGAAATAATGTGTATATCTTAAGCTATGTGGTTAAAAGGCGAAGTTCGGAGTGCCACACTCTTTGAAAGAATGTGGCCCAAGACTATCGATTAATTCTTTTATCTCCTTTCTGATTTTTAACGTCGTACTGGACCATGTCTCCTACATTTCACCTACTGTTACAAGCAGTGTAGTGCTTCTGATTAACCATAAACCATTAAGTGTATTATATTTCAATATAGAATAGCGTTGAATGGCAGAAAAATTAATAGGGAGGAAGAGAAAAAACAACCAAGTTGAACATTTTCTCTCACTGCTTAAAATTAGTGACGTTCAAAACGAGAAATGATAGAAGTTTCTAATATCGCAACGAATATTCAAGTAACAATACTTCAGCTTTTCTTCGTGCTATTACGTCCGGTGAACCGATCGAAGAATCCATTTCATATGGGCAACGGAGGTCGACGGAATAGGTCCCAATCAGCAAAACACATACTACTAGTGAAGATATTAACCGCTTCCAGAGGCAGTAAATTGCTCTTCGATGATTATATCATCTCAATAAAATACTCAAACTAAATGGTGTAGAATACAATGGAATAAAAGAATTTAAAAGGCATCAGCGATTTTAAGTTATTTACCTATAATTTCAGTGTTAGAATTATACCAGCAAAGTGCTGAGGTTATAGAATAGTAAATTTCGAGTAGAATAAAAGGTAAAACGATTACCAATATGTAAAACTTTGACATGTCAATGTTCTAGGAAAGTAGTAGTTGAATCACTCTTAGAGAACGCGTCGTGAAAAGAAGTTGAAATTTTCTGGTCGTCAAAAATCTATTAAAAAATTGCAAGCCCTATTGGTGGCAGATGCTATCAATTCCAAAATAGCAAGCCTAATCCAGCAAAAGTCTTAATCAAGGAAGTTTAAAAAAATGAATAAAACCATGCGCAGATCTGCACGACGAGGCCTCACCAAACAGACGCAATTGTAGCTGTGGCGCCTTTGATCGTATTGAAAAAACATCCCTTCTTCCAATCGCTAACTTGACTCATTTATTATTGTAGAAATATAAATTATACTAGGTTACAAAGAATTGGCATATATAGTAAGCAACTTCTATAAAGAAGTAATTCAAAAAGTTACCCGATTTGAATTGAAGCGAGAGGCGTAACAGCGATAGCAGCGGCCCCAGGTGCACAAACGGTTGAAAAATATACTTTTGACCTACATTCGCTGACCAAGTACGTCGAAAAGCAGAAGCAGTCGCAATTGGACCAGAAAGAGTCCATTGATACTAGGTGATAGTTAACATAAACGGCACCATCTGCATTAAAAGACATGTGAAAGATTACATCTGATACCGTATAGGGTACTGAAGGAACGTAAAGGTAAAACGATAAACCGAATTGTTACAGCAGCTTAAAATTGGTCAAAAGATGGCTTTGCTTCCAAAATACTGTACAATCCTGATTCAATCTGATTGGTACAGCAATTCACCAAACCTGCACCCGCTTTTTGACGGTGTTGGGAATGAAACCGCTTACTAAACATTCATTACCAAAAACCCCAAAAATGCGTCTCACGGCATCGGAAATAAAGTAGACTCGAAATTTGCAAAAAGTGAGAACTTTTATAGAGTAGAATTTGTAGACGGAAAAGTTGTTCTAGACCTCTGCTATTTTACTAAATCATAAAGGCATGCGAAATATAAAAAGCAATTTTGAAAAATAGGAAGTTAATGTTATTGGCACTTTTATACACCGATGCATTTGGCAATTTCACCTTATTTTTTTTTAAATTAAATTAATTCAGTGATATTTGGTACCACATTGTTCGAAGGGTAAATTAGTATATTCGTAACCCGACGAAGCAGTGGTTGCACACTTTTGAATTTCTAGTAATGCATACATCTAACCTTACTACAAACAATTGATAAATGAGCAAGTTATATGACCTTTGTAAACAAAGTTGTCGTATGTGAGAGACGGCTGTGTGCAGAGAAATTGCAAAAACTGATAAATTCGAAGTTCGTGCAGTGATGAAATATTTACACAAAAATTTAACCACATATTTATATATTTATATATATGTATTCTGCATATCGATAAAAGCTATTTGTGATGTTGCGCCAAGTTCAGGTGCGGGTGGGGCAGAGACAGTTAAGCTAGGGGTTTGCATGTGTTGTGAGGGTTATTTGTTCCATGAATGGAGCTGTTTGGAAAACCTTCTACCGGGCCGATCTGTCAGATTACAACAACTGTCGAATAACACACTTTTTCACAGCCCCGTCTACTAATTTAAGATTATGAATCCCTCCACCCAAAAGATCTAAATATCTAAATATTTCGTCTTGTTTTGAGTCCCGCGGAATTTCATATCGATCTCTGTTCGGAAATATTGAAAGCAATCGTTGTAGTGTCCGGACGTAACACTAGTAAAACACGTAGTTGTAAGCGTGTAGATCGACGCCGATGGTCGTAGCTAATCCTTGAATTACTGTTGTTTATTCTTTTTTTGGAAAATATCTCTTTTATGGCACGTATATTGACGCTAAATTTCATCCGTTGGTGCCCCAGAGCGATACATTTGTGGTTTACTTGAGGCCCGCCTAAGTTTTCGCATCTGGCCGTGCCTTTGTCAAGTATGAACTGCATCCAGATAAGTTAAATATGTCGTATTATTTAATACTGCATGTGCAATTTTCAAATATGTAGTACATAAGCTAAAACATAGCTTGCGTAAATTACAGCACATTCCATACATGTAATAAGTAAGTTACATGATGCAAAATTGATTTTTGTGCGGATCTGCGTTAAAAGTAGATTAATGAATTAAGAGCCTTGCACCAGTGTATCAATTTCTTCACAAACATGTGCTAAGGATTTTGCTTATAGCGGGACGTAATGCAACTACTAAGCGGACTCGGCTAAATGTCCTTTTACGGATGTTATCTTAAGAGAACGTTTATATCGAAAATTATAGGTCGAAATCGCTCCTCGCTCCCATCCTGGATTCTGAAGGAACCCGCGACGGGCGAGCTGGAAACTTAATGTTTAATTTGGTATGTTTCCAGTAATTCTAGTCGCAATTCCAACACCCGAAGCCCAGGGAGCTACGTGCCCTGCGTGCTGCCAGCGACGCCCCCAATAGGACTCTTTATTTAATTTTTTTGTAAATAATGGTATTTAAACCAGACTTAAGTTAATTTTGTAACCTAGGTGTAAGTAGTAAATAAAACCATGTAATCTTGAAATCTTTTATTCCAACCGTCTACAACTCTGGGCCGGAGCTAACCGCGAGCAGTAATTAATAACGAAAACTTCAAGTAATGTAATCAGAGCTTAATCTTGAATAAATTTGCATTTATAATAAATTCCGTAACGTCGCATGGACTTCGTAGGGGACCAATAAATCTAAACCATTACAAACTAAAATATAGTTATAGACATAAATATAACATTAATACAGCGAATCTAGGTAGCGATTATCGTATGGTACGAGCAAAGGTGTACATCAACATAGTACAAAAATAAAAAGAAAGTAATTCCCACTAATTTAACGTAGAATAGCTGAAAATTAAAACCATTAAATGAAAGAAACTCATTAATAGTACGTAGCGTAATAGAAACATCTCCAATAACAGTAACAAAACAGGCACAACGCAAGAAGGGAAAACTAATTAAAGAGTATTTTATTTTATTTTAGGTGGGTGTAATAAGTCACAACCTTATTTTAAAAACTTCAAGCATCAATTAATATTCAACAGCCTTCCTATAATGCACATTTAGTTTCAACATACTTTTGTTGATATCCTTATAGATAAACGCGTGTTGTACCGGCCTGGGTGCGTGTGTCGCGGATCGTCACATATCGAGCGCACTTCTTAACCGCGTACTTGATAATGCAACGATAAGCAAGTTCGTGAGGCAGCCTTCTTTAGCCGAGCGTGTAAAGCGCCCGACTAGTAATCAGATTACTCATGGCTATGTCGCAGAGCAAAATTTTATTATTTTTTGAATATTAATGTAATTCACCTTGCCTTTAACTTTTCAGTATTCTTAGAAACATTAGGATATGGTTACCCATTTTATACATAAACACCCTCCACCGTCATTCAATTTGACAGAAGTTGTTATCTAACTTTCTTGATTAAAAACGTTAAAAACAACTTTTTCTTTACTTTACTGATTTACTTCCAATTTATTTTTAAATACAAAAAGTATTTTAATAAGAGTGTAATGGGCCAATTCGTGTCACCCTATATATATATATACAGTTCATGTCTTTATTTCATATCCTGCTAGTAATAAAACTGGACAGTGTTCCTCATATGGACCAATTAATTTGAAGCGCATTGTACGTCTCGCGGGTGGGGAGGTGGAATATGCGAATGCAACAGATCAAAAACATATAGTTATAGACAGAATAAAACCCGTGATGTGCGGGGAACAACGAAACTGAGGCAGTCGCATCTGAGTGAGCGACAGGCGCGTGTCGTCACCAAAACCTAATTGACACCAAGCGCTAATAGAAGCCGTTCTTCCATAACAGATAGCTGTTGTTTTAACGCAATAGAAGCGTCCTTCTTGTCTAACCACGAGAACACTTGGGAGCAACCGAATGCAAGAATACTTTCTATTTAGAATCGCAATACGAAGTGAAAAATTATTGCAATATCTTGGGCAATCGTATCAATAAATGGTTATGTGTCTAAGATAAAGGGGCTTATCCGAATTCAGTACAAAGTTATCGCGTCATCTGTGACGCAGCGTGTCAGCTTGGTTTGAATGTGCCAAAGCAGTATTCGTGTTACAGCGATTTTGGCAATGCGCGCTATTGAAGAATAAACAGCATCGCCTAGAGTGTATTTAAACACGGAATTTAAATACATTTCGCACTCTCTGTGTTTGACTTTGAGTCGACAGTTGAACATTAATGCACTATTTAAGCTGCATTCATGCATGTAATGTACAGTCCTTTTATAGGAACATTGTGTATTCTTACATGTATTTATATGTATGTTACAACGAGGAGGGTAGAAACAGCATTTGCCAGTAGATATTTACAGTAAGCAGCTGGTATTGTTGACAGCTTTACTTGTATGTTTTGGTACCGTTTATTTTTGATGCTTTATGTAAATTCATCGTTCTGTATTTGAGCTTTTCTTACAGATCATACATAGTTTTATAAAAAAATTTGTTATTTTTATTACTAGCAGTATTTGCATGCGTAATTTAAACATTCTAGGTGAGAACAAGCAAACGCAGAGCAACATTGAATTTATTTAGCAGCACTAAAAACTTAAACTGAGTTTTATGTCTCTACGACTGTTTAATCTAGCCAATAGTGGAGTAGAGTATAGGGTTAAGTAAACGTACAGTTACAAGAGTAATTGCACATATAATGTAAGCTAAAAAGCTAATATCTACAATTTGTTAATAAACATTTTATCCTTAACCTTCAAAATAAATTTTTCCGTTGAAAACTAACTTTATATACTTGTTTTTATAAGATGACGGCTACAACTCACCGCGCAAGAGCTGCAACGCCACAGGTTTTTATTCAGTAGGTTACATTTACACTAATTGTTAGCTTTATACTTAGTTTTTGGATCAGTTAAGCTAAATGCCCTATATTAATTTGAATTCTGTTATTATAATTTCTTTGAGAGATCCACCTTGAATAGCAGCTTCTAAAAATGTATTAACCGCATATTCTTCCTCGGAAACTGCTTCTGTTGCTGTAAAAGAATTAGCAGATACTGATGAATATGTTTGCTTTTAACCGGAACCTGTCACCAAGTTCCTAGGTATTCTGAAGTGGTAATAATTAGGACTTGTGGTTGCTTACAAACACATATCTCGAGTTTATATGATTTCAATAAAAGACAGAATATTTTGGCAAATGGTATAATAATTAAAGTACAGGAATTAATCGAAGAATGCATAAGAGTAGGCTCTAAAACACCCATACCAATGGCTTTTTCATCGTCTTTCCATCGTGATTTATGTTTTAAACACTTTAAACTCAGTATCAAGATTATTCAATATTTTTAACAATTACAAATATTCCATGAAATAAATTGAAGTAGTCTGTATTAACGAAGAATTCTTCAGTTTTTAAATTAAGGGCAAAGAAACAAGATATATCTTCGATTTTTTTTGGAGAAATGGAAGATTACCATCCTGAAAGTAATTATATAGTATCAGCGACAACGTTTGAATTTGTAGGATATCTTACAACGGCTACACCTAATCTAGTCAAGGCATCTACATTTATATTCTAAAACTGTATTAGCGGTCCACCATATAAACTCAATTATTCTTTACGTTGAAATTCTCTCAGACAATTAATAACCTAGTTAGTATCGAAGTAGGTTAAAAATTGGCGAATGTTGCTTAAAATGCTAATGAGGATTTGTACGCCTGGAGCTGAAATGTAGCAGACAGACGGAACGGGTTTAGACATAAGTTTCCTCCATCCCAGAAATTAGTTCGGATATTACTGCTATATAATTCAGTCTGTATCATAATAGCTGCAAAGTTGAAACGGAAACTGCATTTAAATTGTCAACGGTTTTGTTACAGTGGAAATAATAGTAACAAATAAGAGTCGTTTTATTTTCTCCCAATTACTAGAATAAATTGTTAGATGGAGTTTATTGCAGAAATGTAACTATGCTGACTACCATACAATTATGAAGTCTCTGAAATTATTTGATTCAACGAACAATAACGAACTTGTCGTTAAGCAGTAAGCCGGAGCTGCAGGCGCAGATAAATGCAATTGTAGTCATTTAGGCTCCAAAGTAATAAAGCCCATTGTGCGCTCTCATTGCTCAGCTAAATTCATGGTTTTTACCTGCATTAAAATCCATTATACAACTGCCTGGGATTCGGCTCTATCGCACTCGTGGTTTATCGGTGGGAGCGAGAA
The DNA here is from genome assembly GCA_940337035.1 of Agriotes lineatus. Classification (NCBI taxonomy): domain Eukaryota; kingdom Metazoa; phylum Arthropoda; class Insecta; order Coleoptera; family Elateridae; genus Agriotes; species Agriotes lineatus. Next base: position 59,950,201 of record OW679201.1, on the reverse strand, counting down.
GGAGGCCCAAAAGAAAATGCAAAACTGAGTTCAATTTCCAGGATTAAATATATAAATGGAACACGGTATTAGGGAGATGTACTTTGGCCGCGACATTAATTCTCCTTTCAGGCTCGCGGATGCTTGCAGGAAGCGGGGAATAAATCAAATTTGAGATTATTGGAATTATTTATGGGTGTGAACAGTATGGAGCAGAACAATTGATGAGGGGGCGAGCCTACCCGAGGCAATGATTTAAATTATTTACAGCGCCGCAGATGGTCCACTTTTCAATTTCGGTGTTTGCAGCCCGATTTTGCAAATGCGAAACATTAAAATTCGAATTTAGGGACTTTCAGTTGAAATTGATTTAAGGTATCAATTTGATGATCATTAATTTCATTTATTTTGTACATACAGCTAACAAAAATATAATAATGAACCTAAAGAGGCAGCCGAATCCATAAGGTGAAAACTATGTCTGGTCGAGTGCACCATAGGAGTATTAGAAAAGTTACTAAAGTAATATCTCCAGTTGTTGCTTTCAGAACTTAATCGTGCCTAACCAAACCCAGAATTGTGTCTATTCCAACAGAACGTTGAAAGACAACTGCCAGCAACTAAAGATAGATATTGTAATTTAATTCGAAAGTTTTCTATATCCGATATTAGAAAAATATATTTAAAGTGATTTAGTGATCAATTACCTGTTAAGGAATCTATAATTCAATTTTGTATGCGCTATAAATAGCTGTCAGGAGTAATTTTATTTTAGTAAAGCCGCTTCCCATAATTATAAACTTCTGTTGTGTTTACACGTTTAGGGATCATTGTTATCATTAATTGAATTGCCGTCGGACTCCGAAAACCTAGTATTTTCGGATATACACATTCGCCCAGATATTCTGTTGATTTGGCTTCTTCTCGATTGTTGCTTTCCAACGTTTGATCAAACTTTCCGAGCCCAAGAGGGTGTTCCACGTCCGCTATAAAAATTTGTGGACCAGCATTCCGTCAGTTTTCATACTACTGGTCGCCGTTTTAGCTAGCCGCTATACCCTCAAATTTGGTGTTGTTAATATCGTTTACGGCAATTCTTCTGCGCTCTGTGTTGCACTTGTCTTCCTCTCCTTTTCGCTCGTTTTCTGTAGCATTTCTTGCCTCTCTTATTTTATTCGCTTGTTCCTCTTTTCTCGTATAGCTGACCTTCTGCAATTCTCTTCAGAGCGTTTTTCGTGTTATTGTGAAGTAAAACGTAGCCCTACCATCTCAGTCGCTTTCTGTTGTACTTTGTATTAGGGCATTAGTGCCAAACTCTTTCTTAAACTGCACTGTATCGTTGTTAAATTATATATTTCTGCGACAGTCTAATTTTAAGTCCATAAGTTAGGATAGGTAGACGCCTACAGTATACTGTCAACTAATTTTTTGCCAATTCCGCAGCCCAGCGGCCGCCAAGAAATCACCGTGCGAGCCGAGGCCCACCTGCCTTGTAATTGTATTGTGTAATAATATTACAAGTGAGTATTACTTCACAATAAACTACTGTCTACTCTGTACGCCAAGGGCACAAATAAAATTAGCAAACATAAAAATCAAGGCACTGTAATATCAGGCAAAAGTATTTGGCAATAAATATCAACGCAAAATAATAAAATACAACAGTCAAAATCAAATATCACAGGGAAAATATCAGAGTATTAAGAGGGCCGCCTTAAAATTCATAAATGTTAATAATAAGTTATAAAAGTATAAAATATATAAGTAAAGTGAACACAAGTACAACTTGACTATTAAATTAGCAATTTGCATTACCAGTAGGTTACGCGGTAAAACTGTATGGCCGCGATAACGCTACTATAAAATTTGTGGGTTCGGATTGAATTTGACCCTAAATCCACACGTATATAAGATCATTCAGATGTTCGTAACAATTAACATCTTGGTTTAAGGTAGGACATTATATAACCCGTAATGCGCTTAGTAATTAGTTAGTAATTATCATGAGTTTTACTTTGTCGGGTAAAAAGAATATCTTGCAATAGAGTAATGGTTAAGTTTAATTCAACCGAGTGATCGGTTACTAACATGAAGTGAATGTCCAAACTTTAAATTTCACATACCACATGCAAAATTGCTTCACAAAAAGGCAAAATTAAAAGCAATAATAACTTAGATGGTACGTGAGACGTCCCAAATTTTCAACAATTAGTCTTTGACAGATTGAAAGTAATCAAACAGTGACTCAAGTTCTTCATAGTATTTTACGATGAAAGTGCTTAAAGCTAGTTTTTAGCCACAAATGGGGCGAGTGAGTTCTGAATTATATTACATCTACGTAATCATGGAGCCAGTTTGGTATTTGACGTATACAACAAATTAACACAAACACATTAAAAGAGAATTTCATAATTACAAGATATGTCGAGGTCCAATTCCAGAATACACGGAAAATGCTAGCTCACAGCAAACTTGCTGCTGATCACCAGGTAGAAAACATCCACAATGGAAACCAGGCGTCTGCGTTAGATAGATCGGCTGTCCCAAGTTGCGACCTTCAGCTGGCAGTAATGTATGATGCGGCGATGGCATGAAATCCCTTACAGAAACGGAATTCTCAACATACACATCGTCAAACGGAAAAGAGGGCCCTTGGCTCGCACAAAAAATGTTTTCCATCGTACTAGAAAAAGAGCTAAAGATGGAGCACAATAGCATTGGAACAAATAATACCAAAAGAAGCTAGGCCTACCATTAGGCCGAAAAGATAAGCTGCAACCCAAACATTTGGAAAACCTTGAGGAATTCATTAGGCAACTAGAGAGCCTTGGAGTTTGAAATGCCGTGGAAAATATTTATAAATGAGCTTTGTTGTTGTCAGGATATTAACACTATTTTACTTAGACTGTTCGCGCTGTCAAACCACGTAAAGGTAATTTGATAACGACCTAGCCTCCCATAGATGTGGCAGACGTGAATCGTACGTAAATTGGTGTGTTTAATGTAACCGTATTAGATTTGTTGCTGTTTGATTTCTTATAAAGCCAAATGTAGTACGTGCTTCTAGAGAAGTAGTATTGTTTCTTTTGGGACACGTAAAGGCAAGTTCAGCGCGAGCGTGTAGCACGTTTATTTTCCAAACCGTGAGCAAGATTTTTCATGATAAGATCTTCTTCGTACATTACCGGCTGTAGACTCGTCCTGGTGGCCCCTAAACAAAAAAATGTTTCTTCGTATCTACTGGTTTACTGTAGTGAGTCCATACAGTGTAATTCAGCAAACTTTTTCGATTGGTATCACATTTGTCAACTATTCTCAGGGTGATTTTATGTGCTTATCGTTCCGCATCATCCTGCCAGCTTCTTAGAAGTTTTAGTATTGATAAGTTTACAGCATGATCAGCGAAACATGCACTAGTAGTAACAGTTTTTATTGTTTAGAATAACGTATAAATAAATAAATATTCAACGCAAGGAATTATTTTTAGCAAATTCATAAAAACAGCGAATAGGCTAAATAGAACCTGAATGAAAGCTATAATTTCTTATCGATACTCCACTTTAATTTTTTGTAGATGTAATCAAAATGTTACTCGGAATGTACGGCTTAAGATCCCAGCACGTCAGCAGGTCAAAGCCCTGTTTCGAACGAACAAAAGGGTATCGTCTTCCATAAACAATAACTTCTCCTAAGCCGCTATCCATTGAAATAAAAGTTCCTACAATTGAAACGAACTTCCATGCCAGCAGCCCTCGACGGAAATACATAAACGGGAAATAGCGCGTACGCAGGGAAAGTTGCTACAATCCGATTATCGATAAACTTCCCTAAAAACCAGTGTGCCCCATTCGCAGGAAAGTTCGTATTTAACTTTGCGATTTGTTTTGTATGTTACAGTTTGGCGCTTCCCAAATACCAACTCGATTAGTTCCGATAGAGGAAGCCTAACGAATGTGCTGCGTAATTGGAACTAATAACGGATTCCCGCTCGGGAAAAGCTCCTTTTATGAAACTGTAAACGCACCGTTCCAAGTGTTTGCAATCATTGGTAATAGGGCGCCTAATTCCCGGATTTTTGCTAACGCCGACCTGGCTAAATTCGTTTAAGCTTCAGGAACTTGCTTAAAAAAAATGCGAACAGAGATTTCGGAAAGTTGTCGGCATAGTGAAGATCTGCAAACCCATATTTTTGTTATCACGACTTACCAAACTCGTGACTAGCTACTTTGGATGCCAGTTAGAAGTCACACTGGAAAATAAGGAATTTTGTTTCCTAGAAGTCGACCATCAGGAACGTATTACGTAATAAACAGTGGTTCTAAACATAAAAAGGCTGCAATAGGCTGGCCGTTTTTGGACATACCATGACAGTTATCATTATAAACGCATATGATGATATGAGTACAGCGTCTTACAAATATAGAATAGTTTTTAGTTCTCGTGGAATTTAGATAAAATTATTTTAAGTATTGAAAGAATTATTAGTAGTTATTGGTGGGCAATCGAAGTGAAATTGATCATATGGTAATTGGTGACCGGAGTAGTGAAGAAGCTGAATATGATGTCACCGAAGTTTAGGTGGTAATCTAACAATAAACGAAATTGCCCAATATTAATATCTTAACTTGGTAAAATTTTGAACAACTAGCTTAAACTGAATGCCGGCATAAAGAATGCGTACTATTGATCTAATTGGTAATGCTATAAATAAGAGGGCCACGTTTAACAACTTACCGTACTTCAGTCCGCTAAACCATACAAAGTAGTCGAGCTGAGCGGAAGGCAGTCTGCAAAGAAATATTAAATAATTAAACAAATCTGAACTACTAGTTCCAAACATTTACAATACATTTATTCGAACCGAGGACTTTAATAAATTATGCATTTTCTTCGTATCAGTAAGCGCAGTATGCGATGCCAAGTGCACGAGAGCTTAGAAAAAGTCAAAAACCTGACCTTAATGGCTGTGACACAAGTTGGAAAACCCAGAACGAATAGTTCGGGACTGCAAGTGTTCGGCTTTTCATAGCGTGGGTTTTTTCAAAGCAGTAATTCATAATTAAAAGTACATCGAACAGAAAATGAGAGCAGAATAAGGAAAAAACCAAAAAGGGCAGGAAAAAAGAATCAAAAACGTAATTCATTTGAGTGTAAGCAATAGATGTTTTACTTCTGAAATAGATCCTTAGGTAACCGGATGGGTACAGCACTTCAGAAAATCAAACCCATATCGGCGATTTATTAGACAGACAATCCACTCACAAGGCGGCACCAAAAGCAGAACCCAGAACAAAAACGTCCATTAACTTTGAAAGTAAAATCGATAACCCTCTGAAACGCACGGCTACATTCGAATATCTTTGATTGGCTCTTCTCCTTCAAAGGTCTGTTATATTCAACTCCTCTCTATCACTTTCGCTAATATTTTATTCGCTTTGGTTTTATTTAAAGTCGCCCCTCTCTTCTATATAAGGCGATTGATAATATCTAACCCATTCGCTTATATATGTCAATGCGTTACGGGCCAAAAGTCCTTTATAAGTATCTACCTAATTAATTGCCATATCATTGATATATGTCAAAGTATCATTCCTAAATAGTTATAAAGCTCTTTCCTATAACAGTCCCAACTGCGTGGTGTTTTGGTTTTCTATCATGAATTCGCAAGATTTTCCAATATTTTTGCAATTTTCTCAATTTGTACTGCTGCAGGAAGGCATGCTTTGTAAAATTCGTTTGTGAAGTCAAATATTTCATTTATTTGTAATTTTAGCTTCCATCATTGTTTAAGAAATCAATATTGTGTTCCGGTTTCATTTATGGAAAATTGGATGAAGTTCATGGAAGAAATATTTTCGCAATTTTCTCAAACACAGACATTTTCTCGAATTGTGCATGATACAGCACATGGTATCACTTTATTGGCAAACGAAGCAGAAAATTTTAATTGTAATCTATAGCTTCCTCTTGTATTATTTGTTTCCACGTTATGGCTCCATTTTTCAGCTCCTTTTAGTTACGGGGGAAAACATTTTGTTGCTTAAGCTAAGGCCCCTTTTTCGATTGACAATTTAAATAGTGAAGATTCAATTTCTTCAAGAGGTTTATGCGAGTTCACTCTTGAGACCTCATCGCTGAGCTATACATTACCTGTAGCCAAAGGTTGTAATGTAGAGCAGCTGTTCAAACTTTGCACCGGCACCTGGATTTTCTTGAGGCTTATCGACATGGTAGTGCTTCTGGCCAGTTTCTGATTCTCTAGCTTGCTAGCTGAAGACCAGCAACAAAAAGTTTGTCTAAATATAATCTAGTTCCTTGCCTGCGTTGAGAAACGTTGGACTTCGACATAAACTGCAATTATGGAATCCTTTGTAACTTGTAGTGTTTTCCGTTAATGTTAATGTATTCGTCAAATGCCAGATTTTCTTCATATTTAGAAGAAGATAAAATATCAATTATTTTTAAATGTTTGAAATTATTTTTAATCACTGTGTACGTGTGAACTGTCCATGCCAAATCTATTTTTAATGCGTTTTAGGTACCATCAAAATTATTACTATTTTATTTTGGGCTCTTGTAAAGCAATTCTGCATGTCCTTCAAAATTAAAGGTTTGAGTTTTCACTTCATGCTAGTGATCTATCAAATCGGTCGAATTAAGATTAATTATGCCTCAATTTGTAAAACATTGAGGTAATAGTCCTCTTAACCCGACGAATTGAAAGCGATGGTGATTTCAATTAATTACTGAGTGTATTCTGATGATTAATGAGCAGATTCCTGTCCTACACTGAATCAATTACTTGGGGTCTGTAAGACCTCTCACTGGACCTACAGTAAAATCGGGCGGAAATTCGAAGCGACACCTTCGACATGCTTGCTACACGTGGAATTTCATTTCGAAACATTAAATACATTTTTACTAAATGTTTATAAGAAATAATTTGATTTAGAGTGTAACAACGTTTTTCCAACTGGTTAAGGAATAAGGAGGTTTGTCCGAAAACGCCACTGATTGGAAACTGTCCAAACCAAAACACCTACAATTGTTGGTTTAAATCCCGAAACCACATAACATCTCTCTAAAGCAATAGATAAAAATTAAGGGTTACTGTAACTAAAAATATATTTACGTTATTTATACATGCAGTTTCGAAAGAACAGAAAGTATACTGAATGAACATAAAAGTTAAAAATCAGCATTTTTCAAGTTTTCAGAGGGGAAAATATTTAAACTTATTGAAATTCTAAACCTGTAATTAAGTATATTAAACGTGAAGTTAATTTTTAATCGAAGCTTTGATGGAATAAATTTATGTAAATGATAAAGAAACCTCTGAAATAACTTTCTGGACAATGTTTTCATGTAGCACACGATTCACCATCTAGTGATCTCGATGCGATAACGGGACATAAAAGCTCTAACCGAATTCTCGCGTCAGAATTGTTGTATACTTTAAATATTGGCGTAGAAACATCAGCAAACACAAAAAGGTTTATCGCGAAACAGTGGTTATCAAACATGTTTGCTATAAAAGAAAGAATTGAATGGAACCAACTAAATTAACAGAATGACCCAGAAGGTTACAGCTAAACTAATCACAGCAATGTCAAACCTCAATCTATAGAACACATGAATTTTTATTCTATAAATTAACAGAATGACCCAGAAGGTTACAGCTAAACTAATCACAGCAATGTCAAACCTCAATCTATAGAACACATGAATTTTTATTCTAAACAGTAAGTAATTTAGCTTTTATCACTATGATCCTGCAATTACGCAATGCGTTTAAGAGTCAGAAAATCGCCACGAATATAACGGCTACAACAAAGGGGCGTAACTACCCGAATAGCACATCTTGAATAGACCAAACCAAAAACATAGGGCTGTGGGAGTGCTGCGAAAACTTCGAGGATGAGTGGCGCTTGTCCAGTTGTGAACTGAAGCCGCACGAGAAAAAACGCATTGAACACCGCGGAAGCTAGGTGACGGTAAGTGTAGCTTGGCAATCACTTGAAATCATTGCAGAACTGATCACTTACAGACCTTCTGGCGATGATTCTCAAAATAGACAAACTCCAGTGGGAGGCAATTGACCCAAAGGAAAAAATGAAATAATCCCGAAACTGGTCAAACAAGTACGAGCGAGGATTATATTACACACCGAAGTGTTTTAGCTTCTAAACTACTGTCTAATCCTGGCTTCAGCATTCAAAATCCAGCAGTAGCAGAATCAACACAGAGATGCTGAACTAAATTTTCGAAGATTTCGAAGGATGGAATCCACATGTACAGCTTTGGAAAAATGTGTCACACCGCAACAGAAGCAATATATGAACCAACGACTCAAAATTTACAAAGGTAATCGCTATCTTTATATCTTGGCCAGTTTCAAAAACCAGTTAATATCCCCAACTCAGGGATTTTTAAATTAGCATTGAAAACGTGGTTTAGGAAATCTAACGTGCACCTTCGAAACAGTAGTCCATAGTAACACAACGCACGCCATGATTAGAGAAACCCAGGGCAATTCGGGATAACTAATACATAATATTAATATAAATTTTACAGTAAACACCCTACCCATTGACATTAAATGCACGTGCAATAATGTTCGTATAGAGAAATATTGGCGAATGCTGATTGCCTTTTAAATAGACGGTCAGTGTAGCGTTTTTGAAAGTACTCCACTGTTGTGTCTCTCTACAGTTACACTGTATTTTATATATTTACAAATTTAGTAACTTGTAAAGTGATAACTTATTTCCCATATATGCAGCGTAACAAAATGGCCTTATTTTCTTCACAAATAATTTGTTCCTAGGAAAATCTTGCAATTGTTAAGTTAAGGATAATAAAACAAGAACTAATGTAGAAGCAATGGCTCGTTTATAATATAAAATTACAACAGCACAGAAGTATATTATACTGTAGGTACAGTAGTTACGAAGGGTTGGAATATTGTTGCGGGTAAAAGTATATGCCTAATCGTTTTGGCGTATTTTCACTTCCCAATTTTGTGTACATACACGCCTTAAGCCTCACTTACCTCAGGATATTTTTCTGACTACAGACAGCTCAAGCGAAGAGAATAAGTAAAAATTTATTATACCACGTTATGAATAGTTAGTATAGGTATGCTCCATAATATTTTAGTTAGGTATTGTTTTCTTTTTTAATAGTTATTGTTAGTTATTCTAAGCTAGAAATAGTCTAACAACATAACCATGTATGACAGCAATTGTCGATCTGGTCTCTTCAATTAAAAAAAAGACACTCGCTGAGTCGTCGCTTCATTGAAATCTTTTTGCGTGCCTCGTGCAAATTTGACTCTGGAATTTCTGTTCACTCAATATTACGTGGATTTGGTTTGAAGGCGATGTAACTGGGGAATCTCTTCCACCTCATGATGAAGCATTATTGTAGCTACGTATCTGAAAGCTAAAATGTATCTTATCCGTTCTAATTCTGCCTATGGTGTAAGTCACATAGTCATCATTCTCGTTATTCCACTTTGGTGGTCCTTTTGACGTTTCCGGAATTTACAGGTTTTTCTACTCGGATGCTTAACGTTGGCCGTGATTTGGTTATATAATCTCACCTATCGTAGGACCATGATGTGCGTTGACTTTCTCTGAGTTGCCGGACTCGTATGCGCTTACGGCCCCTTTTATGTGCCCCGGCGCCGTTAAAAGAATCGAGGTTTAATTACCTTTTGTAGAACGTTTCAGTTTGCAGCTACTCTGATGAATCAGGCCACTGTGGGTTGTCACGCCATTTTTTATCTTTCCTTAATTCCGATAATTAAACAAACCTTTAGAACAGTTTTGGTACATAATTGGCGAGTCCGTCTGTATTTAAGACCCGTTTTGGCATTATAGCACCTTTTTACGGCAGCTTTCCGCATCACGCAAAATCCTAGCCCGCACGTGCCTCTTGGTTCTGCTTATGCAGCTGCGTGTCCCTTTTATTGTAGAGCGTCTGTTTTCTAAGTTATTTAAAATTTAGCCCGTGAGAGCGAGTGAGAAAACCTCCCGAATTTTATTTGCATCTTCTGTAGATGTCTCTCGGGACCGCGGCAGCAGTATGAAGCGTGGCCCTGGCTTCCAATTGGTTATTCCGGCCGTGCATGACAGCAGCTGGGTTCGTGAACGCGTTTGGTAGCTTCGAGCTTCAGACAGTGCTAGGCTAGCTTGAAGGTGACGAGTGTTTCGTTGTTGGTGTCCGTATGAAGGCAAGTTACGGCTAATTTGTCTGTCAAAATTTCGACCGGATTAATCGCCGAGTGATCCAATTAACGGTTTGCCCATTTCCATGTTTCGCCAAGGGGGCAGTCACATTACACCCAGCTTGATGCATAGGGAAACGTTCTGGATGCCACTGCAGTAACGGGCGACGCCTACAAGTAGCACATTCCTTCAGTCTTTGAAGCCGAGCTAGTAATCAAGTAACAACATTGTGTCGATAAACTGTTTCGCTAGCATGTGCCTAATTAAGGGTAGTGTCGCATACCGATTCGCTGCGAGCTGTCTTGCTTGTGTTCCATTCAATTCATATACAGTGTCGTACACGGCTTTGCTGCGAGCTGTCTTGCTTGTGCTGCATTCAATTCATATACAGTGTCGTACACGGCTTCGCTGCAAGCTGTCTTGTTTGTTTTACATGTAATTCATATACAGTGCCGTACACGGCTTCGCTGCAAGCTGTCTTGTTTGTTTTACATTCAATTCATATATAGTGTCGCACACGGCTTCGCATGCGAGCTGTCTTGCTTGTATTGCATTAAATTAATTTTTGTCTGTCTGGCAATAAACTCATATACAGTACTTACAGTGCTCCGTTGCGAGACTTCTTGTTTGTTATTTATAATTAAATTCACATTCTCGCGTCTGGTACACCCAAGTGTGAACATCACGCGTGCGTAATATACTCGTAATATACGTGTCCTAATTTAGCTAGAACTAATTTTGTCTTTGTGTACGTCTCAGCATGCGTCGTAATTTTTAGGTAAAGCGCTTCCCAGCTGGGCGTATCCCATAAGTAGGTTAGTACAGATTGTCATACGTGCCGGCCACGTCGGTATCATGTACTCGGTGGTTGGTCATGTGAAGTGGCCCAATAGATGTATTAACTCTACCGTCTTATATTTTCCTTTGTGTCTTGTGTATGTTTGTTTACAGGGTGACTGAGTCACTATGTTACGATCAATGTAAGGTGAGGCCCCGAACGTGATGAACTCGTTCGTCGGTGCACTGTGGCTTCCAGAAATAGTTATTTGAGTATTTTTCGCCCCGTTTGACCCTCAAGGTCCGGATAAACGTGGGTCTCCCTCCAGGGTGAGCGTGCACATTTCCCGGATTTGTCTAGTAATTTTGTAC